>JASFAX010000054.1:1832500-2500000 GCA_030737875.1 Allium sativum
ATTCTGATGAGAAATTTTTATCGAATCCTATTGAGAATTCCTTAACCTCAATTGAAAATTTTGATTTTGAACGTGTGCAAGGAATAGATTCAGAAAGTCAAATAAAATCTATGAAATTTTTATTCAATGTAATTAAACTGATCCAAATGATCTACTAAAAATTAGAAAAAATTCTATTGGAATGGAAGAAATTAGTAAAAAGGTCTCTAGATGGTCATACAAATTAACAGATGATTTGGAAGAAGAAGATGAAGAAGAGTCGACGGAATATCCTGAAATTCGGTCAAGAAAAGGGAAACGCATAATAATTTATACTGATAACGATCAGAGTACTAATTCGAGTACTACGAATAATACTACTAGTAATACTAGTGATGAAGAAGACGAAGTGGCTTTGATACATTACTCACAACAATCGGATTTTCGCCGTGGTATAATCAAAGGATCTATGCGTGCTCAAAGACGTAAAACAATTATCTTGAAAATATTTGAAGCAAATGCGCATTCCCCACTTTTTTTGGATCGAATAGACAAAACATTTTTTTTTCGTTTTTTAATATATTTAAAATTAGGAATTGGTTAGGAAGAACCTCAGGATCTCAAATTTATTATTTTGAGCAAGAACATGCAAAAGAAAATGAGAAAACGAATAAAGAGAAAAAAGAGGAAAATGAACGAATAGCAATATCAGAGACTTGGGATAGCTTTCTATTTACTCAAGCAATAAGAGGTTTAATATTAATAACCCAATCTTTTCTTAGAAAATATGTTCTATTTCCCGTATTAATAATAGCTAAAAATATTAGTCGTATGCTATTGTTTCAATTCCCCGAATGGTATGAGGATTGGAAGGAATGGAATGAAGAAATGCATGTTAAATGTACTTATAATGGTGTTCAATTATCAGAAACTGAATTTCCCCAAAACTGGTTAAGAGACGGTATTCAAATAAAGATTCTATTTCCTTTTTGTCTGAAACCTTGGCAAAGATCTAAGGTACGATTTAATCATGGAGATCAGCAAAGGCAAAAAAAAGAGAAAAAAGATAACTTTTGTTTTTTAACAGTTTGGGGAAGAGAAGCAGAGCTACCTTTTGGGTCTCCCCGAAAACGACCTTCTTTCTTTGAACCCATTTTTAAAGAACTCGAAAAAAAAAACGATAAAAGCGAAAAAGAAAATTTCACAAGTTATAAGAGTTTTCAAAGAAAGAGGAAATGGGGTTCTAAAAGTTTCAAAAAAAAAAAAAACAAGATGGGTCATCAAAATAATTCTATTTCTGGACCTAATAATGAAAGAACTTGAAAAAGTAAAACCTATATTAAAATCTAGTAGGGCTAAAAATATATGAATTGACTAAAAAAAATGGAAGAAATTCTAATATAAATAATAAAATTCTTCGCGAATCAACGATTGCAATTCAATTCCTGAATTGCGGAAATGCAAATTATTCACTCATCGAAACAAAAATAAAAGATCTTGCTAATAAGACAATCACAATTAGGAATCAAATAAAAGGAATCACAAAAGACAAGAAAAAAATGGTTCTAACTTATGATAATAAAAGATCGGAATTACAGAAGGATATTTGGAAAATATTTAAAAGAAAAAATATCCGATTAATACGTAAATCGCATTATTTTTTAAAATCCTTCATTGAAAAAATATACATGAATCTATTACTATGTATCATTAAGATTCCATGTTTTAAATCAACAAACAAAATATTAACTAAATACATTTATAATGATAAAACAAATCAAGAAAGAATTGAAAAGACAGATCAAAAAATAATGAATTTTATTTCGAAAATAAAAAAGTCGTTTTATAATACTAATTTTAGTATTAGCAACAAAAATTATAATATTTATTGGGACTTATCTTCTTTGTCTCAAGCATATATATTTTACAAATTCTCGCAAAATCAGTTACTTAACAAATATGCTTTGAAATCTGTACTTCAATATCATAACACCTATCCTTTTCTTACAGATATAATAAAGAATTATTATACAACACAAGGTATATTTTGTTCCAAACCAAAGCATAAGAAAATACATAAGTATAGAATGAATAAATGGAAAATGTGGTTAAGGAATCATTATCAATATAATTTATCTCAGACTAAGTGGTCTTATTTAGTACCAAAAAAATGGCAAAATAGGGCTAACCAATGTCGTATAATTCAAAAAAAAGACTAAACGAAATCGAATTTATATAAAAAAGAAAAGGATCAATTAATTCATTAAATGAAAGAAAATTACTATGCAGTAAATTCATTGATGAGTCAAAAAGTCAAATTGAAAAAACATTTAGAATATGATATTTTATCATATAAATATATAAATTTTGAGGATAATAAAAACTCATATATTTATGAATCAACGTTACAATTACAAGAAGTGGAAAATAAAAAAAATTCATCTAATTTCAATACACTAAAACCCGAACCATTTTATGGATTGATAAGGATAGTTATTAATAATTATCTAGAAAAAATATTTCTCATTGATACAGACAAAAAAATGGATAGACTATTTTTAAATTATAAAATTCCCCATTTCTGTATTAGAAATAATATTGATATTGAGACCCGGACCAATATGCCTATCAATACCAAGATTCATAACAATACTAAAAATCTAAATTATCAAAAATTAAAAAAAATTCCTTTTTTGATTGGATGGGAATGAATCAAGAAAATTTTTATCGTATCATATCAAATCTAGAACCTTGGTTTTTCCCAGAATTTTTACTACTTTTTAATGCGTATAAAATAAAACCGTGGATCATACCTACCAAATTACTTATTTTTAATTTTCATTTTTATGAAAATATTAAAAGTAAAAAGATTAATGTAAAAAAAATGAACAACAAGATCATGGAAATCTTGTATTAGATTTACGAAAACAAAATGAAAAAGATGTTGAGACAGATTATACAGGAGAAAAAGATGTTGAGACAGATTATACAGGAGAAAAAGATGCTGAGATAGATTATACAGGAGAAAAAGATGCTAAGACAGATTATACAGGAGCAGACATTAAAAAGGGTAGAAAAAAAAACAATCTAAGAGCAAGAAAGAAGCAGAACTCAATTTCTTCTTGAAAAAATATTTTCTTTTTCAATTAAGATGGGATGATCCCTTGAATCAAAGAATGATCAATAATATAAAGGTATATTGTCTTCTACTTAGACTGATAGATCCAAAGGAAATAGCTATATCTTCAATTCAAAGAGGAGAGATGCGTCTAGATGTAATGTTGATTCAGAAAGATCTAACTCTTACAGAATTGGTAAAAAGAGGCATATTTATTGTTGAACCAATTCGTCTATCTATGAAAAGGGATGGAAAAGATATTATATATCAAACCATAGGTATTTCATTGGTTGATAAGACTAAACGCCAAACTGATGGAAAATACATGATAAAAAAAGAATATGTTGATAAAAAAAATTTCATGAATCTGTTGCACAACACAGCAATATACTTATGACTAAAAACAAAAATTATTATGATTTCCTTGTTCCTGAAAATATTCTATCCCCCAGACGTCGTAGAGAATTGAGAATTTTCATTTGTTTTAATTCTCAGAATTGTAATATTACGGGTAGAAATTCAATATTCTGTAATCAAAACAACATAAACAACTGTGGACAATTTTTGAACAAGGAAAAACATCTTAATACATATACAAAGAAATTCATTAAATTCAAATTTTTTCTTTGGCCCAATTTTCGATTAGAAGATTTAGCTTGTATGAATCGTTATTGGTTTGATACCAATAATGGCAGTAATTTTAGTATATTAAGAATACATATGTATCCACGATTCAGAATTCTTTAATTATATTAATAGTATATAATAAATATAAATATAACATAGTACATTTCCTTTATATCTTTTTTTCTTTATCGAAAAAAAACATTTTCTTTCCTTAATAGGAAAGAAAAAAAATGTATCGTTCTTTTTTATCCAAATCAAATTTTCAATTTGATTTTGATAGAATTCTATATGAAGAAATGATAAATTTTTTTGTACTAAATTAAAATTACTGCAAATAACACGTATACTAAATATTTTTATTTTTCCTGATCGGTAAAATTCGTGTAAAAGAAAAAAAAGAAAATTTTTTTTATGGTCAAAAATTCATTCATCTCGGCTATTCGACAAGAAAAAGAAAAAAACTGTGGATCTGTTGAATTTCAAGTATTTAGTTTCACTGATAAGATACAAAGACTTACTTTACATTTAAAATTACATAAAAAAGATTTTTTATCACAAAGAGGTCTACCAAAATTTTGGGAAAACGTCAACGGCTGTTGGATTATTTGTCAAAGAAAAATCGAGTACGTTATAAGAAATTGATTAACCAGTTTGGTATTCGGGAGTCAAAAACTCATTAATTTTAAGTTTAAGATTGGTTTGAATTTTTTCTTTAGTTATTAACCAGCTACAAGAAAGGATCTCATGATAGTGAATATGGGTCCTCACCACCCATCAATGCATGGTGTTCTTCGACTAATTGTTACTCTCGATGGTGAAGATGTTACTGATTGTGAACTTATATTGGGTTATTTACATAGAGGGATGGAAAAAATAGCGGAAAATCGAACAATTATACAATATTTGCCTTATGTAACACGATGGGATTATTTAGCCACTATGTTCATAGAAGCAATAACAGTAAATGCACCAGAACGGTTAGAAAGCGTTCAAGTACCTAAAAGAGCTAGTTACATTAGAGTAATTATGCTAGAACTGAGTCGTATAGCTTCTCATTTATTATGGCTTGGACCTTTTATGGCGGATATCGGTGCACAGACTCCCTTTTTCTATATTTTCAGAGAAAGGGAATTGTTATATGATCTATTCAAAGCCGCAACAGGTATGCGAATGATGCATAATTATTTCCGTATTGGGGGAGTTGCTACCGATTTACCTTATGGCTGGATAGAGAAATGTTTGGATTTTTGCGATTATTCTTTAACAGGAATTGTTGAATATCAAAAACTTATTACGCGTAATCCTATTTTTTTGGAACGCGTTGAAAGAGTGGGCATTATTGGTGGAGAGGAGGAAATAAATTGGGGTTTATCAGGACCAACGTTACGGGCTTCTGGAATCCAATGGGATCTTCGTAAAGTTGATAGTTATGAGTGTTACAATAAATTTGATTGGGAAGTCCAATGGCAAAAAGAGGGAGATTCCCTAGCCCGTTATTTAGTACGAATCGGTGAAATGGAGGAATCTATAAAAATTATTCAACAGGCTCTAGAAGGAATTCCTGGAGGACCTTATGAGAATTTAGAAGTCCGACGTTTTGATAAAGCAAAAAATTCTGAATGGAATAATTTTGAATATAGATTTATTACTAAAAAACTTTCACCCAATTTTGAATTGTCGAAGCAAGAACTTTATGTGAGAGTAGAAGCCCCAAAAGGAGAATTAGGAATTTATTTGGTAGGAGATAATAGTGTTTTCCCTTGGAGATGGAAAATTCGTCCACCCGGTTTTATCAACTTGCAAATTCTCCCTCAACTAGTTAAAAGAATGAAATTGGCAGATATCATGACGATATTAGGTAGTATAGATATCATTATGGGAGAAGTTGATCGTTGAAATGATAATTGATATGACAGAAATGAAAATACAAGCTATAAATTCTTTTTCTAGATCGGAATCTTTAAAAGAAGTTTATGAACTCATATGGATCTTTGTTCTTTTTTTCACCCTTATATTGGGAATAACAATAGGGGTACTAGTAATTGTGTGGTTAGAAAGAGAAATATCTGCAGCAATACAACAACGCATTGGGCCTGAATATGCCGGTCCATTGGGAATTCTTCAAGCTATAGCAGATGGAACCAAATTAGTTTTTAAAGAGGATCTCCTCCCATCTAGAGGGGATATTCGTTTGTTCAGTGCGGGACCTTCTATAGCGGTCATATCTGTTCTACTAAGTTATTTAGTAATTCCTTTTGGATATCACCTTGTTTTGGCCGATCTTAGTATATGCGTTTTTTTATGGATCTCCATTTCAAGTATTGCCCCTATTGGACTTCTTATGTCAGGATATGGGTCGAATAATAAATATTCTTTTTCAGGTGGTCTACGGGCTGCTGCTCAATCTATCAGCTATGAAATACCATTAACTCTATGTGTGTTATCAATATCTCTACGTGTGATTCGGCAGAACATTATTATTTTCCCTCTTTTCTAGAACTAGGAATAGAATAAAGAAATTTAATATATTATATTTAATGTATATTTTTTTTATTTATCATTAGGGTTAATGAATTAAACTAGATAGTTAGATGAGTAAAAGAAAACTGCTTATAAATTTGCAGTAAGAAGATTAGATCTCATTCCCTATGTACGAGAATAGAAACATAAGCAGTATAAACTGTTTACCCCAAGGTTAAGATTCTTTGACCAATTATCACATCTTGAAGCGGGTACAAAAGATCACCCGTATGGGGTTTCCACTACTGTCTTGTATTTATTACCATACTGGAGATTAATAAAAAATCAGTGGACAGTTAGGAACACCAAGGTACACAAAAGATTCGTAATGGAGATAATTTAAGATAAAAAAAGACTTTTTTGCATAAAGCTTTGGATAAAACGAATCATAATGAGGACTTTAAGTTGGTAGAAATGACCAAGTAGTACTTCTCCACGATTCCGATCTCGAGTATGCTCCTATTCACTGATTAAAGAAATGACTATAAAAAACGAATTAATCCTTTTTTTTTTTTCAGAGTACATCCCTTCCTCTGAGAAAGAAGAATAGGACAGGAGAAAAAGAAATATTTCTTATTTATTTTGCCCATTCAATATTCATATCTACTATAATACATACACGGAATTCTTAATCATAAATTTGGAATTAATGATCAATTCTTTCTAACTAATTCTTTCTTTAGAGTTATTGATAAAACCTAATTTATTGATATAACGAGTATTTTATTTAAGGATTAAGTTATTACCGAGTAAAGATAAATTAAAATTTTAATGGAAAAGATCAATTCGGAAGCGCTTTTTTATTCTAGCAGACGGAATTTCGTTGGTCTAATTTTGAACTTCCCGGTATTAGAATTTCAAAATTACAATAATACCAAACAAGTACTTGCATTTATTTGTGACCATAGAGGAGCCGTATGAAGCTGAGTTCTCATGTACGGTTTTGAAATACCGATATGCACAGTAATGTTATTATCGACTATGATTATCTAACAGTTCAAATACAGTTGATATAGTTGAGTCACAGTCAAAATATGGTTTTGGGGGATGGAATCTGTGGCGTCAGCCTAAAGGGTTTGTTGTTTTTCTAATTTCTTCTCTACCAGAATGTGAGAGATTACCTTTTGATTTACCAGAAGCAGAGGAGGAATTAGTAGCAGGTTATCAAACAGAATATTCAGGTATTAAATATGCTTTATTTTATCTTGCTTCTTACCTAAATTTATTAGTTTCTTCATTATTTATAACAGTTCTTTACTTAGGCGGATGGAATTTCTCTATTCCGTATATATCTATTCCTGAATTTTTAGGAATAAATAAAATGACAGGAGTTTTTGGAATAACAATTGGTATATTTATTACATTAGCTAAAGCTTATTTGTTTTTGTTCATTCCTATCACAGCAAGATGGACTTTACCTAGACTGAGAATGGACCAACTTTTAAATTTTGGATGGAAATTTCTTTTACCTATTTCTCTGGGTAATCTATTATTGACAACCTCTTTTCAACTTATTTACCTATAAAGAATAGAATAAGATAACGATATTCTCCATTCATAACTGATCTTAAATAAGAGAAAGAAACATCAAATTATTCACGGAGATCTACAATATGTTCCCTATGGTGACCGGGTTCATAAATTTTGGTCAACAACA
This sequence comes from Allium sativum, assembly GCA_030737875.1. NCBI lineage: Eukaryota > Viridiplantae > Streptophyta > Magnoliopsida > Asparagales > Amaryllidaceae > Allium > Allium sativum. The sequence goes on from JASFAX010000054.1 coordinate 1,840,402, forward strand.
ATACGGGCGGTAAGGTACATTGGTCAAAGTTTCATAATTACCCTATCTCATACAAATTGTTTACCTGTAACTATTCAATATCTTTATGAAAAATCGATTACATTAGAACGTTTCCGCGGTCGAATTCATTTTGAATTTGATAAATGTATTTCTTGTGAAGTATGTGTTTGTGTATGTCCCATAGATCTACCCGTTGTTGATTGGAGGTTTAAAAGAGAGATTAAAAAGAAACAATTGTTTAATTATAGTATTGATTTTGGAGTCTGTATATTTTGTGGTAATTGTGTCGAGTATTGTCCAACAAACTGTTTATCGATGACTGAAGAATATGAACTTTCAACTTATGATCGTCACGAATTAAATTATAATCAAATTGCATTAGGTCGGTTACCAATGTCAGTAATTGGAGATTACACAATTCAAACAATTATGAATTCCGGTCAAATCAAAATGGATAAAGAAAAACCCCTTGATTCAAAAACGATTACTGATTACTATTATTTTTTTATATAAAGATAAACAGAAACAAGTCTTCTTTTTTTTATGAGAACCTAATAAACTTATCTTATTAACTATTGATTATTGAGAATCAATCTTGGATTTAAACTGTGAATATGTGTTTTCTTAATTATTTAAAAATATTAAAAAATTAGAATCTCTAAAAGAAAAAAGAAAAGATTGGCCGATAAATTTAATAACTTTATCTATATCCACAGTAATCCATCCATATTAAGATTTAATTGCATTAAAAACTCACCATATATAAGAAAAAAAATAAGGGGAATACCCTTCTCTTTCCTGGACTATTTAGTAAGGTCATGAAACATTTTGACTAATTTTTTTCTTATACATAATGGATTTACCAGGACCAATACATGATATATTTGTAGTATTTCTGGGATCATTTCTTATATTAGGAGGTCTAGGAGTAGTATTGTTTACTAATCCAATTTATTCCGCCTTTTCGTTGGGATCGGTTCTTGTTTGTATATCCTTATTCTATATTTCATCAAACTCCTTTTTTGTAGCTGCCGCCCAACTTCTTATTTATGTGGGAGCCATAAATATCTTAATCATATTTGCTGTTATGTTCGTGAATGGTTCAGAATATTCTAACGACTCCTATCTTTGGACTATTGGAGATGGAATCACTTCATTGGTTTGTATAAGTATTCTTTTTTCACTAATTACTACTATCGCAGATACGTCATGGTACGGAATTATTTGGACTACAAGATCAAATCAGATTATAGAACAAGACTTTATAAACAACGTTCAACAAATTGGAATTCATTTATCAACAGATTTTTATCTTCCGTTTGAACTAATTTCTATAATTCTTTTAGTTTCTTTGATAGGCGCAATTACTATGGCTCGTCAATAATAAATAGTTTAGTTAGAATAAAAAAATTTAGTTTAATCTACTGTTAATATTCCCTTTTTTATGTAATCGCTCGATTCTAGTCAATCAACTTGGTTGAATTTTTGTTCATATTGAAACGAATCGGGGTTGATCAGGAGTTAGTCAATGATGTTTGAACATGTACTTTTTTTGAGTGTCTATTTATTTGCAATTGGTATATATGGATTGATCACAAGTCGAAACATGGTTAGAGCACTTATGTGTCTTGAACTTTTACTAAATTCGGTTAATATTAATCTCGTACTATTTTCTGATATATTTGATAGTCGCCAATTAAAAGGTGAGATTTTCTCAATCTTTATTATAGCGATTGCAGCGGCGGAAGCTGCAATTGGGCTAGCTATTGTTTCGTCAATCTATCGTAACAGAAAATCAACTCGTATTAATCAATCAAGTTTGTTGAAAAATTAGCCATAACTATAATATAAATACATATAAATAGAATATATATATAAATTGTAGAAAAATTTTCTATAAAATAGCATTTAAGTGTCCTTTATATATTTATTTACAAATAATACTAATATATATAGTAATATTTCAATATAAATATATATTGAAATATTACTATATATATTAGTCAATGTGAAGTTTCACGTGTGATTCGTGCGACTTATATGATCATGGTTGTTGAAAGGTAAATCCAAGTTTCTTGGCCCCTTCTGATGAACAGATTTATAAAAATTTTGATTCTTAAGATTTTTTTGATAAATCATTGATTCATCTGGTTTCTATATATAAAGAAAATAGAAATATATAATAAATTATATAATTATAATTTTTTTTTTTTTTTACTTTACCAGATCGAAATTTTTTTATGTTCAAAACTGGAATTTATAGACCCAATGTCACATTCAGTAAAAATTTATGATACATGTATAGGGTGCACTCAATGTGTATGAGCCTGCCCCACAGATGTATTGGAAATGATACCTTGGGACGGATGTAAAGCTAAGCAAATTGCTTCCGCCCCAAGAACGGAAGACTGTGTAGGTTGTAAAATATGTGAATCCGCCTGTCCAACAGATTTTTTAAGTGTCCGTGTTTATTTATGGCATGAAACAACTCGCAGCATGGGTCTATCTTATAGATACATTATAATAAATTCCACTTGAATCATTTGATTCCTTTTTACCGACAAAAGCCCGTGCTCAAAAGAATATATTTTCTTGAGCACGGGATTTTTGGTCAAAACACATCTTGTCTTTATCACGAGTTATTTCCCTTGGCTAACAATACTTGTAGTTTTGCCAATATTCGTGGGTTCCTCAATTTTCTTTCTCCCTCATAAAGGGAATAAGGTATTTAGATGGTATACTCTATGTATTTGTATTTTAGAACTCCTTATAACAACCTATGTCTTCTGTTATCATTTCCAATTGGACGATCCATTAATTCAATTAGAAGAGGATGCTAAATGGATAAATGTTTTCAATTTTCACTGGAGACTGGGAATCGACGGACTTTCCATAGGACCCATTTTATTAACAGGATTTATCACTACTTTAGCTACTTTAGCAGCTTGGCCTGTTACTCGAAATTCACGATTGTTCTATTTCCTGATGTTAGCAATGTACAGTGGTCAAATAGGATTATTTTCTTCTAGAGATCTTTTACTTTTTTTTTATCATGTGGGAGTTAGAATTAATTCCTGTTTACTTACTTTTATCTATGTGGGGAGGAAAGAAACGTTTGTACTCGGCTACAAAGTTTATTTTGTACACTGCGGGGGGTTCCATTTTTCTCTTAATAGGAGTTCTAAGTATGGGTTTATATGGTTCCAATGAACCCACATTGGATTTTGACAGATTAACTGATCAGTCATATCCTGTGACATTAGAAATAATATTTTATTTGGGCTTTCTTATTGCTTATGCTGTCAAATCACCGATTATACCCCTACATACATGGTTACCAGATACCCATGGAGAAGCACATTACAGTACATGTATGCTTCTAGCGGGAATCTTATTAAAAATGGGAGCATATGGATTGATTCGTATCAATATGGAATTATTGCCACATGCTCATTCTATATTTTCTCCCTGGTTAGTGATAGTGGGGACAATACAAATAATTTATGCAGCTTCAACCTCGCTTGGTCAACGCAATCAAAAAAAAAAGAATAGCTTATTCTTCTGTGTCGCATATGGGTTTCACAATTATAGGAATTGGTTCTATAACCGACATGGGACACAACGGAGCCATTTCACAAATACTCTCTCATGGATTTATTGGTGCTGCACTTTTTTTCTTGGTAGGAATGAGTTGTGATAGAATACGTCTTGTTTATCTCGACGAAATGGGGGGAATATCCATTCCAATGCCAAAAATATTTACCATGTTTAGTAGTTTCTCGATGGCTTCTCATGCATTGCCGGGAATGAGTGGTTTTGTTGCGGAGTTAGTAGTATTTTTTGGACTAATTACCAGTCCAAAATATCTTTTAATGCCAAAAATATTAATTACCCTTGTAATGGCAATTGGAATGATATTAACTCCTATTTATTTATTATCTATGTTACGTCAAATGTTCTATGGATACAATTTTTTCAATGTTCTAAACTCAAATTTCGTGGATTCTGGACCACGAGAACTATTTGTTTCAATCTGTATCCTTTTACCCGTAATAGGAATTGGTATTTATCCCGATTTCGCTCTTTCTTTATCAGTTGACAAGATACAAGCTATACTATCTAATTATTTTCATAGATAGTTTTTTTTCTTAATGAGATAGAAAGTCTTATATTAATTATAATATTTTTTAAACTATTCGCTGTACAACAAAAAAAAAATAAAGTTAATTAGAAAGACGTATCCCGAGTTTTTAGGAACTGTTTGAATTAAGATTCAAACAGTTCCTAAAAACTCACACAAATTTTCGTTATATACGTTTTACTTATTCCGCATGGAATTTCTACAATTTAATTAGATTTTATGTGAATGAACCATAACTATGTAGACCTATTCCTAATAGATTGATCCCAAAATAGCATATCCAAATTATAAGAAATCCTATAGAAGCTACAAGTGCCGAATTTGTACCGTGTAAACTTCGATTTGTTCTAGTATGTGAATAAATTGCGAATATGGTCCAAGTAATAAATGCCCAAGTTTCCTTGGGGTCCCAATTCCAATAAGAACCCCATGCTTCGTTAGCCCATACTGCTCCAGAAAGAATACCTATGGTTAAAAAAGTAAACCCTAAACTAATAACACGATAACTCCAATAATCCAAACGCTGAATTAATTGATATTTATAATAATTTGGAAATGAAAGAAAAGAAGTTCTTTTAAAAACACTTCCTTTTTTGTTCAAGTATTCAATCTTCCCAAATAAAAATGACTTAATTAATATTAAAAAAAATTTGCTTCTAAAAAAAATATCGATATTTTTTCGAAATGTAATGATTAAAAAAGCGACTGATAATAACGAACCACATAAAAGAGCCGCATAGCTCAATAACATCATACTTACATGCATCATTAACCACTGAGATTGTAGAGCAGGTAGTAATATTGCTGATTGATGCATTTTACTTGAAAGACCAGATGTAGCGAAACCTTGAGTAAAAATGGCACTTGGCGCGGTTATTGTGCTTAAATCATTTTTATGATTCCATAGCTTGGAAACCATATGAATAATGGAAAAACTCCATGAAAGGAAGATCAACGATTCGTATAAATTACTTAATGGAAAATGTCTCGAAGAAATCCAACGAATAACTAATAATCCTGTTAGAGAAAAAAAAAGTAGCTAACATTCCCTTTTCCAACGAATGGCGTAATTCGATGATTTCGTGAACTGATAGAATCATCAAATGAATCGCAATCACAATTGAAACGATCGAAAAAGAGAGATGAGTTAATATATGTTCTAAAGTCGCAAATATCATACATAAAAAGGGTCTCATTACAGAATTGAAATCAGGAATTAAATACATTCTAAGGTCCATTGTATCTCTTTTAGAGTATGCCGCCACTCGGACTCGAACCGAGATGCTCTAGCACTGCTTCCTAAGAGCAGCGTGTCTACCAATTTCACCAGAGCGGCTTACTTGAAATAATAATAGTCAATTCATATTTAATCGTCTAGATGTAGATTCTAGAATCCGATATAGTTATCCTTTAGGAAATGGATGAATAAGGGTTCTTTTAAACCCTTTTGTTTTGTTTAAACTAAAGTATTCTTTTCATTTTTAATGACACTTAAAAAACTTAGAAAGATCTTTTTTATAAAAAATAAATATAAATTAAATAAATAGGATGATTTTATACATATCAAAATATGATTACTAAATTTAATAAATTAAATTAGAAATTTAAAGACTTATTTTCTAAAAATCTTGTTTTTAACCTACTTTTTAATGTATTTTGTGTAATTTAATTAATTATTCTATTTGTGTAATTTAATTAATTATTCTAATTATATAGTGTATATATAGAATATATATATAATAATTATATTAATATTTGTTGTTTGTTATGTACATAATTTAAATATAGAATAGTAATTAGTAAACAAAACAAATTTCATTTGATCTTGAGATAGACATATAATAAAACATTTTAATATTCATTATAATTACATTTTATTTCTTTTCCCAGTAGAAGTAGAAATTTTTTTCCATTAGGAAAAGAAATAAAATAATACATAATACTTAGAACCAAACTAGCAGACGTTAAGTTAATATTCGACATAAAATAGTTGCTAGTTCTAACAGATCTTGAGGAGTTAAATAAATACATAAGTTAATGAAAAATTTTAATATTCTATATATAGAAAAGTTCTTAAAATCACGGAAAAAAATTATTCCAAGATTTTCTTATTTGTTTGTCGAACAAAAAAACTTTTTGAATTTCCCGTAGAAACTGACTTTGCTAAAGAAAAGGCTTTTATTGCAACTAAATTTCCCTTTTTCTTCCAAATATTTCTACGAATACGTATTTTTGATATAGAAGTACTTTTTTTGGAACTGCCATATAAAAAAGAGTTCTTCCTTTTTATTGTTGTATGTGAAAGACATGTATTGATCAATATGGATCGTTTTTTTTAGTTTTAGTCATTTTTTATATTATATTAAATTTCGTCGATAATCTTTTTTTTAACAATACAAATTGTTTATATATACATGTGTGTTACATATATAATAAACTACGAAAAAATGGAAGAAAAATAAAAAAAAGGATTTTATAGTAGTTAATATGTTAAACAAGATATTCCGTTAGGGAAGAAAATGAACTTTCATTTTACGTTTTTTTTTTTTTTATTAGTTCTAGTTCTAGAATATAAGAAGTAAGGATTTTTATAAAATTTCTGATATTTTCTTATCTTATTGAATTTCAATCCAATCGATTTCATAAAAAAATATAAATTAGGTAATAAAAAAAATTACTAGAAGAATTAGTTGATTTATTGATGCAAACTATATATCCATATCCATATTCTACTGATATCGGTATAGTTATTTTTGCTTACTTTTTCTTTGCTTACTATAGTATATGATATGGTAGTATATGATATGGTAGTATATGATTTGGTTATATATTACTGGAATACAATTCTAGTCTAGTGGGAAAAAAAATTTTAATATCATATCTCTTTTTTTTAAAAAAAAAATATTTTTTTACTTCAAAAATGAATAATATTTTAGTTAAAAAATTAATAACTAAAAAATTACTCTATATCGAGCTATTTGGACAAAGCATTTTAGCAGCAATTTATAACTTTTTCAAATTTTTTAAATATCTGAAAAAAAAATAAGAAAAATGTAAAATTAAGAATATTTAAGGTTTTATATATATATATGTATATATATATATTTTCATTTTTTTATTGTTTTCTTCAAAAACAATAAAAATTGGTGAATCGGAAATAATTATAATAAAAAAACGAAAATTTGTGTTTTTTTTATGGAACATACATATAAATATGCATGGATAATACCTTTTCTTCCATTTCCTATTACTATGTTAATAGGATTTGGACTTCTACTTATTCCTGCAGCAACAAAAAATATTCGACGTATGTGGGCTTTTCCGAGTGTTTTGATGCTAACTATTGCTATGGTATTTTCTGTTAATCTTTCTATTCAGCAAATAAACGGAAATTTTATCTATCAATATCTATGGTCTTGGACTGTGTAACAACCCGTATTTTCAATAAACTGTTATAACATAAATCGAGGCAGAATTTAATACAAAAATCAGAATCAGGGGAAACGGGCTATGCCATTGCGTTCGTCTCGGAAAAATACGCGAAATAGAGTCCGAGTTTTCGAAAATCGGAGTCCGTATGACCCGGTTAAGGCCCATTGAAGTTTTCAGAAATTTCTATGCTAAAAACAGATTTAAATTTCGAATTAAAAACAGGGATTAGGGCTAATCTGGGTTAGGCGGGAAAATTCCCGCCAGGGGGACCCATGTCGACAGGCATGTCGACAGGGCACCCAGGGAGTCGACAGCCCTGTCGACAGCCCTGTCGACAGGGGGTGCCCAGGCAGCTCAGCCTGGTGCACCATTTCTGATTTGGGTTGAGTCATATGGCTTGGTTCTGGAGAATTCTGAGATCTGACGGGCCAAACCTAATCTAGGGTTAATCCTAGGGCTAAAAACACTCTAATCTTCTATAAATATACCCCTAATCCTACCCTAAAGCCTCATTAATCAATCTAGCAACTAAACTATGCCAAATTGAATCCTCAAATGGCCTCCACCTAAAACCTAGCCTCCACCTTCCTCAAAGTTAAATCCTATGAAGATATGATGATCATACAACCTTTTCTATGTTGTATGAATGCTTAATAACTTGCATACTTCATTAAGTAGCAAGTTTGATTTGCTAAAGTTTGTGTTTTGGGATTTTGCAAAGGGGTTTTCTTTTTCAAAGCTTTGTTTTGGATTTTTAAGGGGCTTCTTCATCTTATTTGGTGAAATTGGTGACTTGTTTATATTTGTAAGCCCTCTTACCTTCACTTTACAAACTCTAAAGTTAATGTTTGGTGAAAGTTGAGATTTTATGTGAGTTTAGTTGATTATGCATGCTTATGCGAACTCACTATGTCATGTTTTATATGATTCACAAGTTATGCATGCTTATGCGAAATTTCTATGCCATGTTTTACATGTTTCACAAGTTATGCATGCTTATGCGAGCTTATTATGTCATGTTCTACATTTTTCATGGGTTATGCATGTTTATGCAAGATCATCTTACCATGTTATGCAAGTTAAATGGGTTATGCATGTTCACCTTACCATGTTACGCATATTTAATAAGCTATGCATGTTTATGCGAGTTACTATGACATGATTTGCAAGTTTAACATGTATGCATATTTATTAGGATATGTGAAGTTCATCATGTATGTTATGCTAAGTTACCTTTTATACCCCTATGCGTTATGACGAATATGTAAGCGAGATAATGACGTTGGGAGGGTTTGGGTGAACTTAAAAATACATGAAACTAAAAGATTGGGAATTTACCTATTAAGTTAGGTCTACCCCTTGGGAATTTACCTATTAAGTTAGGTCTACCCAAGTATATGTTAACTTGTAAATATGTTTTGAAGTGGACATGACATTAGATAACATGATATGGCCAACTCGAGGTTAGACCTAGTTGTGGTGTAAATCTTCCCAGGTAACCACAACGTGGGGTCTAATGTGGGTAGTTGGTCATGATGCACCGTAAGACCCGAGGTTAGACCTAGACGTGGTGTAAATCTTCCCAGGTAACCACGGATGTCTAATGTGAGAGGTTGGGTGCGTTAAGTAATTAATGCCTCATGATTAGGGTTAAGTCATGGCCCACTAATACTTAACCAATAATGGGGAGGCGAGGATTAGATGGGGTTAAGTGGTTACACTTAACTAATTTAATCCAGGATTAGTGAGGGGTTAAAACCACACTTAACCCTCTTAGAAACCCTAGCAACGTGGTCTGTTCCAGCAGTAATCCCAGTTTGGTATCATTCACAACCCTAGAGGCTAGGCTAGGGCGGGGCACGATTACTGGACTGATGTAAGCGACCAAAGCGACGGCTGAGTGGTACAGCGGTGCGGGTCCGGCGGGCTACGGACGTGCACGTAGTCTGATGTTGGACAAACTCGAGGCACGGGTACCAGTAGCTTAGACTGTGCATTATTGCTTAGGTGTCTGGGGTTGACACCTTAGGGCTTGATACACCCGAAGGTGGACCCAGCACAGTCTGACTACATCCATGGGGGCCGTATGGACACCGACACTTGACGTGTTAGGTTTATAGGGAGCCGATCGACTAGACCGTTGGGCTGGACCTTATCCTAAGGTCACTTCATGTTATTGGGCCAAAGTTTGGGCTAAGGGATCAAGATCTACTTTGTGGGTTTGCTGGTACACTGTGGTGCAAAGTTTAATCTCATCTATGTGATGTCACCTTTATCTATTGCCAGTACGTTCATCTTAGTTTCCATCATACTGTTAACTTTATTAGTTTATAGATTGATCGTAGTAGGGCTTACCAGTCTTTTTGACTGACCTGTTTTCTTTCGCTTCTTTTCTTCCGTTTCCCCCCCCCCCACAGGTTCTCAGGGAGGGGCTACATCTGCTTAGTGGATCTTTGACTTGCTTGTTGGATAGCTCATGTATGGATCTGAGCTAGCTGTGGCTTATCTTTTATTTCTGCGGATTAGTACTGATGTTTTACCATGTATTTTGTTATCACGTATCTAGACTTATGTTGTATTTTGGATCATGACATTTTGATATTATGTACTTGACTATGTTGGTTTTTCTGAGATGATGATGATGGGTTTTTATCTGCTACCGCTGCTTTACTTATATTTATTTTTATATATTCTGTCTTGCGATATCTCTGTGCATGTTTACCTTCACAATAACGCCCCTCCAAAGCTAGTACATTCTAACGAGTGATCCTAGTGGAGGTGGGGTGTTACATTTGGTATCAGAGCACGAGGTTAACAAGATTGAACAAAACTTTTGAAAAAAAAAACCTTTTGAAAAACTATTTTCAAAAACCTACTAAGTATTTTCCAAAATAAAGTCTAGATTATTTTAAGGCTAATCCCCAAAAGCCATCAGCATTATCATTCGTTCCCTTGACCTGATCTTATCTTATCTTTTGTTTCAGTATGGCTGAGAATCCTGACATCCCAGATGGAGTGAATGTACCACTCTGGTATAGGAGACTCCAAGAAGCTAGGGCGGCAGCCGGTCCCGCCAACCCTACTCCCACTCCTCCTCCCGTAGTTGAGAATCCTATCCCTAATATCCCTCCTCCGGTGGTTCCTGCTCCCCCTCCTCCAGCAGCTAATATTCCCCCTCCCGTTGCTAATGTTCCTCCTCCCGTTGCTGAGGCTCCTCTTCCTCCTCCTCCCCCTCAGCATCCTCAGATTGAGTTTACAAAGGTTTGTAAAGACTTCAAGGCAATGGGAGGCAAGAATTTCCTAGGCACGGAATCTTTTGTTGAAGCTAGGAATTGGCTGAAAGACACGGAGGACTTGTTTGCTATCTTTGGAATTGATGACGAGAGGAAAATCCTATTGACCGTATGGCTTTTGAAGGATGAGGCGGCCTATTGGTGGGAGGTCACCAATGGGACGAGGCCCGTTGAGACTTGGGCCGATTTGAGGGCTAGATTTGTGACCAAGTTTCTATCTTCAGCCGAGGCGAATTTACAAATGGAGAAGTTCATTTCATTAAAGCAAGGTGATATGTCGATCAAGGAGTATGTGAACAAGTTTAATCAGCTGGCCCGCTTTGGTTTGGATATAGTGAACACCCCGGAGAAGAAGGCTCTTTGTAACGACCCGGATTTCGAGCGACTTTGGTTATCGACATAAACGCGATGTCGATAACCAAAACACCAAAAAATCCTGGTAGTTAGTGAAAGAAATTAGAGGGTGAGAAAAGATAAGATAGAAACTTAGAATAGAAGAAGAAGAAGAACACAATATCAGAGTAACACGAATCTCACAGCGGAACGAATAAATATATTTCATAACATAACTTTGAAATACAAATCTGTACTTGCATATACATATCATTATCAAAGTACAGCACTTACAACACAGCGGAAATAACTATAGCTATATGATCCTGAAGCCTCCTGCTCCAGCTCTTCAACTATATCTGTAAAATCCCGACTACTTGACTGCCCGTACAAATTTAGGCACCCAAGAGTTTAGGGAAAACAACAAAGTAAACTCCGGGTCAGTCATGGGACTGGTGTGAGTAAAACAGTTTAAAAACAGTTGAACAAGTAAATGATATCTCATAAGACCACGCCGCATAACGGAACGGGTTTTCCCTTATGAGAATCCAAAATATCTTTATATCAAAAACCTTTTGATATTATAATAATGTCTATCAACCACAGTATATATATAATCATCTAGCAGAAACGCTTTCATCTCACGTTCTACATATATAGTATACAATCAAAACCGCAAGCACGTATTGGGTAATGGATTTCCAACTATGACAAGGTATGGATCCACCTTTCGCTCGTGTACCTCTAGAGAGGAATACACTGGGTTCAACAAGAACATCTTGCAACCTGGCCACACATGACCGACCACTCATTTCGCTTGAGTGTATCGAATGTATATCACCAACAGTTGGGATCAGCAACCGTTTCCCGAATGGGACAGCATCAACAATAGATTTTTAGAAATGAATGAAACTCTAGATCAGGTGATTATACACCCTACTTCGGTGCGACCGACTTAGCCATGCTGCCTGCCCGATTTCTGTCATTTACCGGATGATGAGGCTAGAAGCTACGCTTTATCATCACACCAGATTCACTTTGAATGCCACATCGTCAAATCCATCAAATCACCGATTGACGTCCTCAACCATACATTATGTGTTAGCTAAGAGAAGTTTCCTTCTCCGCTTCCACTCTTGGTACGGTTGGAGAAATCAATATACGTGATCGTCTAGAAATACTCTATCAGACATCCGTCCATACAAGTCATCCAGGAACAGGATGAACCGAAGGCACTATTCTGTAAACAGGATAGCCCTTGCATAACTCCGTCTTCAATTTCCTTTGGCATATATGATTCGCAGCGCTTATGCCAATACAGAGTGGTTCTTTGGATAATAATCCAATCGGTCTCTCCATATTAACAACGTTAAAATGGTCAAAACTTCGATAGTCTGTGATTTAACTATCGAATAAAAATAGGTGTGCAAACAATGATATTATTTCCAAATGGAAATTATATCGATCAAACATCATTTAACATTTATATCCTTATCTCATTAATTTACTTATCTCATGTTTCCCTACGTTCAATATTCCTTATTTTCTAAATTGGGAAAATATACGTTATTAACAATGGAAAACATTTCCATTTCTTGTTTTCTTTATTAGAAAACATTTCTGGTTTCTTATTTGGAAAACATTTCCAAAGCTTCTTCATTGGACTTAGACAGATGTTTAAACAAACCATCGCGATGCCAACTCAAACCATTTCCTTTACTGCCGAACATTAACTATTTCTTAGTTAAAAATGAAGTCAATCAAGTTGGGGTAGAACTACCTCTCAGACCTTAACTGAACAACATTTCTAACTTTGAAATAGGCAAAGTTCACTTTATATTCCTTTTACTAACTTCCTTACTTAACCCTCCTCGAATAGCTATATTCGATTGACTCCTTTTACTTAACTCTATTCGATTTAACTCTAACTCTATTCACTTAGCTCCTATCGAATAAACTATATTCGATAGCTCTTTTAATTCTATTTGAATACTATATATTTGATTTACCCATTTCATTCTATTCGAATAAACTATATTCGATTTACTCGTTTTACTTTCTATTCGAATAAACTATATTCGATTTACTCATTTTACTTTCTATTCGAATAAACTATATTCGATTAACTCCTTTGCTTTCTATTCGAATAAACTATATTCGATTAACTCCTTTGCTTTCTATTCGAATAACTATATTCGATTAACTCATTTGCTTCTATTCGAATAACTATATTCGATTAACTCATTTGCTTTTATTCGAATAACTATATTCGATTAACTCATTTGCTTTTATTCGAATAACTATATTCGATTAACTCATTTGCTTTAACTCTAATCGATTAACTAACATCGATTAACTTCTTTTGACTTTAACACTAATCGATTAACTAACATCGATTAACTTCTTTTGATAAACTACGTTTTCCGTTACAACTATTTCCTTTTTATAACGTTTACTTACCGTTACAAATATATCCTATGTATAACTTCTATTTACCGTTACAAATCTTTCCTATTTATAACTTCTATTTACCGTTACAAATATATCCTATTTATAACTTCTATTTACCGTTACAAATCTTTCCTATTTATAACTTCTATTTACCGTTACAAATATTTCCTATTTATAACTTCTATTTATTTTCTAAATAAATATTCCTTTTCTATTTCTATTTATTTTCTAAATAAATATCCCTTTTATAAAACCGTGTTCGTTTTATAAATATTTCCTTTTATAAAATCCTGTGATTTTATAAAATTTCTTTATTTCAATATACATTGAAATAAATTCTTTTTACATCCCAGGGTCTTTATGATATTTACAATATCGAATAACAATGATCAACATCATTCTAACACCCCTAATCCATGACAGATTATATAACGCATCATATATCACAATATATGAAAGCAGTAAAATAAATGTTGAGGAATCCAGTCGGATTCCTCCAACCTGTTTCCCTGCATCACAGATGTTAAACCATATATATAACATCACTTTTCAGTTCTATATGATATATTCTGTTAAACAGAATCAATATAGAAAATTTAACTAACTGACTAGCAGTTCAATCAAACAGTCAACATACAGTATCAGTCAATATCTAACAGTTCTAAAAATACAACATGAAATTATAAACTGTTCAGAGTTGGTGAGATTTACTCACATTGGCAGTTCATCGTTAAAGAACGATAAACTGTTGTTTGATTTGAATCAAACAATTTATTTCGCCATAAATTCAAACGAGTCTCAATCCACTTCCAGTCAGCTTCATTGTGAAGCTCTCATCCATACGATCCTATCGGATCTTGTTTCGCTGAATTTCGAGGTCGTATGATCAAGTTATTAAATTTCTAAGTTTTGTACGTATTTTAAATAAAATAAACATGGACCTTTATATTAAATGGCCTCACCCCTTTTATTTAACGGCCCACTAACCCAAAAGAAAGCCCACCCGCTACCTCAAGTCTTCCTCCCCAATACCTGCTATTACACCGTGCTCCATCTTCAGTCATTCACGAAAATTTCCAACCCAAAAGCTCATCCAATACTTTATGAATTCGCAAATGTGTTTCACCCTTAAATCCTCCAACGCAAAAGCTTCAGCCTCCCACCAACAATGTTCAACTCGAACTCGTCTTCCTCATTGCGTTATCAGCACAAACCCCACGCTCCAGTAACTAGACAGCCTCCCCATCATGTACACACACCCCTTCTCGTTTTGACTCAACACACCTTGCTCTTCAACACGTGATAACCCCAGATCTGCACCAATTCCACGTACTGCGTATAAACCGCAAGCCCTTCCTTTGTTTGCAAAATAATCCCACTCCCTTTCATACTTGCTGCCGACCATCACACACCCTTCTCGTCTTCATCATCTTTGCCCCCAACTTCCCTCACGTCTTATGCTGGCTCAAGATTAACCTTCCGAGGATCCAAACATGTTTTTCTGTGATATTTAGTGCAGAGTTTAATTGGGTTTCAAGTTTTGAAAGCCATTTAGCATTTCGGTTTAAAATCTGAAGCTAGAGGAACGAGAGAATGTAGTGTATATTTAGTTGAGATATTAATTTAGTTGTATGGATTTTCTTCTACCACGTTTTCTTTTTGGTTTTAATACATCCTATATGCGCTCGTGGAGAAACATGGTCCAAGTGGTGGTATGTGGCTCTTGTAACTTAGGGTAGGTGCTGCAAAGAAAGGATATTGACGTGTGGTAGTGTGGTAGGAGTTCTTTTAAGTTTAAAGTTTGGTTTACCCGTTACGTAAAACTCGGTTCACTTATAAACTGCTACCGACAAAAATAAAAATATCGTTGAGACAAGCAAGGTGCCATGATCCCAAAAATATAATAATATCGGTAGATTAACTCATATTGTGAAACCTCAAAATGTTGATTACAGGGTGCAAAATACTTAAAATAAAAAAATCGCTTATTTAATTAATTAAAAATTACAATAAAATTCTAAAAATTAAATTATCACTACGTCTCAAAAGAACCTTGTCTAAATTCAAACCCGATCTCTCGTTATATCGAATAAACCGATACGGTCGATAAATGATTCTATAGCGACTATTTTAAAATTTGATTTGGACATATCTCAAAATCTACATGACGAAATCCTGATTTTTCTCTTCCACTAGAAAGATATACTCCACCAGCTCTTACGTTTCTTGTTTCACAGAAATTCGATTTAAAACGAACCCTGTACATTCAGTTGAAGTTCGAATCGCCAATTTTCGAACTGCAGTGCCATTTCGAGCTCGATTATAATTATAATATAACTCTACGTTCAAATTGTCGTTTATATAATATATTCGTTATTCAAATCAAATTCCAAGCTGAATTAAATATCACAGAAGATCCGTTCACACCATATCGCCATTTCAGCCAATTCTGTTTATTTCAGAATTAAATATATTATTTTAATTAAATATTCATCATTATTTAATTCCACGACCATTAAATTCACTAACCTACCATTGATATAATTAAATAAACTAATCATAATACCCCTGCCAATGCGGGTCATTACAATCTTCCCCACTTAAAATAATTTCGTCCTCGAAATTGCTAAAAGGTAGAGGACGACCCTATCGACTGGTTAGAACATATTTGTTCACTTCTTAACTTCAGTTTCAACTGAACCAAATTAAATTCAATTAAATTATTAATTAATTCTTATCAATGAATATTTTCAAAAATTCTGCAAATTTTCTAACACCTTAACTTTTCGAAAAATTTCGCCAGCACCTCCTTTGTACTGGTCAATACGTCAAACTCCAACTTGCCTCTCTGGGCCATCTCCAACCCAAAAGAAAATCAAACAGCCAAGCGGCTTGCCAATTTGGCTCATCAAAATCACCAAACCGTATGAAATATAAACTTGTACCTTTTTGTCGGGCATATCAACCCCATCACTTCCATATGCTATCAACTCAGCATATACTAATATTGGTCGAACCAAACTCTGATCAATTTATCCTCAACACCACCATTTGCTTTTTACCAAGCCAAATCCCATTTCAACTCAAGTTCAATTCTTGATTTTCAATTCCTTAACTCCTCAATCCAAAACAATTTGGAATTTTAATTTCACATATCCAATTTTATTCGATTTCAATTCAACTTCAGTTACCACTTAACTGACTTTGCTTTAATTTAAATCTGCTTTCACAAATTTCTGTTAAATTTGTTTTTAATTCAAACAGTCTTTCCCTGGGAATTTTAAACAGTTTACTTTTTTCAAAAATCAAAATTTTCCTTTTGAACATGTCACTGAGCCCTCAATTTATATTCCAATAGTTAAATCACTTCTCTATTTCTTTATCAATATTTGTTAACCAAATATTTTCAATAACCATATTGGCCTTTTATGTTATTTGGAAAACATTTCTGAATATCGCCTTCCTTTATTTTCTAAACCTTAGAAAATATATGCTATTTATAATTGGAGAATATTCCAATTACTTACCTCTTTTCCGATCTCGTTTATTTCTATACTTAGGAAATATTCTTTATTCAATTTCCAAGTTTACACTTATTTGGGTTAAAACGGATGTTGTGTAAAACATCGTTGCGACAACCCAAATACTATATTCAACTAACTCTTATTCAACATTGATCTTCGAGCCTGAAATCTTACTATTTATTTGTTAATAATGAAATCAATCAAGTTGGGGTATAACTACCTCTCAGACCTTGACTGAATAACATTTATAACGTCAAAACAGATAAGACTACTTACTCGATTAATCAATACCATACAACTACTTATTCTCTTTTAAACACGTATATGCTTTCTCTTTCTATTCTTACGAGATTTTATTCTTAGTCTTCCTTTTTGATTTTACTATTCTATTTCTAAGTTTGTTTCCTTATCGACTTCTATATATATATATATCGATACGTTGATTTCTAACTATCAGATTATCTTAAAAATATTCTAACTTTTTAAATTCCCGGAAAAATTTGCCATAACCTCCTTTGTACCGGGAGCATCGGGATATTTCAAATAGCCTCCCATGGCCCTCACCAATCCAAAAGAAAAAGAAAAAGCCAAGTGGCTAGCCGATACGGCACATAAAATATCATATGGAAATTAAATACATACCTTTCGTCGAGCTTTCTATTTATATACCTTCATACCTTATCCATACCTATCTCATGTATATCCATACATTTCTAATTCATTTCAACTTAATCCAATCATTTTAACTTAGTTCGTTAAGTGATTTTCAAATTACTGGTTTGCCCATTTCACCTTTTTATTTGAATATACATGTTCAAATATAGGTTTAACTTGTTTATCAACTAATTGATTTCCATTTCAATTTTATTTGAATCTCCTATATTCAAATTCCATTTCGATTCTCTTATTCAAATTCTATATTTGAATTTCATTTCAATTTTATTTAAATCTTCTATATTCAAATTTCAAATTCAATTCTATTTGAATCTTCTACATTCAAATTTCATTTCACTTTCGATATTCAAATCCTATATTTGAAATCTTTTATATTTTCTATATCCAAACACCATTTGAATTTTCTATATTCAGATTCTATTATTGCTCTACATGAATTCTATATTCAATTTTCTTATTTCAAATTCTATTTTGAAATTCTATATTCACTTTTCCATTATTTAAATCTTCTTTATTCAAATCTCATTTGAATTTCTATATTCAAATCCCCTTTGAATTTTCTATATTGAAATCCCCTTTGAATTTTCTATATTGAAATCCCCTTTGAATTTTCTATATTGAAATTCTATATTTGAACTTCCTTTCTTCAAATTCCTTTTCAAACTTTCTTTATTCATTCCTTACATAAGTCTCGATTTCAATTCCTTTTGGAATCGATATTACTACCTTTGGAAAATAGGTTCTCCTTTCAACTTCACACTTGTATTTATTTATTTTTATTTCTGAATTATCCAATGATAATTCTTTTCACTTCATTTTATAAACTTCGTTTATAAAAGAACTATTTATAAACTTCGTTTATAAAGGAACTTCTCGTTTTATTTCTTTTAAAACAAGTTAATATTTCAAATCTATTTCAAAATTCAAATTCTATATTATAAATCCTATTTTGAAATTCAACACAGCTTGTTTTTCCCAAAACAAATTCAAAACAGTATCTTTGTTAGTAATTCGTCACTTACAACTCGAAAATGAATACTGATGATGCAGCTGTCATCATCAGAATCTATTTTCCAGCGATCGAAGTGAGTTCAATACTATAAAACCATTTCTAAACATTTCCCCTTTGAAATTCATTTCAAAATATAATTCACACTGCTTGTAAAACAATTTAAAATCTCCCAGGATCTTAAATTTTCCTTATTTTTAATCCAAATCTATTTACAAACACTTATCCAGTTTTCCAGAGTTTTAACTTCAATTTCTGGTTTTAATTTCAGATTTAACTCATATGATTCCACGAATTTCACTTATATGAATTCTAATTGGTTATTTACATAAGCATTTACTTTATAATCTTACTCGATTATAATAACAACCAATATATCCACTATATTATAATTTTGGTATATGTATCTTCTCTATATCAAGATATACCTTGGGTAACTTAATTTAATTTACCCTCTTTTCAAAACATACCATGACGGTTCATCGTATTCGAGTGTTTAGTAACTCCTACCGATACAGTGGATCAAACTGATCGACCAGAATTCACAAACAACTCAACCAATGGATCTCCACAATATAAAACAAATTTTTATATCAATAACAAATACGTTCACTCGTATATATACACTCAATCTCAGTCTAGGGTATTACTAACCCTATCTCTACCGAGTCACGCCACAGAGCCAAGTAATTCATAACTTAAGCTCTGATACCAACTGTAACGACCCGGATTTCGAGCGACTTTGGTTATCGACATAAACGCGATGTCGATAACCAAAACACCGAAAAATCCTGGTAGTTAGTGAAAGAAATTAGAGGGTGAGAAAAGATAAGATAGAAACTTAGAATAGAAGAAGAAGAAGAACACAATATCAGAGTAACACGAATCTCACAGCGGAACGAATAAATATATTTCATAACATAACTTTGAAATACAAATCTGTACTTGCATATACATATCATTATCAAAGTACAGCACTTACAACACAGCGGAAATAACTATAGCTATATGATCCTGAAGCCTCCTGCTCCAGCTCTTCAACTATATCTGTAAAATCCCGACTACTTGACTGCCCGTACAAATTTAGGCACCCAAGAGTTTAGGGAAAACAACAAAGTAAACTCCGGGTCAGTCATGGGACTGGTGTGAGTAAAACAGTTTAAAAACAGTTGAACAAGTAAATGATATCTCATAAGACCACGCCGCATAACGGAACGGGTTTTCCCTTATGAGAATCCAAAATATCTTTATATCAAAAACCTTTTGATATTATAATAATGTCTATCAACCACAGTATATATATAATCATCTAGCAGAAACGCTTTCATCTCACGTTCTACATATATAGTATACAATCAAAACCGCAAGCACGTATTGGGTAATGGATTTCCAACTATGACAAGGTATGGATCCACCTTTCGCTCGTGTACCTCTAGAGAGGAATACACTGGGTTCAACAAGAACATCTTGCAACCTGGCCACACATGACCGACCACTCATTTCGCTTGAGTGTATCGAATGTATATCACCAACAGTTGGGATCAGCAACCGTTTCCCGAATGGGACAGCATCAACAATAGATTTTTAGAAATGAATGAAACTCTAGATCAGGTGATTATACACCCTACTTCGGTGCGACCGACTTAGCCATGCTGCCTGCCCGATTTCTGTCATTTACCGGATGATGAGGCTAGAAGCTACGCTTTATCATCACACCAGATTCACTTTGAATGCCACATCGTCAAATCCATCAAATCACCGATTGACGTCCTCAACCATACATTATGTGTTAGCTAAGAGAAGTTTCCTTCTCCGCTTCCACTCTTGGTACGGTTGGAGAAATCAATATACGTGATCGTCTAGAAATACTCTATCAGACATCCGTCCATACAAGTCATCCAGGAACAGGATGAACCGAAGGCACTATTCTGTAAACAGGATAGCCCTTGCATAACTCCGTCTTCAATTTCCTTTGGCATATATGATTCGCAGCGCTTATGCCAATACAGAGTGGTTCTTTGGATAATAATCCAACCGGTCTCTCCATATTAACAACGTTAAAATGGTCAAAACTTCGATAGTCTGTGATTTAACTATCGAATAAAAATAGGTGTGCAAACAATGATATTATTTCCAAATGGAAATTATATCGATCAAACATCATTTAACATTTATATCCTTATCTCATTAATTTACTTATCTCATGTTTCCCTACGTTCAATATTCCTTATTTTCTAAATTGGGAAAATATACGTTATTAACAATGGAAAACATTTCCATTTCTTGTTTTCTTTATTAGAAAACATTTCTGGTTTCTTATTTGGAAAACATTTCCAAAGCTTCTTCATTGGACTTAGACAGATGTTTAAACAAACCATCGCGATGCCAACTCAAACCATTTCCTTTACTGCCGAACATTAACTATTTCTTAGTTAAAAATGAAGTCAATCAAGTTGGGGTAGAACTACCTCTCAGACCTTAACTGAACAACATTTCTAACTTTGAAATAGGCAAAGTTCACTTTATATTCCTTTTACTAACTTCCTTACTTAACCCTCCTCGAATAGCTATATTCGATTGACTCCTTTTACTTAACTCTATTCGATTTAACTCTAACTCTATTCACTTAGCTCCTATCGAATAAACTATATTCGATAGCTCTTTTAATTCTATTTGAATACTATATATTTGATTTACCCATTTCATTCTATTCGAATAAACTATATTCGATTTACTCGTTTTACTTTCTATTCGAATAAACTATATTCGATTTACTCATTTTACTTTCTATTCGAATAAACTATATTCGATTAACTCCTTTGCTTTCTATTCGAATAAACTATATTCGATTAACTCCTTTGCTTTCTATTCGAATAACTATATTCGATTAACTCATTTGCTTCTATTCGAATAACTATATTCGATTAACTCATTTGCTTTTATTCGAATAACTATATTCGATTAACTCATTTGCTTTTATTCGAATAACTATATTCGATTAACTCATTTGCTTTAACTCTAATCGATTAACTAACATCGATTAACTTCTTTTGACTTTAACACTAATCGATTAACTAACATCGATTAACTTCTTTTGATAAACTACGTTTTCCGTTACAACTATTTCCTTTTTATAACGTTTACTTACCGTTACAAATATATCCTATGTATAACTTCTATTTACCGTTACAAATCTTTCCTATTTATAACTTCTATTTACCGTTACAAATATATCCTATTTATAACTTCTATTTACCGTTACAAATCTTTCCTATTTATAACTTCTATTTACCGTTACAAATATTTCCTATTTATAACTTCTATTTATTTTCTAAATAAATATTCCTTTTCTATTTCTATTTATTTTCTAAATAAATATCCCTTTTATAAAACCGTGTTCGTTTTATAAATATTTCCTTTTATAAAATCCTGTGATTTTATAAAATTTCTTTATTTCAATATACATTGAAATAAATTCTTTTTACATCCCAGGGTCTTTATGATATTTACAATATCGAATAACAATGATCAACATCATTCTAACACCCCTAATCCATGACAGATTATATAACGCATCATATATCACAATATATGAAAGCAGTAAAATAAATGTTGAGGAATCCAGTCGGATTCCTCCAACCTGTTTCCCTGCATCACAGATGTTAAACCATATATATAACATCACTTTTCAGTTCTATATGATATATTCTGTTAAACAGAATCAATATAGAAAATTTAACTAACTGACTAGCAGTTCAATCAAACAGTCAACATACAGTATCAGTCAATATCTAACAGTTCTAAAAATACAACATGAAATTATAAACTGTTCAGAGTTGGTGAGATTTACTCACATTGGCAGTTCATCATTAAAGAACGATAAACTGTTGTTTGATTTGAATCAAACAATTTATTTCGCCATAAATTCAAACGAGTCTCAATCCACTTCCAGTCAGCTTCATTGTGAAGCTCTCATCCATACGATCCTATCGGATCTTGTTTCGCTGAATTTCGAGGTCGTATGATCAAGTTATTAAATTTCTAAGTTTTGTACGTATTTTAAATAAAATAAACATGGACCTTTATATTAAATGGCCTCACCCCTTTTATTTAACGGCCCACTAACCCAAAAGAAAGCCCACCCGCTACCTCAAGTCTTCCTCCCCAATACCTGCTATTACACCGTGCTCCATCTTCAGTCATTCACGAAAATTTCCAACCCAAAAGCTCATCCAATACTTTATGAATTCGCAAATGTGTTTCACCCTTAAATCCTCCAACGCAAAAGCTTCAGCCTCCCACCAACAATGTTCAACTCGAACTCGTCTTCCTCATTGCGTTATCAGCACAAACCCCACGCTCCAGTAACTAGACAGCCTCCCCATCATGTACACACACCCCTTCTCGTTTTGACTCAACACACCTTGCTCTTCAACACGTGATAACCCCAGATCTGCACCAATTCCACGTACTGCGTATAAACCGCAAGCCCTTCCTTTGTTTGCAAAATAATCCCACTCCCTTTCATACTTGCTGCCGACCATCACACACCCTTCTCGTCTTCATCATCTTTGCCCCCAACTTCCCTCACGTCTTATGCTGGCTCAAGATTAACCTTCCGAGGATCCAAACATGTTTTTCTGTGATATTTAGTGCAGAGTTTAATTGGGTTTCAAGTTTTGAAAGCCATTTAGCATTTCGGTTTAAAATCTGAAGCTAGAGGAACGAGAGAATGTAGTGTATATTTAGTTGAGATATTAATTTAGTTGTATGGATTTTCTTCTACCACGTTTTCTTTTTGGTTTTAATACATCCTATATGCGCTCGTGGAGAAACATGGTCCAAGTGGTGGTATGTGGCTCTTGTAACTTAGGGTAGGTGCTGCAAAGAAAGGATATTGACGTGTGGTAGTGTGGTAGGAGTTCTTTTAAGTTTAAAGTTTGGTTTACCCGTTACGTAAAACTCGGTTCACTTATAAACTGCTACCGACAAAAATAAAAATATCGTTGAGACAAGCAAGGTGCCATGATCCCAAAAATATAATAATATCGGTAGATTAACTCATATTGTGAAACCTCAAAATGTTGATTACAGGGTGCAAAATACTTAAAATAAAAAAATCGCTTATTTAATTAATTAAAAATTACAATAAAATTCTAAAAATTAAATTATCACTACGTCTCAAAAGAACCTTGTCTAAATTCAAACCCGATCTCTCGTTATATCGAATAAACCGATACGGTCGATAAATGATTCTATAGCGACTATTTTAAAATTTGATTTGGACATATCTCAAAATCTACATGACGAAATCCTGATTTTTCTCTTCCACTAGAAAGATATACTCCACCAGCTCTTACGTTTCTTGTTTCACAGAAATTCGATTTAAAACGAACCCTGTACATTCAGTTGAAGTTCGAATCGCCAATTTTCGAACTGCAGTGCCATTTCGAGCTCGATTATAATTATAATATAACTCTACGTTCAAATTGTCGTTTATATAATATATTCGTTATTCAAATCAAATTCCAAGCTGAATTAAATATCACAGAAGATCCGTTCACACCATATCGCCATTTCAGCCAATTCTGTTTATTTCAGAATTAAATATATTATTTTAATTAAATATTCATCATTATTTAATTCCACGACCATTAAATTCACTAACCTACCATTGATATAATTAAATAAACTAATCATAATACCCCTGCCAATGCGGGTCATTACAATCTTCCCCACTTAAAATAATTTCGTCCTCGAAATTGCTAAAAGGTAGAGGACGACCCTATCGACTGGTTAGAACATATTTGTTCACTTCTTAACTTCAGTTTCAACTGAACCAAATTAAATTCAATTAAATTATTAATTAATTCTTATCAATGAATATTTTCAAAAATTCTGCAAATTTTCTAACACCTTAACTTTTCGAAAAATTTCGCCAGCACCTCCTTTGTACTGGTCAATACGTCAAACTCCAACTTGCCTCTCTGGGCCATCTCCAACCCAAAAGAAAATCAAACAGCCAAGCGGCTTGCCAATTTGGCTCATCAAAATCACCAAACCGTATGAAATATAAACTTGTACCTTTTTGTCGGGCATATCAACCCCATCACTTCCATATGCTATCAACTCAGCATATACTAATATTGGTCGAACCAAACTCTGATCAATTTATCCTCAACACCACCATTTGCTTTTTACCAAGCCAAATCCCATTTCAACTCAAGTTCAATTCTTGATTTTCAATTCCTTAACTCCTCAATCCAAAACAATTTGGAATTTTAATTTCACATATCCAATTTTATTCGATTTCAATTCAACTTCAGTTACCACTTAACTGACTTTGCTTTAATTTAAATCTGCTTTCACAAATTTCTGTTAAATTTGTTTTTAATTCAAACAGTCTTTCCCTGGGAATTTTAAACAGTTTACTTTTTTCAAAAATCAAAATTTTCCTTTTGAACATGTCACTGAGCCCTCAATTTATATTCCAATAGTTAAATCACTTCTCTATTTCTTTATCAATATTTGTTAACCAAATATTTTCAATAACCATATTGGCCTTTTATGTTATTTGGAAAACATTTCTGAATATCGCCTTCCTTTATTTTCTAAACCTTAGAAAATATATGCTATTTATAATTGGAGAATATTCCAATTACTTACCTCTTTTCCGATCTCGTTTATTTCTATACTTAGGAAATATTCTTTATTCAATTTCCAAGTTTACACTTATTTGGGTTAAAACGGATGTTGTGTAAAACATCGTTGCGACAACCCAAATACTATATTCAACTAACTCTTATTCAACATTGATCTTCGAGCCTGAAATCTTACTATTTATTTGTTAATAATGAAATCAATCAAGTTGGGGTATAACTACCTCTCAGACCTTGACTGAATAACATTTATAACGTCAAAACAGATAAGACTACTTACTCGATTAATCAATACCATACAACTACTTATTCTCTTTTAAACACGTATATGCTTTCTCTTTCTATTCTTACGAGATTTTATTCTTAGTCTTCCTTTTTGATTTTACTATTCTATTTCTAAGTTTGTTTCCTTATCGACTTCTATATATATATATATCGATACGTTGATTTCTAACTATCAGATTATCTTAAAAATATTCTAACTTTTTAAATTCCCGGAAAAATTTGCCATAACCTCCTTTGTACCGGGAGCATCGGGATATTTCAAATAGCCTCCCATGGCCCTCACCAATCCAAAAGAAAAAGAAAAAGCCAAGTGGCTAGCCGATACGGCACATAAAATATCATATGGAAATTAAATACATACCTTTCGTCGAGCTTTCTATTTATATACCTTCATACCTTATCCATACCTATCTCATGTATATCCATACATTTCTAATTCATTTCAACTTAATCCAATCATTTTAACTTAGTTCGTTAAGTGATTTTCAAATTACTGGTTTGCCCATTTCACCTTTTTATTTGAATATACATGTTCAAATATAGGTTTAACTTGTTTATCAACTAATTGATTTCCATTTCAATTTTATTTGAATCTCCTATATTCAAATTCCATTTCGATTCTCTTATTCAAATTCTATATTTGAATTTCATTTCAATTTTATTTAAATCTTCTATATTCAAATTTCAAATTCAATTCTATTTGAATCTTCTACATTCAAATTTCATTTCACTTTCGATATTCAAATCCTATATTTGAAATCTTTTATATTTTCTATATCCAAACACCATTTGAATTTTCTATATTCAGATTCTATTATTGCTCTACATGAATTCTATATTCAATTTTCTTATTTCAAATTCTATTTTGAAATTCTATATTCACTTTTCCATTATTTAAATCTTCTTTATTCAAATCTCATTTGAATTTCTATATTCAAATCCCCTTTGAATTTTCTATATTGAAATCCCCTTTGAATTTTCTATATTGAAATCCCCTTTGAATTTTCTATATTGAAATTCTATATTTGAACTTCCTTTCTTCAAATTCCTTTTCAAACTTTCTTTATTCATTCCTTACATAAGTCTCGATTTCAATTCCTTTTGGAATCGATATTACTACCTTTGGAAAATAGGTTCTCCTTTCAACTTCACACTTGTATTTATTTATTTTTATTTCTGAATTATCCAATGATAATTCTTTTCACTTCATTTTATAAACTTCGTTTATAAAAGAACTATTTATAAACTTCGTTTATAAAGGAACTTCTCGTTTTATTTCTTTTAAAACAAGTTAATATTTCAAATCTATTTCAAAATTCAAATTCTATATTATAAATCCTATTTTGAAATTCAACACAGCTTGTTTTTCCCAAAACAAATTCAAAACAGTATCTTTGTTAGTAATTCGTCACTTACAACTCGAAAATGAATACTGATGATGCAGCTGTCATCATCAGAATCTATTTTCCAGCGATCGAAGTGAGTTCAATACTATAAAACCATTTCTAAACATTTCCCCTTTGAAATTCATTTCAAAATATAATTCACACTGCTTGTAAAACAATTTAAAATCTCCCAGGATCTTAAATTTTCCTTATTTTTAATCCAAATCTATTTACAAACACTTATCCAGTTTTCCAGAGTTTTAACTTCAATTTCTGGTTTTAATTTCAGATTTAACTCATATGATTCCACGAATTTCACTTATATGAATTCTAATTGGTTATTTACATAAGCATTTACTTTATAATCTTACTCGATTATAATAACAACCAATATATCCACTATATTATAATTTTGGTATATGTATCTTCTCTATATCAAGATATACCTTGGGTAACTTAATTTAATTTACCCTCTTTTCAAAACATACCATGACGGTTCATCGTATTCGAGTGTTTAGTAACTCCTACCGATACAGTGGATCAAACTGATCGACCAGAATTCACAAACAACTCAACCAATGGATCTCCACAATATAAAACAAATTTTTATATCAATAACAAATACGTTCACTCGTATATATACACTCAATCTCAGTCTAGGGTATTACTAACCCTATCTCTACCGAGTCACGCCACAGAGCCAAGTAATTCATAACTTAAGCTCTGATACCAACTGTAACGACCCGGATTTCGAGCGACTTTGGTTATCGACATAAACGCGATGTCGATAACCAAAACACCGAAAAATCCTGGTAGTTAGTGAAAGAAATTAGAGGGTGAGAAAAGATAAGATAGAAACTTAGAATAGAAGAAGAAGAAGAACACAATATCAGAGTAACACGAATCTCACAGCGGAACGAATAAATATATTTCATAACATAACTTTGAAATACAAATCTGTACTTGCATATACATATCATTATCAAAGTACAGCACTTACAACACAGCGGAAATAACTATAGCTATATGATCCTGAAGCCTCCTGCTCCAGCTCTTCAACTATATCTGTAAAATCCCGACTACTTGACTGCCCGTACAAATTTAGGCACCCAAGAGTTTAGGGAAAACAACAAAGTAAACTCCGGGTCAGTCATGGGACTGGTGTGAGTAAAACAGTTTAAAAACAGTTGAACAAGTAAATGATATCTCATAAGACCACGCCGCATAACGGAACGGGTTTTCCCTTATGAGAATCCAAAATATCTTTATATCAAAAACCTTTTGATATTATAATAATGTCTATCAACCACAGTATATATATAATCATCTAGCAGAAACGCTTTCATCTCACGTTCTACATATATAGTATACAATCAAAACCGCAAGCACGTATTGGGTAATGGATTTCCAACTATGACAAGGTATGGATCCACCTTTCGCTCGTGTACCTCTAGAGAGGAATACACTGGGTTCAACAAGAACATCTTGCAACCTGGCCACACATGACCGACCACTCATTTCGCTTGAGTGTATCGAATGTATATCACCAACAGTTGGGATCAGCAACCGTTTCCCGAATGGGACAGCATCAACAATAGATTTTTAGAAATGAATGAAACTCTAGATCAGGTGATTATACACCCTACTTCGGTGCGACCGACTTAGCCATGCTGCCTGCCCGATTTCTGTCATTTACCGGATGATGAGGCTAGAAGCTACGCTTTATCATCACACCAGATTCACTTTGAATGCCACATCGTCAAATCCATCAAATCACCGATTGACGTCCTCAACCATACATTATGTGTTAGCTAAGAGAAGTTTCCTTCTCCGCTTCCACTCTTGGTACGGTTGGAGAAATCAATATACGTGATCGTCTAGAAATACTCTATCAGACATCCGTCCATACAAGTCATCCAGGAACAGGATGAACCGAAGGCACTATTCTGTAAACAGGATAGCCCTTGCATAACTCCGTCTTCAATTTCCTTTGGCATATATGATTCGCAGCGCTTATGCCAATACAAAGTGGTTCTTTGGATAATAATCCAACCGGTCTCTCCATATTAACAACGTTAAAATGGTCAAAACTTCGATAGTCTGTGATTTAACTATCGAATAAAAATAGGTGTGCAAACAATGATATTATTTCCAAATGGAAATTATATCGATCAAACATCATTTAACATTTATATCCTTATCTCATTAATTTACTTATCTCATGTTTCCCTACGTTCAATATTCCTTATTTTCTAAATTGGGAAAATATACGTTATTAACAATGGAAAACATTTCCATTTCTTGTTTTCTTTATTAGAAAACATTTC
The DNA here is from genome assembly GCA_030737875.1 of Allium sativum. NCBI lineage: Eukaryota > Viridiplantae > Streptophyta > Magnoliopsida > Asparagales > Amaryllidaceae > Allium > Allium sativum. Next base: position 1,869,916 of record JASFAX010000054.1, read on the forward strand.
TGGTTTCTTATTTGGAAAACATTTCCAAAGCTTCTTCATTGGACTTAGACAGATGTTTAAACAAACCATCGCGATGCCAACTCAAACCATTTCCTTTACTGCCGAACATTAACTATTTCTTAGTTAAAAATGAAGTCAATCAAGTTGGGGTAGAACTACCTCTCAGACCTTAACTGAACAACATTTCTAACTTTGAAATAGGCAAAGTTCACTTTATATTCCTTTTACTAACTTCCTTACTTAACCCTCCTCGAATAGCTATATTCGATTGACTCCTTTTACTTAACTCTATTCGATTTAACTCTAACTCTATTCACTTAGCTCCTATCGAATAAACTATATTCGATAGCTCTTTTAATTCTATTTGAATACTATATATTTGATTTACCCATTTCATTCTATTCGAATAAACTATATTCGATAGCTCTTTTAATTCTATTTGAATACTATATATTTGATTTACCCATTTCATTCTATTCGAATAAACTATATTCGATTTACTCGTTTTACTTTCTATTCGAATAAACTATATTCGATTTACTCATTTTACTTTCTATTCGAATAAACTATATTTGATTAACTCCTTTGCTTTCTATTCGAATAAACTATATTCGATTAACTCCTTTGCTTTCTATTCGAATAACTATATTCGATTAACTCATTTGCTTCTATTCGAATAACTATATTCGATTAACTCATTTGCTTTTATTCGAATAACTATATTCGATTAACTCATTTGCATTTATTCGAATAACTATATTCGATTAACTCATTTGCTTTAACTCTAATCGATTAACTAACATCGATTAACTTCTTTTGACTTTAACACTAATCGATTAACTAACATCGATTAACTTCTTTTGATAAACTACGTTTTCCGTTACAACTATTTCCTTTTTATAACGTTTACTTACCGTTACAAATATATCCTATGTATAACTTCTATTTACCGTTACAAATCTTTCCTATTTATAACTTCTATTTACCGTTACAAATATATCCTATTTATAACTTCTATTTACCGTTACAAATCTTTCCTATTTATAACTTCTATTTACCGTTACAAATATTTCCTATTTATAACTTCTATTTATTTTCTAAATAAATATTCCTTTTCTATTTCTATTTATTTTCTAAATAAATATCCCTTTTATAAAACCGTGTTCGTTTTATAAATATTTCCTTTTATAAAATCCTGTGATTTTATAAAATTTCTTTATTTCAATATACATTGAAATAAATTCTTTTTACATCCCAGGGTCTTTATGATATTTACAATATCGAATAACAATGATCAACATCATTCTAACACCCCTAATCCATGACAGATTATATAACGCATCATATATCACAATATATGAAAGCAGTAAAATAAATGTTGAGGAATCCAGTCGGATTCCTCCAACCTGTTTCCCTGCATCACAGATGTTAAACCATATATATAACATCACTTTTCAGTTCTATATGATATATTCTGTTAAACAGAATCAATATAGAAAATTTAACTAACTGACTAGCAGTTCAATCAAACAGTCAACATACAGTATCAGTCAATATCTAACAGTTCTAAAAATACAACATGAAATTATAAACTGTTCAGAGTTGGTGAGATTTACTCACATTGGCAGTTCATCGTTAAAGAACGATAAACTGTTGTTTGATTTGAATCAAACAATTTATTTCGCCATAAATTCAAACGAGTCTCAATCCACTTCCAGTCAGCTTCATTGTGAAGCTCTCATCCATACGATCCTATCGGATCTTGTTTCGCTGAATTTCGAGGTCGTATGATCAAGTTATTAAATTTCTAAGTTTTGTACGTATTTTAAATAAAATAAACATGGACCTTTATATTAAATGGCCTCACCCCTTTTATTTAACGGCCCACTAACCCAAAAGAAAGCCCACCCGCTACCTCAAGTCTTCCTCCCCAATACCTGCTATTACACCGTGCTCCATCTTCAGTCATTCACGAAAATTTCCAACCCAAAAGCTCATCCAATACTTTATGAATTCGCAAATGTGTTTCACCCTTAAATCCTCCAACGCAAAAGCTTCAGCCTCCCACCAACAATGTTCAACTCGAACTCGTCTTCCTCATTGCGTTATCAGCACAAACCCCACGCTCCAGTAACTAGACAGCCTCCCCATCATGTACACACACCCCTTCTCGTTTTGACTCAACACACCTTGCTCTTCAACACGTGATAACCCCAGATCTGCACCAATTCCACGTACTGCGTATAAACCGCAAGCCCTTCCTTTGTTTGCAAAATAATCCCACTCCCTTTCATACTTGCTGCCGACCATCACACACCCTTCTCGTCTTCATCATCTTTGCCCCCAACTTCCCTCACGTCTTATGCTGGCTCAAGATTAACCTTCCGAGGATCCAAACATGTTTTTCTGTGATATTTAGTGCAGAGTTTAATTGGGTTTCAAGTTTTGAAAGCCATTTAGCATTTCGGTTTAAAATCTGAAGCTAGAGGAACGAGAGAATGTAGTGTATATTTAGTTGAGATATTAATTTAGTTGTATGGATTTTCTTCTACCACGTTTTCTTTTTGGTTTTAATACATCCTATATGCGCTCGTGGAGAAACATGGTCCAAGTGGTGGTATGTGGCTCTTGTAACTTAGGGTAGGTGCTGCAAAGAAAGGATATTGACGTGTGGTAGTGTGGTAGGAGTTCTTTTAAGTTTAAAGTTTGGTTTACCCGTTACGTAAAACTCGGTTCACTTATAAACTGCTACCGACAAAAATAAAAATATCGTTGAGACAAGCAAGGTGCCATGATCCCAAAAATATAATAATATCGGTAGATTAACTCATATTGTGAAACCTCAAAATGTTGATTACAGGGTGCAAAATACTTAAAATAAAAAAATCGCTTATTTAATTAATTAAAAATTACAATAAAATTCTAAAAATTAAATTATCACTACGTCTCAAAAGAACCTTGTCTAAATTCAAACCCGATCTCTCGTTATATCGAATAAACCGATACGGTCGATAAATGATTCTATAGCGACTATTTTAAAATTTGATTTGGACATATCTCAAAATCTACATGACGAAATCCTGATTTTTCTCTTCCACTAGAAAGATATACTCCACCAGCTCTTACGTTTCTTGTTTCACAGAAATTCGATTTAAAACGAACCCTGTACATTCAGTTGAAGTTCGAATCGCCAATTTTCGAACTGCAGTGCCATTTCGAGCTCGATTATAATTATAATATAACTCTACGTTCAAATTGTCGTTTATATAATATATTCGTTATTCAAATCAAATTCCAAGCTGAATTAAATATCACAGAAGATCCGTTCACACCATATCGCCATTTCAGCCAATTCTGTTTATTTCAGAATTAAATATATTATTTTAATTAAATATTCATCATTATTTAATTCCACGACCATTAAATTCACTAACCTACCATTGATATAATTAAAAAAACTAATCATAATACCCCTGCCAATGCGGGTCATTACACTCTTCGATTTGCCAGAGGATTGAATGAGCCGCTACAGGGCTTGGCGATGTCACATATTCCGCATGGAGCCACTTTCGAGAGTTTGGTCAATATGGCTCTGCTTCAGGGAGAGGGAAAGAAGGAAGTCAAGTCGGGCGATACTCAAGCAAAGAAGGCTGATTCTCAAGGCAAAGGCAACCAAGGTCAAAGCAGTCAAGGAAATCAGAATAAGAACAAGAAGGGCAACAACAAAGGCAAGGGGAAGTGCAATTACTGTGGCATAGCTGGGCACTTTGCTAAGGATTGCAGGAAGAAGAAAAGGAAGCTTAGTGGTGGATGCTTTTCTTGTGGAGAGACTGGGCACTTCAGCAAAGAATGCCCAAAGAAGAAAGGACAGGCTGGATCTTCAGGAGGGCAAGTTCATGCTCTCAGTGCCGCTTCAGTTCCCAAGAGAGGTAGTGTTTCTGTTGAAAACCTTGTTTATATCGCTGATCTTCCAGTACGTACCTTGTTTGATTCTGGTGCATCACATAGCTTTATTTCATCTGATCTTGTCAATGGCTTGCACCTCAGTACTAGCTTAGTGGATGATCCCGTTTGTGTTTCGAATCCCATTGGGGGTTCTGCTCATCTATCTATGATATGTGAGGATCTAAGGATCTCTATACTCAGCGTTGAATTCTTGTGTAGTGCGTATGTTCTAGGTTTCAGGGGATACGGATTGATCTTGGGCATGGATTGGCTGTCTAGATATGGAGCCATTCTGGATTGTGAGCATAGGGTTGTAAGGCTTGTGACTCGCCTGGGCAACACCTTAGAGATTTCATGCAATCCGAAGAACCCCGTCATGTTATGTTATCTAGAATCTCTCGACTCATCAGAGGAGGCCCTTCAGTCTGTAAGGGTGGTCCGGGATTATCCAGATGTGTTTGAAGAAGTTAAGGGGTTGCCCCCTAAACGAGAGATTGACTTTCGCATCTATCTGGTAGATAATGCTAAACCTGTTTCTTTGCCCGTTCGGCATATGGCTCCGCGTGAGAGACGGGAGCTGAGCAAGCAAGTGAAAGAATTGCTTGAGAAGGGCTTCATCAGAAGGAGTATATCCGAATGGGGAGCGCCTGTGGTGTTTGCGACTAAGGCAGATGGCTCTCTTCGACTCTGTGTGGATTATAGAGAATTGAATAAGCTGACTAAGAAGAACAGACACCCGTTACCGAGGATCGACGATCTCTTTGATCAACTTGTTGGTGCTTCTGTTTTCTCTCAGCTTGATCTTGCTACGGGTTTTCATCAGCTCAGAGTGGCTGAAGACAGCATAGACAAAACTGCATTCAGAACTCCAGACGGATTCTTTGAATGGCTTGTTATGCCGTTCGGTTTGACGAATGCACCCGCGTATTTTGTGGATTTGATGAGTAGGGTGTTTCGGGAATTCTTGAATAAGTTTGTCGTGGTCTTTGTTGATGATATTCTAGTATTCTCCAAGGATGAGGAAGAGCATGCGAGGCACCTAGTAGAGGTGATGGATACACTCAGAGCACACCAGTTAAAAGCCAAGTTCTCCAAGTGCCACTTTTGGAGAAGGGAAGTCAGATTTCTTGGGCATATCGTATCCAAGCAAGGCTTGGCAGTGGATCCCGCTAAGGTGGTTGCAGTTCAGGATTGGAAGACTCCAAAGAATGCAACCGAGGTGAGAAGCTTTTTGGGTCTTGCGGGTTTCTATCGGAAGTTCATCAAGGACTTCGCAAAGATATCTGCTCCTCTTACTAAGTTGACGAAGAAGAACTTAGTCTTTGCTTGGGATATGGATTGTGAGCTTGCTTTTCAGAGACTCAAAAGAGCCCTTACCTCCGCACCAGTTCTAGCCTTACCCGATGGTGGTAAGGTATTTACCGTGTACACTGATGCTTGTGGCACGGGATTGGGTGCCGTTCTGATGCAAGAGGGCAGAGTTATATGTTTTGGTGGGAGGCAACTTAAGGTGCATGAGAGGAATTATCCCACTCATGATCTAGAGCTGGCAGCGATTGTATATGCGCTTAAAGCATGGCGTCATTACCTTTTGGGAGAGAGATTTGAGCTATATACTGATCATAAGTCTTTGAAGTATCTCTTTTCGCAGAAAGATCTGAACTTAAGACAGCAGAGATGGATGGAATTTTTGGCTTCCTATGATTTTGAGATATCCTATACCCCTGGCAAGGGGAATGTGGTAGCGGATGCGTTGAGTAGGAAAAGGTTGACGCTAAGTCCTCTATTTGTTGAGATGAAGAATTTAGAGTTCTTGGCGACCTTTGATTTCTCTTTGGCAATGGAGTCGGAGACCGGTTCCTTGGCATCTTTAGAACTCAGACCTACCCTTCTAGATCAAGTCGGGGCTTCACAGAAGGAAGACCCTCAGATAATTGAGATCACGGACAAGCTGGTTCGAGGGGAGACATCTAGTCACCTTGCTCGATATTCTATAGACGATAAGGGTTGGCTGAGGAGAGATTGAAGGCTTTGTGTTCCGATGGTAGAAGACTTGGTAAGGAAAGTTCTTGAGGAAGCACATCGCTCCAAGATGACCATACATCCAGGTGGTGATAAGATGTATAAGGACATGAAGCGCGTTTTCTTCTGGCCTGGGATGAAGAAGGATGTAGCGGAGTTTGTCTCGAGATGTGTTATTTGTCAGAGAGTAAAAGCTGAGTCAAAGAAGCCCGGTGGGCTATTACATCCGCTTGAGGTCCCGCTATGGAAGTGGGAGAGCATTTCTATGGACTTTATTGATGGGCTTCCAAGGTCCAGGAAGGGGAACACAAGCATATGGGTCATTGTGGATAGGCTCACGAAGAGTGCTCATTTTATCCCAGTAAAGAGCAAAAGAACTGCATCTGGACTAGCATCAGTATATCTTCGTGAGATAGTGCGGCTACATGGAGTCCCTTCCAGCATAGTCAGTGACCGAGACCCCATCTTTACTAGTCAGTTCTGGAACAGTTTGCAGGAGGCTATGGGCACAAGGTTGAACCTGAGTACGGCCTATCACCCACAAACAGACGGCCAAACAGAAAGGGTGAATAGGGTACTTGAGGACTTGTTGAGGCTTTGTATTCTGGATTTTGGTGGTGCATGGGAGGACCATCTTCCTCTTGTCGAGTTTGCATACAACAACAGTTATCAGGCGAGCATAGGGATGGCACCCTTTGAGGCTTTATATGGGAGGCCGTGCAAGTCACCTACATGTTGGTGGGAATCCACGGATAAGCTTTTACTTGGACCCGACATGATTAGCGATACATCCGAGAAGGTTGAGTTGATTAGAAGACGGATGAAAGCGGCCCAAGACCGGCAGAAATCCTATGCTGACAGGCGAAGGTCCGAATTGGAGTTTGAGGTTGGGGACAAGGTTTTCGTGAAGGTTTCTCCTTTACGGAATGTGGTCCGATTTGGAGCAGTTGGGAAGCTAGCACCGAGATTTGTTGGACCCTTCCCCATCATTGAGAGAATTGGGAAGATGGCTTATAAAGTGCAATTGCCCGAGAAGTTGTCCGGAGTACATAATGTCTTTCATGTCTCGCATCTCCGAAAGTGCCTGCATGATTCCGCTGAGGTGGTTGAACCTAGCATACTTGAAGACGTGGAAGTAGAGAAAGAAGCAACTTTAAGAAGAGCTCCGATTCGTATCTTGGGGACAGAAACCAAGAAGCTAAGGAATCGTGAGGTCAGATTGGTGAAAGTTCAATGGGGTGAAGCCGAAGAAGACGCAACTTGGGAAACCGAGGAGAAGATGCGTGGGCTTTATCCATTTCTTTTTTAGGGTACACTCTCAATCTCTTTCCTTTATTTAGCGTAACTTTCTCTTTGCCATCCATGTTTATCTAAGTTGTCGTGCTAAGCTTGTCATGAGAACCTTAGGTAGAAACCCTTTTGGATGAAACATGTGCTTGAGACATGTTATGTTTGATGGTTGCAAGTGGTTGCAAGTGTTTGCAAGTGGTTACTCGTGGATGCATGATACACATTAGGCACTCGATCGGCTCACACACTCCCCATATTGCATGTGCATGAGTGTTTATGCTTATTCTTGGATGAACTTTGTATGCAATCACATGGATGTTGCATATGGGTGTATGATTGAGCACGCATATAGATATTATACATTATGATAGGGATTTGCATACATATGGATACATCTCACTAACATATTTCGCATTGATCATTGCATTAGATAGGTACATATACACACACTTTTGCATATGTTCATACAGCATTTAGAATCCTTTAAGGACAATGGTTGCTCGTGGATGATGTTTTGAGTAGATGGATGTTGGATGGTAGGATATGTTCTTCCTAACTTGAAGATTTCGGGGACGAAATCCTTTAAGGAGGGGAGAATGTAACAACCCGTATTTTCAATAAACTGTTATAACATAAATCGAGGCAGAATTTAATACAAAAATCAGAATCAGGGGAAACGGGCTATGCCATTGCGTTCGTCTCGGAAAAATACGCGAAATAGAGTCCGAGTTTTCGAAAATCGGAGTCCGTATGACCCGGTTAAGGCCCATTGAAGTTTTCTGAAATTTCTATGCTAAAAACAGATTTAAATTTCGAATTAAAAACAGGGATTAGGGCTAATCTGGGTTAGGCGGGAAAATTCCCGCCAGGGGGACCCATGTCGACAGGCATGTCGACAGGGCACCCAGGGAGTCGACAGCCCTGTCGACAGCCCTGTCGACAGGGGGTGCCCAGGCAGCTCAGCCTGGTGCACCATTTCTGATTTGGGTTGAGTCATATGGCTTGGTTCTGGAGAATTCTGAGATCTGACGGGCCAAACCTAATCTAGGGTTAATCCTAGGGCTAAAAACACTCTAATCTTCTATAAATATACCCCTAATCCTACCCTAAAGCCTCATTAATCAATCTAGCAACTAAACTATGCCAAATTGAATCCTCAAATGGCCTCCACCTAAAACCTAGCCTCCACCTTCCTCAAAGTTAAATCCTATGAAGATATGATGATCATACAACCTTTTCTATGTTGTATGAATGCTTAATAACTTGCATACTTCATTAAGTAGCAAGTTTGATTTGCTAAAGTTTGTGTTTTGGGATTTTGCAAAGGGGTTTTCTTTTTCAAAGCTTTGTTTTGGATTTTTAAGGGGCTTCTTCATCTTATTTGGTGAAATTGGTGACTTGTTTATATTTGTAAGCCCTCTTACCTTCACTTTACAAACTCTAAAGTTAATGTTTGGTGAAAGTTGAGATTTTATGTGAGTTTAGTTGATTATGCATGCTTATGCGAACTCACTATGTCATGTTTTATATGATTCACAAGTTATGCATGCTTATGCGAAATTTCTATGCCATGTTTTACATGTTTCACAAGTTATGCATGCTTATGCGAGCTTATTATGTCATGTTCTACATGTTTCATGGGTTATGCATGTTTATGCAAGATCATCTTACCATGTTATGCAAGTTAAATGGGTTATGCATGTTCACCTTACCATGTTACGCATATTTAATAAGCTATGCATGTTTATGCGAGTTACTATGACATGATTTGCAAGTTTAACATGTATGCATATTTATTAGGATATGTGAAGTTCATCATGTATGTTATGCTAAGTTACCTTTTATACCCCTATGCGTTATGACGAATATGTAAGCGAGATAATGACGTTGGGAGGGTTTGGGTGAACTTAAAAATACATGAAACAAAAAGATTGGGAATTTACCTATTAAGTTAGGTCTACCCCTTGGGAATTTACCTATTAAGTTAGGTCTACCCAAGTATATGTTAACTTGTAAATATGTTTTGAAGTGGACATGACATTAGATAACATGATATGGCCAACTCGAGGTTAGACCTAGTTGTGGTGTAAATCTTCCCAGGTAACCACAACGTGGGGTCTAATGTGGGTAGTTGGTCATGATGCACCGTAAGACCCGAGGTTAGACCTAGACGTGGTGTAAATCTTCCCAGGTAACCACGGATGTCTAATGTGAGAGGTTGGGTGCGTTAAGTAATTAATGCCTCATGATTAGGGTTAAGTCGTGGCCCACTAATACTTAACCAATAACGGGGAGGCGAGAATTAGATGGGGTTAAGTGGTTACACTTAACTAATTTAATCCAGGATTAGTGAGGGGTTAAAACCACACTTAACCCTCTTAGAAACCCTAGCAACGTGGTCTGTTCCAGCAGTAATCCCAGTTTGGTATCATTCACAACCCTAGAGGCTAGGCTAGGGCGGGGCACGATTACTGGACTGATGTAAGCGACCAAAGCGACGGCTGAGTGGTACAGCGGTGCGGGTCCGGCGGGCTACGGACGTGCACGTAGTCCGATGTTGGACAAACTCGAGGCACGGGTACCAGTAGCTTAGACTGTGCATTATTGCTTAGGTGTCTGGGGTTGACACCTTAGGGCTTGATACACCCGAAGGTGGACCCAGCACAGTCTGACTACATCCATGGGGGCCGTATGGACACCGACACTTGACGTGTTAGGTTTATAGGGAGCCGATCGACTAGACCGTTGGGCTGGACCTTATCCTAAGGTCACTTCATGTTATTGGGCCAAAGTTTGGGCTAAGGGATCAAGATCTACTTTGTGGGTTTGCTGGTACACTGTGGTGCAAAGTTTAATCTCATCTATGTGATGTCACCTTTATCTATTGCCAGTATGTTCATCTCAGTTTCCATCATACTGTTAACTTTATTAGTTTATAGATTGATCGTAGTAGGGCTTACCAGTCTTTTTGACTGACCTGTTTTCTTTCGCTTCTTTTCTTCCGTTTCCCCCCCCCCCCCCACAGGTTCTCAGGGAGGGGCTACATCTGCTTAGTGGATCTTTGACTTGCTTGTTGGATAGCTCATGTATGGATCTGAGCTAGCTGTGGCTTATCTTTTATTTCTGCGGATTAGTACTGATGTTTTACCATGTATTTTGTTATCACGTATCTAGACTTATGTTGTATTTTGGATCATGACATTTTGATATTATGTACTTGACTATGTTGGTTTTTCTGAGATGATGATGAAGGGTTTTTATCTGCTACCGCTGCTTTACTTATATTTATTTTTATATATTCTGTCTTGCGATATCTCTGTGCATGTTTACCTTCACAATAACGCCCCTCCAAAGCTAGTACATTCTAACGAGTGATCCTAGTGGAGGTGGGGTGTTACATTTGGTATCAGAGCACGAGGTTAACAAGATTGAACAAAACTTTTGAAAAAAAAACCTTTTGAAAAACTATTTTCAAAAACCTACTAAGTATTTTCCAAAATAAAGTCTAGATTATTTTAAGGCTAATCCCCAAAAGCCATCAGCATTATCATTCGTTCCCTTGACCTGATCTTATCTTATCTTTTGTTTCAGTATGGCTGAGAATCCTGACATCCCAGATGGAGTGAACGTACCACTCTGGTATAGGAGACTCCAAGAAGCTAGGGCGGCAGCCGGTCCCGCCAACCCTACTCCCACTCCTCCTCCCGTAGTTGAGAATCCTATCCCTAATATCCCTCCTCCGGTGGTTCCTGCTCCCCCTCCTCCAGCAGCTAATATTCCCCCTCCCGTTGCTAATGTTCCTCCTCCTCCCGTTGCTGAGGCTCCTCTTCCTCCTCCTCCCCCTCAGCATCCTCAGATTGAGTTTACAAAGGTTTGTAAAGACTTCAAGGCAATGGGAGGCAAGAATTTCCTAGGCACGGAATCGTTTGTTGAAGCTAGGAATTGGCTGAAAGACACGGAGGACTTGTTTGCTATCTTTGGAATTGATGACGAGAGGAAAATCCTATTGACCGTATGGCTTTTGAAGGATGAGGCGGCCTATTGGTGGGAGGTCACCAATGGGACGAGGCCCGTTGAGACTTGGGCCGATTTGAGGGCTAGATTTGTGACCAAGTTTCTATCTTCAGTCGAGGCGAATTTACAAATGGAGAAGTTCATTTCATTAAAGCAAGGTGATATGTCGATCAAGGAGTATGTGAACAAGTTTAATCAGCTGGCCCGCTTTGGTTTGGATATAGTGAACACCCCGGAGAAGAAGGCTCTTCGATTTGCCAGAGGATTGAATGAGCCGCTACAGGGCTTGGCGATGTCACATATTCCGCATGGAGCCACTTTCGAGAGTTTGGTCAATATGGCTCTGCTTCAGGGAGAGGGAAAGAAGGAAGTCAAGTCGGGCGATACTCAAGCAAAGAAGGCTGATTCTCAAGGCAAAGGCAACCAAGGTCAAAGCAGTCAAGGAAATCAGAATAAGAACAAGAAGGGCAACAACAAAGGCAAGGGGAAGTGCAATTACTGTGGCATAGCTGGGCACTTTGCTAAGGATTGCAGGAAGAAGAAAAGGAAGCTTAGTGGTGGATGCTTTTCTTGTGGAGAGACTGGGCACTTCAGCAAAGAATGCCCAAAGAAGAAAGGACAGGCTGGATCTTCAGGAGGGCAAGTTCATGCTCTCAATGCCGCTTCAGTTCCCGAGAGAGGTAGTGTTTCTGTTGAAAACCTTGTTTATATCGCTGATCTTCCAGTACGTACCTTGTTTGATTCTGGTGCATCACATAGCTTTATTTCATCTGATCTTGTCAATGGCTTGCACCTCAGTACTAGCTTAGTGGATGATCCCGTTTGTGTTTCGAATCCCATTGGGGGTTCTGCTCATCTATCTATGATATGTGAGGATCTAAGGATCTCTATACTCAGCGTTGAATTCTTGTGTAGTGCGTATGTTCTAGGTTTCAGGGGATACGGATTGATCTTGGGCATGGATTGGCTGTCTAGATATGGAGCCATTCTGGATTGTGAGCATAGGGTTGTAAGGCTTGTGACTCGCCTGGGCAACACCTTAGAGATTTCATGCAATCCGAAGAACCCCGTCATGTTATGTTATCTAGAATCTCTCGACTCATCAGAGGAGGCCCTTCAGTCTGTAAGGGTGGTCCGGGATTATCCAGATGTGTTTGAAGAAGTTAAGGGGTTGCCCCCTAAACGAGAGATTGACTTTCGCATCTATCTGGTAGATAATGCTAAACCTGTTTCTTTGCCCGTTCGGCATATGGCTCCGCGTGAGAGACGGGAGCTGAGCAAGCAAGTGAAAGAATTGCTTGAGAAGGGCTTCATCAGAAGGAGTATATCCGAATGGGGAGCGCCTGTGGTGTTTGCGACTAAGGCAGATGGCTCTCTTCGACTCTGTGTGGATTATAGAGAATTGAATAAGCTGACTAAGAAGAACAGACACCCGTTACCGAGGATCGACGATCTCTTTGATCAACTTGTTGGTGCTTCTGTTTTCTCTCAGCTTGATCTTGCTACGGGTTTTCATCAGCTCAGAGTGGCTGAAGACAGCATAGACAAAACTGCATTCAGAACTCCAGACGGATTCTTTGAATGGCTTGTTATGCCGTTCGGTTTGACGAATGCACCCGCGTATTTTGTGGATTTGATGAGTAGGGTGTTTCGGGAATTCTTGAATAAGTTTGTCGTGGTCTTTGTTGATGATATTCTAGTATTCTCCAAGGATGAGGAAGAGCATGCGAGGCACCTAGTAGAGGTGATGGATACACTCAGAGCACACCAGTTAAAAGCCAAGTTCTCCAAGTGCCACTTTTGGAGAAGGGAAGTCAGATTTCTTGGGCATATCGTATCCAAGCAAGGCTTGGCAGTGGATCCCGCTAAGGTGGTTGCAGTTCAGGATTGGAAGACTCCAAAGAATGCAACCGAGGTGAGAAGCTTTTTGGGTCTTGCGGATTTCTATCGGAAGTTCATCAAGGACTTCGCAAAGATATCTGCTCCTCTTACTAAGTTGACGAAGAAGAACTTAGTCTTTGCTTGGGATATGGATTGTGAGCTTGCTTTTCAGAGACTCAAAAGAGCCCTTACCTCCGCACCAGTTCTAGCCTTACCCGATGGTGGTAAGGTATTTACCGTGTACACTGATGCTTGTGGCACGGGATTGGGTGCCGTTCTGATGCAAGAGGGCAGAGTTATATGTTTTGGTGGGAGGCAACTTAAGGTGCATGAGAGGAATTATCCCACTCATGATCTAGAGCTGGCAGCGATTGTATATGCGCTTAAAGCATGGCGTCATTACCTTTTGGGAGAGAGATTTGAGCTATATACTGATCATAAGTCTTTGAAGTATCTCTTTTCGCAGAAAGATCTGAACTTAAGACAGCAGAGATGGATGGAATTTTTGGCTTCCTATGATTTTGAGATATCCTATACCCCTGGCAAGGGGAATGTGGTAGCGGATGCGTTGAGTAGGAAAAGGTTGACGCTAAGTCCTCTATTTGTTGAGATGAAGAATTTAGAGTTCTTGGCGACCTTTGATTTCTCTTTGGCAATGGAGTCGGAGACCGGTTCCTTGGCATCTTTATAACTCAGACCTACCCTTCTAGATCAAGTCGGGGCTTCACAGAAGGAAGACCCTCAGATAATTGAGATCACGGACAAGCTGGTTCGAGGGGAGACATCTAGTCACCTTGCTCGATATTCTATAGACGATAAGGGTTGGCTGAGGAGAGATGGAAGGCTTTGTGTTCCGATGGTAGAAGACTTGGTAAGGAAAGTTCTTGAGGAAGCACATCGCTCCAAGATGACCATACATCCAGGTGGTGATAAGATGTATAAGGACATGAAGCGCGTTTTCTTCTGGCCTGGGATGAAGAAGGATGTAGCGGAGTTTGTCTCGAGATGTGTTATTTGTCAGAGAGTAAAAGCTGAGTCAAAGAAGCCCGGTGGGCTATTACATCCGCTTGAGGTCCCGCTATGGAAGTGGGAGAGCATTTCTATGGACTTTATTGATGGGCTTCCAAGGTCCAGGAAGGGGAACACAAGCATATGGGTCATTGTGGATAGGCTCACGAAGAGTGCTCATTTTATCCCAGTAAAGAGCAAAAGAACTGCATCTGGACTAGCATCAGTATATCTTCGTGAGATAGTGCGGCTACATGGAGTCCCTTCCAGCATAGTCAGTGACCGAGACCCCATCTTTACTAGTCAGTTCTGGAACAGTTTGCAGGAGGCTATGGGCACAAGGTTGAACCTGAGTACGGCCTATCACCCACAAACAGACGGCCAAACAGAAAGGGTGAATAGGGTACTTGAGGACTTGTTGAGGCTTTGTATTCTGGATTTTGGTGGTGCATGGGAGGACCATCTTCCTCTTGTCGAGTTTGCATACAACAACAGTTATCAGGCGAGCATAGGGATGGCACCCTTTGAGGCTTTATATGGGAGGCCGTGCAAGTCACCTACATGTTGGTGGGAATCCACGGATAAGCTTATACTTGGACCCGACATGATTAGGGATACATCCGAGAAGGTTGAGTTGATTAGAAGACGGATGAAAGCGGCCCAAGACCGGCAGAAATCCTATGCTGACAGGCGAAGGTCCGAATTGGAGTTTGAGGTTGGGGACAAGGTTTTCGTGAAGGTTTCTCCTTTACGGAATGTGGTCCGATTTGGAGCAGTTGGGAAGCTAGCACCGAGATTTGTTGGACCCTTCCCCATCATTGAGAGAATTGGGAAGATGGCTTATAAAGTGCAATTGCCCGAGAAGTTGTCTGGAGTACATAATGTCTTTCATGTCTCGCATCTCCGAAAGTGCCTGCATGAGTCCGCTGAGGTGGTTGAACCTAGCATACTTGAAGACGTGGAAGTAGAGAAAGAAGCAACTTTAAGAAGAGCTCCGATTCGTATCTTGGGGACAGAAACCAAGAAGCTAAGGAATCGTGAGGTCAGATTGGTGAAAGTTCAATGGGGTGAAGCCGAAGAAGACGCAACTTGGGAAACCGAGGAGAAGATGCGTGGGCTTTATCCATTTCTTTTTGAGGGTACACTCTCAATCTCTTTCCTTTATTTAGCGTAACTTTCTCTTTGCCATCCATGTTTATCTAAGTTGTCGTGCTAAGCTTGTCATGAGAACCTTAGGTAGAAACCCTTTTGGATGAAACATGTGCTTGAGGCATGTTATGTTTGATGGTTGCAAGTGGTTGCAAGTGTTTGCAAGTGGTTACTCGTGGATGCATGATACACATTAGGCACTCGATCGGCTCACACACTCCCCATATTGCATGTGCATGAGTGTTTATGCTTATTCTTGGATGAACTTTGCATGCAATCACATGGATGTTGCATATGGGTGTATGATTGAGCACGCATATAGATATTATACATTATGATAGGGATTTGCATACATATGGATACATCTCACTAACATATTTCGCATTGATCATTGCATTAGATAGGTACATATACACACACTTTTGCATATGTTCATACAGCATTTAGAATCCTTTAAGGACAATGGTTGCTCGTGGATGATGTTTTGAGTAGATGGATGTTGGATGGTAGGATATGTTCTTCCTAACTTGAAGATTTCGGGGACGAAATCCTTTAAGGAGGGGAGAATGTAACAACCCGTATTTTCAATAAACTGTTATAACATAAATCGAGGCAGAATTTAATACAAAAATCAGAATCAGGGGAAACGGGCTATGCCATTGCGTTCGTCTCGGAAAAATACGTGAAATAGCGTCCGAGTTTTCGAAAATCGGAGTCCGTATGACCCGGTTAAGGCCCATTGAAGTTTTCAGAAATTTCTATGCTAAAAACAGATTTAAATTTCGAATTAAAAACAGGGATTAGGGCTAATCTGGGTTAGGCGGGAAAATTCCCGCCAGGGGGACCCATGTCGACAGGCATGTCGACAGGGCACCCAGGGAGTCGACAGCCCTGTCGACAGCCCTGTCGACAGGGGGTGCCCAGGCAGCTCAGCCTGGTGCACCATTTCTGATTTGGGTTGAGTCATATGGCTTGGTTCTGGAGAATTCTGAGATCTGACGGGCCAAACCTAATCTAGGGTTAATCCTAGGGCTAAAAACACTCTAATCTTCTATAAATATACCCCTAATCCTACCCTAAAGCCTCATTAATCAATCTAGCAACTAAACTATGCCAAATTGAATCCTCAAATGGCCTCCACCTAAAACCTAGCCTCCACCTTCCTCAAAGTTAAATCCTATGAAGATATGATGATCATACAACCTTTTCTATGTTGTATGAATGCTTAATAACTTGCATACTTCATTAAGTAGCAAGTTTGATTTGCTAAAGTTTGTGTTTTGGGATTTTGCAAAGGGGTTTTCTTTTTCAAAGCTTTGTTTTGGATTTTTAAGGGGCTTCTTCATCTTATTTGGTGAAATTGGTGACTTGTTTATATTTGTAAGCCCTCTTACCTTCACTTTACAAACTCTAAAGTTAATGTTTGGTGAAAGTTGAGATTTTATGTGAGTTTAGTTGATTATGCATGCTTATGCGAACTCACTATGTCATGTTTTATATGATTCACAAGTTATGCATGCTTATGCGAAATTTCTATGCCATGTTTTACATGTTTCACAAGTTATGCATGCTTATGCGAGCTTATTATGTCATGTTCTACATGTTTCATGGGTTATGCATGTTTATGCAAGATCATCTTACCATGTTATGCAAGTTAAATGGGTTATGCATGTTCACCTTACCATGTTACGCATATTTAATAAGCTATGCATGTTTATGCGAGTTACTATGACATGATTTGCAAGTTTAACATGTATGCATATTTATTAGGATATGTGAAGTTCATCATGTATGTTATGCTAAGTTACCTTTTATACCCCTATGCGTTATGACGAATATGTAAGCGAGATAATGACGTTGGGAGGGTTTGGGTGAACTTAAAAATACATGAAACTAAAAGATTGGGAATTTACCTATTAAGTTAGGTCTACCCCTTGGGAATTTACCTATTAAGTTAGGTCTACCCAAGTATATGTTAACTTGTAAATATGTTTTGAAGTGGACATGACATTAGATAACATGATATGGCCAACTCGAGGTTAGACCTAGTTGTGGTGTAAATCTTCCCAGGTAACCACAACGTGGGGTCTAATGTGGGTAGTTGGTCATGATGCACCGTAAGACCCGAGGTTAGACCTAGACGTGGTGTAAATCTTCCCAGGTAACCACGGATGTCTAATGTGAGAGGTTGGGTGCGTTAAGTAATTAATGCCTCATGATTAGGGTTAAGTCATGGCCCACTAATACTTAACCAATAATGGGGAGGCGAGGATTAGATGGGGTTAAGTGGTTACACTTAACTAATTTAATCCAGGATTAGTGAGGGGTTAAATCCACACTTAACCCTCTTAGAAACCCTAGCAACGTGGTCTGTTCCAGCAGTAATCCCAGTTTGGTATCATTCACAACCCTAGAGGCTAGGCTAGGGCGGGGCACGATTACTGGACTGATGTAAGCGACCAAAGCGACGGCTGAGTGGTACAGCGGTGCGGGTCCGGCGGGCTACGGACGTGCACGTAGTCCGATGTTGGACAAACTCGAGGCACGGGTACCAGTAGCTTAGACTGTGCATTATTGCTTAGGTGTCTGGGGTTGACACCTTAGGGCTTGATACACCCGAAGGTGGACCCAGCACAGTCTGACTACATCCATGGGGGCCGTATGGACACCGACACTTGACGTGTTAGGTTTATAGGGAGCCGATCGACTAGACCGTTGGGCTGGACCTTATCCTAAGGTCACTTCATGTTATTGGGCCAAAGTTTGGGCTAAGGGATCAAGATCTACTTTGTGGGTTTGCTGGTACACTGTGGTGCAAAGTTTAATCTCATCTATGTGATGTCACCTTTATCTATTGCCAGTATGTTCATCTCAGTTTCCATCATACTGTTAACTTTATTAGTTTATAGATTGATCGTAGTAGGGCTTACCAGTCTTTTTGACTGACCTGTTTTCTTTCGCTTCTTTTCTTCCGTTTCCCCCCCCCCCCACAGGTTCTCAGGGAGGGGCTACATCTGCTTAGTGGATCTTTGACTTGCTTGTTGGATAGCTCATGTATGGATCTGAGCTAGCTGTGGCTTATCTTTTATTTCTGGGGATTAGTACTGATGTTTTACCATGTATTTTGTTATCACGTATCTAGACTTATGTTGTATTTTGGATCATGACATTTTGATATTATGTACTTGACTATGTTGGTTTTTCTGAGATGATGATGATGGGTTTTTATCTGCTACCGCTGCTTTACTTATATTTATTTTTATATATTCTGTCTTGCGATATCTCTGTGCATGTTTACCTTCACAATAACACCCCTCCAAAGCTAGTACATTCTAACGAGTGATCCTAGTGGAGGTGGGGTGTTACATTTGGTATCAGAGCACGAGGTTAACAAGATTGAACAAAACTTTTGAAAAAAAAAACCCTTTTGAAAAACTATTTTCAAAAACCTACTAAGTATTTTCCAAAATAAAGTCTAGATTATTTTAAGGCTAATCCCCAAAAGCCATCAGCATTATCATTCGTTCCCTTGACCTGATCTTATCTTATCTTTTGTTTCAGTATGGCTGAGAATCCTGACATCCCAGATGGAGTGAACGTACCACTCTGGTATAGGAGACTCCAAGAAGCTAGGGCGGCAGCCGGTCCCGCCAACCCTACTCCCACTCCTCCTCCCGTAGTTGAGAATCCTATCCCTAATATCCCTCCTCCGGTGGTTCCTGCTCCCCCTCCTCCAGCAGCTAATATTCCCCCTCCCGTTGCTAATGTTCCTCCTCCTCCCGTTGCTGAGGCTCCTCTTCCTCCTCCTCCCCCTCAGCATCCTCAGATTGAGTTTACAAAGGTTTGTAAAGACTTCAAGGCAATGGGAGGCAAGAATTTCCTAGGCACGGAATCGTTTGTTGAAGCTAGGAATTGGCTGAAAGACACGGAGGACTTGTTTGCTATCTTTGGAATTGATGACGAGAGGAAAATCCTATTGACCGTATGGCTTTTGAAGGATGAGGCGGCCTATTGGTGGGAGGTCACCAATGGGACGAGGCCCGTTGAGACTTGGGCCGATTTGAGGGCTAGATTTGTGACCAAGTTTCTATCTTCAGCCGAGGCGAATTTACAAATGGAGAAGTTCATTTCATTAAAGCAAGGTGATATGTCGATCAAGGAGTATGTGAACAAGTTTAATCAGCTGGCCCGCTTTGGTTTGGATATAGTGAACACCCCGGAGAAGAAGGCTCTTCGATTTGCCAGAGGATTGAATGAGTCGCTACAGGGCTTGGCGATGTCACATATTCCGCATGGAGCCACTTTCGAGAGTTTTGTCAATATGGCTCTGCTTCAGGGAGAGGGAAAGAAGGAAGTCAAGTCGGGCGATACTCAAGCAAAGAAGGCTGATTCTCAAGGCAAAGGCAACCAAGGTCAAAGCAGTCAAGGAAATCAGAATAAGAACAAGAAGGGCAACAACAAAGGCAAGGGGAAGTGCAATTACTGTGGCATAGCTGGGCACTTTGCTAAGGATTGCAGGAAGAAGAAAAGGAAGCTTAGTGGTGGATGCTTTTCTTGTGGAGAGACTGGGCACTTCAGCAAAGAATGCCCAAAGAAGAAAGGACAGGCTGGATCTTCAGGAGGGCAAGTTCATGCTCTCAATGCCGCTTCAGTTCCCGAGAGAGGTAGTGTTTCTGCTGAAAACCTTGTTTATATCGCTGATCTTCCAGTACGTACCTTGTTTGATTCTGGTGCATCACATAGCTTTATTTCATCTGATCTTGTCAATGGCTTGCACCTCAGTACTAGCTTAGTGGATGATCCCGTTTGTGTTTCGAATCCCATTGGGGGTTCTGCTCATCTATCTATGATATGTGAGGATCTAAGGATCTCTATACTCAGCGTTGAATTCTTGTGTAGTGCGTATGTTCTAGGTTTCAGGGGATACGGATTGATCTTGGGCATGGATTGGCTGTCTAGATATGGAGCCATTCTGGATTGTGAGCATAGGGTTGTAAGGCTTGTGACTCGCCTGGGCAACACCTTAGAGATTTCATGCAATCCGAAGAACCCCGTCATGTTATGTTATCTAGAATCTCTCGACTCATCAGAGGAGGCCCTTCAGTCTGTAAGGGTGGTCCGGGATTATCCAGATGTGTTTGAAGAAGTTAAGGGGTTGCCCCCTAAACGAGAGATTGACTTTCGCATCTATCTGGTAGATAATGCTAAACCTGTTTCTTTGCCCGTTCGGCATATGGCTCCGCGTGAGAGACGGGAGCTGAGCAAGCAAGTGAAAGAATTGCTTGAGAAGGGCTTCATCAGAAGGAGTATATCCGAATGGGGAGCGCCTGTGGTGTTTGCGACTAAGGCAGATGGCTCTCTTCGACTCTGTGTGGATTATAGAGAATTGAATAAGCTGACTAAGAAGAACAGACACCCGTTACCGAGGATCGACGATTTTCTTGATCAACTTGTTGGTGCTTCTGTTTTCTCTCAGCTTGATCTTGCTACGGGTTTTCATCAGCTCAGAGTGGCTGAAGACAGCATAGACAAAACTGCATTCAGAACTCCAGACGGATTCTTTGAATGGCTTGTTATGCCGTTCGGTCTGACGAATGCACCCGCGTATTTTGTGGATTTGATGAGTAGGGAGTTTCGGGAATTCTTGAATAAGTTTGTCGTGGTCTTTGTTGATGATATTCTAGTATTCTCCAAGGATGAGGAAGAGCATGCGAGGCACCTAGTAGAGGTGATGGATACACTCAGAGCACACCAGTTAAAAGCCAAGTTCTCCAAGTGCCACTTTTGGAGAAGGGAAGTCAGATTTCTTGGGCATATCGTATCCAAGCAAGGCTTGGCAGTGGATCCCGCTAAGGTGGTTGCAGTTCAGGATTGGAAGACTCCAAAGAATGCAACCGAGGTGAGAAGCTTTTTGGGTCTTGCGGGTTTCTATCGGAAGTTCATCAAGGACTTCGCAAAGATATCTGCTCCTCTTACTAAGTTGACGAAGAAGAACTTAGTCTTTGCTTGGGATATGGATTGTGAGCTTGCTTTTCAGAGACTCAAAAGAGCCCTTACCTCCGCACCAGTTCTAGCCTTACCCGATGGTGGTAAGGTATTTACCGTGTACACTGATGCTTGTGGCACGGGATTGGGTGCCGTTCTGATGCAAGAGGGCAGAGTTATATGTTTTGGTGGGAGGCAACTTAAGGTGCATGAGAGGAATTATCCCACTCATGATCTAGAGCTGGCAGCGATTGTATATGCGCTTAAAGCATGGCGTCATTACCTTTTGGGAGAGAGATTTGAGCTATATACTGATCATAAGTCTTTGAAGTATCTCTTTTCGCAGAAAGATCTGAACTTAAGACAGCAGAGATGGATGGAATTTTTGGCTTCCTATGATTTTGAGATATCCTATACCCCTGGCAAGGGGAATGTGGTAGCGGATGCGTTGAGTAGGAAAAGGTTGACGCTAAGTCCTCTATTTGTTGAGATGAAGAATTTAGAGTTCTTGGCGACCTTTGATTTCTCTTTGGCAATGGAGTCGGAGACCGGTTCCTTGGCATCTTTAGAACTCAGACCTACCCTTCTAGATCAAGTCGGGGCTTCACAGAAGGAAGACCCTCAGATAATTGAGATCACGGACAAGCTGGTTCGAGGGGAGACATCTAGTCACCTTGCTCGATATTCTATAGACGATAAGGGTTGGCTGAGGAGAGATGGAAGGCTTTGTGTTCCGATGGTAGAAGACTTGGTAAGGAAAGTTCTTGAGGAAGCACATCGCTCCAAGATGACCATACATCCAGGTGGTGATAAGATGTATAAGGACATGAAGCGCGTTTTCTTCTGGCCTGGGATGAAGAAGGATGTAGCGGAGTTTGTCTCGAGATGTGTTATTTGTCAGAGAGTAAAAGCTGAGTCAAAGAAGCCCGGTGGGCTATTACATCCGCTTGAGGTCCCGCTATGGAAGTGGGAGAGCATTTCTATGGACTTTATTGATGGGCTTCCAAGGTCCAGGAAGGGGAACACAAGCATATGGGTCATTGTGGATAGGCTCACGAAGAGTGCTCATTTTATCCCAGTAAAGAGCAAAAGAACTGCATCTGGACAAGCATCAGTATATCTTCGTGAGATAGTGCGGCTACATGGAGTCCCATCCAGCATAGTCAGTGACCGAGACCCCATCTTTACTAGTCAGTTCTGGAACAGTTTGCAGGAGGCTATGGGCACAAGGTTGAACCTGAGTACGGCCTATCACCCACAAACAGACGGCCAAACAGAAAGGGTGAATAGGGTACTTGAGGACTTGTTGAGGCTTTGTATTCTGGATTTTGGTGGTGCATGGGAGGACCATCTTCCTCTTGTCGAGTTTGCATACAACAACAGTTATCAGGCGAGCATAGGGATGGCACCCTTTGAGGCTTTATATGGGAGGCCGTGCAAGTCACCTACATGTTGGTGGGAATCCACGGATAAGCTTTTACTTGGACCCGACATGATTAGCGATACATCCGAGAAGGTTGAGTTGATTAGAAGACGGATGAAAGCGGCCCAAGACCGGCAGAAATCCTATGCTGACAGGCGAAGGTCCGAATTGGAGTTTGAGGTTGGGGACAAGGTTTTCGTGAAGGTTTCTCCTTTACGGAATGTGGTCCGATTTGGAGCAGTTGGGAAGCTAGCACCGAGATTTGTTGGACCCTTCCCCATCATTGAGAGAATTGGGAAGATGGCTTATAAAGTGCAATTGCCCGAGAAGTTGTCCGGAGTACATAATGTCTTTCATGTCTCGCATCTCCGAAAGTGCCTGCATGATTCCGCTGAGGTGGTTGAACCTAGCATACTTGAAGACGTGGAAGTAGAGAAAGAAGCAACTTTAAGAAGAGCTCCGATTCGTATCTTGGGGACAGAAACCAAGAAGCTAAGGAATCGTGAGGTCAGATTGGTGAAAGTTCAATGGGGTGAAGCCGAAGAAGACGCAACTTGGGAAACCGAGGAGAAGATGCGTGGGCTTTATCCATTTCTTTTTGAGGGTACACTCTCAATCTCTTTCCTTTATTTAGCGTAACTTTCTCTTTGCCATCCATGTTTATCTAAGTTGTCGTGCTAAGCTTGTCATGAGAACCTTAGGTAGAAACCCTTTTGGATGAAACATGTGCTTGAGACATGTTATGTTTGATGGTTGCAAGTGGTTGCAAGTGTTTGCAAGTGGTTACTCGTGGATGCATGATACACATTAGGCACTCGATCGGCTCACACACTCCCCATATTGCATGTGCATGAGTGTTTATGCTTATTCTTGGATGAACTTTGTATGCAATCACATGGATGTTGCATATGGGTGTATGATTGAGGACGCATATAGATATTATACATTATGATAGGGATTTGCATACATATGGATACATCTCACTAACATATTTCGCATTGATCATTGCATTGGATAGGTACATATACACACACTTTTGCATATGTTCATACAGCATTTAGAATCCTTTAAGGACAATGGTTGCTCGTGGATGATGTTTTGAGTAGATGGATGTTGGATGGTAGGATATGTTCTTCCTAACTTGAAGATTTCGGGGACGAAATCCTTTAAGGAGGGGAGAATGTAACAACCCGTATTTTCAATAAACTGTTATAACATAAATCGAGGCAGAATTTAATACAAAAATCAGAATCAGGGGAAACGGGCTATGCCATTGCGTTCGTCTCGGAAAAATACGCGAAATAGAGTCCGAGTTTTCGAAAATCGGAGTCCGTATGACCCGGTTAAGGCCCATTGAAGTTTTCTGAAATTTCTATGCTAAAAACAGATTTAAATTTCGAATTAAAAACAGGGATTAGGGCTAATCTGGGTTAGGCGGGAAAATTCCCGCCAGGGGGACCCATGTCGACAGGCATGTCGACAGGGCACCCAGGGAGTCGACAGCCCTATCGACAGCCCTGTCGACAGGGGGTGCCCAGGCAGCTTAGCCTGGTGCACCATTTCTGATTTGGGTTGAGTCATATGGCTTGGTTCTGGAGAATTCTGAGATCTGACGGGCCAAACCTAATCTAGGGTTAATCCTAGGGCTAAAAACACTCTAATCTTCTATAAATATACCCCTAATCCTACCCTAAAGCCTCATTAATCAATCTAGCAACTAAACTATGCCAAATTGAATCCTCAAATGGCCTCCACCTAAAACCTAGCCTCCACCTTCCTCAAAGTTAAATCCTATGAAGATATGATGATCATACAACCTTTTCTATGTTGTATGAATGCTTAATAACTTGCATACTTCATTAAGTAGCAAGTTTGATTTGCTAAAGTTTGTGTTTTGGGATTTTGCAAAGGGGTTTTCTTTTTCAAAGCTTTGTTTTGGATTTTTAAGGGGCTTCTTCATCTTATTTGGTGAAATTGGTGACTTGTTTATATTTGTAAGCCCTCTTACCTTCACTTTACAAACTCTAAAGTTAATGATTGGTGAAAGTTGAGATTTTATGTGAGTTTAGTTGATTATGCATGTTTATGCGAACTCACTATGTCATGTTTTATATGATTCACAAGTTATGCATGCTTATGCGAAATTTCTATGCCATGTTTTACATGTTTCACAAGTTATGCATGCTTATGCGAGCTTATTATGTCATGTTCTACATGTTTCATGGGTTATGCATGTTTATGCAAGATCATCTTACCATGTTATGCAAGTTAAATGGGTTATGCATGTTCACCTTACCATGTTACGCATATTTAATAAGCTATGCATGTTTATGCGAGTTACTATGACATGATTTGCAAGTTTAACATGTATGCATATTTATTAGGATATGTGAAGTTCATCATGTATGTTATGCTAAGTTACCTTTTATACCCCTATGCGTTATGACGAATATGTAAGCGAGATAATGACGTTGGGAGGGTTTGGGTGAACTTAAAAATACATGAAACTAAAAGATTGGGAATTTACCTATTAAGTTAGGTCTACCCCTTGGGAATTTACCTATTAAGTTAGGTCTACCCAAGTATATGTTAACTTGTAAATATGTTTTGAAGTGGACATGACATTAGATAACATGATATGGCCAACTCGAGGTTAGACCTAGTTGTGGTGTAAATCTTCCCAGGTAACCACAACGTGGGGTCTAATGTGGGTAGTTGGTCATGATGCACCGTAAGACCCGAGGTTAGACCTAGACGTGGTGTAAATCTTCCCAGGTAACCACGGATGTCTAATGTGAGAGGTTGGGTGCGTTAAGTAATTAATGCCTCATGATTAGGGTTAAGTCATGGCCCACTAATACTTAACCAATAATGGGGAGGCGAGGATTAGATGGGGTTAAGTGGTTACACTTAACTAATTTAGTCCAGGATTAGTGAGGGGTTAAAACCACACTTAACCCTCTTAGAAACCCTAGCAACGTGGTCTGTTCCAGCAGTAATCCCAGTTTGGTATCATTCACAACCCTAGAGGCTAGGCTAGGGCGGGGCACGATTACTGGACTGATGTAAGCGACCAAAGCGACGGCTGAGTGGTACAGCGGTGCGGGTCCGGCGGGCTACGGACGTGCACGTAGTCCGATGTTGGACAAACTCGAGGCACGGGTACCAGTAGCTTAGACTGTGCATTATTGCTTAGGTGTCTGGGGTTGACACCTTAGGGCTTGATACACCCGAAGGTGGACCCAGCACAGTCTGACTACATCCATGGGGGCCGTATGGACACCGACACTTGACGTGTTAGGTTTATAGGGAGCCGATCGACTAGACCGTTGGGCTGGACCTTATCCTAAGGTCACTTCATGTTATTGGGCCAAAGTTTGGGCTAAGGGATCAAGATCTACTTTGTGGGTTTGCTGGTACACTGTGGTGCAAAGTTTAATCTCATCTATGTGATGTCACCTTTATCTATTGCCAGTATGTTCATCTCAGTTTCCATCTAACTGTTAACTTTATTAGTTTATAGATTGATCGTAGTAGGGCTTACCAGTCTTTTTGACTGACCTGTTTTCTTTCGCTTCTTTTCTTCCGTTCCCCCCCCCCCACAGGTTCTCAGGGAGGGGCTACATCTGCTTAGTGGATCTTTGACTTGCTTGTTGGATAGCTCATGTATGGATCTGAGCTAGCTGTGGCTTATCTTTTATTTCTGGGGATTAGTACTGATGTTTTACCATGTATTTTGTTATCACGTATCTAGACTTATGTTGTATTTTGGATCATGACATTTTGATATTATGTACTTGACTATGTTGGTTTTTCTGAGATGATGATGATGGGTTTTTATCTGCTACCGCTGCTTTACTTATATTTATTTTTATATATTCTGTCTTGCGATATCTCTGTGATTGTTTACCTTCACAATAACGCCCCTCCAAAGCTAGTACATTCTAACGAGTGATCCTAGTGGAGGTGGGGTGTTACAATAAACATGCACAACTTGCCAAAACATGCACAACTTGTCAAAACATGCACAACTTGTCATTTTAAACTTGCATAAATATGCATAACTCAATAAGCGTACAAATCATGGCTTAGCAAACTTGCATAAACATGCATAACTTATAAATCTTGCAAATCATGGCTTAGTATACATGCATAACTTAATAGATTTGCAAATCATGGCTTAGTACCCTTGCATAACATGCACAACTCAATAAACATACATAAACCCCAACTTTCATCACACATTAACTTTATAGTTTCTAAAATGAGGGTAAGAGGGCTTACAATGCTTATGCGGACTCAAATGAGTACAACAAATGCAAGAAACCCCTTATGCAACTAATTAAAGCCCCCAAATGCAAGCAAACTTGATCAAGACTCCTCCTTTATGATGCCAATAGAAAAACAAGCCTTTAATGCAAGCTAAGGAGGATCATACAAGCCTAAATACCCTTGTATGCATGGAAATCTCTTAGGGATTTGATTAGGAATTGTATGAAGAGGGTGGAGGCCATGAGAGTTTTGATTTTGGCATAGTTTAGTTACTAGGATGAATAATGAGTGATTTAGGGTAGGTTAGGGTCTTATTTATAGATTAGGTTAGTGATTTGGACCATAGGATTAACCCTAGATTGAATTAGGGCCATCAGATCCCGGAACTCTCTAGAAACAAGCCACAAGACCCAACCCCAATCAGAAATGGTGCACCAGGCTAAGCAGCCCGTGCACCCCCTGTCGACAGGGCTGTCGACAGGGCAGTCGACATGCCTAGACCCCTGTCGACAGGCCTGTCGACATGGGGTCCTGGGCGGGATTTTTCCCGCCTTGGCCCAGCTGGCCCAAACCCTTGTTTCTAATTTTAAATCTAAATCTGTTTTTTAATTAGAAATTTTCTGCAAACTTCAATGGGCCTTAACTGGGTCATACGGACTCTGATTTCCGAAAACTCGGACTCTATTTCGCGTATTTTTCCGAGACGAACGCAATGGCATAGCCCGTTTCCCTTGATTCATATTTTATAATTTAATTCTGCCTCAATTTTCATTATTACAGGTAATTGAAAATACGGGTTATTACAGGCACCCAGAGTTTAGGTTAAAACAATAAACTCCAGGTCAGTCACGTGACTGGTGTGAGAACTAAAATAGTTATTAATCTTTATTTTAAAGTTCGGTAAATCAAGAGACCACGCCGTATAACACGGAACGGGTTTCCTCCCAAGTATACCCGTGCATAAAACAATAGCGTAATGCTAAATAAAGAACAATGAAGCTAGTATAAGACTCAGGTCCCATCACACAATGCAACGCAAGCCAGAGGATAGAGTTTTTACCTTATAATAGCTAAGAATGCTTGGTATGTAAAATTTCATGTTTTATTATTACTATAAGTGTATAGTGTCAAAAAAATTTCAATCATAAGTATCCATCATAGACGGCATAAGTGCCCCATACCACTGTGTCGCCATATATAGGTATACAATCAAAACCGCAAGATGTCGTATTTGGAAATTGGATTTCCATCTGTGAACCGAGGCAAGGGATCGTCCTCGCCGCTTCGAGATAATCTAGCCCTTGTCTCAGGACCCATACACAGTGAGTGCTTGGATCATCAGGGCCGGTCCACTCGATGTGGATTAAAATGCCTGAAAACTACGTTTCCCCACCCTATGGGGCATAAATGAGCCAAATGACTCAATCAGTCCCGGATCAACCGATAAAACCGAGGCGCCTCGCTATCCATCATCCACATAAGTAAAATGCCAGAGCGTGTAAAACACTGAAACCACTCCTAGCTAGAAAGAAACTCATGCCCTCCTTGATGTCCTCTCCAGTTTCTAGTTCACACCGGGGTGTGAGGCTCGCGAATTAACGCTACACAAAGCTACGCCACAAAGGCCTTGCTTTGATCATCAACCACAAGACTCTGCTTTTCAACAAAAGCCTTAATCCTTTGCATCTCAGCATGTCACACAGGCAATTCATGCTATGCAACAGATGTATATCAATCACACAGAATGAAATCCGATGTCAGACACACATTAATTTACAAGTTTTTTCTGGGTCTAAACAAAACCGGAGGCACCTTATACCTCGTATATCCATCGATCTCCAAGTACGTATGGACGATCACCAACTGATTCTCTCCTCTTGGATGCACAGCCTAATCAAGATCATCAGTAATTATCCAAACGATGTGAAGACCTCCGGTCTTCAACCACCATCTTCATCTTCGACTTATCGTCGATTCAGTTATTCAGAATGGGTATAAACCTGGCCTTTCCAAATAACTCGCGTATATAATAAACAAGTGTTATAAAACACAACATACGTGTCATTCCAATTCAGAATATTTCTTTATTCAAATATTCTTACATTTTGGGAAAGGTTCCCATTAATTTTATCAAAGATAAATTCTTTAAATTTATTCTTTAATCTTCTTTAGAATATCAATTCAAACCAAGTTATGGTTTATCCAAACTAGTCAGGATTAGCGAACCTTACCGAAGTAATCATTTGTTAAATCTCCCAACCCAACCTATTCATCCCATGAAGTAAAACTGGTAATACTTCATATCTAACACCAAAGTGTTATCGGTAAATTTAATTACTAATTCACGTTCAAATCTAATTAAAGATTTAACTATCGCCTGGAGAAAAACTGGGATACTCCATTCTCGATCATTTCAATCTAATTAAAGATTCATTAAAACTCCACTTGGTTTTAATCTTCCCAAAAATCAATATTAATGATCGTTTAACTTGGGAAATCATATCCCGTCTTTAACTGGGTTAAAGAACCAGTGTCATTTAAAACACCATTCACTATAATCCCAAAATCACATTCCATTCCATCAGCCTTTAACCGTAAATTACCAAGTGAACAATTCCCTAAGTATTAACCCCGAAGGCCGAAACTAACAACAGATCAATACCCAAGAAACCATTCAAGTTAACTAATCTCTAGTTGGTTTCTGATTCTCTTAACTCCGTTGGGTCTAAGAACAGTATTATTAAAGATACCATTCACGACAACCCAAAATCACATTCCATTAATGATGGAAACTTCATGGAAAACAAATCGATATATATAATCGATATAAACTTCCATATCCGACTAATAATATAAATGGAATAACGGCAAAGCCTTTTAAATTCCATATATATTAGCAGTCCTCACCCACAGAAATTCACTTCGATTATTATCAAATCGAATTCCATTCCATTCCAATTTATTTTATTAAATTGGAAACCTTTACTTTGGAAATTCTCCTTTAAATCTTAATGAAAGATTTATAAATTCCAAATCACATTTTACTGTAAATCGGGTTAAAGAATGAATGTCTTTAAAACACAGTTCACAACAAACCCCATTCACATTCTATTAATTATCGGGTTAAAGAACAATGTTATTTAAAACGCCGTTCACGATAAACCCAAAAATCAATTCCAATTCAATTCCAATTAAATATCATTTAATTGGTATACTTTATTAAATCTAAATATACAGATTTAATCTTTTCTCAATTGGGTTTAAGAACAGTGTTAATGAAGATACCATTCACGACAAACCCAAATCCCATTTGATATTAAATACAAAGCTCTGAATAGAAAATATATCGGCTTATATTCAATATCAAATTCTACGACCAACAAATATCGTATTGGAAATAACGATATAAATATATCTTTCAAATTTCCATAACAATATTTGTAAAATCACGAAATCCAACATCGAAATATTCCAAAGACAATTTCGATTCATATCCATTTCCAATTTATATATTGGAAATTCTGGTTATTTTTAAAACCATTTCAAGTCGAATCTATTTATTTTAAAAATAAATGGATTATAATTCTAGTTCAAAATTAGTTCATTTCGATAGAAATCTATTTTTATCTTTTCAAATATGGAATTTTTCATCCTAATTCTTTCCAAATCATTTCTTATGATTTTACACTAATTATTGATATTTTTAATAATTTTATCAAGGCCCGTATAGTCGATTTCCATAAACGGCCATCGAACTGCACTTACAACGACATTTTCCAAATTTGATTTGGATATAATTCCAAATCCAACCATTAGATTTCTAATTTCTAATATTCTTTAGAAAGCTATTTTAGATACTAAACCAGCGGTTCCGATTTTAGGAGAATCCGACGGTCGGACCTCCCATAATGTCCATTTGAAGTCAATGGTCGAAATTCGCGAACCGCCGCAGCGCGGCGCATTCTATTCAGTCCATTATATTATATATATAATATATATTTTGTCGATTTCCTTTTAAAATATATTTTATAAATCATTTTAAATTCGTTTTCAAAACGACTTCAATTTCATATTCAATTTCAAATCAAAATTGATTCCATATCATCAATATATAAATGATAATATTTTCAAAACATTAGATTTCGAAATCATTTCCCTTTTCGATATTCATTGTAAAAATGAATAAAATCGATATAAATATCGTTCACGTCAAAATGGCGTCAATCTAATCAACACGGCTTTATATATTTAAATGTATTCGTGTCCATCCCAAATCGGACATCAAAATCAAATTTTGATTCTTTTATGAATATTATTTGAGAATATTCGCTATTTTAAAATAATTGTTATTTTAAAATATTCATTCTTCTGAATTGGAATCAGACACAGTCAATTACCATAAAATATGATTATACGGATTTCATACAACGCATGTATACAACAACAGTGATAAATAATCATCGATCATCCAGAGTGCATTCTTCACCACATAAGCATTAAATATAAATATTTAACCCTTATAACAGCCTGTCAATCAATCGATCGACATACAGCTAATTATGCGGATTAGTTTATGTCCAATTTCATCCCAATACCCGTGTGGGGTTTCAAACAATCAAATACAGGTTTTATTTGTGCAGTTGGGCGATGTGTAAAATTTATAGTCCCAATCAATATCAATCAAATCAGCATACATAAACAAATCGTCTGATTTGTAAATGAATATTTATTTTATTCACATACGCGTTAAAAATTATATTTTTAACGATAAAACATTCATTCGGTTCATTTACACAATAAAAATAATATTTTTATTGTTCTAACATATTTTAGAAAATTTCGACGGCATAACAGCGCGATACTAGAAACGGGATAGGGCCTAGCCTTATCCCCAGTCTAATAATGGCATGCGCCATACACATACCAATCAAATCAATTTCACATTCACACCACAAACGTCCAATACCTAACCAAACACATCAATCAACACAAACAACCAAACAAGTCATCCATTTTCTATGGACGACAGGGAACAGTTCATATACGCAGTTACATAACAAATAATTATATAAAGAAAATTAAAGTGAGGAGTTCTCACCTTTGGGATCCACTCCTCCATTCTCTATTTCTGAATTTCAGAACCGTCTGGATTTGCCCAAACTTCCAATGCAATCTTTCTCACGCTGTTCACATTAAAAATCACCTTTTTTATCTCACTATATATAATAAAAATCAGATTTTTATTTTGCTACATATATAAAAATTATATTTTTATATTCTCTATTATATAAAAAAATCATATTTTTATAATCTCTACTATATAAAAAACATATTTTTATAATCTCTACTATATAAAAATCATATTTTTATAATCTATATAATACAAAAATCATATTTTAATCATCTATATAAGATAAAAATCATATTTTTTTTTATCTATATAATATAAAAATCATATTTTTATAATTATATAATATAAAAATCATATTTTTATAATCTATATAATATAAAAATCATATTTTAATCATCTATATTAAAAATCATATTTTTATAATCTATATAATATAAAAATCATATTTTAATCATTTATATAACATAAAAATCATATCTTTCATGTATGATAAAAATCTTATCATTCATATTATAAAAATCCAACCTTTATACAATAAAAATTATAACTTTGATTATATAAAAATTCAAATCTTTCTTCGCTAATTTCATATAGATAAAACTGATTTTTATAACGATGTTGTTCTATAAAAGTAAAACTAAATTAATGCTAAAGAAACTCACATTTTCTAAACGATGAGGGAGGAGGAGTTCATGGTGGACGTTGGTGGCGGTCAGAGGCGCGTCGGGACTGTGGGGTGGTGCAGTGGCGGTCTCGGAGGTCGGAGCAGCGGGTTTGGAGGGTTTTCAGGTGGATAAGGGCCCCACATCCTGCTTGCGGGGCTAAGAGGTGCGACGTGGGGTCTGGAGGGGGCGGAGATGTCGTAGGTGGTGGCGGCGAGTGGTCCTTGGCCTGAAGCGGCGTTGACAGTAGGTTTGGTCTTCGGATTGGCGCCTGTGAGGGAGGAGAGAGGAGGGAGAAGGAGGGAGGGGTGCGTCGGAGGTAAGGGAGGCGGGGGAGAGGGTGCGGCGTTCGTGGTGCATCCGCGGTGGAGCGCGGTGTCTGAAGGAAGAGGAGCGACAGGATTGTAAAAGGGGAGGGGCTGGTTTGGAGCGTTGACCAGAGGATTGGAGAATGAGGGTTTGGACCGTATAAAGGAGGGTATATAATATATATAATTAAATTTAATTAATTCCATAAAGTACCTTTTTATTTCGAAATCTAAATCAAACCCACCAACTGTCGCCCCTAACTAATTACCCCCATTTCGAACACAATGGAATATGTATTGTAAGCCGATTCGACTATTTCGATCTGTTTCCGTCAAAAAATATAAATCTATATATTGAATATGAATGCACATTTCAATTTACCGGGGCCACATACGGACTCTAAAAGTTCCCGAAAAATATTTTCTAGCTTCGTATTGACGATACGGTTCTAACAAAACTAATTTCGTCGAATTTGAAAACCGTTTGAAAAATGGCCAATTTCTGGTCGATCCAAGTTGACTAAAAGTGTCAAAACACGTTTTCTTTTGCCACGCTCACATATTGATTCGAAAAATTATGAATTTTGGAATCTAGCAATAACTTGACATCACAGATCCAATAAAAGTGGTTTCGTCGAAAACGGAGGTCGTTTGCAAAATTTCCATTTTTAAGGGCCAAAATTCCGTAGCGACTATTCTGAATTTTCAACTGGACATAACTTTTTATCCCCGCTATGAAATTTCAATTTTTTGGATTTGTTGGAAAGATATTTTCAAATAGATTCAAATATTTTTAGTTTCACTAAAATCTGATTTGTTTTGAATCTTGTACATTCATTTGAAATTTGAAATCGAAATTTCAAACTACCGCGCCATTTTCAATTCCTTTTATACTTGAAAATAAATAATTATATTCTAACATCGATTCAAATAAATATATACTTTCTGGTTTTGTTCAAAATAAATTTCTCGTTGTTATTATTTAAAATAAATCATTTTAAATATTCAAAATCCGCTAAAATAACCAAAAAAAAATTAAATTGGTTCTGATTTTCCGGGTTATTACATAGAATGAGTCGTCAATCGTCGAGACACACTGCTAGAGGGAGACTTTTTTTGGAGGAGGAGATGGTGGTATACCAGATTACCCAGCTATGTTCAAGGCTATGATGGTAGCGATCATGAGGAGTGTACCCACTTTAGGATTAGCCGTGGTAGATGTTGGGGTTCAAGTGAAAGTATCGAGGGTGGTTGGCCTCGCAAAGCTATGTAAAGACTACACTGCTCTTGGTGGAAAATCGTTCAAAGGGACAGAGCCGACTGTAGAGTTTCAAGGGTGGCTAGATACTTGCATTCGGATATTCGGAGACTTGTGTATTGATGATGCGACTAAGAGGAAGCTTACATCAAGACAACTACAAGGAAAAGCTATAGATTGGTGGAACTCTGTCACCCTAGAGACCCCTGAGGATGAGATTACTTAGGATCAGTTCCGAGTAAAATTTACGACGAAGTTCACTTCTACCGCTCAAAAGTCAGTCATGTTCAACAAGTTTGTCGAGCTAAAGTAGAAAGGTCGACCGGTGTTGGATTACGTTTCAGATTTTGAAGCTTTGTCCAAGTATTCTCGTTCATACACTCACTCTCCTTATTAAAAGAATGAGAAGTTTGTCATGGGCATAGATACAAATATTGGAAGGCCGTTGGTCGATCATTTGGATGACTCTAATGAGAAGATCGTGAAAAAAGCTTTGAGGTATGAAAGTTTGTTTCCCAAGGAAGAAGCCGTTGCTGTTGCAACAAAAGAGGCTCTGAAACCAAAGCAAGCTGGTAGTAATGACAAGAAAGGAAGCAACAATAGCAGAAAGTAAAAGGTGTTCAGAAGAAACTAGAAAGCGAGGTGATTTGCTTTAACTTCCAACATAAAGGCTATTTGTCCAAGGATTTTGAGAATTCGAAAGCCGAAAGGAAGTGTTTCAAATGTAGTAAGCCTGGGCATGACAAGAAAGATTGTCTAGAATTGGCAAAAGGAAAGCAGATAGTGAAGGCGTATGCTTTGGAGGTCATGCCATCTTCTTAAAGATTTCCTACGATAAAGGAGAAAGGGAAGAGTGTTGTTGTTGTTCAAGGTACACTTTCTATCAAAGGTGTTTTAGTTGAGTGTTGTTTGATACTGGAACATTGCATTCTTTCATTTGCAATGAGCTTGTTTGCCGCTTGGGTCTGAAACCCTAGATTTGTGATAGACCATTGGTTGTGACTAATCCAATTGGAAGTTCGTCTACTATTTGTATACATTGTTGTGGTCTAGTGTCATCGAGTCTTGGTTTCTCCTTTGTGTGCGATTGCTTTGTTTTGAACTTCGCTCAATTTGCGATCGTCTTGGCTATGGATTGGCTCAAGAGGTATGTATCTAAGGTGAATTGCGAGAAGCTTGAGGTGACAGTTAGGAATGTGAAAGGCGAATGGTTTTGATTCAATGTAAGCTCAAAGGAGAGGTCTTCGTAAACTTTCTGTATTCGCTTGTGGTTCCACGGGATGACTTGTTATCTGGGCCAACCGTTAGTGAGTTTGATGATGTCTTTAAAGAAGTCAAAGGTTTGTCGTCACATCGTGATATTGAGTTCAAGATCGATTTGGTCGAAGGTGCTAGACCTATCGTTATGCCACTTAGGCGGATGGCGCCTAGAGAATAGCGACAGTTAGAGGCGCATATTTGAGACCTTTTAGTAAAAGGAATCATTTGGAGAAGTGTGTCCGAATGGGGTGCACCAATTGTGTTTGCAACCAAGGCTGATGGATCTTTGAGATTGTGTATGGATTATCGTGAGCTGAACAAGGTGACCAAGGAAAACAAGTATCCGTTATCGAGGATAGATGACTTGTTTGATCAACTTTACGAGGCCATAGTTTCTTCTCAGATGGATTTGACAACGGGATTTCACTAGTAGAGAGTGACGAAGGATAGTGGGCCAAAGGCAGCTTTTAGGTCACCATCTGGTTTCTTTGAATGGCTAGTTATGCCATTTGGGTTGACTAACACACCAGGATATTTTGTGGATCTTATGAATAAGGTTTTCAGTGATCAGTTGAACAAGTTCGTGCTTGTGTTCGTGGATGATATTCTGGTTTACTCCCAGAATGAGAATGAGCATTAAACATACTTATGAGTTATTTTGGAAATCTTGCGAAAGCATCAACTAAGAGCTAAGTTTTTGAAGTGTCACTTATGGAAGAGTGAAGTGAGGTTCTTTGGCCATGTTGTTTCTGGGAATGGGATAGCGGTTGACCCCGCTAAAGTGGCAGTAATCCAGGACTGGATAGACCTAAGAATGTGATGGAAATGAGGACTTCCCTTGGATTGGCATGTTATTACCATCGGTTTAACAAGGATTTCTCTAAGATAGCTTCACCAATAATAGGACTGACAAAGAAGAACCAAGTGTTCAAATGGGATGCGAAGTGTGAGAAAGCTTTTGAAATACTGACGGAGAGACTGACAAGTGCTCCTGTTTTGACCATTCTAAGTGGGAATGAGGATATGAAAGTATATACTGATGCATGTGGTACCGAAGTAGGAGCAGTACTGATGCAGAAGGATAAAGTATGACATATCCAAGCCGACAACTAATGCACGGCTACCTCTTTGAGAATTGATAAAATTCACAGTTTCGACACTAACCTTTGGGCTAGCTGGTGTAGGAGGAATTTAATTAAACATGATCATTTCTGGATAATGATTTCTCCTAATGATTGTTCATGGTCTTGGAGGAATATTCTGAAACAGAGAGAGAATTTTCTTAATATGTTTCAATGTTGTCTACTGCATAGCCATAAAACCTATTTTTGGTACGATCCCTGGTGTGGTAAAGGATTGATGTAACACCCCAAATTTTCTGTTAACAGTAAATTAACAAATTAAAGTATAATTAATTCTAAATGAAAGAATTAAGAGAAACGGGTTACGCCATTGCGCTTATCTCGAAATTCTGCTTGAGATAGAGTCCGAGTTTGCGTAATCAGACTCGGTATGAAGGAGTTATGACTTCCGGAAGTTTCAGAATTCAATTTAAATTCAAACGGTTCAAAATACAGCTTGAAATTCGAAAACAGACCCAAACTGGGTTGGGTGGGAATTTTCCCGCCCAGGACCCAGGTCGACCTGGAAGTCGACCTGCCCAGTCAACCTGGTTTGGCCCTGGCTGGCCTGGTCGGGTTTCTGGTCGAATTTCTGAGCTCTGGTGTGTCACTAGGGCTGATTTGTCAC
This sequence comes from Allium sativum, assembly GCA_030737875.1. NCBI lineage: Eukaryota > Viridiplantae > Streptophyta > Magnoliopsida > Asparagales > Amaryllidaceae > Allium > Allium sativum. The sequence goes on from JASFAX010000054.1 coordinate 1,907,273, forward strand.
TTTCTGATTGGCTTCTCTTGAGATGGATGGCCTTGATTAACTCTAGCGTCATCGACGGCTTTAATCAATCTGAAATTCTATATAAACAACCTTAGTCTCAACCTAAATTCACACAAATAAAATAGAACTAGAGTCGTCATGCTGCTGGGAGGAAACTAAGAGTAGCCGTCAGTTAGAGAAAGCTTAGAGATGAGCAAAACTAAAGTAAAACAAGAATCAAACAATGTTTATCTACCCAAAGGAAAGCATTGCAAATTCAGAACTCAGAAATCAGAAGACAAGACCGTCTTTTGTTGTAAGTATAGTGATTTTTCCGATATGAATAAAAATTAAGACTTGATTCGATGTAAAATGGAAATGGAATTGTGCTATTGTATAACGACGATGTTAATTCATATCTACGTATTGAAATGATTGTGTTGTGAATGGTATTGGGATGTTTGTGGTATAATTGATTTGATGTTGACCTTATGGTACATTTAGAATGAAAGTAACATCACATACATGTATATGGTTAATGTTAGAATTTTACACCTATATGTGTATATGTTTAATATTGGTTGTATGGGTTATGTCCATGTTAAGATCTCATGTATATACTTTATACTAAAACCTCTATGCCTAAATGATTAAGTTTATATACATGCTCATATGTTTATACAAAAGTTGCAAGTTCATAATTGGATCCGTGCCAAGATCCACTTTATTACATGTTTCATGTTATAATTGGACATATGATTGGATCTAGTTCACACATGTGATAAAATTATACATACTTTTATGGACATGTCATATTCTTGTCATATGCTAGTGATGTTCGATGTTATGCCTAGATCTAAACATGTTTAGGCTTATGTTGTCTAAATCATACGCTAATTCATGTGACACCTATTTAGTTAGATCCCTATTTCAATGCAAGTTCACATATATGTAAGTTGACTTAGCCTATGCTGCAAATTCACATATATGTATGTTGATTTAGTCTACGTTGCAAGTTCACACCTATGATATTCATGTTGACTATTTTGCAAGTTCACACCTATGATGTTCATATTGACTGTGCTGAAAATGCTAAGTCTACACCTATGTCATGTTTATGTTAATGAATTTCTTTATGCCAATTTTATGTACGCTAAATTAGGCTAAGTTTTTAGACTAATATTATATGTTAAAAATCATGCGGACAAAAAATTAGGCTAAGATGGTTAGCCTAATATTTAGACGGGGTAACGTTGGGAAAAATTGGTAATTTTAGGAAACTTGACATAAATTGGTGAAAATTATATGTATTGGCATGTTTGTCACATGCCAAAATTGGTGGCACTTAAACGGTATAAATTCTTATACCAAAAATGTTAAACTTGGAAAGTGGGCCATAACATTTAATTGTTAACAAATTTACATATAACAAGTAAAAGAGACAAATATGTAAATTTAGAAAATACGAGTATGCTTAACCCGAGGATGGATTGAGTTGTGATGTAAACCTGCCCGGACCCGCCCGGTTGTCCAGTAGTCACAACAATACCTATCCAATGTGGTTGGTTAAGCATTGAGCCCAATAAGGACCCGAGGTTAGACTGAGTTACGGTGTAAACCTGTCTGGAACCGACCGACACATCCAGTAACCATAACAATATCTGTCTAATGTGAGTGGTCAGTGCTTTAACTAATTAAGGCTAAGGACAGACAAGTCAGGATGGTAGGGTTAAATTAACTAAAACACTTAACCAATTCAACATGTTAATTGAACTGATGGGTGGGGTTAGGTAAATACAGACACTTAACCACTTAACATGTTTGACTAGAAAACCCTAGTAATGGGGGACCCACTTCAGTAGTCACCCAATTAGGTATCATGGTACCCTGAAACTAGGCAGGGTGGGGCACGATTACTGGGCTGATTGTAAGCGGTCAAAAGCGACGGCGGTTGGTGTAGGAGTGTGGGTTCTAACGGAGTGCGGGCGTGCACACACTTCGGAGCAGACAAATAGGGCACTGGGCACCAGTAGTATAACCTACGCATTCTAGAATTTTGTCGGGCCGCCACCATGGGACTTGATACACCCCATGGTGGGACCAGCATAGGTATCTACAATCATTGGGGGTTGTATGACACATGTGATTTTGCGAGTAGGAGCCGATCTAAAAAAAGGGGACCACTTCACCACGATCATGGGGTGCCAATTGGAACTAATACATGTAGGTGTAGAGATATAGTGTGGGGTGCGATAGTATATTCGTTTCAAAACTTCTTTATCTTAGTTTATGATACTTTCCTGTTTCCAGTTTATACCTATCATGCCCTTATTCTTATTCTCATACTGAAGAGTCATTAGACTTACCAGGATTTATGTCTGACTCTATTTTTCTTTCGTCTTCTTTTCTTCCATTCCCCCCCAGGTCCACAGGGAGGAAACAACCCAGCTTAGTCAGACTCTTTACAAGCTTCAAGATAGTAGATGTACGGTTTGGACTCTCTTTCCTTGGCTATGGCTGTTGGACACGTTCTATGTGAATTTATGCAGTTTTAATTATGTTTTATACTTCTTTATTTAATAATCAAGACAGAAATGATGATGTAATGTTTTGGGAGTTATTGTGAGACAATTATGGAAATGTCTTGTACAAACACGTATTTATGAAATAAAAGTCTGTTTGTTTTCCGCTGCTTATATATATATATGTGTGTGTGTGTGTGTGTGTTTATATCTGTCTTGTGTTTTATCTGTGACTTTTACTTATAAACCTCCATCGAAGTTAAGGCATTCCCTTTGTGAGTGACCTTAATGCAGGTGGGGTGTTTCACTTGGTATCAGAGCACATATTTACCAGACTAGATAAAAGTTTTTGAAACTATTTTCAAAAAGAAGTTTAAAGAAACATTCTTTTTCAAGAAAATGTGTTGTTTTTAAAAGGCATAATTCCCCCAAAGCCATATGCACTATCTCTCTATTCTTTTGTCTTGAATACTTTTCGTTTTGTCCAGCATGTCTGGAGATCTTAACCTTCCAGTACCTGGCTGGTTCCGAAGGTACCTAGAGGCTAGGGCCAATGGTGCGGGCCCAGCAGACATTCCTCCTCCCACAGTGGCAGCGGTTCCTCCTCCTCCTCCTCCTCGTGGAAATACTTTCGCTAAGACGTGTAGAGACTTCAAGGCTATGGGTGGAAAGGACTTTTATGGAACTGAATCCTTTGTGGTAGCAAGAAACTGGCTGAAGGAGACCGAAGATTTATTCGTTATCTTCGAAGTTGATGACAGGCAAAAGATACAGCTAGCAGTGTGGTTGCTTAAAGACGAAGCTTCTTATTGGTGGGTGGTTACCCATGCTGAGAGGCCAGTAGAGATTTGGGAAGATTTCAGGATGAGGTTTGAGATGAAATTCCTCTCCCAAGCTGAAAGAAGCCCGCAAATGGAGAAGTTCCTAACTCTTAAACAAGGAAGTATGACGATCAAGTAGTATGTCAATCAGTTTAATCAGCTAGCCAGATTTGGGCTAGATTTAGTAAACACCCAACACAAGAAGGCCCTTCGCTTCGTCAAAGGTCTGAATGAGCCTCTACACAGCCTTGCTATGACCCATATACCCATGGGAGCGACCTATGAAAGCTTGGTGGACATTGCGCTGCTACATGAGGAAGATAAAGGCACGAAAGAGGCAAAGGTGGAAGTGCCTCAAGAAAAGAAAGAGGGTTTACAAGCTAAGAAAACAGACTTCAAGAAAGGCGGGAAGAACAACAAATCCCGTGAAAAGAGAAAGTGCAATTTCTATGGCATTGTTGGACATATAGCGAAAGACTGCAGAAAGAAGAAGGAAAGATGAATGGTGGTTGTTCCAATTGCGGTGAGACTGGACACTTGGATAAGGACTGCCCAAAGAAGCGGGGGCAGGGACAGAGGACTGGATCCACCTCAGGGGAACATGTTCATGCGCTGGTGGAACCTCCGCAGGAATGAGGTAGAAATATTTCTGTAGAAAGCTTAGTTTATCTCTATGATCATCCAGTTCACACTCTCTTTGATTCTGGTGCATCACACTCCTTTATTTCATCTGCTTTAGTAGAATCTCTACACCTAGACACTAGCATGGTAGAAGATCCCTTGCTTGTTTCAAATCCAATTGGGGGCTCGGCTTATTTGTCGATGGTTTGCTTGGATTTGAAAATCTCTATTCTAAGTGTTGAATTTAGATGTAGTGCCTTTGTTTTGGGTTTCTCGGGATATGGATTGATCTTAGGCATGGACTGGTTATCCAGTAATGGTGCCATTCTCGATTGTGAGAAGAGAGTGGTTAGGCTCTTGACTTGGCTCGGTAACACTCTAGAAATTTCTTGTAATCCCTTGAATGCTATTATGCTTAGTTATCTAGAGTCGCTTGATGCTTCTGTTGAGAATTTACAGTCGGTTAGAGTGGTCCGGGAATATCCGGATGTCTTTGAAGAAGTGAAGGGCTTACCTGCGAAGCGGGAAATAGACTTCCGCATATATCCTGTTGATAATGCAAAGCCCGTAGCTTTATCTGTTAGACTCATGGCTCCAAAGGAGAGAAAGGAGCTCAGTAAGTAAGTTAAGGAGCTTTTCGAGAAAGGGTTTATAAGGAGGAGTATCTCGGAATAGGGTGCTCCAGCTAGTGGTGTTCTCCACCAAAGCAGATGGCTCACTACGTCTTTGTGTGGACTATAGGGAGCTAAACAAACTGACTAAGAAGAATAGACACCCGCTTCCCAGAATAGATGATTTGTTTGATCAGCTTGTAGGTGCGTCGGTCTTCTCCCAACTTGATCTAGCTACTGGGTTCCATCAGCTAAGGGTAGCTGAAGATAGCATTGATAAGATGACGTTCAGAACCCAAGACGGTTTCTTCGAGTGGCTTGTCATGCCTTTCGGCTTGACAAACGCACCCGCTTATTTCGTAGACCTAATGAGCAGGGTATTCAGAGAATTCCTCAATAAGTTCGTGGTGGTCTTCGTAGACGATATTTTGATCTTCTCAAAGAATGAGGAAGAGCATGCTCAGCATCTGAAGGAGATCATGGAAACTCTTCGAGTTCATCAGCTAAAAGCCAAATTCTCCAAGTGCCACTTTTGGAGAGAAGAAGTAAGATTTCTTGGACATATAGTGTCCAAAGAGGGGTAAGCTGTGGACCCCGCGAAAGTGGTGGCAGTGCAAGATTGGAAGACACCAAGAAATGCAACCGAAGTCCGAAGCTTTCTCGGGCTAGCAGGTTTTTACTGAAAGTTCATTAGGGATTTCGCGAAAATCTTAGCTCCACTCACAAGGCTAACAAAGAAGAATCTAGCATTCACTTGGGATTTGGACTGTGATATTGCTTTCCAACGCTTGAAAAGAGCTCTTACAACAGCTCCAGTTCTGACTTTGCCTGATGGAAGCAAGATGTTCACAGTATATACGGATGCTTGTGGTATGGGGCTGGGCGATGTTCTGATGCAATAAGGGAGGGTAGTAGCTTATGGTGGAAGACAATTGAAAGTTCATGAAAAGAACTACCCAACCCACGATCTTGAGTCAGCCGCCATCGTCTTTGCGCTTAAGTCCTCTCACCATTACCTCCTAGGTGAGAAGTTCGAATTATATACTGACCATAAATCGTTGAAGTATCTTTTCTCGCAGAAAGATCTTAACTTAAGGCAGCAAAGGTGGATGGAGTTCCTTGCCTCGTATGATTTTGAGATTTCCTACACTCCTGGCAAAGGCAACGTAGTAGCAGATGCCTTGAGAAGGAAGAAGCTAACCTTAAGCCTTCTCTTTGTAGAAAGGCAAAAATTGGAGTATATAGCCAGTTTTGACTTTAGGCCCTCCTCTGATTTTGTACCTGGTTTGTTGGCATCCCTAGAAGTACGGCCCACTCTTTTAGACTCAATAAGGGCCGCATAACGTGAAGACCCTCAACTTGTGGATGTGATTGATAAGCTAATTAGGGGTGAAACTTTCAGTTACCTCAATAGGTACTCCATCGATGATAAGGGTTGGCTGAGGCGAGATGGAAGACTGTGTGTCCCATAAGCAAGGGATTTAGTAAAGATGGTTCTCGAGGAAGCACACCATTCCAAGATGACAATACACCCAGGTGGAGACAAGATGTACAAGGACGTAAAGAGAGTTTTCTACTGGAGCGGCGTGAAGAAGGATGTGGCAGATTTCGTTTCCAAGTGCGTGACATGCCAACAGGTCAAGGCGGAACAAAAGAAACCTGGAGGACTGCTTCATCCTCTAGAAGTCCCGCAATGGAAGTGGGATAGAATTTCAATGGACTTCGTTGATGGGTTACCTAAGTCAAGAAGGGGCAATACTAGAATTTGGGTAATAATGGACAGGCTCACAAAAAGCGCCCACTTTATACCTGTCAAGATTAGAAGGACTGCCTCATCTCTAGCATCTCTTTATCTCAAGGAAATAGTTCAACTCCATGGAATAGCCTCCAGCATAGTGAGTGACCGAGATCCCATCTTTACGAGCGAGTTTTGGCGGAGTCTGCAAGAAGCTGTAGGCACACATTTATGCTTGAGCACGGCCTATCACCCCCAAACTGATGGTCAGACGGAAAGGGTGAATAGAGTATTAGAAGATCTTTTGAGACTGTGCGTTCTTGACTTTGGAGGGACATGGGAGGATCATCTTCCTTTAGTAGAATTCGCCTACAACAACAGCTACCAAGCCGCCATCGGCATGGCGCTCTTCGAAGCTTTGTATGGAAGACCGTGCCGATCACCAACTTGTTGGTGGGAGTCTACAGACAAACTTATACTTGGGCCAAACATGATTAGAGAGACTTCAGAAAAAGTGGACTTGATACGAAGGAGAATGAAGACTGCCCAAGACAGACAGAAATCCTACGCAGAAAAAAGAAGGACTGACCTTGAGTTTGAGGTTGGGGACAGGGTTTTCCTTAAGGTATCTCCTTTAAGGAACGTCGTTCGCTTTGGATCCGCAGGAAAGCTTGCACCAAGATTTGTAGGATTGTTCCCTATCATCGAGAAGATTGGGAAAATGGCTTATAGAGTAGTGCTGCCTGAAAGGTTTGCCGGAATTCACAACATCTTTCACGTTTCTCATCTCCGGAAATGTCTACATGAGTCCGCGGAAGTGGTGGAGCTAAGCATTCTAGAAGAAGTTGAAATAGAACGAGAAACAACTATGAGGAAAGTTCCAACTCGAATCGTAGGAACTGAAATCAAAAAGCTACGCAACCGCGAAGTCAAGCTCGTTAAAGTTCAATGGAGCGATGCCGAGGAAGATGCGACTTGGGAAACTGAGGACAGAATACACGCGGCTTACCCTTTTCTTTTTTAGGGTACATCTTTGATCTCTCTTTTTCCTTAAGTTATGCTTGTATCTATCTTTTTAGGGATATCTCCTTAGTCTTACCCTTTTATCCTTAGGTAGGAACTAATGGATGTAAACATGTATTTGAAACATGTTATGATTGATGGCTGCAAGTGGTTGCAAGTGGTTTCTAGTGGTTGCTCGTGGATGCATATACACGCACACCCTAGGTATTAGATCAGCTCAGTCACTTCCATATTGCATATGCATATATGTATTCATATTTGTATGTAGTTGAAACTTGATATGTTGTCATATGGATGTTGCATTTGTATGAATGGTTACGCACTCATGTAGAATTATGAATAAGGAAAAAATTTGCATACATAATGGATTCATGACACTTACATGATTTGCATAAAGGAGGTCAACTGAATCAGTAGACCGCCTGATTTTGCATTAGATAAAAACATGTACACACACTATGCATATGATCATGAAGCATTAGAAGTCTTTTAAGGACAATGGACGCCTGTGTTTGTTGGTTGAGTAGACGGACGATTGGATGTTATGATACGTTCTTCTAGACATGAAGATTTCAGGGACGAAATCCTTTAAGGAGGGGAGAATGTAACACCCCAAATTTTCTGTTAACAGTAAATTAACAAATTAAAGTATAATTAATTCTAAATGAAAGAATTAAGAGAAACGGGTTATGCCATTGTGCTCATCTCGGAATTCTGCTTGAGATAGAGTCCGAGTTTGCGTAAATCGGACTCCGTATGAAGGAGTTATGACCTCCAGAGGTTTCAGAATTCAATTTAAAATTCAAACGGTTCAAAATACAGTTCGAAATTTGAAAACAGACCCACACTGGGTTGGGCGGGAATTTTCCTACATAGGACCCAGGTCGACCTGGGGGTCGACCTGGGTAACCAGGTCGATCATATGGTCGACCTGGGGGTCGACCTAGGGGTCGACTTGCCCAGTCAACCTGGTTTGGCCTTGGCTGGCCTGGTCGGGTTTCTGGTCGAATTTCTGAGCTCTGGTGTGTCACTAGGGTTGATTTGTCACTTTCTAATTGGCTTCTCTTGAGATGGATGGCCTTGATTAACTCTAGCTTCATCGACGGCTCTATTTAATCCGAAATTCTATATAAACAACCTTAGTCTCAACCTAAATTCACACAAATAAAATAGAACTAGAGCCTTCATGCTGTTGGGTAGAAACTAAGAGTAGCCGTCAGTTAGAGAAAGCTTAGAGACGAGCAAAACTAAAGTAAAACAAGAATCAAACAACGTTTATCTACCCAAAGTAAAGCATTGCAAAATCAGATCTCAGAAATCAGAAAACAAGACTATCGTTTGTTGTAAGTATAGTGATTTTTCCGATGTGAATAAAAATTAAGACTTGATTCGATGTAAAATGGAAACGGAATTGTGCTATTGTATAACGACGATGTTAATTCATATCTATGTATTGAAATGATTGTGTTGTGAATGGTATTGGGATGTTTGTGGTATAATTGATTTGATGTTGACCCTATGGTACATTTAGAATGAAAGCAACATCACATACATGTATATGGTTAATGTTAGAATTTACACCTATATGTGTATATGTTTAATATTGGTTGTATGGGTTATGTCCATGTTAAGATCTCATGTATATACTTTATGCTAAAACCTCTTTGCCTAAATGATTAAGATCATATATATGCTCATATGTTTATACAAAAGTTGCAAGTTCATAATTGGATCCATGCCAAGATCCACTTTATTACTTGTTTCATGTTATAATTGGACATATGATTGGATCTAGTTCACACATGTGATAAAATTATACATACTTTTATGGACATGTCATATTCTTGTCATATGCTAGTGATGTTCGATGTTATGCCTAGATCTAAACATGTTTAGGCTTATGTTGTCTAAATCATATGCTAATTCATGTGACACCTATTTAGTTAGATCCCTATTTCAATGCAAGTTCACATATATGTAAGTTGATTTAGCCTATGTTGCAAATTCACATATATGTATGTTGATTTAGTCTACGTTGCAAGTTCACACCTATGATATTCATGTTGACTATTTTGCAAGTTCACACCTATGATGTTCATATTGACTATGCCGAAAATGCCAAGTCTACACCTATGTCATGTTTATGTTAATGAATTTCTTTATGCCAATTTTGTGTACGCTAAATTAGGCTAAGTTTTTAGCCTTATATTATATGTTAAAAATCATGTGGACGAAAAATTAGGCTAAGATGGTTAGCCTAATATTTAGACGGGGAAACGTTGGGAAAAATTGGTAATTTTAGGAAACATGACATAAATTGGTGAAAATTATATGTATTGGCATGTTTGTCACATGCCAAAATTGGTGATACTTAAACGGTATAAATTCTTATACCAAAAATATTAAACTTGGAAAGTGGGCCATAACATTTAATTGTTAACAAATTTACATATAACAAGTAAAAGAGACAAATATGTAAATTTAGAAAATATGAGTATGATTAACCCGAGGTTGGATTGAGTTGTGATGTAAACCTGCCCGGACCCGCCCGGCTGTACAGTAGTCACAACAATACCTATCCAATGTGGGTGGTTAAGCATTGAGCCCAATAAGGACCCGAGGTTAGACTGAGTTACGGTGTAAACTTGCCCGGAACCGACCAGCACATCCAGTAACCGTAACAATACCTGTCTAATGTGAGTGGTCAGTGCTTTAACTAATTAAGGCTAAGGACAGACAAGTCAGGATGGTAGGGTTAAGGTTACTAAAACACTTAACCAATTCAACATGTTAATTGAACTGATGGGTGGGGTTAGGTAAATACAGACACTTAACCACTTAACATGTTTGACTAGAAAACCCTAGTAACGGGGGACCCATTTCAGCAGTAACCCAATTAGGTATCATGGTACCCTGAAACTAGGCAGGGTGGGGCACGATTACTAGGCTGATTGTAAGCGGTTAAAAGCGACGGCAGTTGGTGCAACAGTGTGGGTTCTAGCAGAGTGCGGGCGTGCACATACTTCGGAGTAGACAAACAGGGCACTGGGCACCGGTAGTATTATAACCTATGCATTCTAGAATTGTGTCGGGCCGCCACCATGGGACTTGATACACCCCATGGTGGGACCAGCATAGGTATCTACAATCATTGGGGGCCGTATGACACATGTGATTTTGCGAGTAGGAGCCGATCTAGAAAAAAAAGGGGATCACTTCACCCCGATCATGGGGTGCCAATCGGAACTAATACATGTAGGTGCAGAGATATAGTGTGGGGGTGCGATAGTATATTCGTTTCAAAACTGCTTTATCTTAGTTTATGATACTTTCCTGTTTCCAGTTTATACTTATCATGCCCTTATTCTTATTCTCATACTGAAGAGTCATTAGACTTACCAGGCTTTATGTCTGACTCTATTTTTCTTTCGTCTTCTTTTCTTCCATCCCCCCCCTCCCCCAGGTCCATAAGGAGGAAACAACCAGCTTAGTCAGACTCTTTGCAAGCTTCAAGATAGTAGATGTACGGTTTGGACTCTCTTTCCTTGGCTATGGCTATTGGACACATTTTATGGGGATTTATGCAGTTTTAATTATGTTTTATGCTTCTTTATTTAATAATCAAGACAGAAATGATGATGTAATGTTTTGGGAGTTATTATGAGACAATTATGGAAATGTCTTGTACAAACACGTATTTATGAAATAAAAGTCTATTTGTTTTCCACTGCTTATATATATATATATGTGTGTGTGTGTGTGTGTGTGTGTGTGTGTGTGTGTGTTTATATCTGTCTTGTGTTTTATTTGTGACTTTTACTTATAAACCACCACCGAAGTTGAGGCATTCCCTTTGTGAGTGACCTTAATGGAGGTGGGGTGTTTCAATTGATCTTTGCTAACATTGTTGATTATAATACCATAATCTTATCGGGCTTAGGTGAACAAGCAACGGTGGCCAGAGTCCTGGTGAATGGTTCTTTCTTATTGCCTCGCACCAGTTCGGCGGTTCCCAGAGCAATATGGGATGATATAAATAAAGTTGTTGTTCCTTCTACATTGACACATGCCTACTGTAATGGTTTAAGGCACAAAGTGAGACCGGTATATGATGTTTTGATGCAGTCAGGAAGTTTTTTCCCGTGGCACTCTAGACTTTGGACGTCTAACAATTTACCTAAAGAAAATATCATGCTATGGAGGGTTTTACAAAATGGATTACATACTAGAAACAAACTTCTTCTCAGGGGTGTCATTGACAATGATATATGTATATTTTGCGGACTTCACTCTGAAACTATTAGGCACCTGTTCCTCGAATGTGACTGTACGGCCTACGTTTGGATCAATGTTCTTGCTCATTTTGGGTTGCATGTGCCGGTTTTTTCTTCGGTAGAGGAGTGGTATCTTATTTTCAAATTCATGAGGTGGAAGAATATAAGTGGTAAATTGCTCTTGAAAATTCCGAAGTCGAGTCTGTATCTTATTTGGATGGAGCGGAACAATAGGGTGTTTAGGAATACTTCTATTACTAAACATGTATTGGTCCGATCTATCATTAGTGGATCATGAGGTTGTAAGGTGTACTGTTTTTTGTATTTTGATTGTTTTCTAATAAAAATGGTTAGGGCCATTCAAGCCCGCTTGCTATGCAAAAAATATATTATCCGACACATGATTTGAAGTAAATGACAATCGTATTTTCTCTGATGATGTGGAGACATTACCTGTTGGGAGTTCGATTTGAGCTATTTACAGATCATAAGTCGTTGAATCTTCGGTAGTAACGCTGGTTAAAGTTTTTGGAATCTTATGATTTTGGTATAGCCTATACTCCTGGTAAAGGTAACGCAATTGCATATGCGTTAAGTTGAAGACATGCAGGTTTGGAAGCAATGTTTTCGGAATGGAAGTACCTTGAGTACTTGAAAGGATTTGATTTCGGGCCTCGGTATGAGGTAGAACCTGAAATGTTAGCAAGCTTATTGATACGACCAAATATCATCGAAAGGCTTGGCGAAAACCAAAAGCGTGATGGAAAGTTTGTCGAGATCATCCAGAAGCTGGAACCAGAGAATAGGGAATTCAAAGTCGATCGAGATGGTTGGCTTCGTAAGAAAGGACGACTGTTCGTTCCTGATATTGATAGATTGAGAGATGAGGTTCTGAGAGAATGTCATCACTCGAAGTTGACAATTCATCCTGGTGGTAATAAGATGTATCGGGACATGAGGCTTACCTACTACTAGGAGGGGATGAAGAGGGATATTGGAAAGTTTATTTCCAAATGTATGAATTGTCATTCGGTAAAAGCTAAACAGAAGAAGACAAGTGGATTGCTTCAGCCATTGGAAGTTCCTACGTGGAAATGGGAGAAAGTATGGATGCACTACCTGGAACCAGGGCAGGAAATGAAGGGATTTAGGTCATAGTGGATCACTTGATCAAAAGCACGAGGTTTATTCCTGTCAGATCAACTAGGACAACATCGAAGTTGGTTGAGCAATATATCAAATGGATAGTTAGATTCCATGGTATCCCGAAGAGCATTGTGTGTGATCGAGATCCATTGTTCACACGTGGATTTTGGAAGAGTCTGCAAGAGACTTTGGGAACCGAGTTGTGCTTGAGTAAAGCTTATCATCCCCAGACTTATGGTCAGACTGAGAGAGCTAACTGAGTTTTTGAAGATCTCCTTAGAGCTTGTGTATTGGATTTTGGGGGATCGTGGGAAGACCATCTACATTTAGTTGAGTTTGCATACAACAACAACTACCAATCGAGTATCGGGATGGCACCATATGAGGCATAGTATGATAGACCATGTAGTTCTCCGGCATGTTGGTTAGAAACTGGAGAAAAAGTCAATACTTGGGCCAGAGATGATTAGAGAAACATCAGATTGTATTGAGATTATTCAACAACGAATGAAGGCAACCCGAGATCGTTAGAAAAGCTATTCCGACAAGCGTCAAAAGGATTTGGAATTCGACGTTGGTGATATGGTTTTCGTGAAGCTTTCACCTTTGAAGAATGTGGTTCGATTCGGAAATAAAGGAATGTTGGCCCTAAGATTCATTGGACCGTTTTCGGTAATCGAGCGAATTGGAAAGCTTGCATATAGATTGGATTAACCTGCGAAGATGTCAAAGTGTACAAAATGTTTTTCATGTGTCTTTTCTACGGAAGTGTGTGCACGATTCAAATGCGGTGGTATCTCCGGATCAGTATGAAGACCTAGAAGTTAAGTCCATAGTCTCGAAACCTTGTAAACCGCTTCACGTTGTAGAGAATGACATGAAACAACTTTGGAGGAAGGTGGTTACGCAAGTCAAGTTGAAATGGAGTGAGGATGTTGCTTATTGTACATGGGAAATGGAAGAGAGAATTAAGACGATCTATCCAGAACACTTCGTTGGTATAACCCATTAAAGTCGTGTCACTCTTACACCATTGTAACTTGTACCATCGTTGTTAGCATTCCGCATGCTAGGTTAAGGCTATAGATGCATTGCTTGATGGATGCTAGTTCGGATGATAAGATTGGCTTTTCGTAGATGATAGGAATGCATAATGGTTTTGGTTGTCTGTGTTTGGTTGGAATTTTAGGCGAAATTCCTAAGAGGGAAGAATGTAACGACCAACATTTTACATATCGGAGGATCAATTTTTTTAATTTAATTCCCCAAGAGTCGGATCATTCCCATATTTTAATATGTTATTCATGACGATGTGGGACATGTCCACGATTTTTTACCAGTTTTTTTCTAACCATTTTGCCCCTATTGTTTTCTTAGGGAAATAACTTTTGAATGGGACTGAGTTAGCTCCTACAATCGATTTCATTGGATTAGAAATGGTGTTGCCAATTCCGTAGAGTAGTCACATCAAAGATATGGTTCAGTGATTCAGGAGGAATCGTTGTTTTGGTGCTCCTCATTTCTGGATAGACTAATCAGTCATTAGTAGGCTGTTTTGTGAGGCCTATTAAGGCTAGGGGTTGTTGGCTATAAATACGAGGGTGGAGGCATGGAGAATAGTTTAGTTTCCTTCATTACTCTTATTTTGTTGAGCTCATGATCCTCATTGCTCAATCAAATACATCTCTACTCCATTAATTTCATGGATCTAGATTAGAAGATTGAAGATCAACATTAAAGAAAGGTAAATCACAACAAAATGATACATTCAGAGGCCATTCTTCATCGTTCTTCGCTGTCCGGTATAGAGATTCATCATTTTCAAGCTATTTTGTGGATTTGGTGAGTGATAAGCATCTCTCACACAATTTCAATCAAACATATGGGTTGTTTGATCTTGTTTTCATCATTTCAAGTTGTTTTCACCTAGATCTAATCGATGTAGGTATATTTTTAATTCGAATCACCATAGGATCTAATTTATCAACTTAGAACGGTAAATTCGTATGTTAATGTTGAGATTATATGCTTATACATTTTTAGATCCATTCGTTGATTCGTTTATTTATTCATATTGATTCATATTGATTTGGTGAATGTTACGTGATTTTATAAGGATGGTTGATATGTTAGTGGTTGCTTGATTATTATTTGATTTGATTATTGGTTGTTTGTTTGGAATTAGTCGGTTTTGGTTGAGATGAATGCACAAATTAAATCATGGATTTAGTTGAATTACATGTGTTTGAGCATTGATGGATCGGTGGCATTTATAGGATGGATCGACAATGTTTCTTTTGGATGGATCGGATGAGATGACGTAGCGTGGATTGGAGTAATGCAAAAGTATGGATTGGCAAGCCTGTTGATGGATCGGATCAAAGGAATTCGGCATTGTTTGGCTATGGATCTGCACAAAATATCGATGGATCGGCACAATTTTTGTGGGATGGATTGGTGAAGGCAAATCGATGGATTGAAATGCATTTTCATGGATCAGCAGGGGTCAAAAGACATGGATCGAGTGGTTAGGCAGTGCTTGATGGATCGAGCACCGATTCATTGATGAATCATTTTGCAAATGTGTATGGATCGATAAGATAGACCATTGGAAATTATGGGATGCAGACGACAATTTAGTGGATCGGGCTAATGCATGCATGATGTATTGTTGTTGAAAACTCAATGGATCGTGGCAAGGCAGATTGCGATGGATCGGCCAAACTGAATGGATAGCAGCGTTTCTGAAATGATGTTGAAAAGATAAAATGTTGTGGATTGTGACTCATATCAAACGATGAAACGCTATAAAAGAAAATATGGACCGTTATACATAGCAAAGAGTTCAACGCTGTGTATCGAATATCGACCAAACGAAGTATGTTTTTGGTTCGATGTAGGACGTGGATTCGATGTAAATTCATGATGGAATGTTCGAAGTGTTGTGAAGTATTCGTTTATCATTGAAATGAAAAGAAGGTGAAGACGACTCAAAGTTGTGAGTTCGTAGATAATGGTTGCTCGAGAAGTCGCTTAAGCTAATGGATAGTCATCAAGTTGGATGTTTAGAGATATCGGAGGCTGAGAAACTATCATTAGTTGGAGGTTCTAGTGGACTCAAAGGAGGGGTATAATAGGGACGCCCAAAAGACTAGAAGTTGTTGGTCGAGTACCCTTAGTTTCATTAAAAGGGCTAGATACATATCGTGGAAAGGAAAATGGAGTTTTTCTAGAATTAGGGTTACCATTAGCCCTTGGCAGATGACAAGTTAGGCCAGTCATACGATTCGCGATGGTTTCAAGAAGGATAGGCGGTGATAGTCAGAGTCATGGATGTTGATTGCTTTTCTTGTATCATCTTGCGTAGATTGTTCGACGTCGAAGGAGACATCTCTTGGGTGCTTGTCTGATGTTGGTTTAGGCCTTCGGGGCTTGTGCTTGTGGGATGTTGATCTCGATTAGGATGGTCTACGCTGGATAATTGGTTGCTATAACTGCTATTGTTTGTTTCCTTCTGATTGTTTGTAAAGGCTACCACTGTCAGATGTGGGGAAGATGGGTTTGGATTTCTTCTCTGTTGATATTGGTGGATTGGATGATTGATCTACCTATTCTCATATATTTTATTATTGATGTTAGATAACTATTTTATTTCTTGTTAAGACAGTTGTCTGACTCAAGATTTTATGTTTCCTCTTATTACTTTGGGTTGTTCATCTGGGTGTGGATGGGCATACTGAGTAGCAGGTGACAGGTGATAGATCTTGATGAGGATGATGCTGTTGAGCTATGACGAGAAGGTGGCTTACATATTATTTCCTACTATCTAATATTTATTGTTTCCGCTATTATGGTTTTTATGATTCTCTGAGTGATTTGTAGTGAGGCATTTTGTATAGACTCTTATGATGTACTCCATTAGATGTATTGACTTTTCAAGTTGATATGGAAGTTTAAGATTATGTTTAATTATGCTTCACTATTATATGCCTGCTATATATGTTCTTTTATATTTTATCCATGAACTGTGAGTTATACGACATCGCTTGTATTTATCTAACTCTGATGATCGTCCATAGCTACTTGGCACGTCTTTCAGCGCATTATTCCTCTTGTTAAGTGCAGAAGTTATGGGAGGTTGTCACAATACTCATGCAACTACTATCCTTTTGGGTTTCCCTACAATAAGGAGCCACTAACTATGGGTTGCATTATAACTTAGCTATCCATCAGCCTTTAGATTGCCTAAATCAGTCAAGGCAATAACCCTTTAATGAACACTTACAGACCTTATCTTTGATGGAATCTTTTTATGCCTACATCGGAGGGCCATATAGGGATATTCTTTCTACATCTCGTTTGAAGTCACATATTTCCAACATCGATGTCCTAGGGAATCCTTTCTGTATGCCTACATCTAAAGGCCACCATTTTGTGGGCAATTATCTCCTACTCTTTTATTGTTTGTAAATCCGTTTGGATGGGCTTCCCAATATGTTACACCTTATAAAATACACACTAATTAGACATAGGTATTTAAATTAATAATAATGAATGAAAATAATAATAAGAAGAAAATATGAAATTTTAACACTTGGGATTTGGATTAAGAAAATATTACAACCGTATTCATTGCGAGATTCTTGTCCATTTTCAAAAAAATGAAGTCCATATGCCAAAAATACGAATATAGCAAGTTTGAATATAAAAAACAATGCAAATTTGAATTGGAAATCAAAAGCATAAGCATAGAATAAAATAAATACCATCGACATAAAAGAATATTATATATTCAAATTTAAAGTTATTTGTGTGTGTATATAATAGGGGATACCGTTTAAAGGAAAAAGTAACGAATCAATCCCATTAATTACTAATTAAAACATACGTATGAAACAAATTCACGGTGCTTACCCCTAAAGGGGGTTGACTGCTACCCATTAAAGGGGGCAACTTGCCGGTCGATCGCCTTTCTAGGAAAGGGGTCGACCATCCGGAGGCTGAATGAGTGGGTGGCGGCTAGGTTTTGGTTAAGTTGTTCTATTTTCTAGGTGACTAGTATGGTTTATATTTACTAATTCAAATCTGACGGTTTTCATACATTATGCACCTATACATAGTGCCTTATCCCCCTTACCGAACTCGCATATTCTCTAGCTCTCTTCCTCCATTTTCTTCTTCTTCCCCGTCTTTATTTTAGATCTAGACTAGATGTAGGTTAGTTCTTATTCTCCCTCTATTCTAATCTAATCTATTTTTATTTAGAATTACTGGATCGAGGTTTTATATATGTATATGGTTCTATATTGATCCTTATACATGTATAATTTTATATGGGAAAGAACTGGAAAACTTTTGTGCGAGTGGCTACAATCCAGATTTATACTAATTCACGGTTTTCTCCCTCTGCCTGTACCATGAGTGGGATTCTTTAAGTTTACCTAATTTCTATTGTTTGTTAGTATAAATTTGGATTGACTATGGCTATAGAGGTTTGGAATTTCATGAATATAAAATATACCAAAATACACAAATCTCTACTATTAAGGAACCGTCAATTTAGTTGTAACAGTATAATTTACAATGTAAATAAAAAAGGATTATTCCTATTTTTGGTTCAAACGTATATTCATAATTTAATCCTTTTACTTTCCTTTCCTTTTTGTGGTAAACCCTAATTTGACATAAATGTGTGGATTTGGGTACTGTAACTTATAGGTGTTTAAATCTCTACTTTTATATAAAATAATATATTTGGATATAATAAAAACATGTGACCAAAATTCTTAATGTTATACAAATCACTCATGGTGGATGTAAAATATTACGAAAATGAATATACATATACAATTTTTTATTCACCGTGTCCCTTGTTCATTGAAGTAATCTTATAAGCCTAAGACTACAAGTTTATCTTTCATAGTGTTATGTTTTTTCCATATTAATGCTTCAATTTAGAGATGAAGATTTATGTGCCATACTATGAATTTGGGAAATATGACTTGTATGCCTTTTGTTTGGGGGAAAGATTGACATTTCATCGCTTAATACACTTTCTTTTACGTGCGCCATCAATTACACCTTTATATTTATGTAATCATTAAATATAGCAATTCATATATCTTTACTCCGTATATATTGCGTTAAATTAGGAAATCTAATTACTTGTCTCCCATTAGGAAATTTGTTTGTTAACCATAAGTTAATGGCCTTTAGAAGTATTAAATGACATATGGACGAGAGGTTATCCCTTATTTGTAGTAGAACTCTGCTCGGACAACTCGTCAAATCCAGCAACTACAAGAAATCCGATTAATGTGAGAGTCTGGTGTCGTGATCCATTTAATATGTGATAAGCCAGCCTTGGGAAGGTAATAAGTTGTTGATCCACCTTATAGGGGTACTAGGCGCTAGGAGTTGGTCCATTCATAAGGGTCCATCCCTTGGGTTTAGACTAAAGTCATAGGGGCCGCCCTTATTAGTCATTAAGAGATTTGCAGGACTACATTTCTCTAATAATTATGTGGCATTAAATGTTCTCAAATAAGAATAGTCTCGAATGAGTAAGGTAGTTCTACGGAAGTTGTTCGCTTCTTATCTAGGGACTATGTGAAGGCATACCTAGGGATGTGCTATCAGCCTATCTAAATGAAATACTAAATGGCCAGGAGTTCACCTATAATGTCAACTAGATAGTAATGTAAGGTCTACCAGAAGGGTCATAATTGCTATTAAGTGTCTACCTAAAACCCGATATTAAGTGGTTGATTATTATCTCTCACATTACATTGGAAGAATATATATATATATATATATATATATATATATATATATATATATATATATATATAGGAAACTAAGTCTTAAGTGATTAGGGTTCACAAAAGTGTATTAAGTGATCATAGGAATCCATCCATATTTATGATGGCCTTACGCGACCAAGAAGGGTTCACTTGTTTCCATTAAATGTCAAATTCATGTATACTTGTTTGAATTCGTCTAGACATAAAATTAATAGCCTTTATACTACCAACTATAGAAAATAGATTTCCTTTTTAACCTTGAAGAATTTTATTCACCAGAACTTGTTGGTACCAGAGCTTAGTTTACCCAAATACGGGGAAATATATGTTTGAGTGACGTGTTTTTATTTAAAAAGGATTATATATTTTTATATATATATATATATATATATATATTACACACACATACACATATATTTACATATGCATGTATACATATATTTTTATACTCACCTTTATGTATAATTTTCCTTATATGTGCATTTATACATATTTTCCTCTTAGAATATGCATTTCTTTAACCATCCCTCTAAAATAAAAAATATGGCGCTAGCGAGACTTAAACTTGCATCACTCGCTTAGGAGAGACACACCTCTACCAACTGGGCTACGTATGCTTTTGTTAACTAGACTAAAAACAATGGTGGTCATTGTTCTTTTTTAGTGTTCTTATATTTTCTTTTCACGTTTGTTGTAGTATTTCATTTAAAGATATCTTTTTCGTCTTAAATCTGTTCTTTGCAAACCAAAGGTCTAAATTGATCCGAAAATCGCCATGGCCGCAATGACGCTAATTCCATGACCAAATTCTAATAGCTTTTCAAATTTTATTTTATTATCTTATTAAAGACGCGGGGTGTTACATTTTGCTACCGTTTGGAAATTTTGTCCCCGAAATTTGGTATGGGTAAAATCAAGTAATTCCTCGCATAATCTACAACCATCGTGTGTATATCCAATTTTGCAAACATTTGTGCACTTGTGCAAAGTGTAATACAACATAATAATACATGAATGAAATGAATGCTTAAGAGGTACCTCCTATATAAATGCAACTTTTTTTTTTTTTGAAAATATGATGCGCATTTCCTAAATATACTGGTGACTCCTATATGAATGCAATATTTTGAAAATTAAAATACTTTTTCATCCAACTTTTCCTACACTCTTACGAGCAAGAATGCAGTTTATCCTTTTTTTGCATCCAAACCCTACTAAACAACTTTAAATTTGCGAATTACAGAAAAGTTTAATTTTTTGAATTCGATTTTTTATGTTATAAAAAGGTGAAAACTGGAAAATTTCACATCTTCCGTTTTTCTTCTATGTACCTTTTCTATATGTACTTGAATTTCATACAACTAGTATATAAAGATTTTCTATCTCTCTATCCAAGCATAGTTTACATAAGAAAGTTTTCTTTTATAACTTACTTAGGAAAAATCCATCTTTTTCTATTTCATGGAATTTTCCACCTTTTTTTTTTTTGCAGTTGTCATAATTGTTTGTTTTCCTTTAGTTGTCATCACCTTTCTCCTTAACTTATTTAAATAAGTCCACCAATCTTGGTTTGATTTTGATTAAGCCTTCTAGTTCTTTTAAAACTAAAATAGGAAAACAAGCACATTACAAAGCTACTACCAAGAGCTAAGAATCCTAGGACTATGTCCCACCTGGCAAAGAAAAGTCCAAACCTCAGGATCTATAAAACTTGCTTGCCTACTACCATCTATTTGTCAAAACTAGTCTTTGTTGTGTACTAACTGACTTTTTCAAGCAACAACCTAGGCTCTATAGTGCTTATGCACTCTACGGGAATTCACTTTTATTCCAAAACAATTATTGCTATCCACTTTGTAGCCTCAAAATATTCTCCACCTTTCCTAGGTGCTAATCCTTACCTACTCCATGATTTAAAAAATGGTTTGGCCTCATCATTTCATTTTCCTGCCAAAAATCAAAAGCTTCAAAACATTTTTTTTCATTAAAACTTACTTTTCCCAAACAATAAAAGCGACATATCATAAGAAAATGCAATTCTTTTTTTTTTTTTTCAAATCATAAAAACTGGAGTAGACAAGGACAACTATTTCTCAATTAATTTCACAACCTTTCATTTTTATTACACTAGTTTAATCACTCACAATGAGGTACCAACATCTACTCTATTCTAAGTTTTCACAAATTATTTTGTCCTCCCACCAAACTTTAAAACAATTATAAAAAATTAATGTCAAAAGAATAGAGATTTTCAAAATTTTATCTATCCAAAATTTTAGTTTCTGATAAAATGCAATCTTTTCTATGTTTTGTTATTTATTTTTTCATACTTTAAAACTAGGGAGTTATACATGCTCCTTAATATACACATTTTTCTGAAAGTATTAAATTTTGACAAAAATTTCGTAAGAAATCACCATTTCCAAAATGTACCCCATTTTCCCCCAAAACCGAATATGTACTTTTCAAATATGCTACTTATATTTTTTTTTCAAATGTCAAATATACCGCTTTTATCCGAAAAAATGTTCTATACAATTTAGCTAGTACATATTTTAAAATTGTAAACTTTTAAGGTCGAAACATTAAAACACTGTAAACTACAACCCAAAAGCTTTTAAAATTTCAAGTTCTTAAGAGTTAAAAATGGGGCTAGACTCAAAGTTGTTTTTTAACTTCCCTAAATATTCCCACGAAGTGATTTTTCTCAAATATATATTCCTAATCCGTTTTCCTCTTTCTCCATCTATAAGTCTCAAGTGCTAAACCCACTAATCTGAAATCAGGGCCGACCCTGGCCTAGTGCGAGCCGTGCGATCGCACAGGGCCCATTAGGTCAAGGGGCCCAAAAAAAACTGTATTACCTTTACTAGAGCTGCTTTTTCTTGTCAGGATGCGTGTACTTGATAGTAATTTATCTATGCAAAAGTAGATATGATTGTATGCTTTGTTGACATCAATCAATATATTAAAATGGAGATGTGGCTTGTGTGGACCTTTAGTTGACAGATTGAAAATGTGGGGTAAAAACTTTATGAATTTGCTGAAACACGCAATTTTCTCAATGGAGATTCATAGTAGAAAAAGCACATTTCCACTTAAGTTCAATTTCATTAAAAAAAAAATTAAGGGCCAAAATTTTGGGTTCGCACTAGGCCCATAAATACTCAGGACCGGCCCTGTCTAAAATTCTCACATTTCAGAAACTAACATATGTGATCCATCTTTCTTTATTTCAAAACACATTGTACACTTTTCGCCCAAAACGTTCTAAGGGTCTCTTGTTCTCAAATTCCCATAACCATTTCTTTAGTGTACACAACCGATATCCCAATTCTATCCATAGGCCTCTCTACCTATTTAGTTGGTTGCTTTATAGATCTAAGAGAGAGAGAGAGAGAGAGAGTGTGTGTGTGTGTATAATATTTATATTTCTTTAGAAATACAAATATGTTAACTCACTATTTATACATGAATCCTAAACCTAAGCTCTGATACCAGATGTAATAACCCAAATTTCGACCAATCGAATTTTTTTTTCAAAAATCCCAATCTGTCGAAACTTGAGTCGGCTTGTCTGGTGTCCAGTAGAAAAGACAGAGATAATGAACATATCAGAGCTCAATAAACATCTCATAGAGGAATGGATAAAATATAATATAATCAAATATAGTCTTACCAAGGTAATAATACTACCTAACTAGTATCCAAAGCTATCTTATCTCTGCCACAAACCTAACCTGCGAGTGTGTTGTGAGGAGGGGTCAGAACACAAAGTTCTGGTGACTGGACAAATCATATATTTTGAAATAACCCAACATATACCATTCAGTTATGTTTACTTATTTATTAGGTTATTTGGGTTATCACTCAGGGCTCTATACTCACGCCATACCCATCTACTTCCCAGTAGATTAACCTAATATAGTATATATGTAACTACCCCCAATATATGAAGGTACTCCCTGTAGTACCTGTAACGATACAAGAATTTTGGCATTAAATACAAACTAAGTTAAGATTTAATGTTTAAAATAATTATTTAGATTTGGTTTTCGACTTAGAAATGGGACTTTTATTTGTTTTAAACATAGTTTTACTTTTACAATGAAGATGCTTTGTAAATAAATCTTGATTTAGGCGGTTGCCAAAATTTAACTTTATTATAAATTTGTTGTGTTTACTTTAAAATATGAAAGTTATTAACATAATTCAGCTAATTCGAATTTATTGGTGTATTCAAAATTTAACTTTGAATTTTAAAAGTTGTAATTTAAATAAGATAAAATTTATCGTCGGCAAATTAGATTTTAAAATATAAGTTGAAGTTCTAATTTAAGCAGTTGATAAAATCTGAATAAACCACTAAGTTTTATTTATTTTAAGCAGCGCTATTTGTATTGTAATGAAAAATTAATTTCAATAAGAACGTTAGTTAAAGCAACCATTATTAATAAATTTTGAGTTGTTAGAATATATGAAAGTTAACATTTAACTAAAATGAACTTTGAAAAATAAATTTTGTAATTTAATGAAGAAACGGTTTATTTTAATATAAATTTATTTAATTGTTCAATTGATGGAAATTATACCGTGATAAAATACGTACACAACGTTGTCCGGTTCAACCATTTTCCACTAATGTTCAACCGTGTTCTGCCCTGACGTTCGTTCAATTTTGTGCACCGTTCACTTGAAATACTTCGTTCAGATCATTTACCTCGTTCAACCCAACAGTAGATCCAACACAATATTTGAGAAAAAAAATTCTTAAGATTTGGGTGGTGGAAAGTTTCTCCATTTGTCTTCGCTGCTCTGTTGTTCAGACCACGTGTTATTCTTCCCCCTAGGCTTTGTCCACTTCGTTGAGTTATAAAACACGAGCAATGCTACAATACCCGAAAAAGTTTTTGTCAAAAGGCAAATTCTATTTCAACCCAGAAATTTAGTTAGTAGCCCCCCATTTCATCAAAAAAATATGATGACCAAAATACCCTTTTTCCGTTATAATTTTTTTTCAGTTTTTTGAATACCTCGTAGTTGTACTACGTGGTTTTTCGGCGAACCTCGTAGTAACCCTACGTGGTCCATGAATGAACCACGGAGATCATCTACATGGTACTTTGACAAACCACGTAGAACAGCTACGAGGTACACTGAAAAACCACGTAGTCCCCCTACGTGGAAGGGTATTTTTGTTTTTTTTTTTAAAAACGGGGGGCTACTAACTAAATTTGGGGGTTTATCAACTATTTCATGATTTGGGGGGCTACTAACTAAATTAGTGGGTTGAAATAGAATTTGCCTTGTCAAAAAGTAAGAAACATGGGTAAATATGGAATTCAGGGGTAACAAACATTGAATTCAGGGGGGTATTTGTGTAATTCAAGGCGTGAGCCTCCTATTTTCTTGTCTGTACCGTAGTTTTTGACAAAATGAAAAGGGGGGAAAAGTAGCATTTCCTACAAAACACAGTACCCTTTTCCATCCGTTCATCGAAAAGCAAAGACAATTCTCTTCCCTTTTATTTCCTAGGGTAGAAATGCTCTATGTTCCACCCAAACCAATTTCTTCTCCACCAAAATCGTCCATTTCCAAATCATATTTTATTTTTCCCCAAATCGAATTCCATGGCTGCCTGAATCAGCAGTCTGTCGATCCGTACCTCATCGCCATCAAAGAGGCGCCGCCTTTCAACCCTTGCCGCCGCCTCCCTTAAATCAGTGCCTCCTCCTCGCGCGGGCGAACCCAAACACCCTCTGGCCGTCGCTCCACCGCTTCTTAAGGCGGTACCTTTCTCTGAGCTTTGGTCACTATGCCTTGGTATGTTTCAAAAGCATGCTGCAACCACTTCCCGTTCATTGCTTCATTACACACCGCCTTCTCGCTAGAGATAAGTAACCACAGAAAAAGGATGTCTGCCCCTCCGCTACCGCTACCTCACCCAGTCTCGGCCTCCGTCGAGTTCAACTATTTTAGTCCAGACAGCAGCTCCGCTTCACGCAACCGTGTGTACCCCGTACGCCGTAGCTGCTGTCTGCATCCAACGATTGGCAACCACTTCTCCGTCGTCGGAAAATGGCAAGTTTACTTACGATTAAAATTATTGCAAGTTCTCCACTTCGTTCCGCTAAATATTTTTGATTTAAGGGTTGTTATCTACTGTTTGATCATCTTGTCGGTTGCTACGAACCTGTCCGTCATTACAATTTTTCATGGTTGCAATGTGCTCGATGTATGATAGTATGAATTTATCTAAAAAGCCACAGGTTCCATTAAGTTTCCATTTCAATGCATGTTTGAAATACTTGTCTGCATGACGCTTTGTTGTATGTATTCTGGCCTTACTATTGCCATACAATGGATCCTGTCACCACACAATTTAGCTGACTGTGACTTAGTCTGTCGCCACTTGAATTTGCATCCGCATGGAAGCCGGTCTTTGTTTCCATGAGTTTCCCAACCATGCATGTCCTGCAACTTTAATAATCAGTTCATGCTTGGTTGTTCTTACTTAGACTGAAATTTATTTGCATGTTTAGATACACTTTAGACACATTTTAGTCTATCCTATAGGACCTTCTCCCTTAGACTTGTGTAGCCATTTTATTCTTATACAAAGTCTGCTACTCTATATTGCGCAAGATGGGCTTTATTTTGGGTTAGGCATACGCATTCTTGGAAAATCAGCTTGCTCCCTTGCATGTGTTATGTAAATGTGAGTATCACTGTACTCTATTACATGTATTCTTATCTTGAAATGGGTATGTGTCTCTCATACATTTAAACATTCCAACAACTCACCTTGTTTCATCTAGAAGAATCAAATACTTTATTTAGTGGAAAATCCAAGAAGTTGTTGCATTTAACGTACTATCCATAAATTTTTCTCTTAGTTGTTGTGGCCACTCCCAAATCTAATTGTGAATATGGTTATTTTTCGTTGGAAGCTTTATTCGCCTCTAAGCCTCACCGTCAGCTCGCACGCATGCTGTCTTGTTGAGGGTCTGACGTATTGCTGTCATTTTTCCAACTATCATGCATGTATCCGTGACCATTTGAACTAATAAACCCACTGTTTCGTTTGTAAGCACCTCTGCTGAGTACATTGGAGTCCACTCAGTGTTTGCGATACTACATACTCTGTGTATTGCAAAATCCTGTTGTTACCACATTCTCTTGAGTTGCCACTCTCGCATGCATTCCGTCCAAACTCGATTCATTAAATTTTCGGCCCTTTAATTCACTATTGCATGTTGATAATTTAAGTGTATGGGGCAAAGCCTGTCTGTGGTCTACTTAAGGTACATCAGTAGTTACATATGTAGTGTCATTAGTCTTTCAAAATCTTTGACAGGTGCTAGTATTTTGCTATTCCTCTGATTTCCGCAAAGAAATTTAGTCCTAGCATGCATGTATTCTTATAACCATACATGCTTATCTTTTACTATTGCATGGTCTGCAACAATTTCCCATGCATATTTTATTCTGAAATTGGGAAAGTATAAGTTGTGACCATGTTTAACCCTTTGCTCGCTGATTCATAGTACTGATGCCATATATGTTGGGTCCCGATCTCTTCACACCGTTAGTTGCATGGTAAAATGATTCAGACTAGAGTTCTATTTTATTTGAGATTTTAGTCAGTCTTCCTGGTGATGCCCTTGCCTTGGTTACTGCACACATGAATACATGCCGCACACATATGCTCTCATTTAAGCCCAACTGTTACCTGTGTACTGTCGATGTAATTTCAGAGTCCGATTTTGTTCACAATTTTTTTTTAAGTGTGAACAAAACACTCGGACCCTATTGGAGGAATTCAGGGGGTCCATATGTGACCCACCAAATTCCTCCAATAGGAGGAAAGTGTTTTATTCACACTTAAAAAAAAGTGTGAACAAAATCCTATTTTGTAATTTCATAGCTTTATCTTTTGCGTTGAGTTCTAATCTAGTAACCATTCATTCAAGTACAGTAACCTTTGCCATGCATGCACTCCTTACATGTATCTTGATTTATTGGTCACGCATGAAGCCCTCCATATGTTCCTTGCTTCATTTAGATGCATTCGGCAGTTCACTGATGGTTATACTCGAATTATTTGATAATTTATTGGGATTAAACAATTATATTTATGTGTTTATCGAAGTGTGCTAACTTGAAATAAGTTTAATCCTGTCTCAGGTGTTTTGTGTATTTTGCATGGGACACTCGGGTCAAATCCTAAGTGTTCTAGGTTATAGATATCAACTCGCGAACTGGAGAGGACGTGAGACATGGAGACGCATGCGCGCTAAGCTCGACAAAAAAAAGTATTTTTGTTTAAAGAAATTATGTATACATTTGTAATTCTTCCGCTGTAATTTTTTTTTTGTATAAACTCTGATTTTTTTTTTTTTTGTATAAACTCTGATATTTCTATGAAATTTATTCCGTTGCTAATTTTGTACTATGTGATTATGCATTAATTCTATTTAAACCGTGTAAGTAAAAAACAATCGGTTGTTTTAGATGTTCCGAGTTGGGTTAAATACCGATTTGGAACGGGCAAAATGTCAGGTCGTTACAGTACCCTCCTCGCACGGCCTCCACTGTCATGCCACGGAAGCACATCCTACACCGAATGTCGTATGGAAATCCAATCATTATGTTGTGTTATCGCACAAAACCATCACCGCTATGCCATGCGAGCGTACGTATCTTCATATCCAAACTCCTTGGTCGAATCAAGCCTCAACGTAGAGTAATAAACTTTCGTCTACAATACACCACCCGGTGCGTGTATCTAGACCCTCAAACATACGTACTATCAACTGTACTCCGAGTCGCGTAACAGGGTAACATCCAATACATGGATCCTGGTCGGGAGCTTTCCTTATCTGTATAGTTCCACTCAAAGCACCTATAGTACGAATATCCAAGTATGATCTACTTTTTCATGACCGCTATGGCCCTACCCGGGTCCTTCCCTCAACTAGAGAAAGACTACATCAAGAGCTAAGTGATGTGCCCCTAGCAAACAATCTATCATCCAATTTGGCATGTTCCTCAACCAACGTCTCGAAATGAAAGATCCATGGTCTCTCGGTTTAGCTTAAGTCTTTCCGCATCCCATTGACTGCAGATGATATGTTCTCGACGATTACTATCTGTAATTCGGTCCTGACCAACCTCTCCCAAGGCTGACCGCCGAATTACCCAAATCTATCCGCCATATCCTTCTAACAGTTAAACTATCCTTGTAGTTAAGGTACACTCATTAGGTGGTATCGTGTAGACCCCCACCTCTGCGAGTATAGCCTGAGCATG
The DNA here is from genome assembly GCA_030737875.1 of Allium sativum. Lineage (NCBI taxonomy): Eukaryota > Viridiplantae > Streptophyta > Magnoliopsida > Asparagales > Amaryllidaceae > Allium > Allium sativum. Next base: position 1,936,120 of record JASFAX010000054.1, read on the forward strand.
TACCGCAACAGAGGAACACAGCGGAGTACCCTACCATGTCCCTCTGAAGCAGCGTGCTTCCCTGCAATCCCCCAAAGCAAGCTATCAGAATGTTAAGAAGAATAATCAAATGAACGTGCTCCTCTCGTGCCTCCAAACAACATGATGATCTACCCACATTGGGTTCTTCACCTTCATACGTACGGACTAGTCCAAGCACATCATGCAAACGTGTTATTAGAACGTATGTCTAATAATCAAGCATTCGTCGTATCTCACAATGTGGTAATGAAATTGATTGTTCAATTTTCCACCGTTATCTCAAGTTACTAGATTCATTAGCACACAATTGGCTGCTTACTTACCTTATTCATTCCTATGCCACCGAAGCGGATTTCCGCTTATTATTAATTTCCTTTGTCAGACTTCATATTTTCATTTTATAAGTTTATTAATAATAAGCCTACTTTGTTCTTTCTTATTCAATCATAACCTTGTTATCACAACCTTTTGGTTTTATTTACTTATTGACTTTATTCCCTTAACTAAGGTTTATTAATAAGTTTCCTTTTTATTTATCATAACATATGTCATAATTTCCACTTGTCCCTAGGACAACCCTACCTATTATTATATTACATTCTTATTCTCATAATTAATTATAATAGGTTATATTCCCCTTTCATCTCATTTTCCTTGGTTCCTTAACATTAGTCAATTTTTACTTTTATAACATCCATTTATTTACCGCCTTGTATATTTTCATTATTTTAGGAAAATATTTCATGCACCTCATTAGATTGATTAATGGAAAGATATAAAGACCTATTTCCATAATGCACATAAATCTAGATCCGTAGTTGCAAGCTATTTCTTTTATTTTTGTCATGGACATACATATATCTTTAATTTGATTAGTGTGCAATATGATAAAAGAATCTCAATTTCGCACTAATCCCTTATTCCCTTTTCTTTTCTTGCAGCTACATTCTTGGTAATTTTACCATTATGGAAATGTATCACTTTTTCCAATTCAATCAAACTCAGTCCACTACAAATTTCTCCTTTTTATTTTCTGAATTTGATATTATTCACCATTCTCAAATCACTGTAAAATTTCCATACAAATTAGGCATATCTATTCTTTTTCCACTACTCGCAGTTTCACTGTAATTCGATTTACAATATCCAATTTGTCATTAACAACATTTTCAGTAACATATTCACATTTATCATAAATTTCATAGTTCAAGTGTTATAGTGTTTTTTAATCCAAACAACATATTAGCAGAATATATTTGTACAACAGTATATTCTTAACATTCTAGAGAACAAATTGTCTCAATTACCATAATTTACAGTTATTTAACGTGTTAAGAATAACACGGAACGTAAATGGTAAATATACCATTAATCAAAGGTATAATTCTAAATCCACTCACCTGACAGCGTTCGAATCCTTGAATCTGATCCAGATCTGTTATTCCGTGGCCTTCCTAATAGAATATTTTTCTAAAACAACCATGGGTTCTCAAATTTAATGCTTAAATAAGAGGGAAAGGAAGAGAGAAACCTAAATAAATCAGATTCAAGAACTTACCTTACGTTGATCAGGAATCTGAACACCTACATTGTAGATTTACACTTTATCTTCAAATCTTGAATCATAATTTCCTAAAAATAATTTTCTAATTTCTGAAAGATTTGGATAGAAAAGAAAATCGCAGAGCCTTTGCGTCGTCTTAGAAAATACGAGTTTAAATCTAGGCTCTGCTAGTCTATTCATATGTGTATAGGGAATCCTAGTCCATCAGATTTGATAATATAAAATCTGATATGTATAAATCAGAAAAACACATCACCAGCCACACAAATCTGATCCGAGTGGGTCGACCCCCTTGTCGAACCACTTCTAAGGTAGGTCGACCGCCAGGTTGACACATGGGTCGAGCCATGTGAAGAATGGGTCAACCCCCTTTCAGGTCCGAACATGTGTTTCTGCTCCATCTTAAATTCTTATTAACGTTAATTAACAACGTTTAATTTATTTCTTTACATAACCTACTTGAATCATTATCTTCCAGTTAAATCTCATCTCCAATTTCAAATTTCAAATTTGTGCATGTATATACGCATATATCATTTCAATTCTTATCTGTTAATAGTTGCGCGATTAATGTAATTAATAGCGCTATCAATTAGTTGTTTTATTCCTTTTAATGCATTCTAATTTCAAAAGAAGCTAATAACTTGTCCATTTTTCCTTTACTATTCCTAACTTGCTCTCAACATTTGAATTTTTGCGTATAAATATATACGCGCAATCTTTATTTCTTTTTCAAAATTCAAACGGCATTATGTTGTCATTAAAAGTTATTTTTTCATCATAAATCCGCTTTCTACAAACCATAGATCTAAACTAAACAGAAATTCGCCACGGATGCAATGATGCTAATTCTGAAAGCTTTTCAATTTTTATTTCACTATTTAATTAAAAATGTGGGGTGTTACAAAGAACCAACCTACATGTTTTTGCATTTTAAAAATTTCATGATAGAATATATATGAATATAAAAATTTGTCCCTTCAGTCAAGGGTTAACAGAATACTAGTTTAATAATATTATGTTGGACCCATCTTCAATAGTAGCAGATCACTGCACTATTTTATTTCGCTTCTATTATGAGATAGTTTGTTCTATAGGCTTAGCCGTGATTGAATATGGTTCAAGTTTTATTACATACGTGTAGTCTGAATCTAAACAAGGCAATCAATTATTAAGTCTGGCTTGGTAATTTCCTCTCCAATTCTTTCTTTTCTTTGATTAATTATCCATAGTGTAACCACTAAGTTATTTTTTCAAATCAGTAAATTTTATTTTCTAATTATTTGGATATACTCCCTCAACAGTAATAGAAGATAAAATTAATGCTCGGGTAGTTCGCCTCAAATTTTTCTTCCACTCTAATATTTTTTTCAAAAAAATTACCCCCATTAGGCCAATGGTACCAAACTGCCAATAATTGGTTTTATTAATTCACTAAATAATTCACAGTATATTTAACACGATTATGGATTTGATGGTTTATACGGTACATTTAGTTCAGAGTACATTTTAATATGATTATAACAAATTTATAATAAACAGATTCGCCACTTTTAGAATGCCTTCCAAGAACAATTTGTTGTATCTAACAATTCTATGATTTTGTTTGACGGTAATAAACATATATTTATTATTATAAATGTGTTTGTAATTGTACTGTTATACTACATCACAGACAGAATATAATATTCAAATTTAAATCGAATACTACTGCACAAGAATTTAAATATTCAAACAGCATTTTATTTAAATATAATATTTTATTTCAACATCTCAACAGTACAAATTTATAACTCCACTATTTGTACAACTCACTTTAATTCAATTCATTCACGGTCAATTTCATTTGTATACATTGCTCCTCACTACAGTTCACTGAGCCACTCAGTTGTACAAACACTCATTTACTCACTGTCACTTGTCTTCTTGTCTTCACTACTTCACAGTCAGTCCAGTCTTCTGCTTATCCGTCACAGGAACACACACAGTAAACTGGAACAAAAATATTTATATTCTAACAGATATAATTTTTATTTTAAAAATTTATTTGCTTTAGAATTTTGGTGTGTTACTCATCATTTTTCATGACTTGATCTGATTTTAATGGACATCCATCTGTGTCTAGGCAGCTTGTAATATTCACAATGATACACTGTAAATACCACAAGGTAGACATCGCCTGTAATTTTCATATATTTATATACATATATATTCTTTAGACATGCACTATATGTGTATATACATACATTGTATGTATATACACATATTTTTGTGCAGGCACAACACAATCAACAAGGGTCAAATATATCAAGCGAGTGGTGTTCAGGTGAAGCCCAACACACATGCATAGTGCATGAGTCAGGTGTCCATGAACAACACAAGAGGAACAATGAAGTGATAACACACATACACACATACATATATATACAATTTGTATATATATACACACATACAAACACACACACATTGTCAATCCTGTCTAAGTGTACGAGTGTACAACTAAAATTTAGTTTCAAGCATGCATGGTCAATGGTCGTGCATAAGTGACAAGACAATGTGAAATGCATGGTGCAACAAGTTTTAAACAGGGTCGAGTACAAGGCAGCACAATCAAATGGCACTACACAACAATCCAAGGATTGATACATAGAACTGTTCAACATGGTCAATCCTAATGTCACACATGATGTATACAGCAATTACATGATTGGAGAAAGGTCCAAATGGAACCATTCATGCTACTGGAACTTTTGAACACATGGAAAGAGCCAATAATATGTTTCCAGAAGTACTCAAGTGCCAAAAAGTAATGCAGTTTTTAACAAGGCAATGGACATGGCACAACATGAGTTAATGTGGTGCAAAATAGCAATGCAAATATGTTTCATATAATAGCTCAAAAATAAATAAGGAGCACACCAATGATAAACTAGAATAAATATCGAACCAGGTTTCAAGACCAATATATATATATATATATATATATATATATATACACACACACACACACACACACACACACATACATACATACAAGTTCATTTACAGGTTGGCCAAAGGCAGCATGAATTTTCATGAAACTGACTTCAAAAATACATGATGATGGCTCAAGTGAAATGGTCTAACAAAATGGCCAGCGGACATACGTATAACAGATTCACACAATTCCATTTCAAGTAAGTTAACAAACCCCACAAGGTTATTGTAATACCCCGCATTTTTAATGTTACTAAATATATGTATATGCATGGATATATAAATAATAGTGATACACAGTTTAGATTGTCACATACGTCGAAGAGAAGAAAAATTTGCGCGATAACAATGTATGTAACTGAAAAAGATAATAAAATAAAGATAATTTAAATATCAGGAATTAAGTAAAACGGACGTCATCATTGCATTCGCCTCAAAATTCTGGTTCGGATGGACACCAAGTTTGCATAAAATGGATAACGTATGAAGAAGTTGTAAGCCGTAGAAGTTTATATACGCATAGGATTATATATATATATATATATATATTATATGCATTGACATAATTAAAAAAAAGTAATGTACAATAAGGAGTTCGCGTTTGAAGAGGTGAATGGAAATAAATTCATATGCGTGTTCAATGTAGAAATTATTATGCACTTAAAAGGTTGAATGTATTTGAAAAGAAAGCATTAAGTACTCTTTTTGGAACCGATAGAGATTGAAATAAATGTGCCATATTTTTTTAGTATGAACATTGCTCGATTTAAATGTTTGGAAACTAGATGCATGCACATGTGATTATTTATAGCAAATATGTAAATAAAAAAAATGCATATTTATGACATTAACAAATTGAGTTGAGATTGACTAAATGTTAAGTATTTGGTGTTATATATATATGTTTGTTTGTGTGTGTGTGTGTGTAAAGCCAACACTAATTTGAGTTTAGGGGAATCTGTTTTAATGGTAAGGAATGAAATTGGTAAATTAAAGATATTAATGTTATATTTAGGGATAATATAACGGTTACACTAAATATGGAAAAAGAGAGTACATGTAGTAAATGCATTTAGGCGTTTCAAACATGACATGAATAGAAAAACAATGAATAAATAGCCATCAATAATGGCTATGAGAAGGAAAAAATAAAAAAAAAATTAAATTCTCTTTAGCAAAATAGTTAACACATACTATATTTTCCTACGATTAAAAAATAAAGGCATAGTTGGATACTGTATTTGATAAGAACATGAGTGTAAGTAAACGTATGGTATTTATTTACATAAATAAATAATAGTTACGTTAAAATGGTAGAGAAAAATAAATTGTTGCCTTGTTTAAATAAAAGAAAAAGGGAAACAAATTTTATACGGTTAAGGTATAAACAAAGGAATGATTTTGCTAAATAAATCTTCATTAATGTTCTTTAACGAATAAAAAAGGGCATTTATAATTTAGTACCAGAAGTTTATGGAAACTTTAATCTAGTGGTCTGAAACGCACACAAAATCATATAAATACAACCTTGGTTTGGCATAATTTCTTTTGTCAAAAATAAAAATCTAGCCTCCATTTCGCTCTCTCTCTCTCTCAAATATTTTCTTCAAAAAAATAGAAGTATATATGTATACATTCAAAAAAAAAAAAAGAGGCATTTATACAAACTAGAAAGGAATTCTTTTAGAGAACCATGGCTAAAATGAAGGAAAAGAATTCAGATGCCTAGATTTACGCTGCACAAAAAGGGAGAAAGCAATGGATCAAATCTAGAATTGAAGAACATATATGTGAGTGGATTTAGAATACATTTTTTGAATAATAGTGGATCTATCGTTCGCCATTCCCCATTTACACACATAATAAACCTACTGAAAGATCTAATCTAATAAAGTTCATCTATGCCTAATAGTGTTATCATATGCTTAATTATGATCAATTATTTTATGCCTACGTTGGATTTCCTCCTTTTATTCTTCCCTTTTTATTTTTACAGTTAGGCTATCTTCGAGCCTATGTCTATTGTGGATTTATGCGATTGAACGATATTGAGAATAAAAGAGAAAAGGTTGATTTGGGTATTATATGTGATTTGGACGTTTGGGGGCATAACTTATAATGGGGTTTTGGGAATAACTTTGATTGGAATTATGAATATAACTGTGGGTATATGAATCAAATTGGAATTATAAATATAACTATGGGTATATAAATCAAATTGGAATTATGAATGTAAAATGGGATTATAAGTTGAATAGGGAAAAGTTGGGAAATATGTAATAAAATGAGATTTGGCATAAATTATTAATGACTATGGATTGCGCATAATTGAATATAACTTGTATACATGACATTTTGCATAAGTTGGTGGGCATAATATAGTATAAATTGTATACATGACGTTTGGCATAAATTGTTAATAACAATGAATCTAAATTGATTTGGGCATAATTTGATATAACTTGTATACATGGGATTATAAGCATAATTTGGATTAAAATTATAAACATAATTTAGATTAGAAAATATGGGTAATTGGAATATATTATAATCCAAGATTTCAAATTGGGACTTGAATCAAGAAAGTGAAAATGAACGTCTAAGACACAAGATTAGATTCAAATTGCGGTATAAGCCTGCCCGGAATCGCCTGGCATATTCAGCAACCGCAGTTTGGTAATCTAATGTGAGAGGTCAAAGACAGAAACTAGATGCGTAATAATGCAAAGACACGAGGTTTGATTCAGATTGCGGTATAAGCCTGCCCGGAACTGCCCGGCATATTCAGCAATCGCAAACGGTAATCTAACGTGGGAGGTCTTGCAAGATTACGGTTATAATGAATTAATGAACACTTAACCAATAGCAGACATGTGGGAAGACATGAGAATAATAAAAGGGTTAAGGGTAGCATGGATTACATGAGTAGCATGTACAACATAAATAATAAGCACTTAACCAAGATAAGACTTTTGGTAAGACATGAGAATAATAAAGGGTTAAGTGGGTAACATGGGTAGCATGGATAATTCGTTAAATTGGAATACTTAACCTAATTAAATCTGTAGTGGTTTTGCGAACCAATTCAATTGAGAAGGGGTTAAGTAAACGTGTTAAATAAGCGGGAGGGATTAAGTTAATCTTAATTAATACCAAAATGGGGAATGATAATAACCTATTATGAATGAATTTGAATAAGAAAAAGGCAGATAATATGTAGGCTTGTCCTAGGGACAAGTGGGAATTATAACTTATGTAATAAGGTAAATTATAATGAATGATAGGGGAAGATGAAATAACTTATGTAATAAAGTTATACTTAATCGAAGATTAAGTAATTAGCGAGAATAAGAATAAATCTACAAATGAGGATTACATAAGTTATATGAATGAAAAGAGAAACTTATTAGTAAACCTTAGTTAAGAAAACTAAGTTAATAAGTAAATTATGACGAATTGTAATGACGGTGTAAACGAGACTATGATTAAATAAGAAAGAAGAAGGCAAACTTATGGAGATAAGTAAGTTGTATTTAATCATAAAAGTTAAATGACATGTTAATAGAAAACATGTAAATTGAGATGCACTTAATTATAAATTAAGTAAAACATGTTATTGCAACCATTAGATAGGACAAAGAATAGTGTAAAGAGAATGAATTATGAATATTGAATAACAATAGAGAGAATAACATGTTGTAGGCTTATTAATGAACTTAAATGAATTAAGTTATGATTGACGTTAATAAGCAAGAGAAACTTGGTAACTTGAATAAGAAGTCAAGGGAGAATAGGAACAACCAAGTTAATGGGAAATCTGTCGAGGTGAAGCAAGCGCGTAATTGATGATTAGAATAGGATCTAATGACACAGTAAACTGAGGCGCTTGGGACGGTCCGTATGTTAGAGGATGAATAACCAAACGGGGTAGATCATCGTGGTGTGGTAAGGCACGAGGGGAGCGCACGTACATTTGATTAGTTGGTTAGCTCCAACGGATTGGAAGGGAAGCACGCAGCTTCCTGAGACATTAAAGATGCTCCTGATAGTCCTCTGTGGTGGTTTAGCTTCGAGCTAGGATTATAGAAGTTGGGTCTGCACGTAACTATCAGGTAGGTGGGCCTTGACTGCATAAGTAGGGGGCAGTCAGAATGTTGTGACGTGGTGACATTAAGGGCAACTCGGCGGCTGCCTCACTTCGGAGATGGATGACCAGGATCAACAAAGATAGTATAGATCGTTGAGAACCTGCCATCGGCAGCCAGCGAGATGCGGAAAGACTAAAGCTAAACCCAAGAGGCCATCGACCTTTCACTATCGAGGCGGTGGTTGAGGGTAGACGCCACATGGATATTCAGATTGTTTTCTTAGGGGCTTGTCGCTTAGCTCTTGTAGTCTTTACTAGTTAAGGGAGGGGCCGAGATGAGGCCATAGCCACCATAGGAAAATAGACCCTAGGGATATTTGTGTGAGAGGCTCTTAAATGCGGGCCTGCACAAATATAAGGAAAGCTCCCGACCGAGTTCCGTGTGTAGCCCTACCACAGAACTCGGGCACGCACACATGATAGGTGTGCGGTTAGGCATCAAATAAGTTTGACGATACATACGTGGTAAAGTGTAGGTACATAAATGTCTTCTCCGGGTGGTGTATCATAGACTAGAGGGCATTATTCGATGATGGCAGTCATTACGCCTACGTAATATAGTTATAGTGGTTCCATGCAGACGTGGCGTCGTTATATACAGAGATCAGTACGTCACTCATACGTAGGATGAGGGATTGTGTATATTCCTGCGATGATACAGTGAGGACCATGCGAGTGGGGTACCAAGGGGTGTACCTTAATTTGGGGGTAGCTATATATACATTATATTAGGCTAATCTACTAGGGAGTAGACGGGTACAACGAGTGTGTGTAACCGTGGAGCGCTGTTAACACCAATAACCTAATAAATAAGAAAATATAACTGAACGATATATGTAGGATAATCCAAATTGTGTACTTTAAATTCATTCACACAGAACTTATATTCTGATCCCCTCCTTATAACACAGTTGCAGGTTAGGCTTGAGACAGAGATGTTATAGCTTAGATACTAGCTAGGCAGTATTATTATTAAGGTAAGCTATGTTTTGATTATATTATATTTTGTTTCTTCCGTTGTGGGATGTTTTTCAAACTCTGACATTTTTTATGTCTTTGTCTTTTACTACAGGATACCAGAGCAAACCAAAACGGGTTTCGATGGATTGGGTTTTTGAAAAAAAAATTGGTCTGTCGAGATCCGGGTTGTCACATCTGGTATCAGAGCTTCGGTTTAGGGATCTTAGGGAGATAATGAGTTAGCGTATTTGTATTTTCAAAAATATAAATATAAATACATATAAACCTAGATCCACAAGGAGCCCACTAAATAGAAAGAGTAAAATATGGGAAGAGTTGGGATACTGGTTTGTGCACTAAAGGAATGAATCTAGAAATTTTGAAACCCTAGTTAAAAGTGTACAATATGATTTGGTAATGGAAAAAGAAAGTATCCCATATGATAGAAATTGAAATGTTAATATTTCAGATTAGTGGTTTTAGAAGTGAAACCTTATAAATTAGAAAATGGATTATGGATATATATAGTTGAGAGAATTGAATTCATGGGGGTGTCTAGGAAAGCCTAGGTAAGTTGGAAGCTCACTATGAGTCTAACCAATTTGTTAACTTTTAAGATTTTAAAAGTAAAGAAAAGAAAATTTTCTTATGTGGTTGTACTTGGATAGGAAAATAGGAAATCTTTATAGAATAATTATGTAAAAATTCAATTACAATTAGAAAAGGTACATAAAAGAAAAACGAAAATGTGAATTTTTACGCTTTATACCTTTTTGTAACATAAGAAATCGAATTTGGAAAATTAGTTTTTTCTAAGTTTCGAATTTAATAATGGTTGGTAGGGTTTTGGATGCATTGTATGAACAATGCTCTTATTCTGTAAGAGTATAGGAAAATTTGGGTGAAAAATGTTTTTGATTTTTCAAAAATATTGCATTCAAATAGAACTGCAAGTATATTTAGGATGTGAGCATCATGTTTTAAAAGAGTTTTTAAAAGTTTGCATACATATAGGTGGTACCAAATTAAGCATACATGCATTACTATGATGTATTTCACTTTGCACATGTGCACATTGTTTGCAAAAATTAGATGCACACATGATAGTTGGATATTATGCGAGGGATTATCTACTTTACCCCTATCGAATTTCGGGGGAAAAATTCATTAAGGGTAGGAGAATGTAATACCCTGCATTTTTAATGTAATTATATATATTTATATGCAGGGATATATAAATAATGGTGATACGCAGTTTAGATTAATACATACGTTGAGGAGAAGAAAATTTTGTATGATAACAATGTACGTAACAGAAAAAGATAATAAAATAAAGATACTTAATTTAAATATCAGGAATTAAGCAAAACGGACGTCATCATTGCGTTCGCCTCAAAATTCTGGTTCAGATGGACACCAAGTTTGCGTAAAATGGATAATGTATGAAGAAGTTGTAAGCCGCAGAAGTTTATATACATGTAGGATAATATATACATATATATATATATATGTGTGTGTGTGTGTGTGTGTGTGTGTGTGTGTGTGTGTGTGTGTGTGTGTGTGTGTATTATATGCATTGACATAATTAAGGAAAAAAAGTAATGTACAATAAGGAATGTGCGTTTAAAGAGGAGAATGGTAATAAAGTCATATGCACGTTCATTGTAGAAATTATTATGCACTTGAAAGGTTGAATGTAATTGAAAAGAAAGCATTAAGTACTCTTTTTGGAACCGACAGAGATTGAAATAAATGTGGCATATTTTTTTTAGTATGAACATTGCTCGATTTAAATGTTTGGAGACTAGATGCATGCACATGTGATTATTTATAGCAAATATGTAAATAAAAAAAAGGCATATTTATTACATTAACAAATTCAGTTGAGGTTGACTAAATGTTAAGTATTTGGTATTATATATATATGTGTGTGTGTCTATATATATATATATATATATATATATATATATATATATATATATAAGAGGCAACACTAATCTGAGATCAGGGGAATCTGTTTTAATGGTAAGGAATGAAATTGGTAAATTAAAGACATTAATGTTATATTTAGGGATAATATAACGGTTACATTAAATATGGAAAAAGAGAGTATATGTAGTAAATGCATTTAGGTGTCTCAAACATGACATGAATAGAAAAATATTGAATAAATAACCATCAATAATGGCTATGAGAAGAAAAAAATAAAAAGATATTAAATTCTCTTTAGTAAAATAGTTAACACATACTATATTTTCCTATGATTAAAAAATAAAGGCATAGTTGGATACCATATTTGATAAGAACATGAGTGTAAGTAAACGTATGGTATTTATTTACATAAATAAATAATGATTATGTTAAAAAGGTAGAAAAAAATAAATTGTTGCCTTGTTTAAATAAAAGAAAAAGGGAAACAAATTTTATACGGTTAAGGTATAAACAAAGGAATGGTTTTGCTAAATAAATCTTCATTAATGTTCTTTAACAAATAAAAGAGGGCATTTATAATTTAGTAGCGGAAGTTTCTGGAAACCTTAATCTAGTGGTCTGAAATGCACCAAAAATCCTATAAATACAGCTTTGGTTTGACATAATTTCTTTTGTCAAAAATAAAAACCTAGCCTCTATTTCGCTCTCTCTCTCTTTCTCAAATATTTTCTTCAGGAAAATAAAAGTATATATGCATACATTCAAAAAAAAAAAAAAGACGTTTATACAAACTAGAAAGGAATTCTTTTAGAGAACCATGGCTACAATGAAGGAAAAGAATTCAGATGCCTAGATCTACGCTGCGCAAAAAGGGAGAAAGCCATGGATCAGATCTAAAATTGAAGGACATACAAGTGAGTGGATTTAAAATACATTTTTTGAATAATAATGGATCTATCATTCGCCATTCCCCATTTACACACATAATAAACCTACTAAAAGATCTAATCTGATAAAGTTCACTTATGCCTAATATTGTTATCATATACTCAATTATGATCAGTTATTTTATTCCTACGTTGGGTTTCCTCCATTTATTCTTCCCTTTTTATTTTTATAGTTAGACTATCTTCGGGCTTATGTCTGTTGTGGATTTATGCGATTGAACGATATTGAGAATAAAAGGGATAATGTTGATTTGGTTATTATATGTGATTGGGAGGTTTGGGGGTATAACTTATAATGGGGTTTTGGGAATAACTTTGATTGGAATTATGAATATAACTATCGGTATATGAATCAAATTGGAATTATAAATATAACTATGGGTATATAAATCAAATTGGAATTATGAATGTAAAATGGGATTATAAGTTGAATTGGGAAAAGTTGGGAAATATGTAATAAAATGAGATTTGGCATAAATTGTTGATGACTATGGATTGGGCATAACTGAATATAGCTTGTATACATGATATTTGGCATAAGTTGGTTTGGGCATAATTGAGCATAACTTGTATACATGAGGTTTGTCATAAATTGTTAATAACAATGAATGCAAATTGATTTGGGCATAATTTGATATAACTTTTATACATAGGATTATAGGCATATTTTGGATTAAAATTATAAACATAATTTAGATTGGAAATCATGAGGAATTGGAATATATTATAATCTAAGATTTGAAATTGGGACTTTAATCAAGAAAGTGAAAATGAACGCCTAAGACATGAGGTTAGATTCAAATTGCGGTATAAGCCTGCCTGGAACCGCCCGGCATATCCAGCAACTGCAATTTGGTAATCTAATGTGAGAGGTCAAAGGCAGAAACTAGATGCATAATAATGCAAAGACAAGAGGTTAGATTCAGATTGCAGTATAAGCCTACCCGGAACCTCCCGGTATATCCAGCAACCGCAAACGGTAATCTAATGTGGGAGGTCTTGCAAGGTTACAGTTATAATGAATCAATTAACACTTAACCAAGAGGAGACATATGGGAAGAGATGAGAATAATAAAAGGGTTAAGTGGGTGACATGGGTAGCATGGATAACATTGGTAGCATGTACAACATAAATAATAAGCACTTAACCAAGATAAGACATGTGATAAGCCATGAGAATATTAGGGTTAAGTGGGTAAAATGGGTATCATGGATAATTCGTTAAATTGGAATACTTAACCTTATTAAATCTGTAGTGGTGTTACAAACCAATTTAATTAAGTAGGGTTTAAGTAAACGTGTTAAAGAAGTGGGAAGGATTAAGTTAATATTAATTAATACCAAAATGGGGAATGATAATAACCTATTATGAATGAACCTGAATAAGAAAAGGAAAGATAATAGGCAGGCTTGTCCTAGGGACAAGTGGGAATTATAACTTATGTAACAAGGTAAGTTATAATGAACGATAGGGGGAAGATGAAATAACTTTTGAAAAAAGTTGTACTTAATTGAAGATTAACTAATTAGCGAGAATAAGAATAAATATACAAATGAGGATAACATAAGTTATATGAATGAAAAGAGACACTTATTAGTAAACATTAGTTAAGAAAACTAAGTCAATAAGTAAATTATGATGAATTGTAATGACGGTGTAAGATGAGATTACGATTAAATGAGAAAGAAGAAAGCAAACTTATGGAGATAAGTAAGTTGTATTTAATCATAAAAGTTGAATGACATGTTAATAGAAAACATGTAAATTGAGATGCACTTAATTATAAATCAAGTAGAACACGTTATTGCAACCATGAGATGGGACAAAGAATAGTGTAAAGAGAATGAATTATGAATATTGAATTACAATAGAGAGAATAACATGTTGTAGGCTTATTAATAAACTTAAATGAATTAAATTATGAATGTGGTTGATAAGCAAGAGAAACTTGGTAACTTGAATAAGAAGTCAAGGGAGAATAGGAACAACCAAGTTAACGGGAAATCTGTCGAGTTGAAGCAAACGCGTAATTGATGATTAGAATAGGATCTAATGACATAGTAAATTGATGCGCTTGGGACGGTCCGTATGTTAGAGGATGAATAACCAAACGAGGTAGATCATCGTGGTGTCGTAAGGCACGAGGGTAGCGCACGTACATTTGATTAGTTTGTTAGCTCCAACAAACTGGAAGGGGAAGCATGTGGCTTCCTGAGACGTTAAATATGCTCCTGATAGTCCTCTGTGGTGGTTTATCTTCGGGCTAGGATTACAGAGGTTGGGTCTACACGTAACTATCAGGTGGGTGGGCCTTGACTGCACAAGTAGGGGACAGTCTGAATGTCGTGACGTAGTGACATTAAGAGTAGCTCAGTGGCTGCCTCACTTCGGAGGTGGAGGGTCCGGACCAACAAAGATAGTATAAGTCGTCGAAAACTTGTCATTGGCAGCAAGAGAGATGCGGAAAGACTAGAGCTAAACCTAAGAAGCCATCGACCTTTCACTATCTAGGCGGTGGTTGAGGGTAGAAGCAACATGGACGTTTAGATTGTTTGCTTAGGGGCTTGTCGCTTAGCTCTAGTCTTTACTAGTTAAGGGAGGGCCGAGGTGGGGCTATCGCCACCATAGGAAAACAGACCCTAGGGATATTTGTGTGAGAGGCTCTTAAAGGCGGGCCTGCACAAATATAAGGAAAGCTCCCGGCCGAGTTCCGTGCATAGCCTAGCCACATAACTCAGGCACGCACACATGATAGGTGTGCAGGGTAGGCATCGAATACGTTTGGCAATACGTACGTGGGAAAGTCTAGGTACATACATGTAACAACCCGGAAAATCAGAACCAATTTAAAATTTTTATTTTGGCAATTTTAATGAAGTTTGAATATTTAAAATGATTTATTTTAAATAATAACGACTGAAAATTTATTTTGAATAGAATTAGAACGTATATATTTACTTGAATCGAAGTTAGAACATAAATATTTATTTTAATTATAAAAGGAATTGAAAATGGCGTGGTAGTTTGAAAATTCAATTTCAAATTTCAAATGAATGTACAAGATTCAGAATAAACCGGATTTTAGCGAAACCAAAAATATTAGAATCTATTTGAAAATATGTTTCCAACGAATCCGAGAAATTGAAATTTCATAGCGGGAATAAAAAGTTATGCCCAGTTGAAAATTCAAAATAGTCGCTATGGAATTAAAGCCCTTAAAAATGATGATTTTGCAAACGACCTCCGTTTTCGACGAAACCACTTTTGTTGGATCTGGATGTAAAATTATAGGTAGATTCTAATTTTCATAATTTTTGGAATCGATATGTGAGCGTGGCGAGATTAAACGGGTTTGGTCATTTCAGTTTGAATTTTATCGACTGGAAAATGACCATTTTTCAAACAGTCTCCAAATTCGACGAAATTAGCTTTGTTAGGATCGTATCGTCAAAACATAGCCATATTTATTTTTCTAGAATTTTTGGGCTCCGTATGTGGCCCAATAAATTGAAATGTATGTTTAAAATTGAATATATAGATTTATATTTTAATTTAAACGGAGACTGATTGAAACTACCGAAATGGGTTACGATTCATATCCCATTGTGTTCGAAATAGGGGTAATTAGCTAGGGGCGATAGTCGTTGGGTCTCGATTGGAGATCGAATTTAAAATTTGCCTTTTAGAATTAATTAAATATATATTATTATATAATACCTCTCCCTCTCTCCTCTCCTTTCAGAACACGACATTGAAAAAAAACAAAAAAAGAAAACAAAACCCGCCATCGCGCCCCCGGGAGGCTCCGCCCACCGCCGATCCTGCAAGCCCTCTCCTCCTCCTCCCTTTCTCTCTCTCCTCGCCCAAACCCAACCCCAAGCCCTGAAATCCGAACCCTAACCCCCCATTTTCAGCAGCCACCGCCGCCTGAAGAATCCACCGCCCCTCCTCTGAATCACCCCGCGCGCCCTCCTCCTCCATGTTCGCTGTAGACAAACCCCCTCCATTCCAAGACAAATTGAGTTTCTTTGTTGTTTTATTTAAAAACATTGTTTTTTTATTCAGTTTTTATTTATATAAACTAAAACCAATATATAAAAATCGAATTTTTATATGTATGTAGAATTAATAAAAATTGGATCTTTATATGTTTATCATCGTATTAAAAATGAAATCTTTATAGAAATGGAATCATATTAAAAATGTAATCTTTATTATAGGAAAAGGCTAGATTTTTATTATTGGAAAAGTTGAGATTTTTAGTCATGAAAAGAAATGATTTTTGGTTATGAAAAAATATAATTTTTAGCAAATAAAAATGTAATTTTTTATGTAGATCATAGAGAAATAAAAATATGGTTTTTAATTAAGTAGCGAATTAAAAGTATGGTTTTTCATAAAAGAAAGATGAGGTTTTTATATACATGAAAGTTGAGATTTTTATACATGAAAGATTAGATTTTTAAATAAATAAATATTTGATTTTTATGAATATTAAGATGAGATCTTTATAGATGTAGCGAAATAAAAATATAGTTTTTATATATGTAGAAATATATTTTTTATATATACAGCAGCGAAATAAAAATTCGATCTTTATATAAGAAGTAGAGATATAAAAATATAATTTTTATATAGAAAGAAGCGTTGTAAAAATATATGATTATTATATATGAAGTGCCATTTTAAAAATGTGATTTTTAAAATAAACATCATATTAAAAATGTGATTTTTACTATGAACAGCGGGAAAAGATCGCATTGGAATTTTGGGCAAATCCGAACCGTTCAGAAATAGAGAATGGCGGAGTGGAACCCCAAGGTGAGAACACCTCACTAAAATTTCTTGTTCAGTTATTTATTTTATAACTGCATATATAAACTGCTCCCAGTTGTCCACATACCATGGACGACTTATTTATTTGGTTGTGTGTTTGGATTGGTATGTTTATGTGAAACTGATTGTGATGTGGAATGGAATAAATAAAATATTCATATGTTGGAATAAATATTTTATCATTAAAAATATTTTTAACGTGTATATGAATAAAATAAATATTCATAAACAAATCGGTTGATTTGTTTATGTACACACATTTGGCTGATATTGATTGGGACGATAAATTTTACACATCTCCCAACTGCACAAACAAACCTGTGTTTGATTGTTTGAAACCCCACATGGGTATTGGGATGATATATGACATACACTAGTCCCAATAATTAGTTGTATGTCGATCGATTGATTGACAGGTTGTTGTAAGCGTCAAATATTTATATTTAACGCTTATGCAGTTGCGTAATCCACTATGGATGATGGTTGACTATGTTTGATTGTTGCTGTGTACATGTGTTATATGAAATCCACATAAATAACATTGTATGATGATAGTCTATGTCTGATTCCAGTTCAGAATGAATGAATGTTTTAAAATAACGTATATTTTAAAACGATGAATATTTTAAAATAACAATTATTTTAAAATAATGAATATTTTAAAATAATATTCAATAAAAGATCAAAATCTGATTTTGATGTCCGATTTGGGATGGACACGAAAATAATTAAATATATAAAGCCGTGTTGATTAGTTAAACGCCCTTTAGACGCGAACGATATTTATATCGATTTTATTCATCTTTAAAATGAATATCGAAAAGGAATTGATTTCAAAATCTAATGTTTTAAAAATATTATCATTATATATTGATGATATGGAATACTCAATTTTGATTTAAAATTGAATATGAAATGGAAATCGTTTTGAAAACGAATTTAAAACGATTTATAAAATACGTTTTAAATGGAAATCGACGATATATATATATATATATATATATATATATATATATATATATATAATGGACGGAATAGAACGCGTCGTGCCGTGGTAGTTTGCGAATTTCGACCATTGACTTCGAACGGACATTACGGGAGATCCGACCATCAGATTCTCCTAAAACCGGAACCTTGGGTTCGTATCGAAAAGAGCTTTCCAACGAATATAAGGGATTTGAAATCTAATGGTTGGATTTGGAAATATGTCCAAATCAAATTTGGAAAAGGTCGCTGTAAGTGCAGTTCGATGGTCATTTATTGAAATCGACTGTACGAGCCTTGATAAAATTATTAAAAATATCAATAATTTATGTAAAATCGTAATAAATGGTTTGGAAAGAATTGAAATGGAATTAAATTGAAATTATCTTCGGAATATTTCGATATTGGATTCCGTGATTATACGGACATGGTGGAGGAATTTGGAAGATATATATATCATTATTCCAATACGATATTTGTTGATTTTGGAATTTGATATTGAATATAAGCCGATATATTTTCTATTCAGGCCTTGTATTTAATATTAAATGGGATTTTGGGTTTGTCGTGAATGGTGTCTTAAATAACACTGTTCTTGAAACCCATTTAAAAAGATTAAATCTTTTAATTAAGATTTAAAGAAGAATCACCAATTAATTAACATTTAATTGGAATTGAAATGGAATATGAATTGGGTTTACTGTGGATTGTATTTTTAATGACATTCGTTCTTTAACCCGATTTACAGTGAAAGGAGATTGGAAATTAAAAATCTTTTATTGACATCTAACGAGAATTTTCCAAAGTAAAGTTTTCCAAATTAATAAATTAAATTGGAATTGAATGGAATTCAATTTGATAACAATCGAAGTGAACTTCTGTGGAGGAAGACTGTTAATATATATGGAATTTAAAAGGCTTTGTCGTTATTCTATATATATTATTAGTCGGATACGAAGAACGATATCGATTATATATATTGATCTGTTTTCCATGAAGATTCCATAATTAATGGAATGTGATTTGGGTTTATCGTGAACAGTGTTTTAAATGACATTGGTTCTTTAACCCAGTTAAAGGCAGGATTACATGTCAGTCATTGTATTTCGAACTGTATGGTTGATCTCTACTAAATATATATCCGTTTGGTGGCGGAGAATTTATTCTCTTGCTTAACACCCTTCTCTAAGACGTACGAGCTTGGAGGTTATATAACGGCAGAAATCAATAATACGGTGTAGATTGTCGATGCGACGTGTTTATGTTTCCGAAGTTAAATAATCATTAATAATGATTTTTGGGAAGATTAAAACTAAGTGGAGTTTTAATGAATCTTTAATTAGATTGAAATGGGAATTGATAATTTAAATTATCAAATTTGGGAAATGACCGAGAATGGAGTATCACCAGTTTTGCTCTAAGCGATAGTTAAATCTTTAATTAAATTTGAACGGGAAATGGTAATTAAATTTATCGATAACACCAAGGTGTTAGTTATGGTGTAGCACCAGTTTTTCTCCATAGGATGAATAGGTTGGGATTGGGAAATTAAATAAATGGTTACTTCGGTAAGGTGCGTTAATCCCGACTAGTTTGGAAAACCTTAAAATGGTTTGAATTGATATCCAAAGGATGATTAAAGAATAAATTTAAAGAATTTATCTTTGATAAAATTAATGGGAACCTTTCCCAAAGGATATGAATATTTAAATAAAAGAATATTCAGAATTGGAATGAGGCATATGTTGTGTTTTTATAACACTTGTTTATTATATATGCGAGTTATTCAGAAAGACCGGATTTATCCCATTCTGAATAACTGATTCGACAATAAGTCAACGATGAAGACGGTGGTTGAAGATCGGAGGTATTCACATCGTTTGGATGATTACTGATGTCTTGATTGGGCTGTACACCCAAGACAAGGTAATAAGTGGTAATCATCCAGACATACTTGGAGATCGATGGATATGCGAGGGCCTCTCTCCTGTATTGGACATATGGGACGAGGAATAAGGTGCCTCCGGTTTCGTTCAGACCCAAAACGAAACTTTAAATGGATTGTGTGTCTGACATTGGATTTTATTCTGTGTTGATTGATTTCTATTAAATATATATCTGTTTGGCGGCGGCGAATTTATTCTCTTACTTAACGCCCTTCTCTGAGACGTACAAGCTTAGAGGTTATATACCGATAGATATCAGTCGCATGGCATGAATTGCCTGTGTGGCATGCTGAGATGCAGTGATCAAGGCTTTTGCTGAAAAGTAGAGTCTTGTGATTGATGATCAAAGCATAGCTTTGTGTATAGCATTAATTCTCGGGCCTCACACCTCGGTATGAGTCAAAAACGGGATAAGGGAACCAAAGGAGAACATGACGTTTCTTTCTAGCTATGGGTGGTGTCAGCGTTTTACTAGCC
The DNA here is from genome assembly GCA_030737875.1 of Allium sativum. Taxonomy (NCBI): domain Eukaryota; kingdom Viridiplantae; phylum Streptophyta; class Magnoliopsida; order Asparagales; family Amaryllidaceae; genus Allium; species Allium sativum. The sequence goes on from JASFAX010000054.1 coordinate 1,956,911, forward strand.
CTGACATCATTGTTATATTTTTACCTATGTGGTTGTTGGATTGCGAGGCGCCTCGGTTATATCGGTCTCTACGGAGCTGATGGATAAGTCCTATAGGACTGGGGAACGTGTGTTCAGGAATTGCTAATCCACTAACGTAAGTGTGGACCGGCCTTGGAGAATCCAGGGGTTACCCAGAGTGCGTAGTCACAAGGCATTTGCTAGAGTGTCTCGAAGTAGAAAGAAGTACATCCCTTGCCTAGACTTATGACGGAAATCCAATTTCCAATATGTGACATTTCGGTTTTGATTGTAGAGCCTAGTATGGCGACATAGTGGTATGGGGCACAATGCCGTCTATGATTGATACATTTATATTTGAAGTTGTTTTCATACACTTTACATTTATAATAGTATCAAAATGATTTGTTTTCAGCGTACCAAGCATGTTTGGCAATTATAAGGTAAAACTCTATCCTCCGGCTTGCGTTGCATTGTGTGATGGGACCTGAGTCTTATAATAGCTTCATTTTTCCAAAAAGCATTGCGTTGTTTATTCTATGCACTAGTATTCTTGGGAGAAAACCCGTTCCTTGTTATACGGCATGGTCCCTTGATTTACTTTATTTTTAAAGTAGAGATTTAGTAACTGTTTTAGTTCACACACTAGTCACATGACTGACCTGAAGTTTTTTAACCTAAACTCTGGGTGCCCCTATTTTCCACATGGCAGCTAGTAGTTTTGGTTTTGCAGATTTATATTCACAAGATCCTGGTTTACAGCTGGAATGATATTCGGAAAGCTCTGTATTCGTCTATCTCTTTTCAGTTGTGTTTTTGTATTATTTTCCGCTGCATTGTAAATTTGATTCTCTGATATTTGTCGAATGTGTAATATTAATTCATTTTCTATTATATTCCTATATTTCGATGGAATCGTTGTAATAAGCAATGAAATGTTCTTCTATCTGTGTTCTGATTTGTCGTGTTCTCAACTCAATCCGTGCTTTCCTTCGTGGGGAAGTTCATGTCGTTTCAGTTGGTATCCGAGCTTTGGTTTATAGAGCTTGAGAACAAGACACATTTGAACCAAATGAAAGAATTCATCAGAGATTGGACTAGTAACATCCAATGAGAATGACTCGTTAGAGATAGGATCAGTTGTATCCTAGAACGAGTGTGAAGAGTGTTATTTATAAAATAAAAATGAAAACAAACTTTGTTTTGAAAATTTAAAACCCTATAATACGTATTTGAATTTTGTATTTGTATCGAATTTGGACAATCCAATATATAAAGATTTTGCATATACGCCTTGCAAACGTGTATTCAAAGTTTTAATATACTGGATAGATATAGAATCACACTCTAGTCGCCCAGGCAATATTCTGATGATGAAGTATACCATCACCAGTATTTATGTTCGAGTTTCGAAAGTGGGACATCTATATATTTCCAATTAACTGGTGTGAGAACCAAAACTAGATAGGGCTTATTGTTGTGAATTGGCATCAAAAATATGATTTTTGAATAATTATATCAAAGTTATATGGTTGAAAAATTAACCAACTAATTTATTGTTGGTTGTGTTGTATGATTATTGGTTTGATTAATTAAAATTTTGAACCATTAGCCATATCGAATTAAAATCTTAAAATGATAAAATTAACATTTTTATTATGTATATGAAGCGCTAAAAATAGCTGTGTGGTGAAATAGATGTTTGTTCGCTAAAAATATTATTTTTAGCTTAGATGTGCATATATATACACATTGTTAAACAGGTAATTGGATTTGTTGTTGAGTAAAGAATTTATTTGCGTGCCCGACAAATAGGTAAACCTTAATGAGTCGGATGCACAATTTTATTTATTATACAAACTACTGTGAATGTCATTGCATGCGGAGTGCTCATTGTTCTGTGTGAGATTATAAAGGTCGTCATAGGATAGTAATAATTAATTTTGAACTACACTATATGGCATACTGCGTGAAGATAGCATATTCTATCATATACCACATAAGCATTTGGAGCTTATGTGACGAGGTTGAAGATTTACCATACAAGCGAGAGGTTTGTATGGCGATGACCATACTTCAGGTTGAACTGAAGATTGATATGGACTATATAAACTATAACTATAAAATTGCCAGATTAATAAAAACCCCACACGGGTCTAGAGTTGACAATAATCACGTCTCTCTAGTCATTAAGGCACAAAAACTATTTATAGGGTGACAAGAATTTATTCTCTGGAGCTATGATCTATACACACTCCCCTGTGGACACCGGAATATATCACTATAAATATATGTAAGCTTTTTAGGATTTATCGGGTGCTTAATATGGCCCAATAAATTTCCAAATCCCTCCCTATACAAAGGAGGTTATGGCGAAATTTTTCGAAAATTTAGGGTGTTAGTCAAATTTTTTAAGAATTGAAAAATTCTTAGAAACTGACAAGTTGAAGAACTTAAGCCATAATCAAAATAATGAAAGTTGAGTTGATTAGTTAAACAACTTTCATCTCCGTTCCTTTTCGAGGACGAAAAGATTTTAAGTGGGGGAGATTGTAACAACCCGGAAAATCAGAACCAATTTAAAATTTTTATTTTGGCAATTTTAATGAAGTTTGAATAATTAAAATGATTTATTTTAAATAATAACGAATGGAAATTTATTTTGAATAGAATTAGAACGTATATATATATACTTGAATCGAAGTTAGAATATAAATATTTATTTTAATTATAAAAGGAATTGAAAATGGCGTGGTAGTTTGAAAATTTGATTTCAAATTTCAAACGAATGTAAAGGATTCAAAATAAACCGGATTTTAGCAAAACCAAAAATACTAGAATCTATTTGAAAATATCTTTCCAACGAATCTGAAAAATTGAAATTTCATAACGGGAATGAAAAGTTATGCCCAGTTGAAAATTCAGAATAGTCGCTATGGAATTATAGCCCTTAAAAAAACGATTTTGCAAATGACCTCCGTTTTTGATGAAACCACTTTTATTGGATCCGGAATGTCAAATTATGGCTAGATTCCAATTTTCATAATTTTTGGAATCGATATGTAAGCGTGGCGAGGTTAAACGTGTTTGGTCATTTCAGTTTGAATTTTATCGACTGGAAAATGACCGTTTTTCGAATGGTCACCAAATTCAACGAAATTAGTGTTGTTAGGACCGTATCATCTAAACATAGCCAGATTTATTTTTCTGTAATTTTTGGGGTCCGTATGTGGCCCCAATAAATTGAAATGTACGTTTAAAATTGAATATATAGATTTATATTTTAATTTAAATGAAAATTGATCGAAACAGCCAAAATGGGTTACGAAACATATCCCACTGTGTTCTGAAAGGGGGCAATTAGCTAGAGGCGATAGTCGTTGGGCCTCGATTGGAGATCGAATTTAAAAGTTGCCATTTAGAATTAATTAAATAATTATATATATATCATTATATAATACCTCTCTCCTCTCCTTTCAGAACACGATGAAGAAAAAAAACGAAACCCACCATCGCGTCCCCCTAGGCGGCGGCGCCCACCGCCGATCCGACGAGCCTTCACCTCCTCTTCCCCTTCTCTCTCTCCTCGCCCAAACCCAGCACCAAGCCCTGAAATCTAAACTCTAGCCCCCCATTTTCAGCAGTCGCCGCTGCCTGAAGAACCCACAACCATCACCCCTCCTCAAAATCACCCCGCGCGCCCTCCTTCTTCTCCTCCAATGTTCGCTGCAGACAAACCCCCTCTATTCTAAGACAAACTGAGTTTCTTTGTTGTTTTATTTAAAAACATTGTTTTTTATTCATATAAATTAAAAGCAATATATAAAAATCAGTTTTTATATGTATGTAGAATTAATAAAAATTGGATCTTTATATGTTTATCTTCGTATTAAAAATGAAATCTTTATCGAAATGGAATCATATTAAAAATGTAGTCGTTATTATAGGAAAAGATTAGATTTGTATTATAGGAAAAGTTGAGATTTCTGTCTCGAAAAGAAATGATTTTTGGTTATGTAAAAATATAATTTTTTGCACATAAAAATGTAAATTTTTTTATGTAGATCATAGCGAAATAAAAATATGGTTTTTAATCAAGTAGCGAATTAAAAATATGGTTTTTCATAAAAGAAAGATGTGATTTTTATATACATGAAAGTTGAGATTTTTTATACATGAAAGATTAGATTTTTAAATAAATAAAGATTTTATTTTTACGAATATAAAGATGAGATCTTTATAGATGTAGCGAAATAAAAATATAATTTTTATATATATAGAAGTATAATTTTTATATATACGGTAGCGAAATAAAAATTCGATCTTTATATAAGAAGTAGAGATATACAAATATAATTTTTATATAGAAAGAAGCATTTTAAAAATATATGATTTTTATATATGAAGTGCCATTATAAAAATGTGATTTTAAAATAAACATCATATTAAAAATGCGATTTTTACTATGAACAATGGGAAAAGATTGCATTGGAATTTTGGGTAAATTCGAACCGTTCAGAAATAGAGAATGGCGGAGTGGAACCCCGAGGTGAGAACTCCTCACTAAAATTTCTTGTTCAGCTGTTTATTTTATAACTGCATTCATAAACAGCTCCCCGTCGTCCACATACCATGGACGACTTGTTTGTTTGGTTGTGTGTTTGGATTGGTCTATTTGTGTGAAATTGATTGTGACATGGAATGTAATAAATAAAATATTCATACGTTGAAATAAATATTTTATCGTTAAAAATATATTTTTTAACGCGTATTTGAATAAAATAAACATTCATAAACAAAACTTACGATTTGTTTATGTACACACATTTGACTGATATTGATTGGGATACACATCGCCCAACTGCACAAATAAACCCGTGTTTGATTGTTTGAAACCCTACACGGGTATTAGGATGATATATGACATACACTAGTCCAAATAATTAGCTATATGTCGATCGATTGATTGACAGACCATTGTAAGCGTCAAATATTTATATTTAACGCTTATGTAGTTGTGTAATGCACTACGGATGATGGTTGACTGTGTTTGATTGTTGTTGTGTATATGTGTTGTGTGAAATCCATATAAATAACATTGTATGGTAATTGACTATGTCTGATTCTAGTTCAGAAAGAATGAATGTTTTAAAATAACTAATATTTTAAAATGATGAATATTTTAAAATAACGATTATTTCAAAATAATGAATATTTTAAAATAATATTTAGTAAAAGATCAAAATCTGATTTTGACGTCCGATTTAGGATGGACACGAAAATATTTAAACATATAAAGCCGTGTTGATTAGTTATGCGCCAGTTAGATGCGAATGATATTAATATCGATTTTATTCAACTTTAAAATGAATATCGAAAAGGAATTGATTTCAAAATCTAATGTTTTGAAAATATTATCATTTATATATTGACGATATGGAATATTCAATTTTGATTTAAAATTGAATTTGAAGTGGAAATTGTTTTGAAAATGAATTTAAAACGATTTATAAAATACGTTTTAAATGGAAATCGACGATATATATATATATATATATATATATATATATATATATATAATGGCCTGAATAGAATGCGCCGCGCCACGACAGTTCGCGAATTTCAACCATTGACTTCGAATGGACATTACAGGAGATCCGACCGTCGGATTCTCCTAAAACCGGAACCGTTGGGTTCATATCGAAAAGAGATTTCCAATGAATATAAGGGATTTGAAATCTAACAGTTGGATTTGGAATTATGTCCGAATCAAATTTGGAAAAGTTCGTTGTAAGTGCAGTTCGATGACCGTTTACGGAAATCGACTGTGCGGGCCTTGATAAAATTATTAAAAATATCAACAATTTGTGTAAAATCATAATAAATGATTTGGAAAGAATTGGAATGGAATTGAATTGAAATTATCTTTGGAATATTTTGATATTGGATTCCGTGATTATACGGACATGGTGGAGGAATTTGGAAGATATATATATCGTTATTCACAAAAAATATTTATTGATTTTGGAATTTGATATTAAATATAAGCCGATATATTTTCTACTCAGAGCCTTGTATTTAATATCAAATGGGATTTTGTGTTTGTCGTGAATGGTGTCTTAAATAGCACTGTTCTTGAACCCCATTTAAATAGAATAAATCTTTTAATTAAGATTTAAAGAAGAATCACCAATTAATTATCATTTAATTGGAATTGAAATCGAATGTGAATAGGGTTTATTGTGCACTATGTTTTTAATGACATTCATTCTTTAACCCGATTTACAGTGAAATGGGAGTTGGAATTTATAAATCTTTTATTGAGATCTAACGAGAATTTTCCAAAGTAAAGTTTTCCAATTTAATATATTAAATTGGAATTGAATGGAATTCGATTTGATAATAATCGAAGTGAACTTTTGTGGAGGAAGACTATTAATATATATGGTATTTAAAAGGCTTTGTCATTATTCCACTTATATTATTAGTCGGATACGGAAATTGATATCGATTATATATATTGATCTATTTTCCATGAAGATTCCATAATTAATGGAATGTGATTTGGGCTTATCGTGAACTGTGTTTTAAATGGCATTGGTTCTTTAACCCAATTAAAGGAAGGATTACATGTCAGTCATTGTATTTCGAACTGTATGGTTGATATCTGCTAAAAATATATATGTTTGGTAGCGGAGAATTTATTCTCTTGCTTAACACCCTTCACTAAGACGTACGAGCTTAGAGGTTATATATCGGCAGAAATCAATAGTACGGTGTAGATTGTCGATGCGGCATGTTTGTGTTTCCAAAGTTAAATAATTATTAATATTGATTTTTGGGAAGATTAAAACTAAGTGGAGTTTTAATGTATCTTTAAGTAGATTGAAATGGGAATTGATAATTTAAATTATCATATTTGGGAAATGATCGAGAGTGGAGTATCACCAGTTTTGCTCCAAGAGATAGTTGAATCTTTAATTAGATTTGAACGGGAAATAGTAATTAAATTTACCGATAACACCGAGTTGTTAGTTATGGAGTAATACCATTTTTGCTCCATGGGATGAATAGGTTGGGATTGGGAAATTAAATAAATGGTTACTCGGTATGGTGCGTTAATCCCGACTAGTTTGGAAAACCTTAAAATGGTTTGAATTGATATCCAAAGAAAGATTAAAGAATAAATGTGAAGAATTTATCTTTGATAAAATTAATGGAAACCTTTCCAAAGGATATGAATATTTAAATAAAAGAATATTCAGAATTGGAATGAGGCGTATGCTGTGTTTTAATAACACTTGTTTATTATATACGCGAGTTATTAAGAAAGACCGGGTTTATCCCATTCTGAATAACTAATTCGACGATAAGTACACGATGAAGACGGTGGTTGAAGACCGGCGGTCTTCACATCGTTTGGATGATTACTGATGACTTGATTGGGCTGTACACCCAAGACGAGGTAGTGAATGGTGATCGTCCAGATGTACTTGGAGATCGACGTATATGCGAGGGCCTCTCTCCTGTATTGGAAATACGGGACGAGGAATAAGGTGCCTTCAGTTTCGCTCAGACCCAGAACGAAGTTGTAAATGAATGGTGTGTCTGACATTGGATTTTATTCTGTGTTGATTAATTTCTATTAAATATATATATGTTTGGCAACGAAGAACTTATTCTCTTGCTTACCGCCCTTCTCTGAGACGTACGAACTCAGAGGTTATATACCGATAGATATCAGTCGCATGGCATAAATTGCCTGTGTGGCATGCTGAGATGCAATGATCAAGGCTTTTGTTGAAAAGCAGAGTCTTGTTGTTGATGATCAAAGCATAGATTTAATACAACATAGCTTTATGTATAGCGTTAATTAGCGGGCCTCACACCTCGGTATGAGTCAAAAATGGGATAAGAGAACCCAAGGTGAACATGACGTTTCTTTCTAGCTATGGGTGGTGCCAGCGTTTTACTAGCCCTGACATCGTTGTTATATTTTTACCTATGTGGTTGTTGGATTGCGAGGCGCCTCGGTTATATCGATCTCTACAGAGCCGATGGATAAGTCCTATAGGACCAGGAAACGTGTGTTCAGGTATTGCTAATCCACTAACCTAAGTGTGGACCGACCTTAGAGGATCCAGGGGTTACCCAAAGTGCATAGTCCCGAGGCATTTGTTAGAGTGTCTCGAAGTGGAAATGAGTACATCCCTTGCCTAGACTCATGACGGAAATCCAATTTCCAATACGTGACATTTCGGTTTTGATTGTATGGTAACATAGCGGTATGGGGTACTATGCCGTCTATGGTTGATACATTTATATTTCAAGTGGTTTTCATACACTTTACATTTATAATAGTATCAAAATGATTTGTTTTAAGCGTACCAAACATGTTTGGCTATTATAAGGTAAAACTCTATCCTCCGGCTTGCGTTGCATTGTGCGATGGGACCTGAGTCTTATAATAGCTTTATTTTTCCAAAAAGCATTGCACTGTTTATTCTATGCACTATTATTTTTGGGAGGAAACCCGTTCCATGTTATACGGCGTAGTCCCTTGATTTACTTTATTTTTAAAGTTGAGATTTAATAATTGTTTTAGTTCTCACACCAGTCACATGACTGACCTGGAGTTCATTGTTTTAACCTAAACTCTAGGTGACCTTTTTTTCCACACGGGCAGCTAGTAGTTTTGGTTTTGCAGATTTATATTCACAGGATCCTGGTTTACAGCTGGAATGATATTCAGAAAGCTGTATTTAATTCTCTGATATTTGTCGAATGTGTAATATTAATTCATACTCTGTTATATTCCTGTATTCTGATGGAATTGTTGTAATAAGCTATGAAATGTTCTTCTGTCTGTGTTCTGATTTGTCGAGTTCTCAACTCAATCCGTGCTTTCCTTCACGGGGAAGTTCAGGTTGTTACAACACATGTCTGCTCTGGGTGGTGTATCGTAGACTAGAGGGCATTATTCGATGATGGCAGTCATTATGCCTACGTAATATAGTTATAGTGGTTCCATGCAGACGTAGCGTCGTTATATACCGAGATCAGTACGTCACTCAGACGTAGGATGAGGGACTGCGTATATTCCTACGATGATGCGGTGAGGACCGTGCGAGTGGGGTACCATGGGGTGTACCTTAATTTGGGGGTAGCTACATATACATTATATCAGGTTAATCTACTAGGGAGTAGATGGGTGCAACGAGTGTGTGTAAGCGTGGAGCGTTGTTGACACCAATAACCTAATAAATAAGAAAATATAACTGAACGGTATCTGTAGGATTATCCAAAGTGTGTACTTTAAATTCATTCACACAGAACTTATATTCTGACCCCCTCCTCATAACACAGTTGCAGGTTAGGCTTGAGACAGAGATGTTATAGCTTAGGTACTACCTAGGCAGTATTATTATTAAGGTAAAGCTATGTTTTGATTATATTATTTTTTGTTTCTTCCGCTGTGAGATATTTTCAGAACTCTGACATGTTTTATGTCTTTGTCTTTTTCTGCAGGATACCAGACCAAACCAACACGGGTTTCGATGGATTGGGTCTTTGAAAAAAAATTGGTCTGTCGAGATCCAGGTTGTGATAATTATATTGGTTTCCAAAAAATCAATAGTTGCAAGTTCGAGTCACAAATATTTCCAGAAAACAATTTCAGAGCGTGGAAATTCGTAGGCTTTTTGAGACAAGAAATAAAATTGATTTGTATTCACAGCAAAAGGGGCAAGTAGCAACTGACATGGAATATTAATTTTCAGAAATTCATAGTAACACTCAAGGAAACAAATAAATTTTGCTATTACTCATATGTCAAAGCGGTTTCAACTCAACATATTTTGGCGTGTTTTAATTTTCAGGAAATCACCAAATTGCTTAACAATTCTTATTATTTCAGGAATCATCTGTGAATATAGAAATCACAGTTTTTGTTTTTGCAAGAAAGGATTTTTTTAACAAAAAATTTGCAACACATTTTTTGACAAGAATTTCCTTTACAATTCAGAGTATGGAAAGATTGATTCACAACTTTTAAAAGAATTCCAAGAAATCATTTTTTTTTGCATGATTCTATTCCAATTGTTTCCTAAAACCAACAAGATATTCATGAAATATAATCATCAAATCGTTCTTCGCAATATATTCCTTCATGCAATCTTTTTAAAGGGAAATTCAACCATAAAATGCACGGCGTTCAATCAGAAAAACAAAAGGGGATTTCACGGCATAATATCATGGGTCCATAATACAATTTATTTCCTGATTTTCATCTCATAAATCAACATACCCAATCCATTCAACAATCAAAGCCAACAAATCATGCAAGCATGTATTCATGGCTGATTCACTCAAGGCAACGCAAAAAATTCAAAAATTGAATCAGGCAAGCCATTATTTCGACATAAGAGATTAGGGTTTTCATAGCCTTATAAAAACACTATCCTCCTCACAGGCAATTTTATCCAAAATTGAAACCACAAGCAACAAATCCAAGTCAAAGCGCAAATCATAAAGAAAATTCAAATTGTAATATTATACAGAGAACAAAAGAACGATCTTGGATCTAATCGAATTCCTTCAAGTCGAATAAAGCTACAGGAGAGAGCATCAACAAGCCGAAGCCATCAAAGACAACTTCCATTTAGATTCCACGATTCAATACTTCCATTTAGATGCCACGATTCAATTTGGAGAATTGAAGGAAAATCCTAATTCTTTTTTTTAAGTCGACCGACATTAAACAAGAAAGCGAAGCCAAAGTGAAAATAAGGAAGGAATTGGGCCGGCCTTGTTTATTTGTGTAAAGGGGGTTTTATTTGTTTTTATTGTTTTGCTTTTGCTTTTTGTAAAATCATCGTATTTGTTCTCTAGTTTTTCTGTAAAAACTAGGTCATCTAGTTATAGGATTTTAACTAGCTATTTTCTTGTGACTCTAACGACTAGGGTTTACTAGCTACGAGTTTGTAGGTTGGGGAAAATCTGATCTTGGGGTTAAATATCAGTCTAGGATTTTGAGCGTAGGGCTAGAACAGGATCAGGGTTGCGTGTTTACAAAGTTTGTAAGCAGGATCTCTTTTAATATCTGGTAAAAATCTTGGGAAAGGAGTAGGTAGGGTTTGCCAAAGATGGGTAAAAACTGCATTATTTATTTCTGCATTTATATTTCTCTGTTATAATTTGTGTTGTGATATTTCTTAATATCTCGAATTAATTCAATAAAACTTATTCACCCCTTCTAGGGTTAATCGAGATCGAACAAGTGGTATCAGAGCAGGTATTTCATTAACTCTAGATTCATGTATTTCCTCAGTTGTCGGTCCACCGATAGTCAGTCCAGTTGTATTCCAATTATTTTTAATGGTACATATTTTTTAATTTGGAAATCAGAAACGGAATCCTATTTAAAATATGGGAATATTAAAAATTGGGATATTATTATGAATGGAGGTAATGATGCAGATAGGAATGAGATTGTAATGCATATTATTTATTCTTACATTAATATCGATCATTTTAACCTTATTTCTCATTGCTCGCATGCACAGGATATCTGGAAAACTCTCAGCGCGTTGTATGGAAGTGACGACAGCGGCTCAAAACCACACAATGTCAACTCAGATTCAGATATATGCTTAACAGGTCTTATAGAAGAAATTTCAGATAGATCGAACAATGGAGACTCAGCAGACAACGAGATAGGAAATTTCTTGTAATATCTCGTATTTTTGGTAATCAAATATTTTATTTAATTTATTATTTTAAATATTATATTTTGAATATTAATGGTTTTTAATATTGTGTTCGTTTATAAAACGAAGTTTGAACGTTAAATTTATTTATAATATAAAACGAGCTTGAAATGGCGCGGTGATTCGAAATTTATGATTTGAACTTCAATTGAATATACATAATCCGTTTTAAGTCGGATTTATGTGAAATAATAAACGTTAGAATCTTGTTGATAATAATTTTCATATGAAAGGGAAAAATTCAGATTTCGTGTTATAGATTGTTAGTTATGTCCAATTCAAATTTTAAAATGGTCGCTATGGAAATTGTTATTAAAATATAAAGTTTATTTAATATATTTAATAGGTAAATTTAAATCGTTTAACTCGAAATTGATGTTATTGAGTTGTATAATCTATACTGGTTTATATTTGAAACCATATGACAAATTTATTTGGATATTTATGATAATAATTTATTATTATTTCATTAAATTTGTTTTGGAATTTATATATATTTTATAAAATTATATAAGCCTTGGAAATAGTTTTTTTTTATTTTAAACGATCTTCGTTTCCGACAAAACAAATTTTATTGGAATACGTATAGCTAGTCATTGCTAGATTTCCAGTTCGAAGCCAATCAGAGTTGTTTTACCCGTGCGTGCAATTTAAAGGTGAATCTATAAATAAATTGAAATTACAATGACACCATTTTGAAAATGGATTCGGTTTTCGACGAAATTGATTTCACTGAGACCGGAATGTTAAGACGTAACTGTGTGTCCAATTCCATCACATTTGGAGTTCGTGAATGTCGGTGCGAATATAGTACGTACAATATAATTAGCGGCAAAATAAAACTTAACTGTAAATAAAAATGAAATATGAATTTATTTCTCTCCTAAGTAACGAAACAAGAAAGAAAAAATCATGCTAACCCTATACAAAACTTGTATACATCGGAAACCAAACACATGCACAGGCTGTGTAATTATTTTCAAACCCTACTTCTGCTATCCTATGTATTGTTGCACAAGAGTATGCCTAATGAAAAGAAAATACATTCAGCTACACTATACCCTACCGAAAGACAACGTTTTTATCCAAACCTTCTTCGTCCATGTATATAAACACCGCTGCATTTCTTTTTCTGTTTGGAATTCCTCCTTCTCAGTAGAACAAGTACACTGCGTCCCTATACTATCCCAAACCAATGATCAGAAATGATCAAAGCTTCTAGCCCAAAATCACGTAAATCCACTCAAAAATCTAAAGCATTCCTGACTGCAAAATTACCGAGCTCGACGAGCACTTCATGACGACTGGCAATGATCGAAGCTTGCGGTTTGGAGTTGTCAGAAAGGGCATAGGAAGTAGCAGCATTTCATGGGTTATAGCAGGCAGCAGGGTCGACCATATGGCATAAGACCTGAGGCGAAGCAAGGGCATGGTAGGCGGCTCATGGCGTGGTAGTTTGGAGACAGCGTATGGGTTGAACGATTCTAGCTCTTGGCATTTTCTGAAGGGTAGGTAGCATCGAGTGGCTTGGCATTACAGGGGGGAGATCGGTGAGATTATGGCGACGCTGGGTGCTGTGGTGGCATTTGTATTCGGTGGTACCTAGGTTCGTGGAGAGGCAGTAAAGCGGGAGGAAGTGTGAGCGTGGGTCTGCATCTCGTTTGAAGAAGAAACCTTGGAGTAGATAAGTTTATTAATGTAACTAAGTTTAGATAATTAGTATAATATAAATTGCTGTAACCGTTTCTAACTAATAAACTAAAGTTACCTGATAACTTTATTAAAAACATAATCCATAATTATATAGTGATTAATTTACCATAATACATGATTAGTAATAAATTAATAAGTTAAATTGATTGTTGTTGATACAGATGGAATCAAGGATGGTAGGAAGAGATTTGTCCGTGCCTGTATCCTGAAACAGAAGCAAAGGAAGGGATCAGCCCTAGTTTCCTAATAGTGTAATTAAACTATTATGTGATTAGTGAATATAATTAGTGATTAATTGTATTAACTTTAAATCTACATAACTCATTACATTGTTTATAGTATGGAAATGGGAACGGTGTCAGCATTTTGGGAAGAAACAGTGATATGAAGATTAACTGAAAAGGAAAGGCAACAGGGTAAATCGATCCAGTTATAAAACTTAGAAATAATTAGTTCGCTAACTAATCAATAAAGAATATTATCTAATTTAAATTGTTAAATTTATAATGGGTGCTACAAATGATAATTTAAATTGAGCGTGGACACTGTGATATGTGAATCGCGACTACCAACCTGCTTTGAATGAGAAAAGGGTTTGTAACTAGCCTGGACAGTATAATCAAAGTAATTGTTTTATTTTTAATTAAAAATGAATTAAGTACATTAATAATTAAATCGTATTAACTTTAAATGTTAATAACATGATCATATGTTGTCAGAATTCGAAAAACCAGACAGCCATGGGAATCACATTGATGAGCGTTACAACATGAAACCAATCTAGACAGAATTAGAATCAACCAGAATTTTTAATTAAATTAAATGGCTGTTTAATTTAATTAAAACGAGCAGTTGACAATGATATCAAATTAAGGTGAGTTAAACTCACTTAGTTTTTATTCCCACTTATATTTCATATAAGTTGGGTTTTTATTATTTATGTGTTATAATTGCTGAATGTTTGTTGTGTGTTGACTGTTTACATATATATTGTCTGAATTGATTGAATTGCATGTTAGTTAAATTTAAATGAAAATAAACCGTTTTTAATGATCATTTCTCCAAACGAGGTAACTTACCTTGTTGGTCATGGTTATAAAATAACCGTGTTTAATTTAATGAATTGTTTGTTAATGTTAAATAAATTAATTGATATTAAATTGTTCTTATTTTACTGCTTTAGAATTAAATTAGTAGTAAAATTGAATTGAATGATATCACGTGAAGTAACCATTTGGATGCAGAGAAGAACAGGTTGGAGAGATCCAACCGGATTCCTCAAATATATTAAATGTTATTTATTTTCGTATTATCATTATATGAACTGTTTAAACCCATCTATTGGATGATTGATTTGATTGTGACCATTGACCTGAAATTCAACGAATTGTTTTGTTTTAGCCAATAGGCAGTATTGGTTGAGTAATTGGCAGCAGCTGGCCTACAAATCAATCGTTTTGAAATAGTGATTTATTGTCAGGTAAATGGATAAAAATAAAGTTATGAAATTTATTTTATAACTGAATATAGATTTTTAAATATATTATTTAAAAATGAAGTTTATAAAAGGGAAATAAACCAAACACATATATGTTGATTGTTTTAACCACCAATCACCAATTTTATACCAAAAATCAGCCATGTGCGAAGCACATGCCTCATCTTAATTAATGTAACGATTTATAACCGAGATTAATTGTTTTAAGAAATAATTAAAATAGGATTATATTATTATTTATTTAATATTAGTCAAAGTAAATGAGATTATTTAAATTAATTTATTAATTAATTTAAATGAAGAGACGAGTTAAAGTCGATCAAGGAGTTAATCATGTTTTAGAATTGACCAAGTTAACTGTTTTAATTGAAACTGATTATTTAATTAATTTAGTTTGTGCCAATTAGAAATGAAATAATTTAGAATATAGTTGTTTAACTTAAATAAGATTTTAAAAAGAAATTTAATATTAATTCTAGTTAATGATGAAGTAAATTATTATTTAAAAATAATAATTTAAGTAATTACTTCATATATGAAATACATTTCAGTAAGTAACCGATTTTGAAATGGAGTATGGTTGAGTTTTGAAAAGAGGTTATGAAACTGAGCTTATAACAATGTTATGAAAGAGATTTAAATGAATACGATTACTTAAGTAGAATAAATAAGAAAAAAAGGGGGTTTATCTTAAACCTGAGAATTTATAAACAAGGTTTATATAAAAAGAAATGAGGAGTCAAAGCATTAATTTGAATTGAAAATACTTAATAATGAATTAAGATAAATGGAATTGAAATGAGACTTTCGTAGTGGAAAATGGATTGGTAAAAGCTATTTGTATTAGGTTTAGTAGAAAAAGTCAATAAGCAGATTTAATGGTTTAACAAATGTTGACTTAACATTTGGATTAAAAGGGATCGAAGAAAAGGGTTTTATATGAAACTGGAGGTTTATAAACAAGGCTTATAAGAAGAGTGTGGAGATAAAACATAAGATTAAATTAACATTTCTTAATAATGATATTAAGTGATATGAATTGAAACAAGATTTCAAAGCGGGATGGTTTAATGGTTTGGAAATAAAGTTAATATAAGGAATTTCCTGAAATAAAGGAAAGAAAGGAGATTTTGTAAAAGTATAATGATATTTTCAAGATAAAAGGGAGTGAAAAGTTGATATTTGAAACAAGTTTATTCTAAAAAGAGAAGTGTTGGATATTATTTTCAATTAATGAAATAAAAGAGTTTTCGCAATGTTATTTTACGAATGTTTAGACGAATTGATTTCTCTGTTATAGATTATGAGAAATGTTGTGGCCAATATTTTGAAACATTAATAGAATAGAAAATTGGATATGATTTTAGGATTTTTCTTAAGAAGTATAATTAAATTGTTTTGAAATTTATCTTGTGTTCAATAAGAAGGGAAAAGCTATATTTGTAATATCGAAATATTTAAAGAATTTAGAATTAAAATTCATTAATTATTTTAATTAAAAAAGGCCAAGTAATGCCGAGTACTGAATCAACGAACTCATTTTATTCTCATGATTATTTATTTGATAGTTAAATAACCGACTATCAAATATGGCCAATATGATTGTTGGTACGGAAAGACCGGGATCGAATTTATATTCAAAAAACATTCCGACCATCAAATACACGAAGCTGAAGATGGAGCAATTGAAGACTGTGGATCTTCATAAGCGGAAGGATTACTTGTCGAATATTCCCTGGGATTGCAACCAGAGGTATTATGACGTGATTCAGTCGTGGCTGAGAATTTACGGATTTGCAAGGACTACTCGCTATTGATCCTTAAGGAAGTGGTAGAAGGGTGCCTTCGGTTTGTCCAGTCCCAGGACAACTTATATGGACGAATATCTGATAGAGTATTTCCAAAGGATTACGTATATTGATTTCTTCAAACGTACTTTTGTTGGTGGCGGAGGAATTCGTTCTTTTTGCGTAAACACCCAGATTATTTTTGACGACATCAATTAGTTATTATCTAGCGGATCTGACGATGTGACATTCAAAGTAAATGGTGGCCAAATGTTCTAAAATAATAAAAATAAAGGTAAATGAATAAGTAAATTCATTAATAAATTAATAAATTTTGACCTCATCCCTCATCAACAGGGAAATGTTATAAAATCGGGTTGGTCGCATGGCTATGTGGGTCGCACCCATCAAAAGGGTATATCATTGCCTGATCTGGAGAAATCAAATGCCTTCGGTTGTCTCTTTTTATTTTTGTATGTATGCTATCGGTTTGGTTGGCTGGCCCTCAACTATAGTAATGATATATTCGGTACTCTGAAGCAGAGTGAGGGGCCGGTCATATTTAGCCGGGGTTGCAAGATGTTCTTGTTGAATCCCCAATGTATTCATCTCCAGGGGTACATTGTTGGAAGGTGGTACCATACCTTTCCATAGTTGGAAATCCATTCTCCAACAAGAGCCTGCGGTTTTTGATTGTATACTATGTATGTAGAGCGTGAGATACAAGCATTCTGCTAGATTATTATTTACTTGATATTAGACATTTTTATAATATCAGAAGAATATTTGATTTCAAAAATGTTTCGGGTTATCGTAAGGTAAAAACCATCTGTATTTATGTATGGATTTGATCTTATGATTATCTTTTCTTGCGAAAAGATTCAACTTTAAAATCAAGTTGGATGATACCTTTAAACGTAATGTGTTTTTCTCACTTTGGTTCACTATACTGATAAGTGAATTTGTAATGCTCGGGTTATACCGTGTTGTACAGGTTCAGGTTATCGGATGCAGTGAAGAAACGAGCTATAGAAGTCCATACGTATGATATATATTTATTCCGCTGTGTGTTGTATATGAAGACATGTCATTATAACTGTCCAGATGTGTGATGTACTTTGATGACTGTACGTTTTATTTTCAAGCTCTCTATAAAGATTTAATTCTATATTATATTTTGTTCCACCGCAATGTGAGACTCTGTGTTGTGTTCTTCTTCTTCTATTCTAATATTTCTTTCTTTCTTATCTCACCCTCTATATTTTTTCAATAACGATCCGGTGTTTTCGATGCTTGAAAAGTCGACATGATGTTCTATGTTGATTTTCGGGATCGAAAATCTGTCGGGCTGTTACATTTCTCTAATGAAGATTTAGTTTACATATGTACTGATTTAACTAAATCTTTTGATAATCTCCATCGGAAAAACAAAATTCTAAAACCTGGAAATCGTGAGTTGACCAACAAAAGACATGGTTTGGAATTAAAGCTTGAAAACGTCAGGAAATTTGAAAATTCTGATTGTTAAAATCATTTGAAATTGAAAACTAATCTCGTTAATCTCAATAAAAACATTCAAAACCTTGAAGAGGGAATTATGACTTTAAAAGATAACGAGTTTGAGCTAAAAAGTACAAACAATTCTTTGCAAAAGGAATTTAATTTTTTTTAAGGCTATTAAAAATTCCAAACATGAAATCGCCAAAAAGGAAAATTTGCATAAAACTAATTATCTTGAATGTGCTTGAAAACGAGATTGAAAAATTCAAGAAACTAGAATTTGAAAAACAAATTAACTTTGAATCTGAAATCTTTGAGTCCAAGCCCAAAATCAAACTGCTTGAAAACGAAAATTTGATTTTGAAACAAAATGATACTGAAAGAAGAAAGATCAACATTAATAGTTGTTTAAATCTGATGAAAGAAATTTTGATCTTAAATCCAAAATCAACGATCTTGAATTGAGTTTAAAACATTTTTCAACCAGATAAAAATCGTTGCACATGTTGTTATAAAACCAAATTTTTGTTCGAAATAAAATTGGTCTGGCTTTAAAAAAATTGATAAATTTGCTCAAAAGCTAAATTTAAATTATTTTGAAAATCCTTCAAATTGTTTTGGAAAAGATTGTTTCGAAAATCTAAACTCTGGCAATTTAAATAGATTTTTGAATCATAAACAAAATATGTATTTGTTAGGTAACAAACCATTTAAACAATCTTGGATCCTAAATGGAAATAAAACGATTTTGACTAAGTTCAAACTGATTTGTGTTCCAAAGGGTACAAAGGTAAATTCCAATGGGTTGTTAGATGAACAGGTTTGGGTACCGAAAGACGTGAACAAAACTTTGAGTGTGTTTACTACTTTTGTTAGACCACTCAATCCTCTAAACAGTTAAGCACCAAAGATGTCTAAGGAACTACTTTGCTAAAAAGAGATTGAATTCAAGCTATTCCATATTTCTGTATCATTTAGAGTTCCTTAGCCAAGATTGTTGAGTTGGAGATCCATAATGTTTATTGTAATTCAGGTATGATCTCTAAACTCATCACTGTTAATATTCTCTGTTTTTTCTTCTTCTTTGTTTGTTCCTCCTTCCACCCCTTCAATTTATTTTCTTTTGATTACTCTGTTTTGATTTAACACACTCATATTTTTTTCTTGAGCATATCTTAACTTCAAATTGCAGAATTCATGATTTTCTAGAAAATCGCTTCATTTGAATAAAACTATGATGTTTTAATGATTTCTAGATCTTGAATTCAATTTTATAAAATTTCTGCAGTTAAAGTTTATATTTATTTATTGATTTCTGAATTCCTAACAATGCTAAAGTATTCTTGTTATATCTTGAACTCTATAAACATGAATTATAAATTTTTGATGATCTGAAAAATTAATGAAATTTCACACAACTCTACTGTTTTGAGTTTCTTTTAATTCATTTTGGAAAGAATTGAAAATTTATACTCATTACAGCACACTTCTATTTTTTACTTGTGATAATTTCATTGGTTTTTGGATTGGCTTATTTATTTCTGAATTGAAATTTTTATCTTGAATCTTTGTGTTACATCTTGAAATTCATCTTTATTCATGATCATTAGACTTAGATATTTTTTTGTTGAACTCATTTGAATTTTTTAATATTTTGAATCTCACACTCTTCTTAGATTTGAAATTAATATTCTTGTGTGACTGATTCTTTGTATCTCAAAATTTACATTTATTCAAGTGATTTCAAATAAACCGTTTTAATTTTGGATCATCAATATCTTCTAAGCTTAATGTAAATATTCTAAAAATTTCTCTTGTGCTTGTCATAAATAATGGTGAAAAATTCTTCGAAAATCTGGTCTTGAAACTCATTATTATTTCATGATCATTTGACTTGAATAACTGATTGTTTGAAATCATTTGAAATTATTGATTTCTTAAAACTGCACATATCTTGGATTTTAAATTTATAATCTAATAGTGATCGAATCATTGAATCGTGATATTTTCATACTCCTTCAAATGATTTCAAACAAACTATATTTTTAATCTTGAATCCTGAAGCATCTTTTGTGACAGTTAGAAATATCTGAAAAATTCTCTTAACAAGTTTGCTTTGAAATTGTTTGTTGTACTACTCTGATAAAAGGAATTGATTTTGAAAATGTTTAGTTGACTGCTTTTTTTTGGTAAATATTGATGTACTGTTTTGATAAAATGGTCTGAACTGAATCATGATTTGACCTCTTGGACTTGTTAAAAAAATTCTGAAAACTTTCTTGTGAAACCGCTTCTGAATTTGTCTAGCTGCTCCAATAAATGGATTTGAATTGTTGAATTATTTTCTTGGGCTTGGTAATTGGATACTATTGTCTGAGATATCTTTGTTAGCCACTAGTGTTGTATTAAAGTCCTCGCTGATGGAAACAACAAATGGCATCAGTTTAGAAGTGCTGATTTTTTTATTGATCTGATTCTCTTGTATTTTTTTAAATCCCTCTTGTCTTGTATACTTCTTTCTGAATTCCCTGTAAGGACCCGCATTCTATGCATTGGAGGATCATAAAATATTTACTACTTTTTCATGTGAAGTCATATGGTCGTGTCACTTTAGGGAACGACTATTGGGGTCATTTCCCATGTTCACGATTTTTGCCGCACTTTATATGACCGTTTTGCCACTAGCTAATCTTGTTTTGGTTATAACTTTTGATCGGTAAGTAATTTTGACTTAAAACCAATTCCATTGGATCTGGATGATGGTTTACCTTTCCGTAGAGTGGTCCCATTAGCCAAACGGACTTACCGTTTGGGAGATATGGATGAAACAAGGTTTAGAAGGTGAAAAAAGCTTAACCGGGCCTAATTAGGGTGATTAGCAAGAGGGCCCATAACCCATTTCGGGATTAGGGTTATGAGAAGGCCGAGAACAGTTGGGAAACGAATTTTATTTCATTTTGCAGTCGCCTAAAACATTTCTCTAATCCTAGCCATGGCCTCCACCTTCTAATTTCATCTGAATCGCTCCTAATCACTTTCTAATTGAAGATTAAGCCAAGGTACGTCAAATCAAGGGGAAATAATACCAAATCAGAGTTGGAGCTATTGTGTTGCATTAGAATCGACCCAAAACAGATAATATTTAAGATCTATAGTTTGTTTGTGGCCAAGGTGAGTGATTTGCATCGTTTTTCACTAATTACGGCTAATTAGGGGTGATTAGTTGTAATTAGCGTAATTATTCATAATTAAATTCTAGAAAAATGTTTAGAAAATCTTAAATATTATTTATGCCTCTGTTAGAAATTTTTGTTAATTCGGAAAAGTTTTGCTAATCCTATCATTAGTTGTGCTTAAACATGACTAAGGGGAAAAACATGGGTTTTGGGTATGTTTGATCCATATTGACATGATTATTTGTAGTTTTGGTGTTTATGGTTGATTATACATGTTGCTATAACTGTATGGTATGCTTTGTGATCGATAAGAACAGTTAGAATGGTCGAAAACGCCATCGTATGGCATAAAACAGTCGCTGGAAAAGTTATAGAAAATTATGCAGGAACCGGATTGGATCGCCCCCACACCCTTATCGTGAGGAATGATCACGAACTGCAAACCCTGATCATGAGGAATGATCACGAACCCCACACCCCTATCATGAGGAATGATCACGAACCGCACACCCTGATCGAGAGGAATGATCAAGAACCACACACCCCGATCGTGAGGAATGATCACGAACCCCACACCCCGACCGTGAGGAAGATGGTGAACCCTCACACCCCGACCGTGAGGAATAGGGTGAACCCTAGGATGGCGAGCCGCGATCTGAAGCCTGGAACCATGATCATGAGTCACGAACCGAACCACCAGGATGAAAGCCACAAATCGGGAGAAAGGCCACGAACCGAGCTCACCATCACGACTAGGGTATGGGTCACGAGTAGACCCCACGACCAGAAGGAGGTCCACGAGTAGGACCTACGAAGCATACGAGTCACTAACCATGCATATCTGAACTGAAGTATGGACATGAATGGAAGCTTGGAGCTACGAACCGAACCAAATGGAGATCGAACGGGAATGATGACCAAAACCCGAGATGCAAAGGTAGTCCAAGTGAGAAGTTATAGCTCAGGATCAAGATGGGAACCAACGAGTTAACTTCATGATGTGGCTTTGCTGCGGGACGTGTGCGAAGGGGTTATCGATAGCTATAATTTTGGTTTACCACTGAGAGATGGATTAGGGGCTTGAAGTGATAGTTATACGGGGTTGGACTCTGTCATAGCCCAAAGGATTAGGTGAACATAGTAATGGGTATCGTATGCTTTACGCACTGAGTGCGAGATGTGAGGATGGTTGTTTTGCTTGATTTGTTTGCTATCCCTATGACATGCACACCCCTCCCCCGTATCCTTTCACTATATGCTAGTGTTACCTTAGAGCATTATACATCTTGTTTTGCTGACTCTTTAGTTGCAGGTCTAGGTTTAGGTATGATTGGATTATACCTGTTATTGCTCTGTTTTGTTGCTTATCGCTCATACCATACTTTTGTCTGACCCAGAGTTTTATGTCTCTTCTTATTACTCTGGGTGCTCCTAAACGAGCAGACTAGAGACAGGTTAGGAGGTAATGCGCAAGTAGCTGTTCGGAGACGAGCAGGATGTTTCCACGTATGATATACATATATATTCCCTGTATTGTAGCTGGCCATTGCTTGGGCATTAGTAGTGTACCTCTTCTTTCTTTTACTTTAGAGACAGTAATTTGAAGTTGTAATAATGATGTTGGATCATAAGCTGTATTATGGATTCCGCTGCTATGATGATTTAATTTTCAGCTTATGCTTTGTCTCGCCTGTTTTATGTCAAAGTTATGTTGTTATTATATTTTATTCCATGCGCTGTGAGATATACTACAGATTCCTTGTTAGTTCACAATCCCTTCTTTCCTTTCTTCGACGACCGACCTGTGCTGGTTGGATCTTGGCACAGCGCACTTTCATTGAAAATGTCGGTTGGTGCGGGGCGGGCCGTCACATTTGGTATCAGAGCTCTAGGTTGCTTAGTTAACCTAGGGGAAGACATCAGGGAGAGATAGTATATGTATATGAGAGCGTGTACTTGCGATATTTTGGTTTTCAAAAGCTATATATATGTATATATACTATTAGTATATCTAAGGAGGAAGTCGCACTACACTGGCACGACATTGAGATTGTTAATCGTTTTCTCTTTACAGACTAAATGATGAGCCGATATACGAGGAGTACAGGTTCAGGACAAAACAATAGGGATGTTCCTGATATGAGAACGATGTTTACTACCTTCATGCGGGAGATGCTTAGGGATGCTCGGGGAGCAGTTCCTAATGCTGCAAACGGTGGTGGTGCAGTAGTGTAGGCGCCTAGGGCTGATTTCGCCAAGCTTAACAAGGATTAAACTAGTCTTGGCGAGAAGCCGTTCCACGGAACGGAGTCGGCTACGGATGTTCAAGATTGGTTGGATAGTTGTGAGCGCATCTTCGAGGACTTGGGAATCGATGATGCCATGAAGAGAAAGTTAGCATCGCGTAGCTTCAAGGACGAGCTATGAATTGGTGGAATGCTATTAAAGCGGCTACTCCTGAAGATCAAGTTACTTGGAATCAGTTTATGACTTGTTTCAGCGAAAAGTTCATTCCAGCTGCTCACAAATCTGAATTGTTTAGGAAAATTTTGGAGCTTAAGCAGAATGGTAGGGCAGTCTTGGAATATATTGCTGAGTTCAATACTTCATCGAAGTATGGATTATCTCTTATCGACACTGCCGAGAAGAAGAACGAGAAGTTCATAACCAGCTTAGATGAGTACTTAGGGGAAAGGCTGATAAACCACATCGACGAAACGTTTGAGTCTATAGGGGGGAAAGCATTGAGATCGGAGAGTCTTTACCCTAAGTCAAAGGCCGATGTTGCTTTTGCATCTGTAAAGGAACCAAAGCCACAAGCAAGCAGTGGAAGTAGGAAGGAGTCTCAGAATAAGAGAAAACAGGATCAGACCAAGGGTGGTCAGAAAAAGAAGGACATGAAAGATAAAGAGTGCTTTAGTTGTGGGAAGAAGGGCCACTATGCTAGAGATTGTCTAGGAAAAGCCTGGGGAAAGGAAGTGCTTCAATTGCGGCCAAGTGGGACACCACAAGGATGATTGCCCGCAACCCCCTAAAGAGAGGCAGATTGTGAAAGCATATGCTATCAACGTTGTTCCTTCTTCATCGAATGCCCCAACTGCGGAGGAGAAGGGAAAGGGTGTCATTATTCGAGGTATGCTTTCTATTTATGATGTTTCTGTCCTAGTTTTGTTGATAGCAAGGCATCCCATTCCTTCATATCTAGTGACCTGGTGGATAAGTTGGGATTGGAACCTGAGATAGTCGATAGACCTTTAGCTGTGACGAGCCCGATTGGTGGCTCGACTAATCTTGGTATGATTTGTTGTAATGTGGCCTTATCGAGTCATGGATGTATGTTTGCTTAGTTGCTTTACTAGTATCATCTCACGTAGATTGTCTGAATTCAAAGGAGATGTTCTTCGAGTGCTTGTCTAATATTGGTTTAGGCCTTTGGGGCTTGTGCTCGGGGAATGTCGACTAGGATGGTTTGCATGAGAGATAAATAGTTGTTGTGATTTTTCATTGGATGATATCTTGGTTTACTCGGGGAGTGATGGGCATCTGACATGATAAGTCTATTCGATGGTATGGACTGCCCCGAGTTAGACTCGATAGGGTTATGAGATGACTCGGGTGGGACTCGAGAAAGATGCAAAGAAATGGATTGTTTAGGACCCTATGTTGATGTTCTTTTTGAAGGAATAGAATGTGTTCGTTGATCATGGAAGATGCAACGAAGGTTAGGACGATTCAAGTTGGACTTGAACTCATAAAAGAAAATAGGTGTTCGTTGATCTTGGAGATGCAACGAACAGGGAGACGACTCACGCTGGATTAGAGTTTGTTGGTAATGGATACTCAAGGTCGGGTCTGAGTTTATGGGTAATAGATTGACTCGAGTTGTACTGGAGAAGGCTACAAGGAAATGGATCAGCTCGAGTTGGACTCGAGAGGGCAACAAGATAATGGATAAATTTGGGTGGGACTCGAGTGTTTTAGGCGGACTAGAGCAGGGGTATCTAGGGATGCCCATTACCTTGGATCCGTTGGACATGATTTAGTTATCCTTGGAGGATAAACGTACGTTGGACGTACGGTAGTCCCTATGGAGGCGGGGCTTCCATTAGCCTTGGGATTGGTTGGACCAGTCAAGTAGGCATCGACATATGTATGGAGGCAGGGCTTCCATTAGCCTTGGGATTGGTTGGACTAGTCAAGTAGGTATCGACGTATGTATGACTTTAGCAGGTGATAGGTAGGACATGTTTGATGGATGCTATGGTTGCTATGTTTGTTCCTATATTTTTCCTTTAAGTAGACTGTCACCTGTAGGATTCTGGTAATAGAGAACGAAGAGATGACGGTATACACAGATGCATGTGGTACCAGACTAGGTGCTGTACTGATGCATTGAGTAGGAGACATGCCAGTTTAGATGCTATGTTTCTTGAATGAAAGTAACTGGGGTATATCGTGGGATATGATTTCAGACCTAAGTATGGATTGGATCCAGAAATGATAACAAGTTTGACGATCAAACCGACTTTGATTGAGGGGATTGGTTCTAGTCAGAGGGACGATCCTAATCTATTGGAAATCATCTCCAAGGTAGAGATGGGCATCGACAGTGAGAAGATGAACAAGTATGGACTTGATCGAGGAAGATGGCTTCAAAAGAATGATAGACTAGTTGTACCCAATGTCAATGGATTGAGAGATGAAGTTCTTAGAGAAGGTCATCACCCAAAACAGACTGTGCACCCTCGGTGGTAACAAAATGTATCGAGACATGAAGCAGACCTACTACTGGAAAGGGATGGAGAGAGATGTTGGGAAGTTTATATCCAAGAGTATGAATTACTAGTTAGTTAAAGCTGAGCAAAGGAACCCTATTGGTTTGTTACAACCGTTGAAAATTCCTGAATGGAATTTGGATTAAGTCTCGATGGATTTCATAGATGGTTTACTGAGGATTAGATTGGGCCATGATAGTATTTGGGTAATTGTGGATCAATTAGCCAATAGTGTAAGGTTTATACCTATCAAATCGAATCGAACGGCAGCTAAGTTAGTAAAATTGTATATGAAGTGGGTAGTGAGATTTCATGGAGTACCCAAAGGCATTGTGAGTGACTGAGATCCATTATTTACTAGTGGGTTTTGGAAGTGTTTACAAGAGGCTTTAGGATCAAAATTACATCTCAGTACCGCGTATCAATCTCGAACCGTTGGTCAAACAGAGGGTGAATCGAGTATTAGAAATTCTCCTGAGAGCTTGTATATTGGATTTTGGTGGATCATGGGATGACTATTTGCACCTAGTTGAGTTTGCATATAATAATAGTTGTCAGTCTAGTATTGAATTGGCTCCATTTGAATCTTTGTACGGAAGATCGTGCAACTCACCATCATGTTGATTAGAAAATAATGGGAAATTTGTACTTAGACTAGAAGTAATAATAAAAACTTCAGATAAGACCAAGGTTGTCCAACAACGAATGAAGGCGGCCCAAGATAGGCAGAAGGGTTAGGCTGATAGAAGACGAAGAGATTTGGAATTCTTCGTTAACGACTTAGTATTCGTCAAGATCTCTCCATTGGAGAGTGTGACTCGATTTGGTAGGAGATACAAGTTGGTACCAAGGTTTGTTGTTCCATTCCCAGTTCTCGAGCAAGTTAGGAATTTGGCATATAAAGTTGAGTTACCTAACATGATGGAGGGAGTTCACAGTGTATTTCATGTTTCCCAGTTAAGGAAGTTTGTGCATGACCCTAATGTGGCTATTTCACCCAATTAGTTGGATGATATCGAGGTTGAACCCGAGGCAGTTGGGAACCGCAGACCTATGCGTATTGTTGGGAACGATACGAAGCAGCTTCGAAGGAAGGTGGTGAAACTAGTCAAAGTTCAGTGGGGTGGTGATGAGAAAGACTATACTTGGGAAACAGAGGAGAACATGAGGAAGACGTATCCAGAACTCTTTTCCTGATAAGGTTTTTATATCGATATAATACTCCCTCGTTAGTAAACCGCGTGCTAGGACAGGCTTGTTTTATTATTATATATGTTTGATTATTTGTAAGTGATTGGAAGGCATGCGGGATCCTTTGTATGTTTTGACTAAGGAATTTCGGGGACGAAATTTCTTATTGGAGGGGGGGAGGGGATGTAACGACCCGCATTCTATGCATCGGTGGATTATAGAATATTTATTTCTTTTTCATGTGAAGTCGTGTCACTTTGGGGAACGATTATTGGGGTCATTTCCCATGTTCACGATTTTTGCAGAATTTTATATGACCATTTTTCCCCTAGCTGATCTTGTTTCGGCCATAACTTTTGATTGGTAAGGAATTTTGACCCGAAACCACTTTCATTGGATCCATAGAGTGGTCACACTAGCCAAACGGACTTACCGGTTGAGAAATATGGGTTAAACAAGGTTTATAAGGTGAAAAACAGCTTAACCAGGCCTAATTAGGGTGATTAGCAAGAGGGCCCATAACTCATTTCGGGATTAGGGTTATGGGGAGGCTGAGAACAGTTGGGAAACGAATTTTATTTCATTTTTCAGCCGCCTAAAACAGTTCTCTAACCCTAGCCATAGCCTTCACCTTCTAATTTCATCTGAATAGCTTTCTAATTGAAGATTAAGCCAAGGTACGTCAAATCAAGGGGAATTAACACCAAATTAGAGTTGGAGCTGCTGTATTGCATTAGAATTCAACCCAAAATAGATAATATTTCAAATCTATAGTTTGTTTGTGGTCAAGGTGAGTGATTTGCATCGTTTTTCACTAATTACGGCTAATTAGGGGTGATTAGTGGTAATTAGCGAAATTATTCGTAATTAAATTCTGGAAAAATGTTTAGATACTCTTAAATATTATTTTTTGCCTCTGTTAGAAATTTGGGTTAATTCTGATAAGTTTTGCTAATCCTATCTTTAGTTGTGCTTAAACATGATTAAGGGGAAAAACATGGGTTTTGGGTATGTTTGATCCATATTGACATGATTATTTGTAGTTTTGGTGTTTATGGTTGATTATACATGTTGCTATAACTGTATGGTATGCTTTGTGATTGATAAGAACATTTAGAATGGTCGAAAACGCCGTCGTATGGCGTAAAACAGTCGCTGGAAAAGTTGTAGAAAATCATGTAGGAACAGGGTCGGATCGCCCCCACACCCAGATCGTGAGGAATGATCACGAACCGCACACCCCGATCGCGAGGAATGATCACGAACCCCACACCCAGATCATGAGGATGATCACGAACCGCACACTCCGATCGTGAGGAATGATCATGAACCACACACCCCGATCATGAGGAATGATCACGAACCCCACACCCCGACCGTGAGGAAGATGGTGAACCCTCACCCCGACCGTAAGGAATAGGGCGAACCCTAGGATGGCGAGCCGCGAACCGCGATCTGACGCTTGGAGCCATAATCATGAGCCACGAACCGAACCACCAGGATGAAGACCACGAACCGGGAGAAAGGCAATGAACCGAGCTCACCATCACGACCAAGGTATAGGTCATGAGCGGACCCCACGACCAGAAGGTGGTCCAGTGGTCCACGAGTAGGACCCACGAACCATGTGAGTCACTAACCATGCATATGTGAACTGATGTATGAACATGAATGGAAGCTTGGAGCTACGAACCGAACCAAATGGAGATCGAATGAGAATGATGACCAAAACCCGAGATGCAAAGGTAGTCCAAGTGAGAAGTTATAGCTCATGATCTAGATGGGAACCAACGAGTTAACTTCATGTTTGGGCTTTACTCCGGGACATGTGTGAAGGGGTTATCGATACCTATTATTTTGGTTCACCACTGAGAGACGGATTAAGGGCTTGTAGTGATAGTTCTATGGGGTTGGACTGCGTCATGGCCCAAAGGATTAGGTGAACAGAGTAATGGTTGTCGTATGCTTTACGCACTGCGTGAGAGATGTGAGGATGGCTGCTATGCTTGATTTGTTTGCTATCCCTATGACATGCACAACCCCTCCCCCGTATCCTTTCACCATATGCTAGTGTTACCTTAGAGCATTGTACATCTTGTTGTGCTGACTCTTTGGTTGCAGGTCCAGGTTCAGGTATGATTGGATTATACCTGTTATTGTTCTTTTTTGTTGCTTATCGCTCATACCAGACTTTTGTCTGACTCAGAGTTTTATGTCTCTTCTTATTACTCTGGTGCTCTTAAATGAGCAGACTAGAGACAGGTTAGGAGGTAATGCGCGAGTAGCTATTCGGAGACGAGCAGGTAGCTTCCACGTATGATATACATATATACTCCTTGTGTTGTAGCTGGTCACTGCTTGGGCATTTGTAGTGTGCCTCTTCTTTCTTTTGCTTTAGAGACAGTAATTTGAAGTTGTAATAATGATGTTGGATCATAAGCTGTATTATGGATTCCGCTGCTATTATGATTTAGTTTTCAGCTTATGCACTGTCTCACTTAGTTTATGTCAAAGTTATGTTTTTATTATATTTTATTCCATGTGATGTGAGATATACTACAGATTCCTTGTTAGTTCACATTCTCTTCTTTCCTTTCTTTGATGACCGTCTCGTGCTGGTTGGATCTTGGCACATCGCACTTTCATTGAAAATGTCGGCTGGTGCGGGGAGAGCCGTCACATTCCCTCTTGTAATTGATTTTTCAATTTTAAAATCATTTATTGATTATTTATTTAGAAATTGAAATCAATAACCAAATTGAACTGTATTTAGAATTCATAAAAATTATTATCAGATAATTGAGATTGTGATGAGTTGTGACTATAGTATATTTCACAACAAGAGGAAATTTATTTAAATTTTCATGATGATTGTACAGTTGTTATAATATCTTTGAATTGGCGCTTATATCATGAACATCTCCTTTATCTACCATTATTCTGTCATCTATCATGATTTTATATTAATGTGGAGAGTTTAAAATTTTTTAAAAATCATTTTAATAAATTTACATTGTCAAATTAGTGATGGAATTATGATTATATTATTTTTCAAAATTAGTAATAATTGAAAATTTTTAAGAATCTCGGTAAAATTGAGCATATATCATAATATAATTAATTTAGAAAAAAAATTCACAACCATATATGTACCTACCACATTTCTATCATCCATACTGGTTTTATTTACTGAGGAGATTTTTATTTCGGAACAGAAAATAATAAAAATATAATATTCATAAGTGTTTCTCTAACCTCATTTAAAAATCCAAGCTTTGATCATGCATGGTTATGAGATTACTTATTTTTAAGCTGCTGCTGACCTCATTTAAAAATCCAATATATGGTTATGCATGGTAAGTGTGCTCTTAAATAAAAAGAAAAGAAAATGGAAACAAATATATTTTTATATAAAATTTTCCTTGGTGTATAAAAACCAGCATATCAATCCATTTTCTAATTTGTGAAATGTGTTAATATTTTATGATATATTATGATTTTGTTGATTGATAGTTACTGGGAATTGAGATTATTTGATTGCGTCACTTAAATTGAATTTATAATTATAGTCTAAATCCATCATTGTTTTTGTGCTCATTTTTAAAATCTTGTTTGAAAATAATTGGAATCATTTTAAAATACTCTCTCCATCTATATAAATTTCATCGTAAATCCATCATTCTATAATGTGAAATTTGCAACTAGTTCTTAAAATATTATGATTTTTGTTTGATTAATTGAGATTTATGATGTACATTCTTCCTCTTAAGCTGATATTATATTTTTAGTCAATTATTTCACCACTATTTTAATTTATGTATTCTTTTGATGATAACAAAAGGGGGAGAATTAGTTAAGATTTTGATCAATGAGTGGATATTCTTTGAATATTTTTACACTGAAGTTTCAACTGGTGTTTTTCACTCATGCACATATCTAGGGGGTTTTTTGTAGGAAGAGCTTTCAATTAGGGGGAGTTCAATAATCAACTGTCAAACACATTTATTGTAATATTATATTCAAAATCTTATTTTATGTTTGTCATCATCAAAGGGTGAGATTGTTGTTTCTAACAATTCTATGATTTTTGTTTGATAATAACAAACATATATTTATTATTATTAATGTGTTTGTCATTGTACTGTTATACTACATCACAGACAAAATATAATATTTATATTTAAATAGAATACTACTGCAAAAGAATTTAAATATTCAAAAGTATTTAATTTAAATGTAGTATTTTATTTCAACATATAAACAGTACAAATTTATAACTCCACTATTTGTACAACCCACTTTAATTCAATTCATTCACATTCAGTTTCATTTGTATAAATTGCCCCTCGTTACAGTTCGCTCAGTCACTCAGTTGTACAAACTCTCATTTACTCACTGTCACTTGTCTTCTTGTCTACACTGCTTCATAGTCAGTCCAGTCTTCTACTTATCTGTCATAGGAACACACATAGAGTAAACTGGAATAAAAATATTTTATATTCTAATAGATATAATTTTTATTTTAAAAATTTATTTGCCTTATAATTTTGGTGAGTTTGTCATCATTTTTCATGCATTGATTCTATTTTTATGGACATCCGTCTATGTCTAAACAACTTGTGATATTCACAGTGATACACTGTAATACCACAACGCAGACATCGTCTGTAGTGCTAACATATATATATATATATATATATATATTCATTGGACGTGCACTATACGTGTATACACATACATTGTATGTGTATACACATATTTTTATGCAGACACAAAACAATCGGTAAGGGGCAAATATATCAAGCGAGTGGTTTTCAGGTGAAGCTCCACACACATCCATGGTGCATGGGTCAGGTGTCCATGAACAACACAAGAGGAACAATGAATTAATAGCGCGCACACACACACACACACATATATAATTTGTGTATATACACACACACACACACACATGGTCAATCTGGTCCAAGTGTATGAATATACAATTTAAATTCAGTTTCAAGCATGCATGGTAAATGGTCATGCATAAGTGACAAGACAATGTGAAATGCATGTGCAAAAAGTTTTAAATAGGGTCAAATACAAGGTAGAACAATCAAATGTCACTACACAACAATCCAATGATTGATACATAGGACTGTGCAGCATGGTTAAGCCAAATGTCACACATGATGTACACGGCAATTACATGTGTGGTGACATGAATGGAGCAAGGTCAAAATGGAACCATTCATGCTATTGGAATTTTTGAACACATTGACATAGCAAGTAATATGTTTCCAAAAGTACTCAAGTGCCAAAAAGAAATGCAGTTTTTAGTAAGGCAATGGATATGGCACAACATGGATTAATGTGTTGCAAAATAGCAATGCAAATATGTTTCATATAGCAGCTCAAAAATAAACAAGGAGCACATTAATGACAAGGTAGAATAAATGTCGAACTAGGTTTCGAGACCAATATATATACAAGTTCATTTGCAGGTTGACTAAAGGAAATATGAATTTTCATGGCACTGACTTCAAAAATACATGGTGATGAGTCAATTGAAATGATCTAACAAAATAGCCAGTGGACATATGTGTATCAGATTCACACAATTCCATTTCTAGAAAGTTAACAAACCCCACAAGATTATATTGGTTTCCAAAAAATTAATAGTTACAAATTCAAGTCACAAATATTTCCAAAAAACAATTTTGGAGCATGAAAATTCACAGGCTTTTTAAGGCATGAAATAAAATTGATTTGTTTTCTGAATGCAACCAACGTTCACAGCAAAAGAGACAAGTAGCAACTAACATGAAAGATTAATTTACAGAAAATCATAGTAATATCTCAAGGCAACAAATCAATTTTGCTATCACTCATATGTCAAAGCGGTTTCAACTCAATAGATTTTGGCATGTTTCAGTTTTCAAGAAATCACCAAATGGCTAGTTAATTCTTGTTGTTTCAAGATTCTTATGTGAATATAGAAATCAATGTTTTTGTTTTTGGCAAGATAGGATTTTTTTTTCATAAAAAATTTGCAATAAATTTTTTGACAAGAATTTCCTTTTACAAATCAGAGCATGGAAAGATTGATTCACATCTTTTAAAAGAATTCCAGGAAATAATTTTTATCAAGTGTCTATTCCAATTGGTTGCTGAAACCAACAAGATATTCATGACATATAACCATCAAATCATTCTTGGCAACATATTCCTTCATGCAATCTTTTTAAACGGAAATTCAATCATAAAATACACGGGGTTCAATCCAGAAAAACAAAAGGGGATTTCAGGTGATAATATCAAGGGGCCACAATACAATTTATTTCCTGATTTTCATCTCACTAATCATCAAAGCCGAACCATTCAACAATCAAATCCAACAAATCACGCAAGCATGTGTTCATGGTTGATTCACTCAAGGAAAAGAAAAAAAATTCAAAAATCATATCAGGCAAACCATTATTTCGACATCAGAGATTAGGGTTTTGTTAGCTTTATAAAAACACCATCCTCCTCACAGGCAATTTTATCCAAAACCGAAACCACAAGCAACAAATCCAAGTCAAATCTCAAATCAAAAAGAAAATTCAAATTGTAATATCATACCAGAGCATGAAAGAACAATCTTGGATCTAATCGAATTCCTTCAACCCGAATAAAGCAACAGGAGAGAGCATCAACAAACCAAAGCCATCAGAGACGATTTCCATTTAGAAGCCACGATTCGATTTGGAAATTGAAGGAAAATGCTAATTATTTTTTTAAGTCGGGCGACATTAAACAATAAAGCAAAGCCAAAGTGAAAATAAGAAAGGAAATACACTACAAGAAAAATATCCTATTGCAACTAGTTATTTACAACAGGCAATACACGACAGTTGCAGTAAATGATATTTAGCAACAAACCTTTTGGGGCAGTTGCAATAGATGAGATTTAACAATAGGAATTTCTCTCCAGTTGCAAAATCATATTTTAAGCAACTGCGTTTTCGTGACAGTTGCAACAAACATATTATTAGCAACATCGCTTCCATTACAGTTGTGAAAAGAATACTTTTAGCAATTGTGCTTCTAAGCTAGTTGCAAAAAAAAGTCTTTAGCAACTATTCTGACCACTTGCGATATCTTTATTTTTTGCAACGGGTTAAGCCAGTTGCCAAAAAAATAATTTTAAAAAATTATAATTTCTCCCCGCCTTTGTTAAGCATAATTATTATTAAATACAAAAGTACAAATTAATAAATAATATTTATTTATAATGTAAAAGGTATTAAGCAATAATAATTAATTAATATGGATTAATACTTCAATAATTTAACAAGGTTAATTATTACTAGTGTGTAAATTATACTTAACAATTATTAATTATATTAATAATTAATAAAACTAATTAACAACAAATATTAAATAATTAATAAATTAATATAATACATTGTATTTAACAATTAATATTTGATTATAATTGAAAAGTAAAACTATTAATAATTAAATGTAATTAAAATACTTTTAATTAATAAACAACTTTTTAGTCTACCCTACTTTTTTGAATTCAAATCTAAATGCTTTAATTCCAAATAAATAAATAAATTATAGTTACGAAGTAAAAAAATAAACTAGTAATGAGTTATATTTTAATAATTATAGTTAAATAATTAAAAGTAATATTCGAAAATAATAATTAATATACTTAGTTAGTAATAGTTTATAATTACTTTTGTAATAAATTGAAAGATATTTAATTAATATGTAATATGCTTAATAATTATATTTAATATTTTTTTATAAAAATTAAATTTTCTTAAATTTATTTAATATTTTAAAAGTTAATAATTAATAGATACTCCACCACTCGTTTTGGCTCCTCCATTGAAATTTTGGTGGCTCCGTTGAAATTTTGGCTCCATTAGTAATTTTTTTTGGCTCCAACCTTATAATTCTGCCGCGTCATCTTTTTCCCCACCTCTTTTCTAGCTTTTACCCATTCCCTATTTATCCTTCTAAACCCTAAATCCCCAAA
The DNA here is from genome assembly GCA_030737875.1 of Allium sativum. Classification (NCBI taxonomy): domain Eukaryota; kingdom Viridiplantae; phylum Streptophyta; class Magnoliopsida; order Asparagales; family Amaryllidaceae; genus Allium; species Allium sativum. Next base: position 1,992,333 of record JASFAX010000054.1, read on the forward strand.
CTTATTCTTTAATTATTATTTTTTGATTTTTATTGCTATCAATGCTAAGAAGGACGGATCTGGTAATGAGTACAAGCGGCTGTGAATTCTCAAGTGAGATAAACGCAGCCGGATGTATTGACGAATTGTCGAAGGAGAGAAATGCCACCTTAATTCGCGTTCAGGAGATCAATTGTGAATTCAGGAAGTAGTAATGGTGGCGGATGACCAAATCTTCCAGAATAAGGCTCTTTCTTTTTTTGAACAAATTGAACTCCTCTGCTCCATCCAGCAGAACTTCTCCTCTTGTGCGCCACCGGAATTGGCGACGGTTGCAGCCCCAAATCGAAGTTTGACCTAATTTGGCCAGTTAACTATATCGTGCTCTGTGCTCTGCAGTAACCTATGCTATTACTTTTGCTGGTTTTCTGAAATGTAAGTTTTTTTATTAATTTTATTTATAAATATAAGCATGAATCAGATAATTGTTGTTGGAAATAGGATTGATGTTGTTAACTTTTTTATAAATATGAATATATAATTGTTGTTGAAAAATGAAACCAATTCACTGAGCTAATACTTTTTTACTAGTTTAAGTTAGTAATTATTTCAAGTTAGTAACTTGCCAGAAGACAATTCCGAATATAAGAGACATGCCCCAGTGCCTTGCTCTTCCATATCTTCTTGCTATTCTAGGTTAGTGGAGTTGCTTGTTCTCTGGTACTGACTGTTCCCATGTAACTGAAAACTCGTCTAGAGAACGAGTACCATGGTCCACCAAAACAAGTTTAAAAAAGGCTGAGTTGTTATTACTATTACAAAAAAGCAAAATACCACATGCTTTTCAAACAACGAAAACAAAATTTTAGGTAGAGTGGTGGGCAGAGCAGCTTAACTTATCTACCCAGAGTGATACAATATGCCTTGAAGATGGTTGGAGTTACGTTGAGCTCAAAGCCAACATTAAACAAGTCCACTTCCAAATTGGTTGTTTCCTTTAAGCTTAATCCTCCCGCTTTCCCAATATATGAGTTGCTGTATAATCATCCAACCTGTCACTAATTGTATAAGCGTTAGTAACAGTCAATATTTCTAAATCCAACACAAACATATACAAAAACTAGATTGGTAAACCATTAGTATTCTTTCTAAATACTGTTAATATTACTGTTGAAGTCATTTGGTAATTTTAGAAAATTCTTCAACAGCAAATTTAATAAGTAAAATTCATTTTATAGACAAGTATTATCTTTATGCTAGTAGATCTGGAACATACAGTTGATGCATATGGTATTTTGTTGAAATCTAGAAAACATGAATTTTCATGTTATTGTATGCTGAAGAAAAATAATACAAAATATGAGGCATATTTGAAGTTTGATCTACTTGATGCTAATATAAGTTTGTCATACTCATAAAGCTGAATGTTACGTTAAAAATTCAACTTGAAATGGAATACTGAGCTTAACTTAGTAAGACTAAGGTCATATCATATACTCAAAGAATTTACATATAACTAATAACTGTATGATGTTACGCCTTGCGGTACTTGATTATATGGAAACAAACTTAAACTAGTTGAAAGAAGTAAAACTCCTTAGGCACCGCACTAGTGTAAATGGCACATAAACAATGTTTTCAAAAGACATGCCTAAATGGTTTCTCTTTTATCAAATGACAAGCCTGAAGTGTATCTATATTTAACAGAAGGCAACTACATACAACATATGATGACATACATATGCAACCTGCATTCATATGAAACAAACTAAGTTTCAATCTAGGATGTAATGATGGATACTCATGATTTTTCTTTTTGTGGAAATTAGGATTTCGCTTTATTTTGAAACTTGAAAAACCTCTCTAAAAAGAAGTTTTAGGAAACATTCGTCAAAGTTTCCAGCAAAAATATGCTGATCAAACTGTATATTTTTGCCGCTAGAATTGCAAATATAAATTTGCATTTTTATAATGTAAATATTTGCAAGTCTAACTGCACATTTTTATAAAGTGAAAATGTAAACCATGAAGTGTAAAATTTTCATTTTACAAAATATATAGTTAAATCACAAATATGTACAATGTAAAATGCAAATAATTTGCAGTTCTAACTGCGAACGTACGATTTAAACTGCATATGTTTTGTGATTTTTTTCCCTTAATGGAACTTGGAGGTTAATATTGTTGCTTTTTTGAATGTTTGACCATTCTTGTTTCATGCACGATTCTTTGATTACGGCTTAGCTAGTTTAGCGTCTATTAATTACTGTGTTCTTGAAAAGTATAGTTCTTTGTTGAAACTATAAGTTTGTAAGCATGTTATTATGTTATGAGATCATGTAATAAAGATAGAATAAGGAACTTAGGTAAATTTAATAGCCTGTAAATCTGCTGCATAATTATTTTGTAAAACTGTAGGTCTGTAAGAATACAATTGAAATACAATGAGTCGAAATTAATAGCCAAAATTAGTAGTTCATTTTTTACAAGTTAAACATAAGTCGAAAATTGAAATACGATGAATCTGAGTCATGCTCGTCAGCCAAATGTTAATAAGATACTTGCTATCAGTCCTATTGTTATTGTGTCTGTTATGTCTTCTATTGGTGTCATACCTTCTGCGCCTACTACTGAGAATGCTAATTTTACTTAGTTTTTTGTTGTCTGATGATGGCAGTCTTGATTCTTTGAACCACAAGTGAATTAATCGCCAAAATTACTTATTTCAGTCGAAGCAGCAGCTCCAATTACTGATCCCAGTACTAGGCACTACCATGAGCAAAATCGAGCACCATCACATCTGGATCCGAAGCAACCAATTCAGGTATCTGAATTACCTAGTGTTCGAATACTGGTATGAATAGAATAGAAGTTGATTTTTGGAATAGTCTCGGACTATTTGTTAATTATTTACAGTCATTTGGTATAATCATTCCATTTATTGTTAGCCTACACTATTTTTTCAGTTCAACATCAAATGATTTAGATTTCATTGTTTAACTTGATGACATAATGTCTTTTGGCTATCCAAAGCTTGAAATGTGTTAATTAGGTGGCTGGATGATTTGTTACAGGTAATATAGAGAGTTATGAATGACGTAGTTCTATTTTTTCTATTAATGGGTAGTGTAAATAAAGTATGGGTTCAAAAGGAATATCATATGTACATGATCAATAACCACACTATATGTCATTATAATGGAAAACATAGGATTTTTTTTATTTTTTTTGGGTAGGAAAAGGAAAAATTTTCATGTCATGGATTCTCTTCACTATGTACCATCATTTGCGCAAAACATTCATCCTTACACGAATAAATCACACATTATTTGTACGAAAAAAAACTCTATATCATATGCATGTGCAGACTTGCTGAGAGCTTCCATCTTTTGAAAGTATTCCTTCTCATGTGAGAACAATATATAGTACGTGCAAATAATTTTGTGTTACACATGTAAAAACACAAGCCATTTCCATGAAATATTCTTGCCACATACAAAGCATGTGCTATAGTAAATTCTTTCAAATGGTTTTCTAATAGAAAGAACAATACTAATTGTCATAGGACCAAATTCATATTGTTTCCAATCCGGAGGATGTCACATTTCTGATTCTATCAATCATACTTACCAACTGTTTAATTCACATTCGATTACATTTTTATTGCATAAGACGATCATTTTATCAATGTTTATTGTAAGTTTCTTAGATTTGCCTATGATTTAGTTTAACAAAGGGAAAATAGAGAGCTAAATCTGTAGGTATGACTCATCTTTTTTTTCTATTGTTTAAATTCAATAAAAAAAATTTATCAAGGGGCCATTGCTTTGATGTGTTTGAAAAAGCTGAAGCGGATGCATCGAGTGGATGAAAGACACAATGTGTTAGACCGAAATGCATGATGGCAGAGATATAGAATTTGCATCATTGAATTTGGATGTGGGAGAGAGGAATGATTCTACTGTTAACGCTTGTGTTGTTAAGTTTTTGATCAATTTATATTGAAAATAATTTGTAATCTTGATGAGAAATGTTGATAAATATTTGTAACCATATTTGACAATGTATTATTTTTGCTTGAATTTAAAGATATTAATGAAATTTGAACTTTTGTGAATGTTTAATGAAATATTTTAGAGTATATTATCTTTGAGCAGATATTTAAATTGTATGTATTTCAATTTATGAAATCATGATTTTATAATAGTCGATATAGCAAAATATTTTGTAAAAGATTCAATTGCAACGGACAAAAATAGTTGTGAAAAATTCATTTGCAACAGGCACAAAATTGTATAAGACTATTTTGCAACTGTCATTTGTTGTTGCAAAACAATAAGTTGCAACAACAAAGGCCTATCGCAAATAAGTATACTGTAACATCTTATTGCAACAAGCAGAAAATGTTGCGGACTTTTTACAACTCCGGCTATACCAATAGGCGCAGACCTATTGCAATTGGTTTACTACAACAGATATTGCCTGTTGCAAAAAGTATTTTTTTTTTTTGTAGTGGAATTGGGCCGACCTTGTTTATTTGTGTAAAAGGGGGTTTTATTTGTTTTTATTGTTTTGCTTTTACTTTTTGTAAAATCGTCGTATTTGTTTTCTAGTTTTTCTGTAAAAACTAGGCCGTTTGGTTATAGGATTTAAACTAGCAGTTTTCTAGTGTCCATAATGACTAGGGTTTACTGGCTATGGGTTTGTAGCTAGGGGAAAATCTGATGTTGGGGTTTAAGATCAGTCTAAGGTTTTGAGCATAGGATTAAAACAAGAGCAAGATTGTGAGTTTACAAAGTCTATTAGCAGGATCTGTTTTAATACCTAGTAAAAATCTTGGGAATGCAGTAGTAGGTAGGGTTTGCCGAAGCTGGGTAAAAACCGTGTTATTTATTTCTGCATTTATATTTTTCTATTATAATTTGTCTTGTGATATTTCTTAATACCTCGAATTAATTCAATAAACCATATTCACCCTCCTCTACGGTTAATCCAAATCCTACACAATTAAGATTTGTAGTCAAATCAACTAATTCGCATAAACCTGTAATACCAGAAGTAAGCCTATTAAAAAACGAACCCTAGTTTTCTTCGGACTTATAACTTGACGACCTGGAGAATATGTTGTTCTTTCAATCGATTGCAAAGAGAGGAGAATAAGGGTTTGTTTGAATAGAAGTAGAAATTCTGCATTTTGTAGATTTTTTTTGAAGCTGCTATGAAAAGGATGAGAGAAAAGAAGAACATGCATGGAGATTGATTACGAGGAGAAATAAGCTTAGTAATTAAAGGAATAAATATAGGTTATGTAATAATAAATGATCTCATTCTGTGACAACCCCGATTTCGATATATCGATTTTTATTATTAAAATTCCAATCTATCGAAACTCGGATTAGTCTGCTCTGGTATCCTGTAGAAAAGACAGAGACATAAAACATGTCAAAGCTCAGAAATTATCTCACAGCGGAATGGATAATATATAATGTAATCAAAATATAGCCATATCATATTAATGATACTGCCTAATCAGTATCCAAGGCTATCATGTCCCTGTCACAAATCTAACATGCGAGTATGTTATGAGGAGGGGGTCATACACAAGTTCTGGTAACTGGATTTAAACTATACACTTTGGATAATCCTACATATACCGTTCAATCATATTTTCTTATTTATTTGGCTACTTGGTTTATCAGCACTCAAGGCTTACACTCACGTTGTGCACATTTACTTTCCTGTGGATTAACCTAATATAGTATATATGTAGCTACCCCCAATATTATGGTACACCCCATGGTATCACACTCACAAGGTCTCCACCGTAACATTATCAAAATATACGCAGTCCCTCATCCTACATTGTAGTGACGTACAGATAACAATATTACGTTCCACATATATCTATCATTGCTATGCTACGTAAACGTACTGACTACTACCTTTGTTCGAATCAGACTCCATACTGGAGTAATGCCCTCAAGTCTACGATACACCACCCAGAGCCGACATGCATGTATCTAGACTGTCCATCATACGTATCTTCAATCGTAGCTCGATGCCTCAATCACACGTCTTCTAATGTGCACCGAGTTCCATGGAAGGGCGATACAAGAAGCACGAAACTCGGTCGGGAGCTTTTTCATATCTGTACAAGCCCGCCTCTAAGAGCCTCAAAATACAAATATACCTAGGGTCTGTTTTCATGGTGGCTATGGCCCCACGTCGGCCCCTCCCTCAACTAGTAAAGACTACCAGAGCTAACCGACTGCCCTTACGCAAACAATCTAAACATCCATGTGGCGTCTCCCTTTAACCCCCTACCCCGATAGTGAAGGGTGAAATGGTATCTTGGGTTTAGCACGAGCCTTACAATGACCTGAACTTCCCCGTGAAGGAAGGCCCAGATTGCTTTGAGAACACGACAAATCAGAACGCAAACAGAAGAACATTTCATTGCTTATTACAACAGCTTACATCAGAGTACAAGAATAATCAGAGTATGAACAAATAATATACATTTGATAAAACATCAGAGATTTACAAATTACAATGCAGCGGAAAATAATACAAAACACAACTGGAAAGAATATACGGATACAGAGCTTTCAGAATATCATTCTAGCTGTAAACCAGGATCCTGTGAATATAAATCTGCAAAACTAAAACTACTAGCTGCCCATGTGGAAAATAGGGGCACCCAGAGTTTAGGTTAAAACAATAAACTTCAGGTCAGTCATGTGACTGGTGTGAGAACTAAAATAGTTAATTAAATCCTTACTTTTAAAATAAAGTAAATCAAGGGACCACACCGTATAACACAGAACGGGTTTCCTCCCAAGAATACTCGTGCATATAATAAAACAGTGCAATGCTTTTTGAAAAAATGAAGCTAATTTAAGACTCAGGTCCCATCACACAATGCAACGCAAGCCGGATGATAGAGTTTTACCTTATAATAGCCAAACATGCTTGGTATGTTTAAACAAATCATTTTGATACTATTATAGTGTAAAATGTATGAAAACAATTTAAATATAAATGTATCAATCATAGACGACATTAGCGTCCCATGCCACTATGTCGCCAATAGTATACAACTAAAACTGTAAAATGTCGTATTGGAATTTGGATTTCCATATGTGAACCAAGGCAAGGGATCGTCCTTACTGCTTCGAGACGCTCTAGCCCGTGTCTCAGGAACAGCCGCAACTACACCTTGGATCGTCATGGTCGGTCCACTCAATGTGGATTAAAATGCCTGAACACTACGTTTCCCCGCTCTATGGGGCGTCAATCTGGTCTGTATAAAGGCCATACCATCCATCGGCCCCGCAGTGTCGATATATCTGAGGCGCCTAGCTATCCATCATCCACATAAGTAAAATATCCGGGCGTGCAAAACCCAAACACCACCCTAGCTAGAAGGAAACACATGTCCTCCCTGATGTCCTCTCCCGTTTCTGGTTCACACCGGGGTGTGAGGCTCACATATTAACGCTATACAAAAAGCAACGCTATATTAAAGCTATGCTTTGATCATCAAGCACAAGACGCTGCTTTTCTACAAAAGCCTTGATCATTCGCAACCCAGCATGCCATACAGGCAATTCACGCTATGCAACTGATGTCTATCAATCACACAGAATGAAATCCAAGTCAGACACACAGTCCATTTACAAGTTCGTTTTGGGTCTGAACGAAACTAGAGGCACCTTATTCCTCGTCCCGTATGTCCAATACAGGAGAGAGGTCTTCGCATATCCAGTCAATCTCCAAGTACGTCTGGAACGATCACCTCTTATTACCTTGTCTTGGGTGCACAGCCCAATCAAGACATAAGTAATCATCCAAACGATGTGAAGACCTCCGGTCTTCAACCATCATCTTCATCCTCGACATATCGTCGAAGTAGTTATTCAGAATGGGATAAACCCAGTCTTTCTGAATAACTCGCGTATATATTAAACAAGTGCTATAAAAACACAACATACGCCTCATTCCAATCCAGAATATTTCTTTATTCAAATATTCTTATACTTTGGGAAAGGTTCCCACTAATTTTATCGAAGATAAATTCTTTAAATTTATTCTTTAATCTTCCTTTGGATATCAATTTAAACCAAATTATGGTTTATCCAAACAAGTCGGGATCAGCGAACCATACCGAAGTAATCATTTGTTTGATTTCCCAATCCCAACCTATTCATAAAGTAAAATTGGTAATACTTCATATCTAACACCACGTTTGTAACGAAAAGGAATTTCGCTCGATCTGAATCAGTCGCTAAACCGACCAAGACCGTTCGAAACCCCTGATTATTTTGAGAACACGACAAACCAGAAAGCAAACAGAAGAACATTTCGTTGCTTGTTACAACAATTCATTAGAATACAAGAATAAACAGAGTATGAATGAATAAAATACGTTCGATAAATATCAGAGATTACAATAAATTACATAGCAACGGAAAAATAATACAAAACACAACTGAAAGTATTACACGGATACAGAGCTTTCGGAGTATCGTTCCAGCTGTAAACTAGGTTCCTGTGAATATAAATCTGCAAAACCAAAGCTACTAGCTGCCCATGTCAAAATGAGGGCACACAGAGTTTAGGTTAAAACAATAAGCTCCAGGTCAGTCATGTGACTGGTGTGAGAACTAAAACAGTTATTAATCTTTATTTTTAACGTTAGGTAAATCAAGGGACCACGCCATATAACACGGAATGAGTTTCCTCCCAAGAGTACCAGTGCATAAAACAACAGCGCAATGCTAAATAAATAACAATGAAGCTATTATAAGATCCAGGTCCCATCACACAATGCAACACAAGCCGGAGGATAGGGTTTTACCTTATAATAGCCAAAGCATGCTTGATACGCTAAATTTCATGTTTTATTATTATAAGTGCATAGTGTATAAAACAATTTCAATCATAAGTATAAATCATAGGCGGCATAAGTGCCCCATCCACTACAAGAAAATCTATTTTCGGTTACTATTATCAGTTGCATTTGTGAATGAAAGCAACATATATTATATTTTTCATGCCTCCTTTTAGTTTTATTCGGTCCCGCCGATATTTCCCCTTCCCCGCTTAAAACTAAAAACCTTGTTACGTTTTTTATCTCCTTCCCCTGAGAATTGTTACCCTTTCCACATTTACCATTTTTCTTTTTTCTGCAATAACATTTCCTCCATCTCGCTTTACTTCTTCCCCCTAACCCGCTCTCCTTTGCTTCGACCGACCACTCTTCCTTCAGACTGCAGTGGTTTACTGGCTTTGTTCACAAGCCCTAAATCAACGAATCAAGGTAATTGCAAAAGCCCTAGTTTAGCTAACGTATTTTAATTTCCGTACTTTGTTTAGTGTTTACTAGAAGAACCCTTGTTATTATATTTTGCTGTTATCATTTGAATTGATGATAAAATGAGTAAATTTCTTATGTAATCAATCATGAATCTTGCTTTTATTCTTGCAAGATACAGCCAAAAAACTCACAAATTCCTCAAGATTTGATTTTTATGACCGAACTTGTAAATCGCTCAAAAAAGAGTTGGTGATGGAACTCACAAGAAAGAACAAATAAAGTTTGTTTAAAAGGACGTATAATTAAACTCAGTTATATATGCTAAGTTTAACAAACAAAAGGAATCAGTAAACTATGTTGACATTGAGAGCTTAAACTAACATTAGCCGAATAAAACGGATGAAACTGCTTGGATAACTTGAATGGTTCAAACTGTTTCTACTCAGTTCGAAAAGACAAGAAAGAATAATTTTTTGTTATAAACATAAAACTAGAGTCTCTCAACGGACATTACTGCTTCCTTGTTAAGTATTAACATTGAAGGCTAGGGGTGATTTTTTGGCAAATACGAGATTGATTCTATGGCCATATAGTAATATAAGTGGTATACAAAGAAAACAAATATTTATTTTAGGGATATTTATTTCTTATGTTACAAATTCTTCATCATTCATTTGTTATTCCTCATTTTAAGCTATCGAATCAACAGACGTTACTGACTTGGTTGACAAAACCATAAGGATATCATCCCCTTATTAGTTGTCCGACATGCTTGCATTGAATTAGATATGCCTTAGCTTTCAAAATTTGATGATGAACATCTTTCTGCTTATATTGACAAGTCTTCCTTTCATATATTTTCCAAGATTTGAAGAAGCTATCTCTATGAATTCACAGCTGTATTGCAGGCCTCCAATTCTATAATTCAAGTTTCAGAAGGTCTAACCTTGCTCCTTTTGGGCTAGTAATCGCTATAACCCAATCTTAGGCCAAGCAAGGTGAGTTTGTAAACTCACACTTTTAGTTTGCTTATATTTTGTGGTAGATGTCTGTGTTTTGGGTTGACGTTTCGTTCTCTATCACCTGGAAGGTAATGCAGGTGCTTCATTATGTACATAAGCATTTTGTGGCTATGTTAATGAATATATATCGACTTTAATTTGGGTCCCTATAATATGGTTCTTGTTCCAAAGTTAACCGTAGAGTTTAGCTTGATGCATGCAATGTTTGGTGTAAATCTATTGAGATTTGTTAGCCTGAATCGGTGATGAAGTTGGGCTTCATAGCAGGTGTGCGCCTGCTACAATTTGCGTAATCTGGGTCGACCTAGTGGTCGACCCATGAGGGGAGTTTTGCACAGGAAGCAATGAAGCTTCCTGTTGTTTATTTGGCCACTACAAAGTCGCGCTTCCATCTGTTAATTGCCTGAGCGTTTTCAAGTGTCCATGCATGAAGTTAGTTGCTATGACGTAGCCAGCGGCTTGCACATGTCTGGATGAGAATTTTCTGAGGCCATGGTTACTTTGTTGCCATCACCTGCTACTTCATCTTATTCAACAAAACCGCTGCCATACGAACCTGCATCGTAGAACTCTGTCTTTTTTCACGCTGCTCCATGCTTTAGTTCCTTTTTACTGTGGCATTGCTTGAGTGTCCGTGGTTTGCTGTGTACCTTTCTTCATGCATTCCTAATAGTTTTGTGTAGGTGCATTTGTCCACTTATTTCGCACAGCCTTGTGCATGTGCTTGTTGTTTACACCATTGTTTTGCTGTATACTTCCATGTCAGGTGAGTTGCGCAGGAAATCAAGCTTCCTGCTATACATACATCTATCGATTTCCCTTCGAGCTCCTGTGGAATGTTAGTGAGTATTCTGGAGCTACTCTGCTATGTTAATGGCTTCAGGTTTATGTGTATATTGTTAAACTTGACTTCCTCCATTTTAGTGCTATGCTAATGTGTTTTCCATCCCCGCATAACGCAAGTGCATTGATCATTGTCGATGCATCCTTGGCCTTTGTGCCTCCTTTTTCTTTTTGCACTAAGTTTTGTTGCTTCCTACTGCAAGTTGCTTGGGTGTTTTTCTTCTCATTGCTGCGATTGGCTCCAAGTATAGACACATTATATATATATATATATATATATATATATATAATAAAATGCCTAGGTAAATAAAGCAAGAGACAAAGGACGACTTTTATTTAAGGTAAGAAAAGATATCAGACGGCTCAAAATCGGACAGACTTTTTCAAGTTACTCGCCCTTCACTTCCACGATCTCCACGATTCATTATCCGCTCTACCTATTAAACTACCATTTTCATCGCTCATCTTCTTCTCCAAATTAAGTTCTCACTTTGAAAACCGCTCTCTTATATATTCATATGGTTCCTTTGACGTCCTACTTTTATCTCACTAGTGACACCCAAATAAAAGGTTTCTACCCCATTTCAGATCTCCATTTTCTATTGCGTACACTTTGTACAATTGTTTATGCCAGCAATATGCATTTTTTCTCTGCACCATTTATTTTGAATAGGGGTGCCGAATTATAGATGTTTTCTTCTTCCTCGGTTTATTGTATATTATTACCTGATATCACTAAGTTGATGATGACAATGCAGAATTTATGATTCGTGAGTTTCTACAAGTTGATGTGGCTGTATTTAGTTTGAGATTAAACATTTTAATGAATCATAAGTGTACATTTTTAATGCATGGTCAAACTAAAACCATCCTGATATATTATTAGGAGCATATACTTCAGCTGTAAACATTGTGCATGTTGTGTCGGTCAACATGCACTGATCCCTATACATTTCTATTGCTTAATTTGATTATAAATCATAACTGTAGTGATTTCATCTAATTTGTTTTTACTTCAATTCAGTTTGTCCTTTTGTTTTCTGTGATTGTTGTTTTATTGCATTCTATAGCTTGATCTTTTCCTACAACCATATGCTATATAAGGAATTTTGATAGACGTGTATTCTGACAAACAGATGTACAAATCATCTGGACAGAATTCGTCCAACATTTTTGAAATTAAAACACTTCTCTTAAGACCGACAACTGAAGTGGGAATCATGTCTGAAATTGGACTAAGTAGTCTGTATAAATAACTCAACTCAAATAAAACAGACAAAACTTAATCATGCTTTGGTGGTTACTGACTAATTTTTATCAAAAGTACACGTTTTGGGCTTATTACACTATATTTCCTATATAGATTTGTCAGTGAATGGCCAAAATGTATAAAGTATGTATTTGAAAAAAATAATCCAATTTTTGGAAAAATGATTGCAGTTATGGACAGATTACAGATTTTTCGGGTCTTTCGTTGATAGCCGTGGTAATATCCTGAAAAGGCTTCTATCGTGTTTTGTCTTTATATGCGTATCAGAGTGTATATCAATGAGAAGGTAAAAGATGGTAATCTTTCTTAGTGTAAATGCAGAAAAGAAGTATGACCATGTCTCCATGCACATCGCATATACTGTCAACATAGCATGTAAAGAAATTGTACACTTTTTAATTTTTCTATCTATTAATTTCGTTGGGTTTATTTCTGTTTAAACACCTTAATGTACAGAATAATGAACAGAAATTCATGTTCGGTTAACTGCACCAATCGGTTAATATTTTCGGTTAACCGAATGTTCAGTTAATGCGGTTCGTTTCTGTGTGTGTGTGTTATCGGTCTTATAATATACATGCATACATACATACATACATACATACATATATACATACATACATACATATGTATATATATATATGTATATGTATATGTATATGTATGTATGTATATGTGTGTGTGTAAATTTGTCGGTTAATGCGGTTCGGTTAAGGTCGGTTGAATCGATTCGGTCGGTTAACCTTAATAAATGCCCACCGCTTACTTTTAATTCAAAGTTTATGACTACATATAGAATTTTTTTACCAAATTACTCGCATAGCTTATAATATTAATAAAAGTAATCCATTGATACAAACAATGGAGTGTCCTCACTTTTTCTCAGAATTTGAAGTTGTTCAACCATTGTATTGATCTTAATAACCCTTTATCTCTTTGAGTTTTATGTTCTTTTGCAAATCACATATGTCCACGCTTTTTGCCAATAATTTTTTCTTTAGAGTCTCATAAAGTAAGGAATATTTTTGTGGTTGGATCGTGAGAGGAAAAGACGTGCAATGAGCGTTCTTACATGAGTGAAATATTTCGCAAATATTCAATTTTAGGTGGAACATCATATTGTTTCAGTTACTGATAGTTTTTGAGGTATCATTTTTATTTTATTGGATTCTTTATGCAACTTGATCCACCGGGATTAGCATCTCCATTAATCTGGGATTATTTTAAATTCTGATGGAGCAAATGTGCTTAAGGTATTTATCTTTTCTTTTTTGCATTTGGGAACAGTAAAACAAATATTTATAACTACAGCTAGTGGTATGTCCTGATGTAATCATAGAATCACATACAATTGTCGCTCATCACTTAGTTCAAATCATTTGAAGCAAATTATAATATGTAACTATTGCTTAGTTCACCTTGAAATATCATTTGAAACAAATAGTAGTAACTTGAAATATTTTGTATCATATGAGTTATGACTAACCGTGCAACCGTAACCCAATGGCAGTGATGTTTAAATATGAAGCTTTGTTCCCCAGTTTCTTAAAATTCCTAAATATTTTATTTTAAATATCTTATACCCATATATTTCGTCAAAAGTTAAATTTGTGATGTGATTTTCCTCCTTTTTCCGACCTTTTCTAGCTATGACTCACAAAACCCATCGCCCACGCATGACTGCTATGGCGTGATGCGAGAAATGTATTATAGACCTATTGTCAAATAATCTTTTGTATTTTATTAACAAGAAAGATCAAATGATATTTCACGTTATCACTGTAGGTTTGAGTGAAAAAAACATCAGTCAGTACATATGTTTGCTCAACTAATTAGTTTAGACATTTGCATTTTTAATGACAGGGCAAAGAGCTGACTTCTTCCTCTATTTAAGTTAGATTTGCAACTTCACTTATTATGGAATTTCTGATGTATGAGTGCAAAATGGTTCTAAAAGACAGCTGGGTCCTTTTTTTTCGAACGATGCACTTCACTTAGAACTGTGCTGTCAGTGATATACAACAGTTTCCAGTCATATGAAACTTAAAAATAATGCCAGAAGATAATTTACGAAGTTCAATTGAATAAAAAAATTTGTAATAGATTTGAAATAAGAGACCTTATTTCCACTTCAGAAAAAATACTTAGGTTTCTCTGTTAGGAAATTGTGAAAACAGCTTTGCCCACAATTATTGATTTGGCAATTAAGTCTTCGTAGGGTTATATTTAGCTTAATCTACATAATTAGGCTAAAAAAAGACCTGCGATTTCTTATGATATGGACGTATTATGAAAATGGACAGAGTCGTTGAATTTAAATTAAAATTTTGAGCCTATTTTTCCTTGCATTTTGACTTCTGGTATGTCAATTTTGGCCTAAATATTTTGAGAAACCTTATAAATCACTTAAATAGTTGAACAACAATATATGGAAAATTTTAAGAGCTCCATTTGTGCAAAAATTAAAGCTAAACTCTTCCACTCTATGGCATTGATGTGTTCTTCATGGTACAGTATGTCTCATTACTACTTACAATTTTTTTACTAATACAATATTGACAGGCCATGTAAGCAGATACTTATTTTAAAATTTTGCAAAATATGTAGGAAGTGAAGTAATATTTGCAAGTTGTTTACTAATTATTCATTAATTTAATCTTCATTAGGGTCGTCAATATCAGAATCGTTAAGCCGTTTTCATTGCATAAAAGTTTCTGGATGTTTTTTGTTATCAGCCATTTTAGGTGCTTATGGGAGAATAGATAAAATGATCGTCGACTGAAGAAAATGCAGATACATTTGGCCAACTTTTTCTTTTCAAACTGAACAAAGTTATGGTATCTTTTTTAACCATCTTGATTTATTTTATGGTAATTTATCGTTCACAGATTTGTTCTTTTTTGGTCTGAATTTAATTGATCGTAGGGGAATCCCTTAGGTACACTCAAAGTAAAACTCCAATGTCAAGTAGTCAATCATAGGACAATATCCTAAATAGTCGAGGGCAATAGATGCTGTTAAGAAAAATAATTGTTGTGAATGCCCCCACTGGCCTATACAAATGCATCTTTTATTTGCTCTCAACGCCACTGTTTTCTTAGTCTGAAAAAAATATGGACTTTCTTTCAGCTCTCAGCCTAGGGAGACCTTGACTTGAGCCCAAATGACTAGTTCATGGGTGGAGCTGGGTTTGCTGCTTGTTTTCTTTCCTTAATCAAATGCAGGACAGTAACCGTGAGTGTGTTTTTATATATATTTAGATTTATGTATGCAGTGTTGTGGTTTTCATCCATGATAACTTTGTTGATATCAAGGTTCAAAATTCCGTTTCCGTTTCGGTCCTTGGCAAGTTTTAAGATTTCGGTTCTGTTCCAGAAATTCCGAAGATTCTATAGTTTCAGTTTTAGATTTCCATTGTTATTCCGTAAGAAAATAAATTCATACTAAAATAAAGCGATATGTTATTCTTTCCATTACAAACAAAATACATGTTTCTATGAAAAGATATACAAAACATTTAAATATAGTACCAAAGTTAACCTCACTGTCTTATATCAACACTTAAATATATTAAGCCCAAAAAAAGCATTTTTGAATTGGACCGTAAGTTGGTCCAGATATGCTATCCACTTCATGTAGACTTGAAGAAATAAATTAGTACACAGGCCTTCAGCAGTAACAAATAATAATCTTCTCACTTTCAGCCGCCAGTAGAAATAATGAGGATTAGGCTTAGAAATGAAAGAAAAAGAATACGCGAAACGAACAATATATGTTGATCATACTTTAGTATAGAAGTTTCACTTAAACTTGAAACAATTGGTTGACATCAGGGCAGTAATTTTGATATTAATTTTTCTCCCTTGTGTGATATTCTATCCTATGCCAGGTAAAGTTTCAGTCCGTTTACTGCATTAAACCTGCATCTTCCCCTGCTGCCTGAAGTTCAAGTCTATGCTAAGAGATCTCACTAATTTCCTTCTGAGGTTATAAAGTTGTAATTTATTAATTTAGGTTTTCAGATTAGTAATAGCTTGCATGCATTATTTTTATATGATATTGACTAGGGTTGTTTGTTATGTTGTCTGTGGAAGTTGACCAAAGTTTGGATACATTATTCCTTGATATAGATGATCAATTTTTTTGAATTAGCTTGAAGAGATTCACATATAATTAACTACTTACGTACATGAAGTTTTGTTTTTATAACAGTATAACTCACTCAAGATGTTTAAAGAAAAATTTAATGATAAAATAGTGGAATGGTAAGTGTTCTAGAATAAAACCAATATACTTATCTACTATGTTTATCGGATCGGAGGCAACATTAATTTAGTTTAGAAAATTACAATGACAAACTGGTAATAAAGGGTACTTTTGGTGGTGCTTGCACTACTCGCTTTACAAGACTGTTACATGACACAAGTGATTGATTATTATTCTACTTCACTGAAAAATCTACTCTTAATAAGTCAAAGTCCACTGGCATCCATGTAGGTTCTTTTGGTGTTGCTTGATCTTAGAGAAGTGGCACCGAAGTTCTGAATGCTTTAGTAAGTTATGCAGCAACCCATAGTTCCTTTGACTAATTTAACTGAACATGGAGTTAGATGAGTTGTGATTTCATCCTTTTATTAACCCCTTTGATTAAACTGAGGCTATAATTTGATTGTTCAGGATATCAAATGTGGATATGTTTTATCTAGCAGTCTTGTATGATGTAATAGACTGGGAAAGCTTCAACAATGTAAAGTAGTTGTTATATGAATTTGATTGTTATGCAAGTGACTACATGAATAAGCTACTGGTGGGGAACAAATGAGATTTGGCAGGTAAAAGGACAGTTTTCGATGAAGCTACGTAGGTAATTGCCACACGTTATCTTCCCCTGTAACAGTAAAAAATTATGACATATTGCTATTTACTTATAGATAAAATTTTCTACTTATTGCAGGCACTGGCTGATCAGATTGGCATTCCATTCTTGGAAACCAATGCCAAAGCCGCAGCCAAATGTTGAGCAACCATTCATGACAATGGCAACAGAGAAAAAGAGCCGGTAATTTTATGAATTTAAAGGTACTATTAATTTATAGGTAAATTCATTTCTATTCAAAAATCCTGTTGGAAAATCGGCCATGCCATTCATTAAAATGTTTAGTCTCAAACTTAAATATGATAATACTAGTAAATCACTATTTTCAAACTAAAAATTTGAGTGAAAATCTATGAGCAACAGAGAAAAAGAATGTCTATGCTGATTAAATAATTTTGGGAGAAATGGCTCTATTCTTAACAATGACTTAGATTGTTATGTTCATTATATAAAGGTTTAACAAATAGCAGTTGTTATTAAGATCGCATTAGACTTGGAAACAAATTAGGTGCAAAATTAATACATTGTCAAATAATATTCAGAAAGATGAGTTTTGTATTGATACTTCGCCAAGTAATTCTGTCATAGGCATCTTGAAATATAAGAACCTTGACTTCAAGGACTAACCTGGAATAAAACTGATTCTATAAGGAAGCAGGTACTACCTACTTCAACTATTACTGTGAAACTCAAATTTTGACTCATCTTTGTGTTGTGAGAACTCTTCGTTCTTATAAAAAAATGATGAAAAACTATTTCTGGTAATCTTCATGTTCTTTTTTCATTATTTTTTAACTTCTATTTATGCATTAAAATTATTTGTGGCCCTCATATTTGTGATGCCCCGTGTATAAGCATATTTTCTCTGGGCCTAAGCCGGACCTGCTTTTAATAAATTCCCTACCTCAACTAGCACTCTATTCCTAGGATTTTAACATGAATCTTCTAAAATATTCAAATTATCATGGGTTTCTTCAGTTGTTGAACACTAGTAATATATATATATATATATATATATATATATATGTGTGTGTGTGTGTGTGTGTGTGTGTGTGTGTGTGTCTATATGTATATATATATACATATATATATATACATATATATGTGTGTGTATTTTGCTTGTCTAAATCAAATTTGGAATCGAAATAACCAAGTTCAACTTCTTATTAGTACATTATAATTAAGTGGGAAAGCAAATTCAGCATGGTTTCTATTTTGTTAAGTCAGTAAATCCCATCAACTATATTAATCTCTTGTTTTGTAACATAGTAACAATTAATTCCTTTAGATTTTGCCTTTGATGGAACAATACTTATTTTATGCCAGGTCTGATTTTGACCATGACAATTGTTAGTTCAAATAACTATATTATTGACAGATTTTGGGACATTTAGACAATGTAAGATATATGCGAACAAGAAAATATACCTACTTATGCAGTAAAAAGTAATATATTTTTTAGTATAGTTAGTAAACTTGGTTAAAAAAAATTAAAACTTCAAGTTTTTGCATTTCAGACCTGACTGATAGCAGCAAAATATCTAGGTTGAACGTATTCCAATTGTTGTGAATGCATGAATATTTTGATTATGCCTAGTGTGAAACTTGTGATAATTTAACAATTTATAGTTTTGATACTACTTTAAATGCTTGTTATATAACTTGCATGATTGGAATGTGTTATCGTTATTTTACAAAGCCAAACACTGGGAATGGTTTGGATCTTGAAAACTATTAATGGAATTAAAACACTTCAAAAGTATACTATCAATATTCCTTTCCCTCAGGAGTTAAATCAATAGCTATGGCATATGAATTGAAGAAAAATTATCTCAAAGTTGGACTCAAGAGCCAACCTCTAGTCATTGATGTGAGCATCTAAAATATTTATTTATTGAATATGAACGAACTTTATTACTAACAGAATAATATTATTTTTGATAAACAATCTAAATGTATATTATCATGGTTTCAGGAGGAACTTGCAACTCCGTCAGGGTAGATGATTGCTTCTGGAATATTGGTGGGTAACAACAATTGAATGCTTTTGTAGTTGATTTCTTATTTTTTAGAAGCCATCAAGCATCTTTTGGGAGAGTGATACTGTGACTTAGCCTTTTGTTTTGTTCACAACAAACATAGTTTATCCATACAAATTATAAGTACATACTTGATTTATTGATATTTGCAGAGGATGGGAAAGCCATGTCCATTCTGTTGACAAAACAAAAACAAATGGAACGGTGGAAATCATTGGTTATAGGTGACCCTGAAATTAATTCCACTAGAGTTGAGCTTGAGAACTGCAAGCTGGCTGACTAGACCCCAAGACTCATCAAACATTTGAAAAAATGATATCAAAGTCAACGAACTGTCGGTAATTACGCCATTAACTAGACTAACTATTATGTGTTATAATATTTTGTTCGTATCAGTTTTGTGGATTTTTTTGTGAATGGTTGTGGTATGTGGATTCGTTTATCTTGTTGAAATGATTATGGATATTATATTTGATTATGTCGTTAATGTGTTTTTATTATTATTTGAATACGGTGATTATCGATGTTGGTTTAAAAATGATAATTATGTGATTGGTTATTGGTAGTAATGTGGTTATTATATAAGCGATTGTCGGAAATGTTACAAGACGTTAATAGTAAGTAGCGGTGGTTAAAATGTGTCGTACATCAATAATTAAGTTTTAGTAGCGTTTTAGAAGTACTACGAAAAAATGCAACAATAAATAAATAAAAGATGCAAGTACTACTTTGGTTGCATTTTTAAGACGTTGCCAAAAAGTCTTTCGTAGGGTTTTAGAAACGCTGTTATATGTTCATTTTTGGTAGCGTTTACTATAACGCAACTAAAACTTTCAAACTTTTAGTTGCATGTCGTGTTGCAGCGTTTTCTGAAACGCTGCCAAAAGCTTTAATAGCGTTTTTTCAACGCTGCGAAAGGCCTTTTCTGGTGTAGTGATCCCACTATGTCGCCATACTAGTCTCTACAATCAAAACTGCAAATATCACGTATTGGAAGTTGGATTTCCATCTGTGAACCAAGGCAAAAGATAGTCCTCATCGATTCGAGACAATCTAGCCCATGTCTCAGGACCCAGACACAGGTGAGCCCTTGGATCGTCAGGGCCGGTCCACCGATGTGGATTAAAATGCCTGAACACTGCGTTTCCTTGCCCTTTGGGGCGTAAATGAGTCCAATGACTCCATTGGTCCCGGATCGACCGATATATCCGAGGTGCCTCGCAACAGCAACAACCACATAAGTTAAACTCATCTAGGCGTGTAAAACCACTGACGCCACTTCTAGCTAGAAGGAAATGCATGCCCTCCTTGAAGTCCTCTCCCGTTTCTGGTCCACTACCGGGGTGTGAGGCTCGCGATTCAACGCTACACAA
Source organism: Allium sativum (assembly GCA_030737875.1). Classification (NCBI taxonomy): domain Eukaryota; kingdom Viridiplantae; phylum Streptophyta; class Magnoliopsida; order Asparagales; family Amaryllidaceae; genus Allium; species Allium sativum. The sequence goes on from JASFAX010000054.1 coordinate 2,013,054, forward strand.
AACTATGCCACACAGGCCGTGCTTTGATCATCACTCAAAAGACTTTGCTTTTCAACAGAAGCCTTGATCATTTGCCACTTAGGCATGCCACACAGGCAAATCACTCCATGCGTTTGATATCCATCAATATATAACCCCTGAGCTCGTACGTCTCAGAGAAGGGCGTTAAGCAAAAGAATAAATTCTCCGCTACCAAACAGATATATATTTAATAGAAATAAATCACACACAATAAAATCCAATGTCAGACACATAGTCTATTTACAAGTTCGTTCTGGGTTTGAACGAAACCGGAGGCACCTAGTACCCCACATATCCATCGATCTCCAAGTATGTCTGGACGATCACTAACTGATTCCCTCCTCTTGGGTGTACGACCCAATCAAGATCATCAGTAATCACCCAAACGACGTGAAGACCTCCGGTCTTCGACCACCGTCTTCATCCTCAACACCACGTCGAATCAGCTATTCAGAATGGGATAAACCCGGTCTTCCTGAATAACTCGCGTATATAATAAACAAGTGTTACACAAACACAACATACGCCTCATTCCAATTCAGAATATTCTTTTATTCAAATATTCTTATACTTTGGGAAAGGTTCCCATTAATTTTATCAAAGATAAATTCTTTAAGTTTATTCTTTAATCTTCTTTTGAATATCAATTCAAACTAGTTGGGATTAGCGAACCACACCGTAATAATTTATTTCCCAATCCCAACCTATTCATCCCATGAAGTAAAATTGGTCATACTTTATATCTAACACCACGGTGTTATCGGTAAATTCAATTACCATTTCTCATTCAAATCTAATTAAAGATTTAACTATCGCCTAGAGCAAAACTGGTGATACTCCATTCTCGACCATTTCAATCTAATTAAAGATTCATTAAAACCCCACTTAGTTTTAATCTTCACAAAAATCAATATCCTGTCTTTAACTGGGTTAAAGAACCAATGTCATCTAAAACATGGTTCACTATAAACCAAAATCACATTCATTAATTATCGGGTTAAAAGACAACTGTTATTTAAAACACCGTTCACGATAAACCCAGAAATCAATTCAAATTCAATTCCAATTAAATAGCATTTAATTGGTATACTTCATTAAATCTAAATAAAAAGATTTAATCTTTTTCTCAACTGGTTTTAAGAACAGTGTTAATGAAGACACCATTCACGACAAACCTAAATCACATTTGATATTAAATACAAGGCTCTGAATAGAAAATTTATCGGCTTATATTCAATATCAAATTCTACTATCAACAAATATCGTATTGGAAATAACGATATAAATACATCTTTCAAATTTCCATAACATTATCTGTATAATCACGAAATCCAACATCGAAATATTTCAAAGACAATTTCGATTCAAATCCATTCCAATTCAATTATTGGAAATTCTGGTTATTTTAAAAACCATTTCAAATCCAATTTATTTATTTAAAAATAAATAAATTATTATTCTAGTTCAAAACTAGTTTATTTCGATAAATATCTACTTTTATCTTTTCAAATTTGGAGCTTTTCATCCCAATTCTTCCCAATTCATTTGTGATGATTTTACATAAATTATTACTATTTTTAATAATTTTATCAAGGCCCGTACTGTCGATTTCCATCAACAGTCACCGAACTGCACTTACAATGATCTTTTCCAAATTTGATTAGGACATAATTTCAAATCCAACAGTTAGATTTCACATTTCTAATATTCGTTAGAAAGCTCTTTTTGATGTGAACCCAACGGTTCCGGTTTTAGGAGAATCCGACGGTTGGATCTCCCGCAACGTCAATTCGAAGTCAATGGTCGAAATTCGCGAATTGCCGCAGCGCGGCGCGTTCTTTTCAGGTCATTATATTATATATATAATATATACTTCGTCGATTTCGTTTTAAAACGTATTTTATAAATCGTTTTAAATTCGTTTTCGAAATGATTTCAACTTCATATTCAATTTCGAATCAAAATTGAATATTCCAAATCATCGATATACAAATGATAATATTTTCAAAATGTTAAATTTTGAAATCACTTTCTTTTCTATATTCATTATAGAAATGAATAAAATCGATATAAATATCGTTCACGTCAAAATGGCGTAAATCTAATCAACAGGGCTTTTATTTAACACATGAATGTTTATTCTATACAACACATGAATGTTTATTCTATTCAACACATGAATTTATTTTCTATTCAACACATGAATATTTATTCTATTCAACACATGAATAATTATTCTATTCAACACATGAATTTATTTTCTATTCAACACATGAATGTTTATTCTATTCAACATATGAATATTTATTCTATTCAACTCATGAATTTATTTTCTATTCAACACATGAATTTATTTTCTAAATTTGAATGAGGCCCAATCAATTACCATAAAATGTTAATTATATGGATTTTCTACAACACATGTATATAATAGCAACGATAAATAATCAGCCATCATCCAAAGTGCACTACACTGTATAAGCATCAAATATAGATATCTAACGCTTACAACAGCCTGTCAATCAATCGATCGACATACAACTAATTATTGGGATTAGTGTATGTCATATATTATCCCAATACCCGTGTGGGGTTTCAAATCAACAAACACAGAATTTAATTTGTGCAGTTGGGCGATATGTAAAATTTATCGTCCCAATCAATATCAGTCAAATCAGTGTATATAAACAAATCGTTTGATTTGTTTATAAATATTTATTTATTCACATACCCGTTAAAAATTATATTTTTAACTATAAAATATTTTTAAGTATAAAAACATTTTATTCATTTCACATCACACAATCAATTTTCACCACAACAAACAATCAAACATACAAGCCATCCATGGTCTGTGGACGACGGGTGTCGGGTGCTACTAAGCACCGTCTGCATCCTAGTATATATTTCAACTAGAAATTAAATTAAAAGTGAGAAGTTCTCACCTTTGGGATCCACTCCGTCAGTCTTTAGCGGATGATGGTTTGGATTCTGTTCACTTCCGTTCGGTTCCATCTCACTCTGTTTCACACGAGTTTTATATTAAAAATCACATTTTTATTCTACTTCTTTATAAATAAAAATCGAATTTTATTCTGCTTCTATATAAATAAATAAAAAAACAAATTTTTCTATTTTAAAAATATATACTTTCCTTATCAAAAATATAAACTTTTCATCATCAACGCTCTAATCTTTTATTATCAAAGTTTTAATCTTTTCTCTTTTTCAAACATAACGTTCATTTTATATTTTCAAAAATAATGTTCTTTCTATATTTTTCACAGCCATATTGTTCTTCTTATATTTTCAAACCATATTTTCTTGTTTTTAAAAGTCAAAGCTTTCTTCCTTTTAAAAGTCTTGTCTTTCTCTTGCTATATATAATATGACAATCATATTTTTACATAAACTATATTCACTACTAAAAATTACATTTTTTTAAAATGCTATATATAAATGTAAAACTGGTTTACTTTAAGTAAGTAAAATAATAAAAACTCACCTTTTTATCTTTGTAAAATTCGAATTTTTAATCAAAGAAGGGCATACCGGTCAAAGGTGGAGTGGCCAGCTGGGGCGCCGGGGTCTGTGGTCGTCCGGGGTGGTGCTTCACTGACCGTCGGTGGCCAAAATTGGACCCACAGCGGCTGTCCTTCGATTTAAGGGTGGTGGAGAGGAGAGAGAAGGGAAGAGGGACGGAGGATCATCTGAGGGTGGTCGTGGGGGTGTCTCCGGCGCTAGAGACGGAAACTAGGATGACGACAGGGTTTCAGCGGGTATGGGATGTTTTGGGCGTGGGTTTATTGAAGGAAGAGGAGAGGGAAGCACGAGGGAGAGGGAGGGGTTGCTGGAGGGGCCACCGACGATGGCGCATCAGGGTAGGCGAAGGCGAGCCACTAGAGGCGGCTAGGGCTGGGAGCGGTTTCAGGCTTTTTTTTTCGATCGATTTAAAACGATGGTAGGGGGATTGACTTTGGGAATAGGAGATAAAGGGGAGGGGGGTTTAATTATAATTAATTTATTTAATTTAATTTCAAAAAGCAACTTTTTATTTCGAACTCAAAATCAAACCAACCGACTGCCATCCATAGCTAATTACCCCCATTCCGAACACGATGGGATAGGTATCGCAGGCTGATTCGATCGTTTTGATCAGTTTTCATCAAAATCAAAATATAACTCTATATATTGAATTTGAACGTACATTTCAATCTACCGGGGCCACATACGGACTCTGAAAATTCCCGAAAAATATTTTCTAGCTTCGTATTGACGATACGGTCCTAATAAAACTAATTTCATCGAATTATGAGACCGTTTGCAAAATGGCCAATTTCAGGTCGATCGAAATTGACTGAAACTGGTAAAATGTGTTTTCCTTCGCCACGCTCACATATTGGTTCGAAAAATTACGAATTTTAAAACATAGCAATAACTTGACATCACGATCCAACAAAAGTGGTTTCGTCGAAAACTGAGGTCATTTGCAAAATTTCCATTTTTAAGGTCCAAAATTCCATAGCGACTATTCTGAATTTTCAACTAGACATATCTTTTTATCCCCGCTATGAAATTTTGATTTTTCGGATTCGTTGGAAAGATATTCTCAAATAGATTCTAATATTTATGGTTCGCTAAAATCCGGTTTATTTTGAATCCTGTACATTCATTTGAACTTTGAAATCGAATTTTCGAACTAACGCGCCATTTTAGGCTCGTTATATAATTAAAATAAATTATTTATATTCCAACGACGATTCGAATAAATATATACATTCTAATTCTATTCAAAATAAATTTCTCATCATTATTGTTCAAAATAATTCATTTTAAATATTCAAAATTCATTAAAATTGCCAAAATAAAAATTTTAAATTGGCTCGGAATTTCCGGGTTATTACAATCTCCCCCACTTAAAACTTTTCGTCCCCGAAAAGGAACGAAGCCGAAAGTTGTTTAACTAATCAACTCAACTTTCATTATTTTCATTACGGCTTAAGTTCTTCAACTTTTCAGTTTCTAAGAACTTTTCAAATTTTTCAAAAATTTGGCTAACACCCTAAATTTCGAAAAATTTAGCCATAACCTCCCCTGCACCGGGGACTTCGGGATATTTCAAATAGCCTCCCATGGCCCTCACCAATCCAAAAAGAAAAAGAAACAGCCAAGCGGCTAGCCAACCGGCTCATAAAATCATCCAAACCCAAGAAATACAATAAACATGTGCCTATTTGTCGGCAAACAATTTTATTCTTCTGCTCTAGCCTCCTTGCTATGACCTGTTCAATGTAAGTACATGTATGGGCCTGCAAAATGCGACTAATTTTCAATACAACTCGCTATTTGGCTCTATTTGGCTAAATGGTTCAAATTTTAATTAATCAACCAATAATCAAACAACGCAATCAGAAATCAATTAGTTGATTATCATTTCAAATTCATAACTTTGATACATAGTCCAAAAATCAGATTTTTGATGCCAAATCACAACAATAAGCCCTATCTAATTTTGGTTCTCACACCAGTCAATTGGAATCATATAGAAATCCCACCTTCGAAACACGAATATAAATACTGATGATGTCCGGACATCATCAGAATTATCCCCGAGTGGCTAGAGCGTGATTCCATATCTATTCCGTATATTAAAACTTCGGATACATGCAGATCAGACGTATATAAAAAATCTTTATATACTAGATTGTCCAAATTCAATCATAAAATAAATAATCAAAAACGAATAATTGATTTAAATTTTCAAAACAAAAATTGTTTTCAATTTTATTTTAAAAACATCACTCTTCACACTCGTTCTTGGATACTACTGATCCCATATCTAACGAGTCATTCTTATTGGATATTACTAATTCAATTTCTGATGAATTCTTTCGTATGGTTCTAATGTGTCTTATTCTCCGAGCTCTGTAAACAAAAGATCTGATGCCAAATGTAACGAAAAGGAATTTCGCTCGATCCGAATCTGTCGCTAAACCGACCAAGATCGTTCGAAACCCGTGATTGTTTTGAGAACACGACAAACCAGAACACAAATAGAAGAACATTTCATTGCTTATTACAACAATTCATCAGAATACAAGAACATACAGAGTATGAATGAATAAAATACATTCGATAAATATCAGAGATTACAGTAAATTACATAGCAGCGGAAAAATAATACAAAATACAACTGAAAGTAATACACGGATACATAGCTTTCCAAGTATCGTTCCAACTGTAAACCAGGTTCCTGTGAATATAAATCTGCAAAACCAAAACTACTAGCTGCCCGTGTCAAAATAAGGGCACACAGAGTTTAGGTTAAAACAATAAACTCCAGGTCAGTCATGTGACTGGTGTGAGAACTAAAATAGTTATTAATCTTTATTTTTAACGTTAGGTAAATCAAGCGACCACGCCGTATAACACAGAATGGGTTTCCTCCCAAGAGTACCAGTGCATAAAACAACAGCGCAATGCTAAATAAAGAACAATGAAGCTATTATAAGACCCAGGTCCCATCACACAATGCAACACAAGCCGGAGGATAGGGTTTTACCTTATAATAGCCAAAGCATGCTTGATACGCTGAATTTCATGTTTTATTATTATAAGTGTATAGTGTACAAAACAATTTCAATCATAAGTATAAATAATAGGCGGCATATGTGCCTCATCCCGCTTTGTCGCCATACTAGGCCCTACAATCCAAACTGCAAATATCACGTATTGGAATTTGGATTTCCATCTGTGAACCGAGGCAAAAGATAGTCCTCACCGATTCGAGACAATCTAGCCCATGTCTCAGGACCCAAACACAGTTGAGCCCTTGGATCGTCAGGGCCGGTCCACCGATGTGGATTAAAATGCCTGAACACTACGTTTCCCTGACCTTTGGGGCTTAAATGAGTCCAATGACTCCATCGGTCCCGGATCGACCAATATATCCGAGGCGCCTCTCAACAGCAACAACCACATAAGTCAAACTCGTCAGGGCGTGTGAAACCACTGACGCCACTTCTAGCTAGAAGGAAACGCATGCCCTCCCTGAAGTCCTCTCTCGTTTCTGGTCCACTACCGAGGTGTGAGGCTCGCGAATCAACGCTACACAAAGCTATGCCACACCGGCCGTGCTTTGATCATCACTCACAAGACTTTGCTTTTCAACAGAAGCCTTGATCATTTTCCACTTAGGCATGCCACACAGGAAATTCACTCCATGCGTTTGATATCCATCAATATATAACCCCCGAGCTTGTACGTCTTAGAGGAGGCGTTAAGCAAGAGAATAAATTCTCCGCCGCCAAACAGATATATATTTAATAGAAATCAATCACACAGAATAAAATCTAATGTTAGACACATAGTCCATTTACAAGTTCGTTCTGGGTCTGGACGAAACCGGAGGCACCTAGTACTCCGCATATCAATCGATCTCCAAGTACGTCTGGACGATCACTAACTGATTCCCTCCTCTTGGGTGTACGACCCAATCAAGATCATCAGTAATCACCCCAACGACGTGAAGACCTCCGGTCTTCGACCACCATCTTCATCCTCGACACCACGTCGAATCAGCTATTCAGAATGGGATAAACCCGGTCTTCCTGAATAACTCGCGTATATGATAAACAAGTGTTACACAAATACAACATACGCCTCATTCCAATTCATAATATTCTTTTATTCAAATATTCTTATACTTTGGGAAAGGTTCCCATTAATTTTATCAAAGATAAATTCTTTAAATTTATTCTTTAATCTTCTTTTGAATATCAATTCAAACTAGTCGGGATTAGCGAACCACACCGAAGTAATCATTTATTTTATTTCCCAATCCCAACCTATTCATCCCACGAAGTAAAACTGGTCATACTTCATATCTAACACGACAGTGTTATCGGTAAATTCAATTACCATTTCACGTTCAAATCTAATTAAAGATCAAACTATCGCCTGGATTAAAACTGCTGATACTCCATTCTCGACCATTTCAATATAATTAAAGATTCATTAAAACCCCACTTAGTTTTAATCTTCACAGAAATCAATATCCTGTCTTTAACTGGGTTAAAGAACCAATATCATCTAAAAAACGGTTCACTATAAACCCAAAATCACATTCATTAATTATCGGGTTAAAAGACAAGTGTTATTTAAAACACCGTTCACGATAAACCCAAAAATCAATTCAAATTCAATTCCAATTAAATACCATTTAATTGGTATACTTCATTAAATTTAAATAAAAAGATTTAATCTTTTTCTCAACTGGGTTTAAGAACAGTGTTAATGAAGACACTGTATATGTATAATCACGAAATCCAAAATCTAAATATTCCAAAGACAATTTCGATTCAAATCCATTCCAATTCAATTATTGGAAATTCTGGTTATTTTCAAAACCATTTGAAATCCAATTTATTTATTTAAAAATAAATAAATTATTATTCTAGTTCAAAACTAGTTCATTTCGATAAAAATCTACTTTTATCTTTTCAAATTTGGAGTTTTTCATTACAATTCTTCACAAATCATTTCTTATGATTTTACACAAATTATTACTATTTTTAATAATTTTATCAAGGCCCGTACAGTCGATTTCCATCAACAGTCCTTGAACGGCACTTACAGCGACCTTTTCCAAATTTGATTTGGACATAATTCCAAATACAACTGTTAGATTTCACATTTCTAATATTCGTTAGAAAGCTCTTTTAGATACAAACCCAATAGTTCTGGTTTTAGGAGAATCCGACGGTCGGATCTCCCACGACGTCAATTCAAAGTCAATGGTCGAAATTTGCGAACTGCTGCAGTGCTACGCGTTCTATTCAGGCCATAATATTATATATATAATATATATAATATATACTTCATCGATTTCCATTTAAAACGTATTTTATAAATCATTTTAAATTCGTTTTCGAAACGATTTCAACTTCATATTCAATTTCGAATCAAAATTGAATATTCCACATCATCGATATACAAATGATAATATTTTCAAAACGTTAAATTTTGAAATCACTTTCTTTTCTATATTCATTATAGAAATGAATAAAATCGATATAAATATCGTTCACGTCAAAATGGCGTCAATCTAATTAACACGGCTTTTATTTAACACATGAATGATTATTCTATTCAACACATGAATATTTATTCTACTCAACACATGAATTTATTTTCTATTCAACACATGAATGTTTATTCTATTCAACACATGAATATTTATTCTATTCAACACATGAATTTATTTTCTATTCAACACATGAATGTTTATTCTATTCAACACATGAATATTTATTCTATTCAACACATGAATTTATTTTCTATTCAACACATGAATTTATTTTCTAAATTGGAATGAGGCCCAATCAATTACCATATAATGTTAATTATATGGATTTTCTACAACACATGTATATAATAGCAACGATAATTAATCAACCATCATCCAAAGTGCACTACACTATGTAAGCATCAAATATAGATATCTAACACTTACAACAGCCTGTCAATCAATCGATCAACATACAACTAATTATTGGGATTAGTGTATGTCATATATTATACCAATACTCGTGTGGGGTTTCAAATCAACAAACATAGATTTTTATTTGAGCACTTGGGCGATGTGTAAAATTTATCGTCCCAATCAATATCAATCAAATTAGTGTATATAAACAAATCGTTCGATTTGTTTATAAATTTTTATTTATTCACATACCCGTTAAAAAATATATTTTTAACGATAAAATATTTTTAAGTATATAAATATTTTATTCATTTCACATCACACAATCAATTTTCACCACAACAAACAATCAAACATACAAGCCATCCATGGTCTGTGGACGATGGGGGTTGGGTGCTACTAAGCACCGTCTGCATCCTAGTACATATTTCAACTAGAAATTAAATTAAAAGTGAGAAGTTCTCACCTTTGGGATCCACTCCGTCAGTCTTTAGCGGATGATGGTTTGGATTCTGTTCACTTCCATTCGGTTCCATCGCACTCTATTTCACACGATTTTTATATGAAAAACCACATATCTATTTTAACGCTATACGGATAAAAATCATGTTTTTATTCTACTTCTTTATAAATAAAAATCAAATTTTATTCTTCTTCTATAAAAATAAAAATAAAAATCAAATTTCTCTATTTTAAAAATATATACTTTCCTTATCAAAAATATAATCTTTTCATCATCAATGCTCTAATCTTTTATTATCAAAGTTTTAATCTTTTCTCTTTTTCAAACATAACATTCATTTTATATTTTCAAAAATAATGTTCTTTCTATATTTTTCACAACCATATTGTTCTTCTTATATTTTCAAACCATATTTTTCTTGTTTTTAAAAGTCAAAGCTTTCTTCCTTTCAAAAATCTTGTCTTTCTCTTGCTATATATAATATGACAATCATATTTTTACATAAACTATATTCACTACTAAAAATTACATTTTTTTTAAAATGCTATATATAGATATAAAACTGATTTCCTTTAAGTAAGTAAAATAATAAAAACTCACCTTTTTACCTTTGTAAAAATCAAATTTTTAATCGAAGAAGGGCATACCGGTCAGCGGTGGAGTGGCCAGCTGGGGTACCGGGGTCTGTGGTGGTCCAAGGTGGTGCTGCACTGACCATCGGTGTCCAAATTGGACCCACAGCGGCTGTCCTTTGATTTAAGGGTGGTGGAGAGGAGAGAGAGAAGGGAAGAGGGGCGGAGGATCGTCCGAGGGAGGCCGTTGGGGTGTCTCCGGCGCTGGAGGCGGAAACTAGGGTGGCGACAGGGTTTCAGCAAGTATGGGATGTTTTGGGCGCGGGTTTATTGAAGGAAGAGGATAGGGAAGCACGAGGGGGAGGGAGGGGTTGCTGGAGAGGCCGACAACGATGGCGGATCAAGGGGCGACGACGAGCCACTAGAGGCGGCTAGGGCTGGGAGTGGTTTCAGGCTTTTTTTTCTTCTTTTTTCGATCGGTTTAAAGTGATGGTAGGGGGTTGACTTTGGGAATAGGAGATAAAGGGGAGGGGGTTTAATTATAATTAATTTATTTTATTTAATTTCAAAAAGCAACTTTTTATTTTGAACTCAAAATCGAACCCACCGACTGTCATCTATAGCTAATTACCCCCATTCCGAACACGATAGGATAGGTATCGCAGGCTGATTCGATTGTTTCGATCAGTTTTCATTAAAATCAAAATATAACTCTATATATTGAATTTGAATGTGCATTTCAGTCTACCAGGGCTACATACGGACACTAGAAATCCCTGAAAAATATTTTCTAGCTTCGTATTGATGATACGGTCCTAACAAATCTAGTTTCATCGAATTCTGAGATCTTTTGAAAAATGGCCAATTTCAGGTCGATCGAAACTGACTGAAACTGGTCAAATGTGTTTTCCTTTGCCACGCTCACATATTGATTCGAAAAATTACGAATTTTGAAACCTAGCAATAACTTGACATCACGGATCCAACAAAAGTGGTTTCGTCGAAAACCGAGGTCGTTTGCAAAAATTTCCATTTTTAAGGGCCAGAATTCCATAGCGACTATTCTGAATTTTCAACTGGACATATCTTTTTATCCCCGCTATGAAATTTTGATTTTTCGGATTCGTTCGAAAGATATTCTCAATTAGATTCTAATATTTCTGGTTTCGCTAAAATCCGGTTTATTTTGAATCATGTACATTCATTTGAACTTTGAAATCGAATTTTCGAACTACCGCGCCATTTCAGGCTCGTTATATAATTAAAATAAATTATTTATATTCTAACGACGATTCGAATAAATATATACGTTCCAATTCTATTCAAAATAAATTTCTCTTCGTTATTATTCGAAATAATTCATTTTAAATATTCAAAATTCATTAAAATTGCCAAAATAAAAATTTTAAATTGGCTCAGAATTTTCGGGTTATTACAACGGTGTTATTGGTAAAATTAATTACCATTTCACGTTCAAATCTAATTAAAGATTTAACTATCGCTTGGAGCAAAAATGGTGATACTCCATTCTCGATCATTTCTTGAATTTGATAATTTTAGCTACCAAATTCACCTTTCTATATATTCAAAGATTCCTTAAAACTCTAATTCAGTTTTAATTTCCAAAAATCATTACTTAATGATTATTCAAAGTTAAGAAATTAATCTTATCTTTAACTGGGCTAAAGAACTAATGTCATTTAAAACACAGCTCATGATAAACCAAAATTCACATTCCATTAATAATGGAATCTTCACGGAATACAGATCATTATATATAATCGATATGAACTTCCATGTCCAACCGATAATATAAGTGGAATAACGACAAAGCCTTTTAAATTCTATATACAGTAACAGTCTTCCTCCACGGAAGTTCACTTTGAGTATTACTGAATCAAATTCCATTCCATTCCCATTTATTTTATTAAATTGGAAAACTTTTCTTTGGAAATTTCCCCTAAATCTTCATTAAAAGATTTATAAATTCCAAATCCCATTTCACTGTAAATCGGGTTAAAGAATGAATGTCATTAAAAACACAGTTCACAATAAACCTAATTCGCATTCCATTTCAAATCCAATTAAATGTTAATTAATTGGTAATTCTTCTCTACATCTTAATTAAACGATTTATTCTTTTCACACGGGGTTTCAGAACAGTGTTACTGAAGACCCCATCTCGAGACATTCTCTAACATAAATTAATAGGAGAACAATTCCCTAAGTATTAATCCCAAAGGCCGAAACGAACATCAGATTAATACCCAAGAAACCATTCAACTTAGCTAATCTCCAGTTAGTTTCTAATTTTCTTAACTCCACTGGGTTTAAGAACAGTATTATTAAAGATACCATTCACGACAAATCTAAAATCCAATTTAATATTAAATACAAGGCTCTGAATAGAAAATATACCGGCTTATATTCAATATAAAGTTCTGAAATCTACCAATATCGTATTGGAATAACGATATATATATCTTCCAAATTCCTCCACAATGTCCGTATAATCAAAGAATCAAATATCGAAATATTCCGAAGATAATTTTGATTCAAATCCATTCCAATTCATATATTGGAAATTCTGATTATTTTTAAAACCATTTCAAATCCAATTTATTTATTTAAAAATACTGGATTATAATTCTAGTTCATAACTAGTTCATTTCGATAAAAATATGTTCCTATCTTTTCAAAAATGGGATTTTTCATCCCAATTCTTTCCAAATCATTTATTATGATTTTACACAAATTATTGATATTTTTAATAATTTTATCAAGGCCCGTACAGTCGATTTCCATAAACGGCCATCGAACTACACTTACAACGACCTTTTCCAAATTTGATTTGGACATAATTCCAAATCCAACCATTAGATTTCAAATCTCTAAAATTCATTGGAAAGCTCTTTTCGATATGAGCCCAACAGTTCCAGTTTTAGGAGAATCTGACGGTCGGATCTCCTGTAATGTCCATTCGAAGTCAATGGTCGAAATTCACAAACTACCGCGGCGCGGCGTGCTCTATTCAGGCTATTATATATATATTATATATATATATTTCATCGATTTCCATTTAAAACGTATTCTATAAATTGTTCTAAATTCGTTTTCAAAATGATTTCATCTTCATTTTCAATTTTAAATCAAAAATGAATATTCCTTATCATTATAATATATAAATGATAATATTTTCAAAATATCAGATTTTGAAATCATTTCCTTTTCGATATTCATTATAAAAACGAATAAAATTGATATAAAACATCGTTCACATCTAAATGGCGTTAATCTAATCAACACGGCTTTATATATTTAAATATTTTCGTGTCCATCCCAAATCGGACATCAAAATCTTTTGATCTTTTACTGAATATTATTTTAAAATATTCATTCTTTCTGAACTGGAATCAAACACAATCAATTACCATATAATTTTATTTATATGGATTTCATACAACACATGTATCGAACAACAATGATAAACAATCAACCATCATCCAGAGTGCATTCTACACTGCATAAGCATTAAATATAAATATTTAATGCTTATAATAATCTGTCAACCAATTGATTGACATACTACTAAACAATTGGGATTAGTGTACGTCAAATATCATCCCAATACCCATGTGGGATTTCAACCAACAAATGTTGAATATTATTTGTGCAGTTGGGCAATATGTAAAATTTTATCATCCCAATCCATATTAGTCAAATGTCTGTAATAACCAAATCGTCTGATTTATAAATGAATATTTATTTTATTCATATACACATTAAAAATTATATTTTTAACGCTAAAATATTTTATTCGACACATGAATATTTTATATAGTCTATTTCACATGACTAACAATTTTCACAACACAATCAAACAAACAAGTCATCCATGGTCTGTGGATGACGGGGAGCAGTTCATATATGCAGTTATAAAATAAATAACTATACAAAGAAAATAATAATGAGGAGTTCTCACCTTGGGGTTCCACTCCGTCATCCTTTATCATCGCTCAGATTCTCCGTTTTGATTCCAACGCAATCTGTTTTATGAAATTTATATTAAAAATCACGTTTTTATCCGTTATCTAGATAATAAAAATCCATTTTTATAATGCTTCTATATATATAAAAATCAAATTTTTATATCGCTATATCTATATAAAAGATCAAATTTTCATCCCTCTACTATATACATAAAAATTATATTTTTATGCAAAGATTTCTCTATAAAAATTAAATTTTTATAATTTAGTTTTATATATAAAAATCATTTCTTTACATTGCCACTTCATTATAAAAATTATATTTTTATAACGCTACTATACATATAAAAATCATATTTTTATTTTGCTTACCTTATAATAAAAATCGTATTTTTATTATAATATCGCTTAATGTAAAAACAAATCTCATCTTTATTACATCGCTTCATGAAAAATCTCATCTTTATTTGGTTAAAATCAAATCTTTATTTACTTAAAAATCAAATCCTATTTTATTTAAAAATCAAATCTTTTTGTAAATAAAAATCATTTCTTTTTGTAAATAAAAATCAATTCTTTTTGTAAATAAAAATCAATTCTTTTTGCAAGAACTAAAAATTATCATCAATGGAGAATTCAGAAACTCATAGCGCATGGGGGGGGTTGCTGTTGCTCTTAGTGGTGGTGGACGACCTGAGGTGGTGTCGGAGCCGCGTCAGTAGCACAGGGTGGCGCAGGGCATATGCAGCAGCGGCGGAGGAGTTTAAAGTGGCCGGCGGCTCGATTTCTAGGGCTTAGGGGTGCTGTTTTGAGTGGAGAAGAAGGGGGTGCCGCAGTTGATCGAAGGGAGGCGGAGGTCCGGTCCGGGGCGCGGCTAGGGAGGGCCCCGCGACGGAGGCACTGGCGGTTGAGATCGGGATCGAGGGGGGAGCAAGTTTTATTTTACATTTTTTTCTGATTTTGGGTGCGTTGACTTAATGAGAGGGAGGATAGATAAATTAAAGGGGGCCTTTATAATAGTTTATATATTTTATTTAATTTGAATTCTGAAAAGTAAATTTTCATTTCAACTCCAATTCGAACCCAATGACTGTCGCTCCTAGCTAAGTACCCCCATTCTGAACACAATGGGATATGTCCGGTAAGCCAATTCGACTGTTACGATTAGTTTCCACTAAATTTAAAATATAAATCATTATATTTTAAATTCAAACGCACATTTCAGTTTACGAGGGCCACATACGGACCCCAAAAATTCCAGAAAAATAAATCTGACTATGTTTTGACGATACAGTCCTAACAAAACTAATTTCATCGAATTTGAAGACCGTTTGAAAAATGGCCATTTTCCAGTCGATTAAATTCAAATTGAAATCGGTCAAATGCGTTTTAAATCCACCACGCTCACATATTGATTTCAAAAATTATGAAAATTGGAATCTAGTTATAATTTGACATCACGGATCCAATAAAAGTGGTTTCGTCGAAAACGGAAGTCGTTTGCGAAATGGCTATTTTTAAGGTCCATATTTCCATAGCGACTTTTCTGAATTTTCAACTGGGCATAACTTTTTATTCCCGCAATGAAATTTAGATTTTTCAGATTCATTGGAAAGGTATTTTCAAACAGATTCAAATATTTTTAGTTTCACCAAAATCCAGTTTGTTTTGAATCATGTACATTCATTTGAAATTTGAAATCAAATTTTCAAACTACCGCGCCATTTTCAATTCCTTTTATAATTAAAATAAATATTTATATTATAATTTTGATTTAAATAAATATATACGTTCTAGCTCTATTCAAAATAAATTTCTAGTCATTATTATTTAAAATAATTCATTTTAAATATTCAAAATTTCAATAAAATTGCCAAAATAGAAATTTTAAATTGGTTCTGATTTTCCGCATTGTTACAATCTCCCCCACTTAAAATCTTTTTGTCCTCGAGAAGGAACGGTGCTGAAAGTTGTTTTACAAACCAACTCAACTTTCAGTTTGGCTTTAATTCTTCAACTTTTCAGTTTCTAAGAATTTTCAAATTTTTCGAAAATTTGGCTAACACCTTAAATTTTCGAAAAATTTCGCCATAACCTCCTTTGTACAGGGAGCACCGGAGAAATCCCCGAACTGCCACATAGGCCCTCTCATCTCAAGATTGGCTCTTAAGAATTTCTCGAGCTCTTCCTTTATGTGGGGTGGAGTTGCGATCCAACTTTCAAGACCTTTATTGGGTCGTCGGATCTGATAAGAACGTCCACTGTAACGACCCAGAAAATCTGAACCAATTTAAAAAATTTTAATTGGCTAAAATAATGGATTTTAAATATTTAAAATAAATATTTTAAGTAATGGCGATGAAAACTGAGTTGAATCGACATTTGAAAACAAATATAATTAATTATAATTATATATAGAATTGAAAATAGCGCGGTAGTTCGAAAATTCGATTTCTAATTTCAAATGAATATACAGAATTCAATATAAGTCAGAATTGAACGAAACAAGAAATATTTGAATCTGTATAACTATATCTTTATAACGAAGTTAACAAACTGGGATTTCATCTTAGAAATGATAAGATATGTCCAGTTTAAAATTAGAAATAGTCGCTGTGGAATTTATATATATTTTTATATATATAAGGCCCTTAAAAATAGCAATTTTGCAGATGACCTCGGATTTCGACGAAACCAATTTTGTTAGATCCGTAGTGTCAAGATATTGTTAGGTTTCAAATTTCATAATTTTTCGAATCAATATGTGAGCGTGGCAAAAGAAAACGCGTTTGACCAGTTTCTGTTGAATTTAATCGACTGGAAATTGGCCATTTTTCGAACGGTCTCAGAATTCGACGAAACTAGTTTTGTTAGGACCGTATCGTCAATACGAAGCTAGAAAATATTTTTCTGGAATTTTTCTAGTTAGTATGTGACCCCGGTAATTTGAAATGTGCGTTTAAAATTCAATATAGTGATTTAAATGTAAATTCAAAAAGAAACCGATTGTAATGATCAAACCAGCTTGCGATACATATCCCATTGTGTTCGGAATGGGGGTAAAACGCTATGGACGACAGGCGGTGGGCCTCGTTTCGAGGTCGTAAGTAAAAGTCAACTTTTTGAATAATTAAATAAAAAAAAAATATATAATATTTTAAATTCCCTCCCTCCCCTTATCTTCTGCTTGCCCCCCCCCCCCCCCGTTCATTATAATCTCAGAAACGAAAAAAGAAAAAAAAAAGCAAAAAAACCTAAATCGCCAGCGCCGCCCCCCGATCCCTCGAGCGCCGTACCCATCATCGCCTCCCTCGGTCGACCTCCCGCCCCTCGTTCGAACCCCGAAGCCCTGCATCGACGAAGACCCGAGGCCCCTTCCTCCATCGCGAACGATTCGAGACCCCCCCCCCCCCCAGTTCGCGACGCTGGTTCGCGAGTCCCCCCTCGAAGCTGCCTCCGTCCATCGGCGAAGACCTTCCCCCCCCGCTCCTCTGTAAGTTTTTAATTTAATTTAATTTTTATTTATTTTATTTTTATTAAATATATAAACTGATTTAGTTTAAAAGTTAAAAACTGATTTAGTTTAAAAATTTAAAAACTGATTTATTTTATAAAGATTTTAAACTGATTTTTTTTTTAGGAATAATAAACTGATTTTGTTAAAAATATAACTGTTTTGTTTTAAAAAGATTAAAACTGTTTTATTTTAAAAAGGTAGTTTAAAACTGAATATTTTTAAAAGATTAAAACTGAATTTTATAAAAAGATAAAAATTGATTTTGTAAAAGAATAAAACTGATTTCTTTTAGCAAAAGTAAAAATCATATTTTTATATGTTAAAAGCAAAAGTAAAAACATATTTTTTATATGTGAAAGCAAAAGTAAAAAATTATGTTTTTATATGTGAAAGCAAAAGTAAAAATCATGTTTTTATATGTGAAAGCAAAAGTAAAAATCATGTTTTTATATGTGAAAGCAAAAGTAAAAATCATATTTTTATATGTTGAAAGCGAAAGTAAAAATCATATTTTTATATATTGAATAGCGAAGTCAAAATTCGATTTTTATATATTGAATAGCATAGTAAAAATTCTATTTTTACATATGCAGAGAATACGGGTGAAAGCGACAAATAGGCGAAGATTTCTATTAAGAAGAGTCGTGAAGTTGGATAGCTATTGGTGAGATTTCTGATTTAAAATTTATATATATATATATATACGTGTGAAGTAAAAGTGAATTGCTATATATAAATATATATATATATATATATATATATATATATATATATATATACGCCCCTCGTCCACTAACCATGGACGATATTTATTGGTTGAAATTGTGGTGAAAATAGAATGATTGTTTGGGATTGTTTGTGATTGATATTGGTTGATTGTGGTTGAAAAATACCCATTGGTGGTTGTGAAATATTTGGTTGAAACCACATAGGATTAGTTTGTGGAAATGAATAAATATATATACATGCCGCCTGCGTGCGAACTAGATGCATGTTTCCCATTGTCAAAAACCGCGAGGTTTTAAGGTAGAGCGAGGAGCCGTACTAGGGACGGTGCCGGTGTAACTACCCTGCCGTTATGCTGCCGAAATTTTGAATAATATTTGTGTGTTTGAATTATTTTCATATGCTTAAAACTATAGAAAACATTCATGTGTTGAATTGATATTCATTCGTTGTTTAGAAATTCATGTGTTGAATGGTATTCATATTTTGAAATAAATAGTTCGATAATAAAAATCACATTTTTATCGATATCTAAAAACTATAGAAAACATTCATGTGTTGAATTGATATTCATTCGTTGTTTAGAAATTCATGTGTTGAATGGTATTCATATTTTGAAATAAATAGTTCGATAATAAAAATCACATTTTTATCGATATCTAAAAACTATTGAAAACATTCATGTGTTGAATTGATATTCATTCGTTGTTTAGAAATTCATGTGTTGAATGGTATTCATATTTTGAAATAAATTGTTCGATAATAAAAATCACATTTTTATCTATATATAAAAACTATTGAAAACATTCATGTGTTGAATTGATATTCATTCGTTGTTTAGAAATTCATGTGTTGAATGGTATTCATATTTTGAAATAAACTGTTTGATAATAAAAATCACCTTTTATCGACTATATGAACTATATAGAAAAATAGTGTTTTGAAATGAATCGTTTTACAATAAAAATCACATTTTTATTGTATGCATAAATCGTTAAAATGTGAAGAGTTGAAAATAGCCACTTGTTCAAAATAAACATATATGAGTTGAAATATTCATTAATTAGCTAATGAAATGATTTGCACCTATTTATGTAACATTAGAATGAATGGAGTTTTTAAACCAAATAGAAATCAAATATGAAGTTGAATAGAAAATGAAAAATGATATGAACTGTATATATATGTACATGCAATATTCATTGAACAGGTTATAGCAAAGGGGCTAGAGAAGAGGAATAAAATTTGTGCCCGACAAATAGGTACACATTTACTGATTTGTTTGGGTGATGATTTTGAGCCTGTTGGCTAGCCGCTTGGCTTTTTCTTTTTCTTTTTGAGATTAGAAGGACCGGGACGCTATTTGCGATTTCCCGACGCTCCCGGTGCAGGGGAGGTTATGGCGAAATTTTTCCAAAATTTAAGGAGTTAGAAAATTTTTGAAGTGAAAACGATATAGAAATCATTGAATGAACTATATTTATATAACTATATAAATATAAATAAAATTAAAACGAAACGAGGCCGTGCAGTTCATATTTTGAAACCGTGATTTCAAACGACTAGTACGGGAAATCCGACCATTGGATTTTCCCGAAACCTCAACCGTCGGGTTCGCCTTGGAATAATCTTTCCAACGGCACCAACCTTGTAAAAATCCAACGGTTGGATTGTCCGGAATGTTTAATTCAAATTTGAAGAAAAGCAGCGCCAGAATCGATTTTATTTATATATAAATATAAATAGAATTATATTTAATCGAATAACGACGCTGCAGTTCGTATTTTGAAATCGAAAATTCAAACGATTGTACCGGGAGATCCGACCGTCGGATTTTCCCGAAACTGGAACCGTTGGATTCGTTTTGAAAAGACCTTTCTAATGATGTAAATTTTGTGAAGATCCAATGGTTAGATTTTCAGATATGTGTAAATCAAATCTGAAGAAAAACAGCGCCACGGCCACGTTATGGCCCGAAGCGTCGTTTTGAATAAAATGGCTATTTTAAAATAAATAAAAATAGCGATAAATAGTTATAAAATATCGTAAGCGATACGGAATGGAAATAAACTGAATTTGCTGGATTTATGTGATGTTTGATGGTTGAATGTGTTTGGTGTGAAAACTATATTAAAGAACACAATTGGTGTTGTCGAATAATTTAACCATTGAAATAAATCGATTTGAAATTCTAAATATACGTGAATTATTTGAAAAGGCCGAGTTAACTCTCATTTCGAATAATCGACCGACGATTGAAATTCGAAGATGAAGACGATGGTCGAAGACCGGAGATCTTCACCTCGTTTGGATGGTAACCGAGGTCCTGATTGGGAGGCATCCCGAAATATGGATAATGAGTGGTGATCGTTCAGACGTACGTGTTGATCGAAGGGTTTGCGAGGTATTTAGTGCCTCCGGTTTCGTTCAGACCCAGAACGGACTTGTAAATGGACTGTGTGTCTGACATAGGATTTATTCTGTGTGGCATGCTAAGATGCAGTGATCAGGACTTCTGTTGAAAAGCAAAGTCTTGTGGTGATGATCAAAGCACCGCCTGTGTGCCGTAGCTTTGTGTATAACGTGAATTCGCGAGCCTCACACCCCGGTATGAACCTAAAACGGGAGAGGACATCAGGGAGGACATGCGTTTCTTTCTAGCTAGGGTGGTGTCAGTGACCTACCAGCCCTGACATTTATATACTTTTCACCTATGTGGTTGTTGCTGTTGCGAGGCGCCTCGGTTTGGTCGGACGATCCGGGTCCGATGGAGTCATTCGTTGGCTCATTTACGCCCCAAAGGGCGGAGGAACGTATTGTTCAGGCACTATAATCCACTCCGTGTGGACCGGCCCTGACGATCCAAGGGGCAGTTGCGGCTGTTCCGGAGACATGGGCTAGATTGTCTCGAATTCGGAAAGGACTATCTTTTGCCTTGGTTCATGACGGAAATCCAATTTCCAAATACGTGACGATGCGGTTTCGATTGTATATATATACATTTGGCGACATAGTGGCATGGGACGCTCATGTCGTCTATGATTGATAGTTATGATTTGAAATTGTTTTCAAAACATATAAACACTAGCAATAATATCAAATGCCTTTGTTTTATTCGTATCAAGCATATCTTGGCCGTTATAAGGTAAAAACTCTATCCTCCGGTTTGCGTTGCATTGTGTGATGGGAACTGAGTCTTATAACGGCTTCATTTTTATAAAAAGCATAGCGATGTTTAAAAGAATGATTTGTTTTAAAGCACTGGCAATCCAATGGAGTAAACCCGTTCCACGAAAGTGGCGTGGTCCTGTGATTAGCCAATTATATATGTGTTGAGTAGATTTCTCATACCAGTCCCATGACTGACTCGTAGTTTGTTTCACTCTCAAACTCGGGTGCCCCTTTTTCCACACGGGCAGCCTTGTATTCAGGTTTAGCTGGTTCTTTCTGGATAGCTGGAGCTGAAGATGGATTCTATCATTTATTTCTTTTTATGCTGTTCAGCTCCTATTGTACATATTTTGTTTATTTCCGCTGTAGACATTTATGTATAGCTGAACTGTATTTGTACTAAGTAAGATCCTGTATACTGTGTAACTCTGATGATTACTTTTATCCAGTATATTTTGTTGTTCATTCTGGTGTATTTATTTAATTCTGTTCTGCTATTATATGTTTCTGTGTTATATTCCAAAAGATAACCTTGTTTCCGTGAGAACGGGAAATCGGGTCGTCTCAACGTGGTATCAGAGCTTTGGTTAAGCTTAGTTCTGGAATATAACATTTGAACGAACTCGTCA
The DNA here is from genome assembly GCA_030737875.1 of Allium sativum. Lineage (NCBI taxonomy): Eukaryota > Viridiplantae > Streptophyta > Magnoliopsida > Asparagales > Amaryllidaceae > Allium > Allium sativum. The sequence continues at coordinate 2,035,626 of JASFAX010000054.1, forward strand.
GAAATAGAACCAGTAGTGTTCTAGGACGGGTAACTCAATACAGATAGGATCAGCAATATCCTAGTATGAGTAATGCAGAATGAATACACTTCGATAGACACATTTACACTTCAAGTATTTGTCTCTATATTTTAAAATACCTTTTCTGTGACCTGACACTTGATCTGCTATTTGCAGAAGAACTAGAAAATGAGTGCCAGAAACAGAAGAAGTAATACTGACCCGGATATAGAAGCTCTATTCAAGAAGTATAGAAATCTGGGTGGAAAGCCGTTCTCGGGCGAAGAATCTATTATGAGAACACAAGCTTGGATTCGTTCGGCTGAGAAAATATTCGAAGCATTAAAGCTTAGGGAAGACCAGAAAAGATTACTGGCCTCCTGGGCGCTCGAAGATGAAGCTTTGTTCTGGTGGGATTCTGTTGTTAAGGATAATCCAGAAGGTGATATCACCTGGGATAGATTCAAAGTGATTTTCCTAGAAAGATTTACTCCTCCCGAGGCAACCGAGAGGCTATGTGATGAATTTTCTTATCTAATACAAGGTGATATGACCATTCCCGAATATCATAAGAAATTCAATGAACTTTCTCACTTTGCTCCTCATCTAATTCAAAATCCGAAGAGTAAAAATATGAGATTTATTCACGGGCTTCAAAGGAAATACCAGAATAAAGTATTGGGGCATGTGAAGCTTCCTTTTTCAGAAATGATTTATATGGCTTATCAATATGAAGACCTAGATAAGAAAGGAATGTTATGCGACGAAGAAGAAGTCTATTCTAGTGACAAAACAGAGTCAGAAGCTGATATTCCTGAAGCCAGTAAGAGGTCTGACGTCAGTAAGAAGCCCAAGGCAAACCGAAAAAGGGCCAGATCCGGAAAAGAACTAGTAACGACCGCCACATGCAATAACTGCCATAAGCGAGGGCATTTGCAAGGAAAATGCAGATCTTTGAAGAAACTAAAGAAGAGTGAACCGAAGTCAAAGAAGAAGTTTCAGGAGACTAGAGAATGCAGCATTTGCCATCGGTTTGGCCATGTAAGACAGGATTGCCGGCTGTTAAAGCCAACCAAGGAGGCTCAAATAAATGAAGTAGCAGAAACTTCTGAGCCCTCAGCTAGTCAAGAAAGGGCCGACGTTTTAGAAGGCACGCTCAATGTCAAAAACATTCCAGTTAAAGTACTGTTTGACACAGGCGCGTCGCGAAGCTTTATTGCAAAGAGTGCAGTCAAGAAGTTGGATTTGAATTTGAAGAAGCTCAAAGAGCCAATGACTGTCCGAAATCCAGTTGGAGGTTCCATCAATCTTAGTTGGGTTTGTGCAGTACCCGTCTCTTTTTCTTGCTATAAATTCCCTATTATCTCTGTCGTCATGAATTTTGATGAATTCGATCTTATTTTGGGATTGGATTGGTTAACCAAATATGAAGCAGAAGTCAAATGCGCCGAGAGAGTCGTAAAGGCAAAGATTAAATCAGGTGATTATATAACCATTCCCTGTGAAGGTCAGAATGCTAATAGAAAAGACTTCTGGGCAGCTTTGAATGTTTCTCCAGCCCAAATAGAAAATATCCCTGAAATCACTGAAAATATTCCTCACCTCATCAAAGATATTCCTGTCGTCAAGAATTATGCGGATGTGTTCGAGGAAGTTGTTCGCTTACCTCCGCAGAGAGAAATAGATTTCAGAATTGCTTTAATTCCAAATGCAAGGCCGGTAGTTCACGCTATTCGAAGAATGTCCTTGAAAGAGAAGGAGGAATTAGACAATCAAACACGACAGCTAGTATGGAAAGGTCTGATCAGGCCTAGTTTCTCTGACTGGGGTGCAGCAGTGGTATTTGTCCCAAAATCTGACGGTACTCTACGGCTATGTGTGGATTATCGTGATTTAAACAAGCAGACTATAAAGAACAAATATCCATTGCCGCGGATTGATGATTTGTTGGATCGATTAAATGGAGCACAAGTATTCTCACGAATGGACCTAGCTACAGGTTTCCACCAACTTCGAATTGCCGAAGAGTGTGTTCCAATGACAGCGTTCAGAGGCCCCGACTTATTCTACGAGTGGTTAGTAATGCCGTTCGGCTTATGTAACGCTCCAGCTTACTTCGTCGATCTAATGAACCGAGTATTTAGGGGAGTATTGAATAAATTTGTTCTGGTTTTTATTGATGATATTCTAATCTTCTCTAAATCAAAGGCCGAACATGAAAAGCATCTGGAACAGGTTCTAGAAATTCTCAGAAGGAATGTATTGAAAGCCAAATTTTCCAAGTGTATCTTCTGGCAAGATGAAGTGAAATTTCTGGGCCACGTCGTATCGCAAGAAGGAATCGCTGTGGATCCAAGCAAAATCACAGCTATTCAGAATTGGAAACAGCCCAGTACTCCCACTGAAGTCCGCAGTTTTCTTGGATTGGCTAGCTATTATCGAAAGTTCGTTAAAGACTTTTCGAAGATATCTGGTCACTTAACGAAGCTTACAAAGAAGCATTCTAAATTCAAATGGACTTCAGAAAATGAGGAGGCTTTTGAAGAGCTAAAGTTGAGATTAACAACTGCTCCAGTGTTAACCATCATCGATGGCAACCAAGATTTAAAAGTCTGGACTGATGCTTCTAGAGAAGGCCTTGGAGCAGTGTTAATGCAAAGAGGCCAAGTAATTGCTTATGCTAGCCGTCAACTGAAGCCACACGAGAAGAACTACGTAACTCACGATCTTGAGTTATTGGCTATCATATTCTCTTTGAAAATCTGGAGACACTATCTTCTGGGCGAGAGATTTGAACTGTTTACGGATCACCAGTCGTTAAAGTATCTATTCACTCAGAAGGACTTGAATTTGAGGCAGCAACGTTGGCTGGAGTTTCTTGCAGCATATGACTTTGAAATTATATATACTCCAGGAAAAGCCAATGTCGTGGCCGATGCGTTAAGCCGAAAGAATGTAATGATCGCCAGTTTCATCATTGCGACTTCATTGATTGATAAGATATCGGCTCTCCAAAAGGACGACCAATTTATCAAAGGAATAAGTCAGCGAATTCGTGAAGGCAATGCTTCGGATTTCCAGTTAGACAGCGAAGGGATTCTGAGGTTAGAAGGACGAATTTGCGTTCCAGAAATTCCTGAACTCAGAAGAGAGGTGCTTGATGAATGTCACAAATCTAAGCTCAGTATCCATCCGGGTGTGAATAAAATGTATAACGACATCAAACGCACATTCTGGTGGAAGTCGTTAAAAAGAGACATCTCAATATATGTTAGTCGATGCCCTACTTGCCAGCTAGTCAAAAGTGACCAACAGAAATTGGCTGGATTGTTGCAACCACTAGAAGTTCCTGGCTGGAAGTGGGAGCATATTTCTATGGATTTCATTGATGGTCTGCCCAGAACAAGAAAAGGAAATGACAGTATTTGGGTGATCGTAGATCGTTTCACGAAGACCGCCCATTTCATACCTGTCAGATCAAACAGAACTGCTCAGAGTCTGGCGCAGATTTACTTCAGGGAAATAGTTAGACTACATGGAGTGCCGCTCAGTATAGTCAGTGATAGAGATACAATTTTCACTAGTAAATTCTGGGCAGCATTTCAAGTCTAACTGGGAACGAAGTTAAACATGAGCACCGCTTATCATCCTCAGACAGACGGTCAGACTGAGAGGGTGAATCGCATTCTAGAAGATCTATTGCGGGCTTGTGTTATAGATTTCGGTGGATCATGGGAAGACAATCTACATTTGGCTGAATTCTCTTATAACAACAGCTACCAGGCGAGTCTGACAATGTCGCCATTCGAAGCATTGTATGGTAGACCTTGCCGATCTCCTGCTTGCTGGGTCGAACCAGGAAATAGACTTGTGTTGGGTCCCGATATGATTCGAGAAGCTGCCGACAAAGTTGATTTTATCAAGAAGCGATTACTCGCCGCCCAAAGCCGACAAAAGAGCTATGCCGATAAAAGAAGGAGAGATATATCCTTTGAAGTTGGCGACTATGTATATTTGAAAGTATCGCCGATGAGAGGAGTTATCCGGTTCGGTAAAACTGGAAAGTTAGCACCCAAATTCATTGGTCCGTTTCCTATTCTGGAACGGATTGGAACTCTTGCTTATAGGGTCAAACTTCCTGACTGGTTGCCTGGTGTGCATGATGTATTTCACATATCTCAACTTCGAAAGCACGTTCATGATCCAGACTTGATCGTGGAAGAAGCAGCTCAGCAGGACATTGAAATTACTCCAGAATTAGCTGTGAGGCGAGAGCCGCTAAAGATTATCGGCAAAGAAACCAAAGAGCTGAGGAACAAGAAGGTTCACTTAGTCAAAGTGCAATGGAGTGGAGATCCGCGAGATTGTACTTGGGAAACGGAGGAGAGCATTCAGAAAGCTTATCCTAGATGCCGAGTAGACATCTCTGATTGACTCTGGTGCAAGGTACATTTACCCTACTTCGCATTACCATTTAATTCTCTATTCTGTTGCTATTTTCTTCCCATGGATGTGCATTGTTTATTCTATACTCAGAATATTAAAAACAAATTGGTTGTTGTATTGTGGGATTGTAGAGATATCAAACCACTTTCGACTTTATTCCTTTTCAGGGACGAAAAGTTTTAAGTGGGGGAGATTGTAACGACCCAGAAAATCTGAACCAATTTAAAAATTTTTAATTGGCTAAAATAATGGATTTTAAATATTTAAAATAAATATTTTAAGTAATGGCGATGAAAACTGAGTTGAATCGACATTTGAAAACAAATATAATTAATTATAATTATATATAGAATTGAAAATAGCGCGGTAGTTCGAAAATTCGATTTCTAATTTCAAATGAATATACAGAATTCAATATAAGTCAGAATTGAACGAAACAAGAAATATTTGAATCTGTATAACTATATCTTTATAACGAAGTTAACAAACTGGGATTTCATCTTAGAAATGATAAGATATGTCCAGTTTAAAATTAGAAATAGTCGCTGTGGAATTTATATATATTTTTATATATATAAGGCCCTTAAAAATAGCAATTTTGCAGATGACCTCGGATTTCGACGAAACCAATTTTGTTAGATCCGTAGTGTCAAGATATTGTTAGGTTTCAAATTTCATAATTTTTCGAATCAATATGTGAGCGTGGCAAAAGAAAACGCGTTTGACCAGTTTCTGTTGAATTTAATCGACTGGAAATTGGCCATTTTTCAAACGGTCTCAGAATTCGACGAAACTAGTTTTGTTAGGACCGTATCGTCAATACGAAGCTAGAAAATATTTTTCTGGAATTTTTCTAGTTAGTATGTGACCCCGGTAATTTGAAATGTGCGTTTAAAATTCAATATAGTGATTTAAATGTAAATTCAAAAAGAAACCGATTGTAATGATCAAACCAGCTTGCGATACATATCCCATTGTGTTCGGAATGGGGGTAAAACGCTATGGACGACAGGCGGTGGGCCTCGTTTCGAGGTCGTAAGTAAAAGTCAACTTTTTGAATAATTAAATAAAAAAAAATATAATATTTTAAATTCCCTCCCTCCCCTTATCTTCTGCTTGGCCCCCCCCCCGTTCATTATAATCTCAGAAACGAAAAAAGAAAAAAAAAAAAAGCAAAAAAACCTAAATCGCCAGCGCCGCCCCCCGATCCCTCGAGCGCCGTACCCATCATCGCCTCCCTCGGTCGACCTCCCGCCCCTCGTTCGAACCCCGAAGCCCTGCATCGACGAAGACCCGAGGCCCCTCCCTCCATCGCGAACGATTCGAGACCCCCCCCCCCCAGTTCGCGACGCTGATTCGCGAGTCCCCCTCGAAGCTGCCTCCGTCCATCGGCGAAGACCTTCCCCCCCCCCCCCCCCGCTCCTCTGTAAGTTTTTAATTTAATTTTATTTTTATTTATTTTATTTTTATTAAATATATAAACTGATTTAGTTTAAAAGTTAAAAACTGATTTAGTTTAAAAATTTAAAAACTGATTTATTTTATAAAGATTTTAAACTGATTTTTTTTTTAGGAATAATAAACTGATTTTGTTAAAAATATAACTGTTTTGTTTTAAAAAGATTAAAACTGTTTTATTTTAAAAAGGTAGTTTAAAACTGAATATTTTTAAAAGATTAAAACTGAATTTTATAAAAAGATAAAAATTGATTTTGTAAAAGAATAAAACTGATTTCTTTTAGCAAAAGTAAAAATCATATTTTTATATGTTAAAAGCAAAAGTAAAAATCATATTTTTATATTGAAAGCAAAAGTAGAAAACATATTTTTATATGTTGAAAGCAAAAATAGAAAACATATTTTTATATGTGAAAGCAAAAATAGAAAACATATTTTTATATGTGAAAGCAAAGGTAAAAATTATATTTTTATATGTGAAAGCAAAAGTAAAAATTATGTTTTTCTATGTGAAAGCAAAAGTAAAAACATATTTTTTATATGTGAAAGCAAAAGTAAAAAATTATGTTTTTATATGTGAAAGCAAAAGTAAAAATCATGTTTTTATATGTGAAAGCAAAAGTAAAAATCATGTTTTTATATGTGAAAGCAAAAGTAAAAATCATATTTTTATATGTTGAAAGCGAAAGTAAAAATCATATTTTTATATATTGAATAGCGAAGTCAAAATTCGATTTTTATATATTGAATAGCATAGTAAAAATTCTATTTTTACATATGCAGAGAATACGGGTGAAAGCGACAAATAGGCGAAGATTTCTATTAAGAAGAGTCGTGAAGTTGGATAGCTATTGGTGAGATTTCTGATTTAAAATTTATATATATATATATACGTGTGAAGTAAAAGTGAATTGCTATATATAAATATATATATATATATATATACGCCCCTCGTCCACAAACCATGGACGATATTTATTGGTTGAAATTGTGGTGAAAATAGAATGATTGTTTGGGATTGTTTGTGATTGATATTGGTTGATTGTGGTTGAAAAATACCCATTGGTGGTTGTGAAATATTTGGTTGAAACCACATAGGATTAGTTTGTGGAAATGAATAAATATATATACATGCCGCCTGCGTGCGAACTAGATGCATGTTTCCCATTGTCAAAAACCGCGAGGTTTTAAGGTAGAGCGAGGAGCCGTACTAGGGACGGTGCCGGTGTAACTACCCTGCCGTTATGCTGCCGAAATTTTGAATAATATTTGTGTGTTTGAATTATTTTCATATGCTTAAAACTATAGAAAACATTCATGTGTTGAATTGATATTCATTCGTTGTTTAGAAATTCATGTGTTGAATGGTATTCATATTTTGAAATAAATAGTTCGATAATAAAAATCACATTTTTATCGATATCTAAAAACTATAGAAAACATTCATGTGTTGAATTGATATTCATTCGTTGTTTAGAAATTCATGTGTTGAATGGTATTCATATTTTGAAATAAATAGTTCGATAATAAAAATCACATTTTTATCGATATCTAAAAACTATTGAAAACATTCATGTGTTGAATTGATATTCATTCGTTGTTTAGAAATTCATGTGTTGAATGGTATTCATATTTTGAAATAAATTGTTCGATAATAAAAATCACATTTTTATCTATATATAAAAACTATTGAAAACATTCATGTGTTGAATTGATATTCATTCGTTGTTTAGAAATTCATGTGTTGAATGGTATTCATATTTTGAAATAAACTGTTTGATAATAAAAATCACCTTTTATCGACTATATGAACTATATAGAAAAATAGTGTTTTGAAATGAATCGTTTTACAATAAAAATCACATTTTTATTGTATGCATAAATCGTTAAAATGTGAAGAGTTGAAAATAGCCACTTGTTCAAAATAAACATATATGAGTTGAAATATTCATTAATTAGCTAATGAAATGATTTGCACCTATTTATGTAACATTAGAATGAATGGAGTTTTTAAACCAAATAGAAATCAAATATGAAGTTGAATAGAAAATGAAAAATGATATGAACTGTATATATATGTACATGCAATATTCATTGAACAGGTTATAGCAAAGGGGCTAGAGAAGAGGAATAAAATTTGTGCCCGACAAATAGGTACACATTTACTGATTTGTTTGGGTGATGATTTTGAGCCTGTTGGCTAGCCGCTTGGCTTTTTCTTTTTCTTTTTGAGATTAGAAGGACCGGGACGCTATTTGCGATTTCCCGACGCTCCCGGTGCAGGGGAGGTTATGGCGAAATTTTTCCAAAATTTAAGGAGTTAGAAAATTTTTGAAGTGAAAACGATATAGAAATCATTGAATGAACTATATTTATATAACTATATAAATATAAATAAAATTAAAACGAAACGAGGCCGTGCAGTTCATATTTTGAAACCGTGATTTCAAACGACTAGTACGGGAAATCCGACCATTGGATTTTCCCGAAACCTCAACCGTCGGGTTCGCCTTGGAATAATCTTTCCAACGGCACCAACCTTGTAAAAATCCAACGGTTGGATTGTCCGGAATGTTTAATTCAAATTTGAAGAAAAGCAGCGCCAGAATCGATTTTATTTATATATAAATATAAATAGAATTATATTTAATCGAATAACGACGCTGCAGTTCGTATTTTGAAATCGAAAATTCAAACGATTGTACCGGGAGATCCGACCGTCGGATTTTCCCGAAACTGGAACCGTTGGATTCGTTTTGAAAAGACCTTTCTAATGATGTAAATTTTGTGAAGATCCAATGGTTAGATTTTCAGATATGTGTAAATCAAATCTGAAGAAAAACAGCGCCACGGCCACGTTATGGCCCGAAGCGTCGTTTTGAATAAAATGGCTATTTTAAAATAAATAAAAATAGCGATAAATAGTTATAAAATATCGTAAGCGATACGGAATGGAAATAAACTGAATTTGCTGGATTTATGTGATGTTTGATGGTTGAATGTGTTTGGTGTGAAAACTATATTAAAGAACACAATTGGTGTTGTCGAATAATTTAACCATTGAAATAAATCGATTTGAAATTCTAAATATACGTGAATTATTTGAAAAGGCCGAGTTAACTCTCATTTCGAATAATCGACCGACGATTGAAATTCGAAGATGAAGACGATGGTCGAAGACCGGAGATCTTCACCTCGTTTGGATGGTAACCGAGGTCCTGATTGGGAGGCATCCCGAAATATGGATAATGAGTGGTGATCGTTCAGACGTACGTGTTGATCGAAGGGTTTGCGAGGTATTTAGTGCCTCCGGTTTCGTTCAGACCCAGAACGGACTTGTAAATGGACTGTGTGTCTGACATAGGATTTATTCTGTGTGGCATGCTAAGATGCAGTGATCAGGACTTCTGTTGAAAAGCAAAGTCTTGTGGTGATGATCAAAGCACCGCCTGTGTGGCGTAGCTTTGTGTATAACGTGAATTCGCGAGCCTCACACCCCGGTATGAACCTAAAACGGGAGAGGACATCAGGGAGGACATGCGTTTCTTTCTAGCTAGGGTGGTGTCAGTGACCTACCAGCCCTGACATTTATATACTTTTCACCTATGTGGTTGTTGCTGTTGCGAGGCGCCTCGGTTTGGTCGGACGATCCGGGTCCGATGGAGTCATTCGTTGGCTCATTTACGCCCCAAAGGGCGGAGGAACGTATTGTTCAGGCACTATAATCCACTCCGTGTGGACCGGCCCTGACGATCCAAGGGGCAGTTGCGGCTGTTCCGGAGACATGGGCTAGATTGTCTCGAATTCGGAAAGGACTATCTTTTGCCTTGGTTCATGACGGAAATCCAATTTCCAAATACGTGACGATGCGGTTTCGATAGTATATATATACATTTGGCGACATAGTGGCATGGGACGCTCATGTCGTCTATGATTGATAGTTATGATTTGAAATTGTTTTCAAAACATATAAACACTAGCAATAATATCAAATGCCTTTGTTTTATTCGTATCAAGCATATCTTGGCCGTTATAAGGTAAAAACTCTATCCTCCGGTTTGCGTTGCATTGTGTGATGGGAACTGAGTCTTATAACGGCTTCATTTTTATAAAAAGCATAGCGATGTTTAAAAGAATGATTTGTTTTAAAGCACTGGCAATCCAATGGAGTAAACCCGTTCCACGAAAGTGGCGTGGTCCTGTGATTAGCCAATTATATATGTGTTGAGTAGATTTCTCATACCAGTCCCATGACTGACTCGTAGTTTGTTTCACTCTCAAACTCGGGTGCCCCTTTTTCCACACGGGCAGCCTTGTATTCAGGTTTAGCTGGTTCTTTCTGGATAGCTGGAGCTGAAGATGGATTCTATCATTTATTTCTTTTTATGCTGTTCAGCTCCTATTGTACATATTTTGTTTATTTCCGCTGTAGACATTTATGTATAGCTGAACTGTATTTGTACTAAGTAAGATCCTGTATACTGTGTAACTCTGATGATTACTTTTATCCAGTATATTTTGTTGTTCATTCTGGTGTATTTATTTAATTCTGTTCTGCTATTATATGTTTCTGTGTTATATTCCAAAAGATAACCTTGTTTCCGTGAGAACGGGAAATCGGGTCGTCTCATCCACCGTTGGCTCTACCGGGGTAGCCTTTTCGAGATTGGGCTCTTTGTCCTCCCTTCGATCTAGATCATCAAAAAGACGATAATGGCGCCTGAGACAGGACTCAGATGCTTTTGATTGGTATATAAAGACGGTCTTAACGCAAGAAGGCGGAGGCACTGTCTTGCCTTTGTCCTTATTGCACGCATTCTTCCATTCTATGAGGTAGCAATATCTAGCCATTGCTTGGTTGCTTTTAACTGTGACGATTCTATTTTCCATTGGAAACTACATCAGTATGGACCATGGTGACATGAAGACTCAGAATTTTGCGTGGAAGGGTCATTCGAAGAAGACAATGTATGGAGTAAGGACATCAATAGCTACAAAGGTAAGGATTCAGACCTGACTCCGGTCCACTTCTCCAAGTTCTACGGGAAGGTCTACCATGGCAACTGGGTGTTGGACGATCCACTAAAGTCGTGGATCATGACATGGCAGGGTTTCAAGTGTTTGGCCTTAAGTTTCATCTGGTTGTAGGCCGCTTTGAAGATGATATTGACCAAACTCCCTGAATCAATGAGAATTCTTCAAACGAAGGCCGGGCCAATCTGAGCAGAGATAACGAGATGATCTATAGTTGGGATTTTAATTCCCGTTGATTCCCTCTCGCTGAAGACTATGTCGTCCCACATTGTCTTCTGAAGTTTGGCGGGAAATGACTCGTCTAGGGTAGAACAGGTTTCGTATGTGGCATGGTTGATCGAATTGGCTTACTCCTCCATCTTGCAGAAGCTCTCATGTGAAGGGTGAGATCCACCACAGACAATGTTGATCACAATGCCACGTGACCTTTGCTTGGACGGTCTTGGTGCCGCATTAGTAGGAGCTAGGGGAGTGGGCGTTTGACAGGCGCGTAACTGCTTCGGGATTAGCGGGATCTTGACCATACTGCTTCAGGCATTTCTCCAGGATGAGACTTTCGGTCGCATCTTTGAGGTGGCGACAGTCATTCGTGTTGTGCCCATACATGTCATGAAACCTATAGTATTTGCGGGAATTTTTCTCACGGTCGGTGGATTCCCTTGTGTTGGGCTTCTTGTACTAGAGCGTATTACAAGTTTCTAGGTAGAAGGTCTCCATGTCATGATTTAGCAGAGTGTAGTTCCTTTAATTTTGATAGCGATCATGCTTCTTGGGGTCCAAGGGAGTCTAGTTATTGTTGTGACTACCTTGTTTTCTAGGGTTCGGCTTCGGCTTGTAGGGGATGGCTCCTTTATCCTTGTCGGAAGATTCTTCGACATGTTTTCCTTTGACGCTACCGTCGATGGTGCGGATGTGCGAGTTGTCAGAGTGGTTGGCCCGTGAGGATCTGTTACTCCGAGCTTCCTCTTGGCATAACAACTTTCCCGCCTTTTCATTAAATGCCACTAAATACATGTGTTGTTTTCTATCTATCCAGGTTCCGAATTCAAAGTAGAGAAAATGCCTTTGGCTTGCTAGAAGAACACGGTACGGGGTTCAGGATCATCAACCTCGGTGAGGGCAGTATTGAATCACATGAGATAGCTTTTGAGAGACTCTACAGGGCCCTGGTACAAGTTGGACAGGGTGTGTGCATTTTTTGGAGTTGGAACGTGCATCCTGAACTGTTTGACCAATTCCGTGGCTTGCTGGCCGAAGTTATTGACATAGTGGAGCGGAAGGCAAGAGAACCAAAGCAAAGCCATTCCAGCCAAATCGACTGGGAAGCTTTTGCACTTGACGATGTCGGTGGCCCGACCGGAGTCCATCTTTCATTCGTAGCGGTTCAGAAAAGTATAGGGATTAATCGTGCCATCATAAAGTGTCGCTTGTAGCATGCTGAAGCGTAGTGGCCACACAGCCTTATGCACAACCTTATTGAAGGGATTACGCCTCAGGTAGGTTTCCCATGAGCCGTTGGCATTTCCCCGCATATCTCTGATGATCCTCCGGACCATGCCGGGAAGATATGCTGGATAGACATCTTCTGGAGGAATCTTGTTCCGGTGAACTTTGGGAGTTCTGTTCCGTGGACGCCTTCTATAGTGAATGTCGGGATCATCCTCTTCCATGTCGTCGACATCAATTGTGTGGTTCCGACATAGCTGGGCTGAGCGGGCTGACGTTCATTCTGATTTTGAGGGACTTGGGCCTATTGAGCTATTGAAAGCATAGGCGCCAAGTTCTGAGCGACGACAGTAGGGTTCTGTCGAGGAAGGGGTGATTAATCAGACCTGGTTCACATTGATTACTAGTTTGGGTCGATCACGATGATGTGTGCCCCCGCTACAAGTGACGATGGTTCTGTCACCGTTCCCATTTCTGTTGCCGTTGTCGTTGTTGTGACCGTTAATGTGAGCACCAGAGCGGACAATGACATTGTTGTTAAGGATGAACTTCCTTCGTTGATGTGGGCCCTGAGACTCGGATGAAGAGGTTTTGGAGACAGTACGCCTTACTCGGGGATTGTTCTGAGCGAGTTAGAGTTTGGGCGACTATGCGTTGACTCTCTTGAAGTTGAAGCATATGGTTGATGTTGTTCTTCAACATTTGGTTGAGTTCAAGAGCCGTATTTTCATACTTCTTATTGAGCGCATAAATCTACGCTTAAGTTGCGGGGTCTTCGGGACCGATAGAGGAAGTATGTCTATTTCGGCCAGGGTATCCACTCGTTGAGGTTGTTGGGATGTTCCAGCTTCAGTCGAATTAGCAGAACCGATCATTGTAATCTTTGGTCGCTTAACCATCGTAAGCTGACTTGGCGGTGGGATAGAGAAGGAACCTAAAGAAAGTCGGAGTCGAGACGGGGATATGTGACGAAAGAGTGAGTGTTAGATATTTCCCAGTGAAAGAACCAAAATGTTGATGCTAAAATATGGCAACAACAAATAAGTTTCTTAATTACTTAAGAAATGCAGTTTCGCATATGGAAAATAAGTGTAGAAAAGAAGTAATTAACGCATGAGATTTATAGTGGTTCGGTCCCATAAGGGGCCTACGTCAACTTTGGAATAGTTGCTTGACTATTATTCACAATAATGAGTCACAAGCTATAATCCTCTTCTAGGCATTTAATTACAAACATTTCCATATGATTTGGAGTCATAGTCATCATATACGAATATTGGAAAAAGTCATTTTGGTCCTTCTTCTTCCTTAAAGCAAGGATGTCATTAAAGAGGTCACTTGGAGCTCTCAATAGGTGTCAATTCAACTAAATTCCAACCCCTTTGAAGTGTGAGCTTGGGGGTATATATAGTGGAGTGGCTAGGTGGAAGTAGGTAGGACTTGGGGACCACCCAGCAGAAAATTGCATCAGGGGCTTGCGTGCATTAGGAAATCGCATCATGCATGATTATTGGAAGAAAATTCTCATCCCCTTTGTAGGATGAGATTTTGACATCCCAGGGATGCGAAAATCGCATCCCAAAGGGATGCGTGGTGAATATCAGGGGTGTCTCATCCGTTGGATGTGATTGCATTGCATCACAAGAGATGTGGTGCCATCGTATCTAGTGGGATGCGATGACATCGCATTTGGAGGGATACAACACCATTGCAACTCATTGGATGCGATGGGGATGCATCCCGAGGGATGCGATGCCATCGCATCTCGTCGGATTTGGTGGCGTCGCATCCTAAGGGATGCAGTGCCATCGCAACTTATTGGATGTGATGCGATGGGACGATGGATAAGATCCCCTGGTTTATGCGATGCGAAGCAAGTAATCATGATGCGGTGCGAGTCGTGGTGGGATGATGCGAGGCCAGTTGTTACTTGCTCTTTTCTAGGCCTGAACCTTCAGTGGCTTGGTAATACTTCGAGCTTTGGTGCCATATGAAGCATAGAGTCGGATGGGTCTTGTGTACTTTAGGGAACCAGACAAAAATACCGGTTAACACTATTATGTTGCATAAGAATACCAGAGCTTTTGAGTTCATTTCCATTTTTTAGGATAATTTTAATTACTAAGACTTCTAACTTTTAACCAGCATTGCAACTCGTGAAATTATATTCATTTACATAGCATTTGTTCAAACAGTAAACAGATTTACCACAACAGAAAAACCAATTGTAATTCTTAAACTCTCATTGTCTAAGTTATGTTTTAAAATATTTTACATTAAGACCTTGATGATTCATCGCCGTAGATGCGTTGACCGCCAAAACTAAGGATAAACCAAGAAGAAGGAAATATGACATAAGCTCCACTGGTTGGTGAAAATTCATGTAATTTCCTCTTTTATTTAGTTTTTATTATGCGTAGGTGAATCCATATTGTAAGTATCCATACCGTTTATCCCTGAAATTTATTTCACCATGTTTACTTCGATGCACGTCATTTGGTAGTTGGGTAACCACTTGAGTATCATGTGCCATGATGAGTTTAGTGCAAGTAATAACGAGTTGCATACGTATACTCAATTCGGTTCAAACTTCTATACCATTTATTTTAACTACAACACGTCTGAGGTAGCAAGGACAACAAATGTTTGGCACAGGTTTTATTTCTGTATTACCTTTACCACATTTTTCGAATATCAGGTTCATTTATCTTAATCACAACACAGTCAATGGCATGAAAGAAAACAAGTAATAAAATCACTATAGCTATCATTAAAAACCAAATTACATGAATGAATGACCATTCACATGAAAATCCTAATTATTATATTTTATAAATAATGATGTGAAGAAATAAATAAGGAGTCAAGTTAACCAAACCATAACACATGACAGGCTACACTAAGTTAATTATTTGCAAATTTAAAAGTTATAGGATTTTAATGGAGATGCAATAGGAGTACTTCATAGTTTGCATCCTATGATACTCCAGTGCTTGTTGGTCACTATTTTTTATTTTTCTTCTTTATACAACACAGAAATGCATGGAATTATCGATTTTAGTGGTGGTATATAGAAAAACAGAAAAGGAAGGGAAAACAAAAATGATGCTTCAGCAGATGGAATGATTATATGGTTATTAATCAACTCTTCTTAAATTCTTTTCATAACTCAAATATATTGCTATGAACCAACTTTTCCACGCCTCTTTGCGTAACATAGTACACGGCTTAACTAACTTTTCTTTCGTTTGCTGCATAACAAGCCAGTAAAAAGAATGGGTGTATGTGGTACCTTATCAAACTTCATCAAAAATGGTATGCTTAAAAATGAGAACGAAAATAAATAGATAAAGGTCAAACTTCAGTAAAAGACGAAGAGGAAGTAAAAAGATTTCAAAAATAAAACAAATAAAAAGTATCACATATAATTTACCTTCGACATATAGGTTTGGTAGTTACAAATCGATCGCAACTAAAAACACAGATCACATACCATTAATCCTGGAAAAAAATGAATAATACCTGATCGATGCAGATTTGGAGATATAATCAATCGATTGCGCATGTTTGGATGGTTATGCAAGATTTCGGGTAATCGGATTAGTGGTTTGAGAGCAGTTTTGCAAATTGATTGTTTGATTATAGTGGATATTAAGGAAAAAAGTATTTTAGATGGTGAATGATTTTAGAATGTGAATGGTTTTGAGAGAAATTTTGAGTGTTGATTAGGGAAAAGGTATTTTAGATGGTGAATGATTTTCATCTGCGTTGTTAGGAAACGATTAATATATTCAAACGCATTCGTCTGCATTGTCATCTAACAGTTAATGCATTCCAACAAAGTAGAAGGGTTTTATGAATGGAAAAAGAATGGTTAAGGAAAAAGAACGTTCATACTTAGCCAAATTTGATCCGTTAGATTAATAGCCCTAGGCTACATGAAGTCCATTGTTGTAACAGACCGCCTGGAATAGGCCTAAATTTCGACCTAGAAAAGCCCCATCGAAACTTGGAGCCATTCTTAACAGGTCGTTGGTTCCTGTAAGGATTACATTTGGATAGAATATATAAATACACAGATACTTCAAATGGAAATCTCACATAGCGGAAAGAGAAAATATAATACTAAAAATAAGATGTACCATTTATTTCAAAACCACAGGAATACAACAGTCACAGTTACATCTGTTTAATGGGTACAACAATAGTTAATTCTCAACTTTTAAAAAGAAGTAAAGCGATAACTAATAATAATAGCATAATAACTTCGTCTTCTTCATCAGCTTTAATCATCACTTTGTTCATGGCTTTTACCCCATCTACTGACTTGTTGGATATATTGAGGAGAGAGGTTAGAATATAAAGTCCTGTGTGACTGAAATATAGTGTTACTTAATACACATACCCTATATTTTTAGCAGATTACATATGTCAAGGTATGTCTACGAAGCACACGATAAACACAAGTTTCTAACCAATGGGGTTGATATCCAAGTCAATAGACCATTAGTGTTTTTAGGGCAAAGACCCAATGAAGTGGCATTCGCAGTCACTTATGGCCCTATTAAAGGTGGATTCTTACATTCTCGTATAACCCTGAGATGGACCCCTAGCCCTTCTAAACCCTATCCTAAAACATTGACGTTCTTAAATCTATTCTCTCATTTGTAATATCAGAAGTAGTATTGCGAACATTACTACTTAACCTATATTACCCAGTAGGACACCTATGTCACTAAGACTTCCCTTAGACAGTTGGTGAGCATGCAATGACCACATATTCTTCAATTACCAATCTCTCCCTAGTTGAGCCCTTACAAGCTTCTAGAGGAATTGGACATCTCCGTGAACTACCCTACTCCATTACCATTTTATGCCTAACCACTTTTATAAAAGGAGGACCCAAAGGCCTACTTCAAATCTAATAAGGGTGGGTCCCATAACTCTGGTTCCTCCCCAAGGAAAAAAACCTTCGGAGGGACCCTAGTCCTAACCACTTAAGACTCAAACTAGATAAAAAGTGAGTCATCCACTTAAGACCTTCTCAAGGCATAGTAAGCAGGTCTATTTTCACACAATAGACTTATACATATATATATAGTTATATATATATATACACACTAGACCTCTCACATTAAACCGCACACCTCTAAATGCAGGATATGTTAGTCAGTTTTGGAAGACTTCTAATACAAGTTGGTTTAACCTCATGTCTAGTGTACTGAGTTTTTGAATGACCCATGGCACCTAGACATCTCACATTAGTTGGACCCACTTGTGGTTGCTGGATTTGTCGGTCGGTTCAGGGCAGGCTTCCACCAAAATGACAGCTAACCTCATGTCTATGTGTCAGTGTTAATATATATATATATATATATATACATATATATATATATATATATAAAGCCGTGCTATATACACACAAGCAATCAAACATATATTTATTACGAGGATATTTCAAATTCGAATCTAACCTAACTGCATTTACTATGATAATACAACGTTTATTATGTTTATATAAGTATAATAATAATAATGCCTAAATAACGTAAATATTCATAAAATGGGTGAAACATTTTAACGAGGTGGAAATTGTCAACTTTTATCCAAATCAAGGCATACAAGTTAGGTTTTCCATACTTTTACCGCTACAACATAAGCATGATAACATAGTGATAAGATAACAAATAGCAGTGGATGGAAAAACATACATATACACAATTTCAACTTACATCCTCGGCATTTAGAAATGATTTCAATACTGAATTAAAAATAGAGTATTACATATACTTACACGTACATGTTTATAATTCATATTTCATCCAATTCGCCCCTTTTTTGGTGTTGTATACAAAACATGTTAACATTTAACCAATTTCAACTGTGAATGTGTTTAGATCTAAAACCAATTCAAATCATGAAATGATCAAATCCAAACCTTTTTAGTATAAATTCAAATGACAATGAAGTTAAATTGCATAAAACATAAATGATAGTAGTAACACCCCAATTTTATCTTTAATCCAATATTGAAATCAAAAATCTATAAAACCTAATTAATCATGACAATTCATATGCAATTACAAGATAGAGGTTTTTTATGGGGGGTTAATGTTTATGTCGTCGAATTTCCCAAATCCTTCTAGGCATATCGATTCACACGACAATCTATTAAAAACATGAATATGACTTAATTAAACTAGATTCCACTCACAGATATAGGTGGAATAGAGAGAAATATGTGGTAGATCTAGATCTACACTAATTCTTTGTGTTTATGGGTGCTATAATAATCCTCCTAATTATATACATATAAGAGACATGCATTAGAATCTTATGCATATATGTTTATTCCAAATTCCATAATATTAAATTTATATGATGTAGAATAGAGATAGATTAAAAATAGAGTTAGAGAAATAGAAGAAAACATTTACCCTATTCTTTTACTTTTCTATGGAATTTAGCAATGGTGGAGAGGCAACATGAAGGCAGGGATGGAGATTGATTAGGGTTTTCATAGTGTGATAGGAGGGTTATATATAGTTTCCCGTAAGAGCATTAACCGTTGGATTACTCAGAATTAATCCAATCCATAAATTTATATATATCCTCATAGAAAAACACTAACCATCTAGCTTTATTGGGTTGTCCAGCCGCCGAGTGGTCGAACCATAGTGGTCGAACGACAGTCGACACCCCTTAAGGGGGGCGGTCGACCACTTCGGGGCTGGAACTCCCAATAAGGCTGTGGTGCTGAGCTGTTAATTTTATTTAATACGTTCCTTAATCTCTTAATCTTATTCCATATTTGCAATATACGTTGTCCCCCTGATCTTATCTTCATCTCAAAATTTGAATCTTCCCACTTTGTATTTAAATTATAATTTGGACACAGGTATATATTATCTAGTAATTAATTATATATATACGTATGTATATATATTCTGCGTATACAGTCTAAGTTCATTCGTTCATAACTTCTTCATACATTAACCATTTTCAACATATTATATATGAAAACGATTCAGAATCTCCCCATGAATCCAAATAAAAGAATTTCGTAGCCAAATTCCTAAAGCTGCAAAATCACATTTTCCATCCATATCATCTAATTGCTTATTTTTAATTATTAATTAATTAGTAATACTTTTCAATTTTATGGGGTATTACATTCTTCCCCCCTTAAAATGGATTTCGTCCTGAAATCTGTATAAGGGAAGGAAAAATACAACTCGCACGATCACATCCATGTTATTTATAAATCAGCCATAAGCATCCATGACTGGCAGTGATTATGAACTGCAGACCCACTAAAGTGAGCTCTGTCCTAGCATGTAGGTGTAATAAGTGATTCAATATGTATGTAAACAACCTAAATATGCATATATCTCTACATGAGTACTCGGTGCAATGGTGTTGCATCCATTTCCTAACATCCAATCTAGCAATCAGATGCATCCATAAACATAAATTTTGAGTTACCCGTGAAAAGCTCTGGGTGAGTCTGTTTCATCTTATCCTCGGTCTCCCATGTGCTTTCCGTAGGGTCATTTCCCCATTGTACTCGGACAAGGAGAACGGTTTTGTTGCGAAGTCTCTTTATTCCGTGCTCTATAATCCTTGCAGTAGCGGGGGCACCCTGGAC
Source organism: Allium sativum (assembly GCA_030737875.1). Classification (NCBI taxonomy): domain Eukaryota; kingdom Viridiplantae; phylum Streptophyta; class Magnoliopsida; order Asparagales; family Amaryllidaceae; genus Allium; species Allium sativum. Next base: position 2,055,658 of record JASFAX010000054.1, read on the forward strand.
TCCAACTCGAGTTTTTCTATGTCCTCAATTTTGTCAAGCTCGAGTCTAATAGCAGAATCATGAAGGCATTTCCTCAGATGAGATACATGAAAAACATTGTGGATTACTGATAGATGCACTGGGAGATCCACTCGATAAGCCAAAGATCTTATCTTCTTGATGACACAAAAAGGCCCAATAAATCTAGGAGCCAACTTCCCAGTCTTCCCAAACCGAACAGGTTTCTTAAGAGGGACACTTTTACGAATACCATGTCTTGAACATTAAACTAAAGCTCCCTCCTTCGCTTATCGTCACATGATTTCTGACGGTCTTGTGTTGCCGTCATCCTCTACCTAATCAAAGATATTTTCTCTGCGGAATCACGGACGAAGTCCAGTCTGAGTATAACCTTGTCGGTAGTTTCCCATCAACAAGTTGGTGATTTATATAGCCTCCCATATAAATCTTCAAAAGGGGCCATACCAATCGTTGCTTGAAAACTATCATTACACGTGAACTCCACGAGCGGTAAGTGCTGCTCGCGAACTCCTCCAAAATCGATGATGCAATCTCTGAGCAAGTCTTCTAAAATTCTATTTACTCTTTCTATCTGGCCATCAGTCTGTGGATGATAAGTTGTGCTTAAATTAAGGGTTGTTCCGGATGCTGCTTGTAGGCTTCTCCAAAATTCGCTCGTGAATAAGGGGTCTCTATCACTCATAATGCTTGAGGGATACCATGGAGTCGGACTATTTCTTTGACGTATAGTTGGGCTAACGAGGCTACAGTCCTTGTCTTCTTGACTGGTACAAAATGGGTGCTTTTGGTTAAACGATCTACCACAACCCAAATGGCCTCAGTCCCCTTTTGGCTTCTAGGAAGTCCATCTACAAAATCCATTGAAATATGTTCCCACTTCCATGTGGGGATCTCTAATGGTAGTAAGAGTCCTTCGGGTTTCCCTTGCTCCGATTTGACTTTTTGGCATGTCAAGTATTTAGCCACGAACTCGGCTACGTCTCTCTTCATTCCTTCCAAATGGAGATTTCTGTTCATATTCTTGTACATTCTGTCCTCACTGGGGTGTATGGTCAATTTTGACCTTTGAAACTCCTCTAGAATTTCTTTTCTCAACCTTTAATCTTTGGGAATGTAAAGTCGTCTATCCCAAAGCAAACTTCCATCATTGCTGATCGAATACCTAACCGAATGGGGGAAAGGTTTCTTTCCTTCCCCCCTTCTCCTTTATGTTTCTTAATTCGTCGTATAAGTCTTGTGCGCTTTGGATCCTTTCTCTTAGTGTAGGTCTAATTATTATGGCCCTAAGAAAACCATTAGAAGTGGTTGGTGAAGGTTGCAAATTAAAATTAGTGAGGAACTTTAATTGTTTCCATTCTAGGATTTCATTCAAAGTCGCATGTTTCCTACACAAAGCATCCGCCACAACATTCCCCTTGCCTGGGTTATACTGAATCGTATAGTCAAATGAGGCAATATATTCAATCCATCTTTGTTGTCTCAAGTTTAAGTCACATAGAGAAAACAAATACTTAAGGAATTTATGGTCAATAAAGAGTTCAAATTTCTCCCCCTAAAAGATAATGCCTCCACATCTTAAGAGCAAGCACTACTGCGGCTAACTTAAGGTCATGAATTGGGTATCTTTTCTCTGGATCCTTGAGTTGTCTACTAGCATAGGCAACCATACTTTCTTCTTGCATTAGGACTGCTCCTAAATTGATCCCGCATGTGTCGGTGTAAACGGTGAACAATTTTCAACCGTCGAGTAAAATTTGGACAGGTACACTAGTTAATACTTCCTTTAATTTCTTAAAGGCTATATCACATTTATATCTCCAAGTGAACACCAAATTCTTCCTTGTCAATTGGGTTAATGGAGTAGCAATCTTGGAAAAGTCTTTAATGAAATTCCTATAATATCCGGCCAATCTAAGGAAGCTTCTTACCTCTGTAGCATTTCGAGGTGTTCTCCATTCCTTGATTGCCTCGATCTTTGCACGATCTATGGCCAAGCCTTTGCTCGACACAATATGTCCTAAAAATCTTATTTCTTCCCTCCAGAAATGACACTTCAAAATTTTTGCTTTCAATTGGTTCTTTCTTAATATCTCTAACACTTGTATCAAGTGCTTTTCATGCTCTTTACGGTCTTTTGAGAATATAAGGATATCATCTACGAAGATTACAACAATTTTATTTAGAACGCCCCTAAACACTCTACTCATGAGGTCAATAAAGAAGGTGGGTGTATTCGTTAGTCCGAAGGGCATAACTTCCCATCGGATTAATCCGCTGGCGTCCTAAACACAGTTTTGTCCTTGTTGTCCTCCATAATTCTTAACTGGTGAAACCCAGTAACAAGGTCTAGTTGAGAAAATACTCGGACCCCACCCTAGTGGTCAAAAAGGTCATCGATTCTAGGTAAAGGGTACCTATTCTTTTTGGTTAATTTATTAAGCTCGCTATAGTCTACAAAAAGGCTCAAAGATCCGTCTACTTTGGTGGAAAATAAATAGGTGCGCCCTATTCTAAGGTATTTCTTCGAATGAAACCTTTTTGTAATAATTCTGAAATCTTTTAGTATAACTCCCTTCTTTCCTTAGGTGCCATATTCCTCAAGGGTAGTGCTACTGGTCTCGCGTCCTTCTCCAGGTCAATACGAAAAGAGATTTCTCTATGGGGCGGAAGTCCCGTAACTTCCCCAAAAACATCCAAGAACTCACAAATTATAGGGACCGAAGATGGTCCTTCCAAACTAGGAGATAAGGAATATAATCAGTCTTTGTCCTGGTTTCAAACATTACAAGGAATATTTAGGTTGCGTCCTCCTCGACTCCTAAGATGAATGATTCTCTTATCACAATCTAGGATGGCCACATTAAACGATATCCAGTCCATACCTAGGATAAGGTCATACCCCATAAAATTCGATGCATACGCTTCGCAATGGAACTCGACTTTGTTGACCTCCATTACTAGGTCTTTACACAACAACTCAAGTTACTTAGAACCTCCGATAGGGTTGGCTACCTTTGTCGGACTATTCAAAATAGATATGGAAAGGTTGAACAGATTTACTACTCGTTTGGAGATAAAAGAATGGGTTGCTCTAGAATCGAATAAGGTGTGTACTTAATTTCCTAAAACAAAGGTTATACCTTCGAGTGCGGGCAGCCCTTGGTTCCTTAAGGGTTGGCTTTGAATTTATGCTGCTTCTATTGCATAGTTTTGGCCACCCATGACAACTTTGGGCTTTGGGCAGTCTTGGGACATGTGTCCTTCTTCATAGCAGTTGTAACATTTCCCCTTGAACTCCTTTTTTCGCTAACGAGGTCCTACAATCCTTGGCCTCATTGCCCTTGTGGTTACACCTCGTACAAGTCTTTGCGTCCATTTTGAATTTGTTTTTCTTCTTGTTTTTCCACCATTCCTTCGTCTTATTTTTTTTTGGAGCTTTCTCCTTGCTCACCTTCCTTATCCTCCTTGGGGCTTTTAGCCATGCAAAGGGTAGTTGTTCTACTAGGGTTTCAAAAATTGCCCCAAACGTTACTTGGGCTAATAGGGTTTCCTTCAATGGGGAGTTCAGTCCTTTAACAAACCTAAGGGCTTTGTTCATAGGGGTGTCTACTAGTCCTCTTCCAAACTTACATAGCTCAGTGAATTTGGATATATACTCTTGTAGGCTCAAGCTTCCTTGCTTGAGGTGGATGAATTTCTCTAGTTGGATGGTCTTGCCCTTGGCAACAACTTAACTACAAAACGGGTCTTGAATTCATCCCATGTAAAAATTCGGCCCTCATTCTCCATCGACATTTAGTTCCACCATTCAAAGGCCTCATCCTCCAAATGTCAGGCCTTTATCCTCCGTTTTACTTCATCGGGCCAGGCAGAAGCCTCAAAAATTCTTTCATAGTCCATAACCCAAGATTGGGCACTAACAAAGCCTTCCTTTCCAGAAAACGATTCCCTCCAAGATTCGTAAAGGTCTTGCAAAAGCGAGAAAAATCAAAGGCCACTTCAGTGGCAGGAGCTACAGTGGCCGCTGACGTAGGATTGGCAACAGGAACCTATTCAATAGTACAGAGATACCGTTGAAACCATTTTGGCAAGTATCTGGGCCTTTCTTGATTACCCTGCTCAGTTGGGTTTTCAACCATTCTATTATCTAAAAAGAAAATGAAGAATCCTTTAGTGGATACTCCTGAGATAGTATTTAAGCTGAAAAAGGAAGAAAACGATAAAGATGCCTAGTGTAAATGCATATACTTATTGGGGTAAATATATATTATATAAACATATAGTTTGAAAAATCTTTTTTAAATTACAAATATGTCTCTCATACGTATAGTTCCCTTATAATCGAGTAACCTATGCTCTGAAACCAAATGCAACAACCACCTGGAATTGGCCTAAATTTCAACCCAGAAAAGGCCCGTCGAAACTTAAACCCATTCTATACGGTAGTTGGTTCCTGTAAGGATTACATTTGCATAGAATATATACATACATAGATAGTTCAAATGGAAATCTCACACAGTGGAAAGAGAGAAATCATAATACTAAAAATAAGATGTACCATTTATTTCAAAATCACTGAAATACAACAGTCACAGTTACATCTGTTTAATGGGTACATCAAATAGTTCATTCTCACAAGTTCCCAAAAGAAGTAAAGCGATAACTACTAATAATAGCATAACAACTTTTTCTTCTTCATCAGCTTCAATCATCACTTCATCCATGGCTTTTACGCCATCTACTAAACTGTTGAATATGTTGAGGAGAGGGGTCTGAACATAAAGTTCTGTATGATGAAATATAGTGTTACTTAACGTCATACCCTATATTTTTAGTAGGTTACATATGTCAAGGTATGTCTACGCAGCACACAACAAACACAAGTTTCTAACCAATAGGTAGATATCCAAGTCAATTGCCCATTAGTGTTTTTAGGGTAAAGACCCAACGAGGTGGCATTCTCGGTCATTTATGGCCCTATTAAAGGTTGGATTCATACAATCTTTTATAACCCTGAGGCGGACCCCTAGCTCTTTAAGACCCCGTCCTTGTACGGTAATGTTGTTAAGTCTATTCTGTCATTTGTAATATGAGAAGTAGTATTGCGAATGTTACTACTTAACCGATATTACGCGGTAGGACGCTTATGTCGCTCAAGACTTCCCTTAGACAGTTGGTGAGTATGCGATGGCCACATATCCTTCAATTACCAATTTGTCCCTAGTTGAGCCCTTACAAGCTTCTAGAGAAAGTGGACATCTCTATTAACTACCCTACTCCATTACCGTTTTATGCCTAACCACTTTTGGAGAAGGAGGGATCAAAGATTACTTCAAATCTAATAAGGGTGGGTCCTATGACTTTGGTTCCACTCCAAGGAACAAACCTTCGGGGGGACCCTTGTCCTAACCACTTAAGACCCAAACTAGATAAAAAGTGAGTCAACCACTTAATACATTCTCAAGGCGTAGTAAACCTTCCTATTTACACACAACAGACTTATATATATAATTATATATACACACGCTAGACCTCTCACATTAAACCATATACTGTAGATGTTGGATATGTCAGTCGGTTCTGGGCAAACTTCTACTACAAGTTGGATTTGTATACATAAAAATTGGTGTATATTATCTACATATTAAACCATATGGCAAACTTCTACTACAAGTTGGTTCTGGGCAAACTTCTACTACAAGTTGGATTTGTATACATAAAAATGTTTACATTTGACCAATTTCAATTGTGAATGCATTTAGATCCAAAATAGGATCCAAACCCAATTCAAATCATGAAACAATCAAATCCAAACCATTTTAGGCTAAATTCTAACAACAACAAAGGTGAATTACATAAAATATAAATAATATTAGCAATACACCAATTTTATCTTTAATTTAATATTGAAACCATAATCTACAAATCCAATTAATGATGACAATTCATAAGCAATTACAAGATATAGGATTTGTTATTTTTTAATGTTTATGTTGTTGAATTTCCGAAATATCTCTCGGCATGTCTATCCACATGAAAATCTATTAGGCCTTAAGTAAACTAAATTCCACTCACAGATCTAGGTGGAATAAAGAGAAATCATTGGTAGATCTAGATCTGCACTAATTCTTTGCATTCAAGTGTGCTCCAATAATCCTCCTAATTATATACATATAAGAGACATGCATTAGAATCTTATACATATATGTTTATGCCAAATTCCGTAATATTAAATTTATATTAAGTGGAATAGAGAGAGATTAAGAATAGAGTTCGAGAAATAGAAGAAAACCTTTACCCTATTCTTTTTCCTTTTCATGGAATTTAGCAATGGTAGAGAGGCAGCATGGAGGTAGGGATGGAGATTGATTAGGGTTTTCATAGTGTGATAGAAGGACTATATATAGTTGCGCATGTAAGCATTAACCGTTGGATTACTTAGAATTAAACCAAGTTTTAAATTTATATATATCGTCATAGAAAAACCATAACCTGCTTGCTTTATTGGGTTGTCCCGCCACCGAGCGGTCGACACCCCTTAATGGGGGCGGTCGACCCTTCTAGGTTGGAACGCCCAATTAAGCTGCATTGTCGAGCTATTTATTTTGTTTAATACGTTATTTAATCTCTTAATCTTATTCCATATTTGCAGTATACGTTGTCCCCCTGATCTTTTCTTCAATTCAAAATTTGAATCTTCCATCTTTATTTTTAAATTATAATTTGGACACATATACAAATTATCTATTTTTTCTGCATTTACGGTCTAAATTCATTTGTTCATAACTTTTTCATTCATTAACCGTTTTCAACATATTATATATGAAAAGTATTCATAATCTTGCCATGAATAAAAGAATTTCGTAGCAAAATTCCTAAGGCTGCAAAATCTTATTTTCTAACCATACCATTTAATTGCTTATTTTTAATTATTTATTAATTAGTAATACTTGTGAATTTTACGGGGTGTTATAATTGTCTGCTTTCAACGCAAGCCAAGCTTCTCTTCACGATTTTTTTTCATGTTTTCACACAATAAAATTCAGAAACATGAATACTTGTGGTAAAAATTCAATGGTACTATAAGCCGTTCTCATGCAAATGCATCAACACGTTTTTCAATTTTGATGGCGTCACAAAAGCATAAAGATTTCTCTATGCGTTTACGACGTTTTCTTTTAAACATAGAAACATTCATAACATTGCTAAGACATAGTTAATTACAAACACAATTGTGATGTATTTATGGAAATTTAGTGATGACTATAAATTTGGCGACGTCATGCCATCGAAAGTTGTTATGGCATCAGTAAATGATGTCAGAAATCAGCCTCTTTTCTAGTAGTGTCTTTAGTCTAAGAAAGTTCTTAATTTCCTTCACTACTAGTACTTTGAGCCTTGAAAGTAGTGTCGAGCCACTTCTGCTTAACCATAATGAAAATCAAGCAAAATCGGCTTTCGAGACAACGCCGAATCTGAAATACGTAACCGAAAACCAAATCCGAGAACTAAAACCAAAGCTGAAGATGAAGTTGTCACGCCTCCTACCTGGCACACCAAAGTGTTAACAAGGGGAGTTGGTCACTTACGCACGCGAACACCCGAGTGTTAGTGGAGAAGTAAATCTATAAAAGGACGCACAACTTTTTATAATGGTTTGGAAATAACGCTTATGTCTACTTTATAGTAATCATTCAACGTAATTTTGTAAATTATAATGTTTATCCTAGTTCAGACACTTTGATTATACAAAGTTGTATATAGAATAACAAATATATGTTAATTTCAGACTTTGACAAAATTTTCATTTTTCTTCTTCCTCCTCCTCAAGCCATTGTGTGTTAAAATGAACATTAATGCCTAATGAAAAGCTTTAATGTCTAAAAACATCCATTAATGTCCAAAAAGTCCAAGAGAATGCCTAAAAGTTGTAGGTAAACTTATGTAAGAAGTTTACAAGTCCAAGATAGAGTTCAAAGCCATGGGAATCACCAAGGAAGCCATTAATGAGCTCCAAATAAAGCAATCCCAAATGCTAAATGATTGCCAAAGTGTAGAAATGCACCACCCTTCAAATGCCAAGAGAGAGGGTATTTATAGGTCAAGTCTCTGTGCACTTCGTATCCCAAGGGGATGCGAAATTCATATGCCCAGTACTTAGCCAAAAATAGGGTCACGGTGGAAAATTTGGAATCCTCGAAAAATTATGAAAAACCAATGATCGACACAAGTTGATCACTTGAAAAACAGTGATCAACACGTATTTGAGGGTAATCTGGCACTTTCTTGAACCATTTTACATCCCTATTGCCAAGCCATATTTCACATTCTAGAAAACCATGATTCGACCGAGTTGCGAAAGAGAAATGCAGTGATCAGCAGATGGATCTCGTTTTGCGGAATCCATGCTTCGGATTCGAATCCCCAAGCCATGTCAAAAATCGCATCCCGAATCCCCATGTCACACACACGTATTTCGCATCGCATCCCAGTGAGCTATGGGGATTTTGACTTGCCAAATTCGTATCTAGAATTTCGCACCCTAATTTGCCAAAACCCGGACTGTGCCTGGCCTGATGCAGGCACATGAAACTCGATGATTTTGCCATGTTGATCACATAATTTTGAGTGCCAAATCTGAAAAATTGCCAAGTGGCTGATCCAACATTGTTGAGTTTGTGCAAGCAATTTTAGGTGACTGTACTGTGTCGATCAGAAGTTTTTTGAGTGATCAAAACTATAATTAGCCAAAACCGAAATATTTAGCCTCGACGAGTTTTGCCACATGATCGAACCGAGGTGCTCAAGGATTTTGAGCTAATCGAATCGAGTCAATCACATATATATTTTGGGGATGCGGATTAAGGATCTTAAGGCAAACTAAACACTGGAGGGGGTGATAGTGTTTTATGGATTTTATTAGTTTCTTGAAATATTTTTAGAGCTTATCGGAATGTTATGCAAATCACAGATATCAATAATCACAAAATCAAACATAGATGTAGAAAAATAAAAACAAAACGAAGTAAAAGGAAAGTACACACTGGAATTTTATACTAGTTCGGATTTACCCTACATCCAATCCCACACAACGCTTGGCTGATGTGGATTTCTATTCAACTAATATCTAGTATTACAATCCTTGATTTCTGGACTAGAAGGCACGTCCCAACTAATTTCCAAAGTACAGTGAGACTTATTAATTTCCATGCTACAACCAACACCTAATTAATTGATTTTCGGGATACAATCACACCCAATTGATTTCCGAGCTATAGTCATAACTTTTCTTAGTGTTAATTTTGAATTATTTACTTTATAGAACTTGATCTCATAGTCTTTGATTACAAATAGCCTATAACTCTTGAGTAGAACTTGAATTTCAAAGAGGGTTTAATGTAGAATTAAAAGAGAAAGAGATTGATATAATTCTCTTTGAAAATCGAAAGAGAAAGAGATTGATATAATTCTCTTTGAAAATCGGAAGAGTATACGTATAGATTTAAGAATTTAAGAAGAATAATGGCAAGGATAGAAAGGAAGAAGAAAATGATGATTAGTTATTAAAAAATTCGAAATCTGAAGCCTATTCATAGTTTTCCAATAGCCACAACCATTCAGAAAATGTTTGAATTCAAAAGACACAACATTTCAAAATTTGAAATAAAAGTCAACAGTACATATTCGACATATCACTTTATGCATGTCAACATATTATAGTTATTTAAAAAAAAAAGTTTTAAATCAAAGCACATAATGTTTAAATAAATTATGGTGATTTCTAAGTTAGAACAAACTACATTCCTTTACATTAAAATTGGGTATTTCAAGTAAAAATATATATTAAAAACATATATTAAGATGATTTAATTATGATTAAAAACTAAATATAAAATGATATAATAGTATGTATATAAAACTATAAATATAAGAAATACTTTAGAACTTACTAAGGATATTAAAAACATAGGTAAGTATAGTAAAATTAGTATTAAATCTATAAAAAAACATTTGAAATAGAAGTCTGGTATTACTTCAAAACAGGAGTTAAAGTAAATTTTCAGAAGTTAAAAAGATCAAAGAGACATATATTTAAAATAAGGAAGTAATTTTGAAATCATTTTGACAATAAACTTAAAAACAAGAAAGCAATTTTGAAATCATTTGAAAATAGTGAGACACAGTTTGAAATAGAAATTGCTAACCAGGGTTTTAGCAAAATATCTAGAAACAATTACTTTATATTTCTTGAACTCTTGAATTCTTGATACTCATGAGTCTGGTATCTTGAACTCTTCTACTTTGAAATCTTGATTCTTTGAACTGTACAGTCTTCGATAATCAATATGTACATAGATTTCCTATATATATATATATATATATATATATATTCTAGATAATAATGTTAGTATATATTTTATAATAATAATAATTGAAACAAGTTTGTTGTCATCAAAACCATCATCATCAACATCTCAATCCCTAACATTTTTGACCATGCCAGATAATTCTAAGATTTTAATAACTTCTCTAATCTGATAACGCCAATTCAAGAATCGACGATATTTCCAATCTATTCTGAACGTCGACTAAATTGTTTTTGTTTTCCGGCGACGTTATCGAGACTCGAGCGCGTCGCTTACCATAATCTTGATGGGTGATTGCTTTGCCAAAAAGTGGGTCAACAATCACATATACGCACATTTTTATAAAATTAAATATCATTTTTCATAAATTTCTAGAAAACATAAACTTAATTATGCCCATCTCCACTAAACATCCCAACAAGGCCTAAAATTGCTTAAATATTCAATCTATATGCATATAATTCTATTGTGATACAAACTACATAAACTTACAGTATATAGATAACTAACAAGAATTAGGCCTCAATAAGCTACACTATACATACAATAAGACAATACAAATATGTAAATTAACAAACTAACCCTAAATTAGCAAATGTAATTAAACATGGATTAGGGTTTATACCTTATTTGGAGGAGACTAGGAGACCAGAGATGAAGAGAGGGAGGCTTCCAGGTAATTGGGAGAGGCTATCGGTGGACGAAGTGGTGTTGGATGGCGAAATCTGAGAAGGGGAGGTGGGTTTTGGTTGATTTAGGGGAGGAATTCATAATGGGAAAGAAGAAGCCGTTCTAGCAACATCTGCGCAACTTAGGAACGACCTCCAAAATATTTTTTTATTTTTCAAAATATCCAGAAAATACCTGCCTTTGGAAGTCGTTGTCACACTGCCATTGGCGGCCGCTGCCCCCCTGCGTTGGTATATACTGTTTATTTTGTAGTGCATATATTTTTATTTATTTATTCTATTCTATAGCCATTCTATATACTGACAACTATAATAAAAAAAATCTAAAACATAATTTAATTTAAGTAAACAAAATTCATCCCTCTTTAGTGTTAATCTAGCATTAAAATCTTTAGTCAACACCACTTTCAAGAAGAGCTTGATAAGTCGAGCTCGTGCATTGGTTTTGAAATACAATACTGGCTTAGATCAGAGTTAGATTTAATTCTTGTAATTAGGTATGAATCCGGGTTATAAAAAACCAAGATCGGACCTAACATGTTGATAGGTGTAGTTCTCAAAATCTGATAGTGAATCAAATCATAATCGTTCAAGATTCAAAGTTTTAGTGGTTCAACCGATCATATCATCAGAATCGTTGAGAGTGTAAGAAAATTTATACGTTTAAAAATAAGTTATATATAAAAATACTGAAATATGAATGTTAGGTGGGCGAACTATAAAAAGTCTTTAAGGTCTGCAATCGGTGTCGGATAATACTATTATAAATAATTGCAACAACACAAATGTATTCCTGTATGTTGTAGCAATGCATAGAAGTTTAGTGATGTTGAATATGATAAAGCGACGTATAGAAGTTTACTGATGTTCAATTTGATAAAGCTTTCAATCATATGAAAAAGTTTGTTGACATGAAAAATGAAGTGTAAAGCCCATGTATATTTTGGAACGATTATAATTTACAAATGTAGATTTTTCTTTTTTTTAAAAGGTATAGATTGAAAGAGAATAACTCATTAAGAAAGTTAAGGGAAAAAATAAAAATAAAATCATTGTTCAACCATGTAAAATGGATGAACAACCACTAGTTCGAACAACTAACCTGAATTTGTATTCGACTAGGGTTTTGTTGAGTTTCCAGACCAAAATAGTTCATGGTCCAAGGTTTGACCGTCGTTAGGTTAAAAGCAATTTCATACTTTACTAAAGATGTAAATGGGTCACACTGAACTGGACCAGACGAAGGTTTGTACGACCTCTCTTTACAAGGAGATTGATAAGTTTAAAGTTTCGGCATCGTTCGTATCAATCGGACAACGTTCGTACGAGTCGGACAACAAACAAATCACAGAAAAACGTCAAAACTTTTTCGAACAAACTTTTCAGCTTGTCCATCCAGTATTGTTGCCAATTGAACATAAAAGGTAGCAAAAAAGTAGTTTAAATTGTGAGAAATGTCCCGTGTAAGAAATTTGATAGTGTTTTTCTCCCTTGACTTGGTACCATCAACATGAGTATGACAGCCAATTTTTTGGTCCCTCCTTGGTGTTGTCCTAGACCTAGGCCTGCTCCCCTAAACCTTGGGCCGGGCTTTATGTCCTCATTTGTATGATGCGCTTAAACATTGCAATAAGTGCTGCATATTTAATAACCAAATTCCAGAAGAAACATTTATAAATCATGCAATAAATCCCTTGTATTAATTACCAAATGCACAAGATACATTGATTACATTCGGTTCATGCATGACAAAGATTGCAATCCCATTCCAGTGATTCCACACTCTTCATTCATCTATAAAACACAAAAAAAATATTATGGCATTGAGCTATCCACTGTTTACAACAATGGAAGCTTCTGCTTTGTCAAATCAAATCTCAGCTCCTGTGCCAGCAAAACCCTTTATTCTAGACACCAAAAGTAGCAACAGTTCCATAGTACAGCGTCGGCGTAATCCTTCTATTTCCGCAACAGTTGCAGTATCAAACAGCAGTGGTGCTGGTCAGCGCAAATCTGTTGTGAAAGCATTCACTGCTGTTCGCAGTAAGCGTGCTTTTGCAGCAATTGATCTTTGTAGACCAGCATCTGGAACATATCGGAAGGCTGCTACTGGCTATGCTGCTGCCTTGCTTAATGTTGTTTACTGTCATCTGATCGATTTTGGTACCTTGCTTGATTCTTTGTCACTTGTTATTCTCTCATGCATAACTTGTAAAAAATTAATTTTTTTTGTTGTTGTTGTTTCTAATGTATTCTCAAAACAGAATGATGCATTCTATAAAATTTAAGGTAATGCTAGATTCATATAAGACTTTTATAGTGTTTGATTAAAAGACTTGATTCATGTGTTTGTTGCCTAATACCATGATGGGAAAGTGTCATTAGAAGATTAGACCACTTCAGTTAAGTTAAACTAAAGATTTGATGATCCATAACAATTTTCATATATCTCTTATCTGGAGTACAATCATTACATTTTTTGATGTAAAGGCCTAAATAATTAGAGAATGATTGCTTTTAGCCAGAGCAAATGATATGATTTAGTTTAATCTTCATCCCCTTTTATTTAAACTTGCTCGGCATTTTCCTATTAACCTTCGACCTTGTAACGTAACGGCTCTGAAAATGAAATAATTTTGCTTGTGCACAGACCCGCGGTTTAACCTCAAAACTCTTTCAAAACTTCTATACCGACATCTTTAAACCTCACGGTTCTTCAAAATTGAGAAAAAACAATTGTTTCACTCTTCGTTTTTTGATATAATAAATATAAAAAATAATTTCATAGCAATTGTCATTAAATTTTGGATGATATAATTCATTATTACGCACATTTTACGAATTAGTGTTAAACTAATCCTCTTTCATTATAAAATATTAGTAAATTTATGACTTTGTTATTATAGGTTGTTATATAATTATTCTAATCAGGTAGTATATAACATACTACATGACAAACAAGTTGAATACGAAAATTGAACTTATGACTTCTTGGATTCTATCAAAGTGCCACAATCGGTTTGGATACGAGTGCTTGTCATAATTAGTCAAATTTTATCTATATTTAAAATAATTTTGCATTTAAATCAGAAAAGTAAAAATAAACTATCAGTTATCACGGTTTAACCGGTTAAACCACGAAAACCTTGGACCTTGCACTGCCACGGTTTGACATGCAGTTCGGTCTTCACAACTATGATTTGAGTCTGCTCCATGTCTTCTATCTTTGTCAACATTTTATTAAAACATGTCGATTCACCACAATAGAAAAGCATTCCAAGGAGAAACTGTTCGTTTAGGAAAATAGCGGAAAAGGGACTAAAAATACTAAATCCAGATAAAGAAAAATGAGTTCCTGATTCTTTTGTTTGGATTATTTATTAAACATTTTGAAAGCCATATGAAATTGATTGTTAAGGAAAAGAACTGAAAAACAGTTAAAACAGAACTTATGAGATTTTTTAAAGGAAATACGATTTCTTTGTTCTTTTATTACCACGTATTCTAGTAACTTAAATTTGGATCATTTATCATAAACCTTGGAAGCTTTATTCTTTTAATGGAAAGGTGGAACACTACTACCGGCAGAGAAAGAAGCCAGGATTGTGAAGATGATAGCGAGAATGGTTTTACAAGATGAGAGGATAAAGGAAGAGAAAAAGGGATACATGGTAAGAAAAGTGGTGGAAAGAGCAAACCTGAATGCTAGACTAGTAGTGATGGTGAGAATGCTTGTGGCTAAAGGCAAGGTCAACGAAGTGGAAGAGGCCATGGAGGAGTTCATTCGCTTTTCGGAGGAATTATGCGGAGTCGAAAGAGTGATCGTGGTCAAGAAGAGGAAACTGCATAACTAGAATTACCCTGTGGCTGTTTGAAGTGATAAGTGGAATTGTATGGTTCTGCCAAAATTATCAGAAATTTATCTAATAAATGGTTTGAGAATATTACAGTTCTTGCATTTGGAGGTGGTGTTAAATTGAATCATTTATTATGCAAGTTTTGATTATGTTGAAATGTTGAATTAAAGTGCTAAATAGCGACAGTTAAGTCAATAGTTTAGCAAGATTAAAAATGTACAAGAATGATATAGTACACTTCATTCAGGAACAGAGACTTAACCAGATACATACAGAGCAAAACTGAAAGACAAGCTAAATACTCTAGTATAAATCATTCATTGTGCAGGTTTCATATATATTGAATTAGAGTATTAGGTTAACGGCTAGATGGTTGAGAATAACGACATATCTGAAAGTAGAAGTGAACATTTCCTTTTCATGCATTCTATGTAGCCGTTAAATAATTAGTTTATGGATTCAGTTATCCAGTATTTGCGCAGATGGCTGACAGTGGACTACAATATTCAAGTCAAAACTAACAAGATTAAATGTAGAGGTATATGCTAAAGATGTAACACATTTTATTCAACAAATGAGGCTTTTCTTTTTTTCTGTTCTCCAAAGTGACAGAAGGTAAATGGTACTCTGGCATCTTCTAGTAATAAATAAAGAGTGGACCAACTGTTTTGAGTTACAACATTTAGAAAAAAAAAAACACATTTGACGTCCTCAATGCTAGCATTGAATCATACAAAAGAAGGCCTTGACAATGCATATTTGAACAATTCAGTAGAGTAGATGAACCTTCAATCACATTTTCCATCCAGTAAAATCTTAGCATTGCACTAACCTTGCAGACCAAATTAAGAACTGAAGGTTTAGTCATCAAACCAATATAAGTAGGTTGACTCTAGTGCGTGAACCGGTTTACCGTCTATATTTAAGCAATTTATACATTGAAGTCTGTATAGACTTTGCTTGAATACAATATCGCACACTAGTACAATTGCTTCTGGAGATCATTCAAATGAAATCCAATTTCTATTGTTTATCAAGCTGCACAAAGCTAGTAATTTTTTCTGGACTTGTTTTCTTTTCGTTACTGTGTATCATCAAGATACTTAAAACTTGGTCTAAGGCCAATAGCTCTTTTAGATTTTGTATTTAAATGTGTAACTATATTAAAGTCCTTATTCAACCACACAACATTCATCGATTAAAGTTTGAATGATCTTTTTTTTTTTTTCTTCTGAAAATTGGATACTTAGATGTAGTATATATTTTTAGTGTCCAACACACTACAATTCAATATGTGCACAAATCACTCTACGAAGGTTTTGAACTTACAACTATGGCTGTAAATTTTGTACGAATGTCCGACGTCCGTTCGTGTCCGTGACTGAAATATTTCCGTTCGAGTTCGTTCGACTCTCATTTAGGGCACGAGTTAGGACAACAACATTTGTACGAGAAAAAATTATGTCCAGTCCGTGTTCGTTCGAATTCGTCCGATTTCCTTGCAATTCGATATATAGTTGAGAGAAAACCTAATAAAAAGTATAAAATATGATATAAATAGTCATGTTTGACTGGATCCGCTCGTGTCCGTGTCGGAAAAACGTATGTCCGTATCCGACCAATTTTATTTAGAAATGAATTAGGACAAGAAGATTTGTCCGAGAAAAAAATTTCGTCTGGTCCGTTGTTCGGTCCAAATTCTTTTAGGACAGAAACTGAACACACCTCTGTCTGGTTCGGTCCGATCGATTTACACCCCTACTTGCAACCACTCACGTTAACCTCGAAATGCCTAATCATTAGAACAATGGTTTGGTCTGGAACCAAATTATTTTTTTGCCCTTTATTTTAAATAAATTTTGGATTCAATCTAAACTGCTTTAAATAAAATCTTTATTTTATTTTATTTGTTTAGAATATTATGAATCTAATTTAAATACAAATGTATATATTGTAATGAGTGACTTATGTGCATACGCTGAGTGTGGTACATAAGTTGTTTACGTGCCTGATTCATTGATTTATTCCTTTATATATGCCAATGTAGTCCATAAGTTTTTTTTTTTACACGCAAAAAAACAACAATAAAAGCATGTATACATATAATTCAATTACATATACTGTAATGACCCGTCATTTTGAACGAGTTTAAATTGACAATAAATTGGACATGTCCAACTCAAACTATTCAAAATGACATATTAACAATGGGGCTTACAAGAAAAAGAAAGAAGAAGAGGACAAAACAAAGCACAAACCAGAATCACGTAGCGGAATTAGAAAATATAATAATAACATAATTTGTTCATTAAGCTATTTAACGGTTTTTACGTTTAATTTCATTTTGCATTATAATCAGAGTTATACATTAAAAGACAAACTAAATAATGTAGCGAAATAATAGCAATAAATACGGTCTTCAAGACTTCACCTTTAAGAGAAAACGTCTTCCAAATTAAAAACACTCAAGCAACCCAAGCGTAATAATTAAAACAATACACTTGAGTCAGGATTAAATACTCTTGTGTAAGTAAATTCAAAATAGGAAATAAAGGTGCAGTAATCAAAAGATGTTGCATGATGAAATTTAATTCCTTTACAATTTCAAATTTACAGTCCTCTTCGAAAACGACTTTTTGCTTATAAACTGTATTTTATAAACTAAGTTTCATAATTAAGATAACTTCAATGTTAGCCGGCCTTTTGGTCCGGTTCCCAAAAACAATCTAGGCCCACACGACTCGACCCATCGGGTGGATAAACAGTCTGAAATGTCGCCAAAAAACTCAGGAACCAGGCTCGGAAGGAGTCGCACAAGTGTGGTCATCACGACTTGACAAACTTCTCAAGATAACCCAAAACCTTGGAATTTCGTATCTCGGAGATCTCGTATTCAGTTCTCAACAACTCATCAAAAAATACAACAACTCCTAGAGAGTTCGTATCCTACATCTCCCACTCCAAATTCATGTCCCTCGTCTCCCTATCCAATTTTGTATCCCTCGCCAGATTATTATCTCCTCAACCAACTCCCACTTTCTTCGTATCCCACGTTTCAAAAGGGGATTTCATATCCCATTCCACTCCGCTCCATTTCGTATCCCACCATCGGATACGAAATGGCGAAGTACCAAGGGGATACGAAAACCTAAGGAATACGAAGAGGGCATGGGAAACTAAAGCGAATACAAAATGATGCATGACATAGAGGATATAAAGTGGACCAAGGCGTAGCGGATATGAAGCGAAGTAAGACGATAAGGATACAAAATGAAGTAGGGAGAGGATTCGGAGTTCCAGATAGCATTGCTCCAGTTTGGCTAAGTGCTCGGGAGTTGTTCCGATCCCGGGATCACCACGACTCCAGGGATATGAAAAATGGCCAGTAGGCCCCACTTCACAATTACTCCCATCTACTCCACTACCTATAAATACCTCTTCATGAACAACGAAAAGAAGGGGGGCAGTTGGCTCATTTGACACTTTGTGAAAGAATTATTGACCTTGGACACCATTAAAGCACCTTAAAGCTTTGGCAAGAAGAAATTGCATACTTCTAAAGGTTTTGAACTCCTGGACAGCAAAGGAATCTCGAGAACAAGGTTTTAAATCTCAGATATCGGTCGCGTTTTGTCTTGGAGATTTTATAGACTTGATCTCGTATCGGGGGAGATCTCCGACGAGATGTGTAACACCCCGTGTATTCTATAACCGTGAAATTCATAAATTAAAGTATAATTAATTTCAAATCAAAGAATTAAGGGAAACGGGATACGACATTGCGTTCGTCTCGGAAAAATACGCGAAATAGAGTCCGAGTTTTCAAAAACCGGAGTCCGTATGACCAAGATATGGCCTCCGGAAGTTTCAGAATTAGGTTTAAAATTCGAACAGACGAAAACAGCTCAGAAAAACTAATTCAAAATTCAAAATCGGGCCCAATTGGCCAAGGCGGGAAAATTCCCGCCCAAAGCACCCAGGTCGACTTGGCAGTCGACCTGGGGCTAGCCAGGTCGACTGGGCAGTCGACTTGGGTAACCCGTGTCGACTGCCAAGTCGACACGGTGTCGACTGGGTTGTCGACCTGGCCCCTGAGCCAGGTCGAACCCAGCCCACCCTGGCTGGCCTAGTCTGTGTTTGGTCGATTTTCTGAGCCTTGCCTTGTCACTAGGGTTAGGTGTCAGCTCCTGGTTGGTCCCTCCTTTGAACGAACGGCTATTATTAAACCAAGCTTCATCGACGGTCTAAATCAACTCACAAACTCTATAAAAAGGACCTAAGACTAACCCTAATTCACATAAACTAAAATGGAGATGAGACCGTCATGTTGCTGAGGAGAGACTAAGTATAGCCGTCAGAAATTGAGAGGCAACTAGGAGATAATTCAAAGCTTAAAGCAACGTTAATCAAATCAAAGCAACGCCTACAACAAAGGATAGCATCTCCAAATTCAGAATTCAGAATTCAGATTTTTGAATTGAAGATTCGTCATACGCTGTAAGTAGAGTGCTATTCCGATATGAATTAAATAATTGTGTTGATTTCTGTAATGTAAGAAATGGAATTGTGGCGATAATAATCTATATTTGTATGTTGCTTTGATGCAAAACGATTTGGGAATATTATGGTATACGATTGGATATTTGCAAGTACGCGATTTGCGTTGGAAACGAAATGGAATTGTGGCGATAATGACTTATATTTGTATGTTATTTTGATTCTAAACGATTTGGCAATACTATGGTGTACGATTGGATTCATACAAGTATATGATTTATGTTGACACCACATGTTGTGGAATTTTAATTGGGATTCATGCAAGCATATGATTCATATTGAAAACTACATGTTTGTGGTAGTTATTTACAACACCCATTTGATCATTGCAAGTATATGATTCATGTTGAAAGTAACAACTATATGTTGTAATAGTTTATTTAAGATTCATGCAAGTATATGATTCATGTTAACAACTATATGTTATGATATTTTAATTGGAATTCATGCAAGTATATGATTCATTATTATGCTAATATGATGTACATACTTTTATGACCACTTTTAGTGTGTAATTGAACTGACTAAGTACCATGATTTATATGAATCTATGTTGAAAAATTGGCAAATCATACTTTTGTGTTAGAAACAAAAGTAAGCACCTTTATGAACATGACTAAACTATGTTCGTTATTATGCCCAATTGAAAAACATGTTTTTAGGCTTAGGTTGTTATCATAAGTTACATTAGAATTACATTAGAATTACATTCCTCTTGCAAGTTTACATAGATAAAAATGAAAACCATGATGTAAGTTTAGATATGTTTATGCTATAATTTTATAAATGGATTAAAAACCATGATTCATATAAGAATTAGGTTGGGATAATTCTAGTTGAACCATACTTTTGTATTAGTTACAAAAGTAAGTACCTTTTGTTAACATATAGTGATTTTATGAACATGATTAGTTTATATTATGCCTAAATAAAAATATAGACTTATATTTCTAGTCAAGACCCCGTGCCAATAATAATGATATCTAATTTAGTTAGATTCTTAATTTCAAGTTTACATGGTTAGTTGAACCTATGATTCATGTTTAAGTTTATGCCATTATCATATGACTAGAATAATCCATGTTAAGTACTGCTTATGCCATAATCATATGAGTAAAATAATTCATGATTAAGTACTGTCTATGCATTAACCATATGAATAGAATGATTTATGTTTAAGTATTGTTTATGCTATGATTATATGGATAAAATGATTCATGTTATGCCATGATTATATGATGTTAAAATTGCAAGTTCACATGTGCCTATTTTATGTTAATTGAATCGTTCGTTGCAAGTTCATGCGTTCACACTCCCCTTTTTCATGTTATCTTATAAACATCATGATTTTGTGATAGTGACAAAAGCAAGCGTCGTTGTAAGCTTGTATTAATTTTATGAACATGTCTAAGCTATGTTTGTTATTTTGCCTAGTTAAGAACATGTTTTCTAAGCTTATGTTGTTATCTTAATCATATGATAATATATTTTTGGCACATAAGTTACATTAGAAATTTACACTAGAATTGCATCCCCTTACAAGTTACATAGATTGGACAAAAAACCCATGATTATATGAATAATAGGATTCATAATCAATTATGTTTATGCCATGACCATATAAGGACTCATGTTCAATTATGATTATGCCATAATTATATGATTAGAGTGGTTCATGTTTAAGTACTATTTATACCATGACTACATGTTTCGTTTACACCATGATTATGTGAATAGAATGATTCATGTTTAAGTATTGCTTATATTATGTGTTGTTACAATTGCAAGTTCACATATGCCTATCTTATGATAATTAGATCTTATGTTGCAAGTTCATGCGTTCACACTCCCCTTTTTATGTCACCTTATAAACACCATGTTATAGCCTCCCCTTTTCATATGGCTAAATTGGGTTTAAGTATTAAACCCAACACACCTTACATTTGGAACGAACGAATAAAAAGGGGGAAATGACGTTTGGGTTAAAAATATAGAACATATGTGTTGGCTTGTTTGACGCACGCCAATAACTTTGAAAAAACAATTAAGTAGCATAAATAAATCTTAACCAATAAAGATGAATTTGAATAATGGGCCGCAAATATTTACATATAAAAAGAAAAGAGACAAAATATGTAAATGTAGAAAATACGATGTGTTTAACCCGAGGTTGGATTGAGTTGTGATGTAAACCTGCCCGGAACCGCCCGGCTGTCCAGCAGTCACAACAATACCTATCCAATGTGGGTGGTTAAACACGGAGCCCAATAAGGACCCGAGGTTAGACTGAGTTGTGGCGTAAGACTGCCCGGACCCAACCGGCAACAGGCAGCCACAACAATACCTGTCTAATGTGAGAGGTCAAGGCTTTAATAAGACAATTAAGGCTGAGTCAGGATTGATAGGATTAAGTAAATTATATTAATACTTAATCAAAATGGAACATGCTAAACTAAACAGACTGATTGGGGGTTAGGTTTATAAAACACTTAATCAACTTAGCATGTTGGCTAGAGATAGAAAACCTAGTAGCGGGGGACCCTTTTCAGCAGTAACCCTATAAGGTGTATCATGATACCCTGAAACTAGGCAGGGTGGGGCACGATTACTGGGCTGACTGTAAGAGGTCAAATCGACGGCGGTGGTGCAGCAGTGTAGGTTCTAACGGGGTGCGGGCGTGCACACACTCCGGCGCAGAAAAATAAGGCACTGGGCACCAGTAGCATACCTGTGCATTCTAGGATTGTGTCGGGCCGCCACCATGGGACTTGATACACCCCATGGTGGGACCAGCATAGGTAACTACAACATCGGGGGCCGTAAGACACATGTAACTATGCGAGTAGGAGACGATCATCATAAAATGGATCACTTCACCCTGATTATGGGGTGCCTGTTGGGAACTAGTTTATATGGGTACAGAGATTAGTATAGGGTACGATAGTATATTCAACCCTAGACAACTTGACTAAGTTTATGGTGCTTTCCCATTTCTAGTTTATACTTATCATACCCAGTTCTTTATTCATAGACTGAATAGTCCTAGACTTACTCAGGCTTTATGTCTGACTCTACTCTTCTTTCGTCTTCTTTTCTTCCGTTCCCCCCCCCCCCAGGTCCACAGGGAGGGAATACCGCAGCTTGACCAGCCTTCATATCCAGCTTGAAGAGAAAGAATGTATTGCTTGGATCTTTTCGTTTTGGACTATGGCTTTGGACAGCAACTATGGGACTTTTGCAGTTTATTTATGTTTTCTTTATGCTTCTTTAAATAATGTAATCAAGACAGTTATGAAGATGTTATGTTTTTGGAAGTAATGTAAGACAATTATGGTGTGGTTGGTGTAACACGTATTTTAATGAAATAAAAGTTGTTGTTTTCCGCTGTTCAAAAATATGTGTTCTTATATCTGTCTTGTATATCTGTGACTTATACTTATAAACCTCCACCAAAATTAGGGCATTCCCTTTGAGAGTGACCCTAACGGAGGTGGGGTGTTTCACTTGGTATCAGAGCATAGGTTTACCAGATAAGATCAAAAGTTTCGAAAAAATAAATTCAAAAAGAAATTTAAAGAAGCATTTTTAAAAGATAAAATATTATTTTGTTTTAAAAGGCAAAGTCCCCCCAAAGCCATAGGTACTATCTCTTATCCTTCGTTTTGAATCTATCCTTTCTGTTTCAGCATGTCTGAAGACCTTACTCCCCAGCTGCTGACGCTTTCACTCCTCCTCCTCCACGTGAACCAGCAAGCGGAAGAGTCCCAGAGCAGGAAGACGAATAATAGTCAAACAAGAAAGGATCGTAACAGTAATAATAAGAAACGGGAAAAAAGGAAATGCAATTTTTGTGGTACGGAAGGGCACATAGCCAAGGATTGTAGAAAGAGGAAAAGAAAGCAAGGAGAATGTTTTCATTGTGGGGAGACTGGACACATCAGCAAAGACTGTCCTGAGAAGACAGACTTTGAGAAGGGCGGGAAAGACAACAAGTCCCGAGAGAAGAGGGAGTGTAAATTCTGTGGCAAAGTGAGGCACTTAGTGAAAGATTGCCGGAAAAAGAAGGCCAAGGAGAATGGTGGGTGCTTTTCTTGCGGTGAGACAGGCCACAGGGCTAAGGACTGCCCAAAGAAACGAGGACAGGGGCAGAGGGCTGGATCCACCTCAGGGGCACAAGTTCATGTGCTAGAAGCGCCACCTCTGCAACAATGAGGTATAAATACTTCTGTAGAAAGTGTAGTTTACCTTTATGATCACCCCGTTCGCACTTTATTTGATTCTGGCGCATCACACTCCTTTATATCGTCTGCTTTAGTAGAATCTCTGGACCTAAAAACTAGTATGGTAGAGGACCCCTTAATTGTTTCAAATCCAATTGGGGGCCCAGCTCATTTGTCTATGATCTGTTTGGGATTGAAAATTTCTGTTCTAAGCGTAGAATTTAAATGTAGTGCCTTTGTTTTGGGCTTTTCGGGATATGGTTTGATTTTGGGCATGGATTGGCTATCCAGTAATGGGGCCATCCTTGATTGTGAGAAAAGGGTTGTTAGGCTCCTAACCCAGCTCGGTAATACTTTGGAAATTTCTTGTAATCCCTCGTATGCGGTTATGCTTAGTTACCTTGAATCGCTAGATGCCTCTGTTAAAAATTTGCAATCAGTTAGAGTGGTCCGGGAATATCCGGATGTCTTCGAAGAGGTGAAGGGCTTGCCTCCGAAGCGGGAGATAGACTTCCGCATATACCTTGTAGATAATGCAAAGCCCGTTGCGTTGCCCGTTAGACACGTGGCTCCACGGGAAAGGAAAGAGCTCAGTTAACAGATTAAAGAGCTTCTAGAGAAGGGGTTCATTAGAAGGAGCATTTCAGAATGGGGCGCTCCAGTAGTGTTCGCCACTAAGGCAGAAGGTTCATTTCGCTTAAGCATAAGTCGTAAAGAATCACCTTAGTAAGTACATTTGGCAACATAGTTGACATTTGTTTATTTTCAAGAGATAATTCATCTATGTGGAATACCTTCTAGTAAGTGAACAAGATCCAAGATTCACTAGTGAATTTTGGAAAGCTTGCATGGAACCATGAGTACGCAGTTATGCTTGAGCCAAGTATACTAGAAGGAGAATAAGTGAAAGTGGAACGAGAGGCAACAGTGAAATAGGTTCCAACTCATATTTTGGTAACAAGAATTAAGAAGCTACGAAATTGTGAAGTTAAAGACGGACAAAGCATAATGGAGTTAAGCTGAAGGAAATGCGACTTAGAAGATTGAAGACTAGATTCGTGCATCATATCTCTTCTTAAGAGTATATCTTTGATCCCTCTCTTCCTGTAGAGCTTACTTGCGTGCTATCTTTTGTGTATATCCTCTCGGTCCCCTTCTCAATCCACTTTCTGTTGCAAACCCCATAGGGAGTATGACTCATCTGTTAGTAACACATGTTGGGGCTGGAGGGTGTTCGTTGGTTTGACTAAACTTTTTGGGTTTTATAGGATACGGGTTGGTCTTAGGGAGGGACTTCCTTGTGACCTAAAAGGAGTCCATCATGCTTAGTTTCCTAGAATCATATATAGTGGTTGGGTTGAGTAATTCTTTGGGTGTCAGTCTGATGTTGATTTCGGTCTTCGGGGCTGATGCTTAGAGAGTTCTTCTCCTAATCAATATATATGTGGCATAGATTTCCAGTTTTGACATTGCCTAATGGGCACAAAGTTTTTACTTGCTTCTATCATTCGACTATACCTTTAGATAGGAACAATTGGGAAAATGGCCTATAGATTAGAGCTACCCGAAAGATTGGCCAGAGTTCACAACGTCTTTCACGTTTCACATCTCCGAAAATGTCTACATGAGTCAACTGAAGTGGTAGAGCCAAATATCCTAGAAGAAGCTGAAGTGGAACGCAAAGCAACCGTGAGGAATGTTCCAACCCGCATATTAGGAACGGAAGTGAAGAAGCTACGCAACCGTGAAGTCAAGCTCGTCAAAGTTCAGTGGAGCGACGCCGAAGGAGATGCAACTTGGGAAACTGAAGCTAGAATACACGCTGCCTACCCTTTTCTTTTCGAGGGTACATCCTTGATCTTTCTTAAGTTGCGCTTTTATCTATCATTTTTTTAGGTATATCTCCTCGACCCTATCTTTTAGGTAGAAACTCTTTGGATGAAAACATGTAGTTGAAACATGTTATGGATGATGGTTGCATGTGGTTGCAAGTGATTGCTAGTGGTTGCTCGTGGTTGCATATACACACACAATCTAGGTTTTAGATCGGCTCAGTCACTTCATATTGCATATGCATATATGTTTGCATTCGTGTATGGTTGAAGTTTAATGTGTTGTCATATGGATGTTGCATTTATATGAATGATTGTGCACTCATGTAGAATCATGAATAGGAGAATTTTCATACATAATGGATTCATAGCACTTACATAATTCGCATTAAGGAGGTCAACTGAATCAGTAGACCGCCTGATTTTGCATTAGATAAGTACATGTACACACACACTTCGCATATGATCATGAAGCATTAGAAGTCTTTTAAGGACAATGGATGCTCGTGTTTGATGGATGAGTAGATGGATTTTTGGATGTTAGGATATACATTCTTCCTAACTTGAAGATTTCGGGGACGAAATCCTTTTAAGTAGGGGAGAATGTAACACCCCGTGTATTCTATAACCGTGAAATTCATAAATTAAAGTATAATTAATTTCATATCAAATAATTAAGGGAAACGGGATACGCCATTGTGTTCGTCTCGGAAAAATACGCGAAATAGAGTCTGAGTTTTCGAAAATCGGAGTCCGTATGACCAAGATATGGCCTCCGGAAGTTTCAGAATTAGGTTTAAAATTCGAACAGACGAAAACAGCTCAGAAAAACTAATTCAAAATTCAAAATCGGGCCCAATTGGCCAAGGCGGGAAAATTCCCGCCCAAAGCATCCAGGTCGACTTGGCAGTCGACCTGGGGCTAGCCAGGTCGACTGGGCAGTCGACCTGGGTAACCCGTGTCGACTGCCAAGTCGACACGGTGTCGACTGGGTTGTCGACCTGGCCCCTGAGCCAGGTCGAACCCAGCCCACCCTAGCTAGCCTAGTCTGTGTTTGGTCGATTTTCTGAGCCTTGCCTTGTCACTAGGGCTAGGTGTCAGCTCCTGGTTGGTCCCTCCTTTGAACGAACGGCTATTATTAAACCAAGCTTCATCGACGGTCTAAATCAACTCACAAACTCTATAAAAAGGACCTAAGACTAACCCTAATTCACATAAACTAAAATGGAGATGAGACCGTCATGTTGCTGAGGAGAGACTGAGTATAGCCGTCAGAAATTAAGAGGCAACTAGGAGATAACTTGTAACACCCCACCTCCACTAGGATCACTCCTTAGAATGTACTAGCTTTGGAGGGGCGTTATTGTGAAGGTAAACATGCACAGAGATATCGCAAGACAGAGTATATAAAAATAAATATAAGTAAAGCAGCGGTAGCAGATAAAAACCCATCCTCATCATCTCAGAAAACCAACATAGTCAAGTACATAATATCAAAGTGTCATGATCCAAAATACAACTCCAGTCTAGATACGTGATAACAAAATACATGGTAAAACATCAGTACTAATCCCCAGAAATAAAAGATAAGCCACAGCTAGCTCAGATCCATACGTGAGCTATCCAACAAGCAAGTCAAAGATCCACTAAGCAGATGTAGTCCCTCCCTGAGAACCTGGGGGGGGGGGGGGGAACGGAAGAAAAGAAGCGAAAGAAAACAGGTCAGTCAAAAAGACTGGTAAGCCCTACTACGATCAATCTATAAACTAATAAAGTTAACAGTATGATGGAAACTGAGATGAACATACTGGCAATAGATAAAGGTGACATCACATAGACGAGCTTAAACTTTGCACCACAGTGTACTAGCAAACCCACAAAACAGATCTTGATCCCTTAGCCCAAACTTTGGCCCAATAACATGAAGTGACCTTAGTATAAGGCCCAGCCCAACGGTCTAGTCGATCGGCTCCCTATAAACCTAACACGTCGAGTATTGGTGTCCATACGGCCCACATGGATGTAGTCAGACTGTGCTGGGTCCACCTTCGGGTGTATCAAGCCCTAAGGTGTCAACCCCAGACACCTAAGCAATAATGCACAGTCTAAGCCTACTGGTACCCGTGCCTCGAGTTTGTCCAACATCGGACTACGTGCACGTCCGTAGCCCGCCGGACCCGCACCGCTGTACCACTCAGCCGTCGCTTTGGTCGCTTACATCAGTCCAGTAATCGTGCCCCGCCCTAACCTAGCTGTAGGGTTGTAGTGATACCGAACTGGGATTACTGCTGGAACAGACCACGTTGCTAGGGTTTCTAAGAGGGTTAACTGTGGTTTTAACCCCTCACTAATCCCGGATTAGATTAGCTAAGTGTAACCACTTAACCCCATCTAATCCTCGCATCCCCATTACTGGTTAAGTATTAGTGGGCCATGACTTAACCCTAATCATGAGGCATTAATTACTTATCGCACCCAACCTCTCACATTAGACATCCGTGGTTACCTGGGAAGATTTACACCACGTCTAGGTCTAACCTCGGGTCTTATGGTGCAACATGACCAACTACCCACATTAGACCCCACGTTGTAGTTACCTGGGAAGATTTACACCACAACTAGGTCTAACCTCGAGTTGGCCATATCCTGTTATCTAATGTCATGTCCACTTCAAAACATATTTACAAGTTAACATATACTTGGGTAGACCTAACTTAATAGGTAAATTCCCAAGGGGTAGACCTAACTTAATAGGTAAATTCCCAATCTTTTAGTTTCATGTATTTTTAAGTTTACCCAAACCCTCCCAACGTCATTATCTCGCTTACATATTCGTCATAACGTATAAGGGTATAAAAGGTAACTTGGCATAACATACATGGTGAACCTCACATGTCATAATAAACATGCATACATGTTAAACTTGCAAATCATGTCATGGTGAATTCGCATAAACATGCATAGCTTATTAAACATGCATAACATGGTAAGGTGAACATGCATAATCCATTAAACTTGCATAACATGGTAAGATGAGCTTGCATAAGCATGCATAATCCATTAAACTTGCATAACATGGTAAGATGAACATGCATAATCCATTAAACTTGCATAACATGGTAAGGTGAACATGCATAATCCATTAAACTTGCATAACATGGTAAGGTGATCTTGCATAAACATGCATAACCCATGAAACATGTAGAACATGACATAATAAGCTCGCATAAGCATGCATAACTTGTGAAACATGTAAAACATGGCATAGAAATCTCGCATATGCATGCATAACTTATGAATCATATAAAACATGACATAGTGAGTTCGCATAAGCATGCATAATCAACTAAACTCACATAAATCTCAACTTTCACCAAACATTAACTTTAAAGTTTGTAAAGTGAAGGTAAGAGGGCTTACAAATATAAACAAGCCACAAATCCTCCAAATAAGATGAAGAAGCCCTTTTAAAAACCGATACAAAGCCTCAAATAAGAAAACCCTTTTGCAAAATCCCAAAAACACAAACTTTAGCAAATCAAACTTGCATCTTAATGAAGTATGCAAGTTATTAAGCATTCATACAACATAGAAAAGGTTGTATGATCATCATATCATCATAGGATTAAACTTTGAGGAAGGTGGAGGCTAGGGATTTTAGATGGAGGCCATTTGAGGATTTAATTTGGCATAGTTTAGTTGCAAGATTGATTAATGAGGCTTTAGGGTAGGATTAGGGGTGTATTTATAGAGAATTAGAGTGTTTTAGGCCCTAGGATTATCCCTAGATTAGGTTTGGCCCGTCAGATCTTAGAATTCTCCAGAACCAAGCCACTTGACCCAACCCAAATCAGAAATGGTGCACCAGGCTGAACTGCCTGGGCACCCCCTGTCGACAGGGCTGTCGACAGGGCAGTCGACACCCTGGGTGCCCTGTCGACTTGCCTGTCGACATGGGCCCCCTGGCGGGAATTTTCCCGCCTAACCCTGATTAGCCCTAATCCATTTTGTTTAATTTGAAATTTAAATCTGTCTTTAGCATAGAAATTTCTGAAAACTTCGATGGGCCTTAACTGGGTCATACGGACTCCGATTCTCGAAAACTCGGACTCTATTTCGCGTATTTTTCCGAGACGATCGCAATGGCATAGCCCGTTTTCCCTTGATTCTGATTTTTGAATTAAATTCTGCCTCGATTTATGTTATAACAGTTTATTGAAAATACGGGTTGTTATATTCTCCCCTCCTTAAAGGATTTCGTCCCCGAAATCTTCAAGTTAGGAAGAACATATCCTACCATCCAACATCCATCTACTCAAAACATCATCCACGAGCAACCATTGTCCTTAAAGGATTCTAAATGCTGTATGAACATATGCAAAAGTGTGTGTATATGTACCTATCTAATGCAATAATCAATGCAAAATATGTTAGTGAAATGTATCCATATGTATGCAAATCCCTATCATAATGTATAATATCTATATGCGTGCTCAATCATACATCCATATGCAACATCCATGGGATTGCATACAAATTTCATCCAAGAATAAGCATAAACACTCATGCACATGCAATATGAGGAGTGTGTGAGCCGATCTAGTGCCTAATGTGTATCATGCATCCACGAGTGACTACTTGCAAACACTTGCAACCACTTGCAACCATCAACCATAACATGCTTCAAACACATGTTTCATCCAAAGGGTTTCTACCCAAGGTTCTCATGATCAGCTTAGCACGATAACTAGATAAATATGGACTAGCAAAGAGAAAGATATTCTAACAAAGGGAAGAGATTGAGAGTGTACCCTCAAACAGGAATGGATAAAGCCCACGCATCTTCTCCTCGGTTTCCCAAGTTGCGTCCTCTTCGGCTTCACCCCATTGAACTTTCACCAATCTGACCTCACGATTCCTTAGCTTCTTGGTCTCTGTCCCCAAGATACGAATCGGAGCTTTCCTTAAAGTTGCTTCTTTCTCTACCTCCACGTCTTCAAGCATGCTAGGCTCAACCACCTCAGCGGACTCATGCAGGCACTTTCGGAGATGCGAGACATGAAAGACATTATGCACTCCGGACAACTTCTCGGGCAATTGCACTCTATAAGCCATCTTCCCAATTCTCTCCATGATGGGGAAGGGTCCAACAAATCTCGGTGCTAGCTTCCCAACAGCTCCAAATCGGACCACATTCCGCAAAGGAGAAACCTTCACGAAAACCTTGTCCCCAACCTCAAACTCCAATTCGGACCTTCGCCTGTCAGCATAGGATTTCTGCCGGTCTTGGGCCGCTTTCATCCGTCTTCTAATCAACTCAACCTTCTCGGATGTATCCCTAATCATGTCGGGTCCAAGTATAAGCTTATCCGTGGATTCCCACCAACATGTAGGTGACTTGCACGGCCTCCCATATAAAGCCTCAAAGGGTGCCATACCAATGCTCGCCTGATAACTGTTATTATAAGCAAATTCTACAAGAGGAAGGTGGTCTTCCCAAGTACCACCAAAATCCAAGATGCAAAGTCTCAACAAGTCCTCAAGCACTCGATTCACCCTTTCGGTCTGGCCATCCGTCTGTGGGTGATAAGCTGTACTCAGATTCAACCTTGTGCCCATAGCCTCCTGCAAACTGTTCCAGAATTGACTAGTAAAGATGGGGTCTCGGTCACTGACTATGCTGGAAGGGACTCCATGTAGTCGTACTATCTCACGAAGGTATACTGATGCTAGTCCAGATGCGGTCCTTTTGCTCTTCACTGGGATAAAGTGAGCACTCTTCGTGAGCCTATCCACAATGACCCATATGCTCGTATTCCCCTTCCTGGACCTTGGAAGCCCATCAATAAAGTCCATAGAAATGCTCTCCCACTTCCATAGCGGGACCTCTAGCGGATGTAATAGCCCACCGGGCTTCTTCGACTCAGCTTTTACTCTTTGACAAATAACACATCTCGAGACAAACTCCTCCACATCCTTTTTCATTCCGGGCCAGAAGAAAACGCGCTTCATGTCCTTATACATCTTATCACCCCCTGGATGTATGGTCATCTTGGAGCGATGTGCTTCCTCGAGAACTTTCCTCACCAAGTCTTCTACCATCGGGACACAAAGCCTTCCATCTCTCCTCAGCCAACCCCTATCGTCTATAGAATATCGAGCAAGGTGACTAGATGTCTCCCCTCGAACCAGCTTATCCAAGATCTCAATTATCTGAGGGTCTTCCTTTTGCGAAGCCCCAACTTGATCTAGGAGGGTAGGCCTGAGCTCTAAAGATGCCAAGGAACCGGTCACCGACTCCATTGCCAAAGAGAAATCAAAGGTCGCTAAGAACTCTAAATTCTTCATCTCAACAAACAGAGGACTTAGTGTCAACCTTTTCCTACTCAACGCATCCGCTACAACATTCCCCTTGCCAGGGGTATAGAATATCTCAAAATCATAGGAAGCCAAAAATTCCATCCATCTCTGCTGTCTTAAGTTCAGATCTTTCTGCGAAAAGAGATACTTCAAAGACTTATGATCGGTATATAGCTCGAATCTCTCTCCCAGAAGATAATGACGCCATGCTTTGAGCGCATATACAATCGCTGCTAGCTCTAGATCATGAGTGGGATAATTCCTCTCATGCACCTTCAGTTGCCTCCCGCCAAAGCATATAACTCTGCCCTCTTGCATCAGAACGGCACCCAATCCCGTGCCACAAGCATCAGTGTACACGGTAAATATCTTACCACCATCGGGTAAGGCTAGAACTGGTGCGGAGGTAAGGGCTCTTTTGAGTCTCTGAAAAGCAAGCTCACAATCCATATCCCAAGCAAAGACTAAGTTCTTCTTCGTCAACTTAGTAAGAGGAGCGGATATCTTTGCGAAGTCTTTAATGAACTTCCGATAGAAACCCGCAAGACCCAGAAAGCTTCTCACCTCGGTTGCATTCCTTGGAGTCTTCCAATCCTGAACTGCAACCACCTTAGCGGGATCCACCGCTAAGCCTTGCTTGGATACGATATGCCCAAGAAATCTGACTTCCCTTCTCCAAAAGTGGCACTTGGAGAACTTGGCTTTTAACTGGTGTGCTCTGAGTGTATCTATCACCTCTACTAGGTGCCTCGCATGCTCTTCCTCATCCTTGGAGAAGACCAGAATATCATCAACAAAGACCACGACAAACTTATTCAAGAACTCCCGAAACACCCTACTCATCAAATCCACAAAATACGCGGGTGCATTCGTCAAACCGAACGGCATAACAAGCCATTCAAAGAATCCGTCTGGAGTTCTGAATGCAGTCTTGTCTATACTATCTTCAGCCACTCTGAGCTGATGAAAACCCGTAGCAAGGTCAAGCTGAGAGAAAACAGAAGCACCAACGAGTTGATCAAAGAGATCATCGATCCGTGGTAACGGGTGTCGGTTCTTCTTAGTCAGCTTATTCAACTCTCTATAATCCACACAGAGTCGGAGAGAGCCATCTGCCTTAGTTGCAAATACCACAGGCGCTCCCCATTCGGATATACTCCTTCTGATGAAGCCCTTCTCAAGCAATTCTTTCACTTGTTTGCTCAGCTCCCGTCTCTCACGCGGAGCCATATGCCGAACGGGCAAAGAAACAGGCTTAGCATTGTCTACTAGATAGATGCGAAAGTCAATCTCTCGTTTAGGGGGCAACCCCTTAACTTCTTCAAACACATCCGGATAATCTCGGACCACCCTTACAGACTGAAGGGCCTCCTCCGAGGAGTCGAGAGATTCTAGATAGCATAACATGACGGGATTCTTCGGATTGCATGAAATCTCTAAGGTGTTGCCCAGGCGAGTCACAAGCCTTACAACCCTATGCTCACAATCCAGAATGGCTCCATATCTAGACAGCCAATCCATGCCCAAGATTAATCCGTATCCCCTGAAACCTAGAACATATGCACTACACAAGAACTCAACGCTGAGTATAGAGATCCTTAGATCCTCACATATCATGGATAGATGAGCAGAACCCCCAATGGGATTCGAAACAAAAACGGGATCATCCACTAAGCTAGTACTGAGGTGCAAACTATCAACAAGATCAGATGAAATAAAGCTATGTGATGCACCGGAATCAAACAAGGTACGTACTGGAAGATCAGAGATATAAACAAGGTTCTCAACAGAAACACTACCTCTCTCGGGAACTGAAGCGGCATTGAGAGCATGAACTTGCCCTCCTGAAGATCCAGCCTGTCCTTTCTTCTTTGGGAAGTCTTTGCTGAAGTGCCCAGTCTCTCCACAAGAGAAGCATCCACCACTAAGCTTCCTTTTCTTCTTCCTGCAATCCTTAGCAAAATGCCCAGCTATGCCACAGTAATTGCACTTCCCCTTGCCTTTGTTGTTGCCCTTCTTGTTCTTATTCTGATTTCCTTGACTGCTTTGACCTTGGTTGCCTTTGCCTTGAGAATCAGCCTTCTTTGCCTGAGTATCGCCTGACTTGACTTCCTTCTTTCCCTCTCCCTGAAGCAGAGCCATATTGACCAAACTCTCGAAAGTGGCTCCATGCGGAATATGTGACATTGCCAAGCCCTGTAGCGGCTCATTCAATCCTCTGGCAAATCGAAGAGCCTTCTTCTCCGGGGTGTTTACTATATCCAAACCAAAACGGGCCAGCTGATTGAACTTGTTCACATACTCCTTGACAGACATATCCCCTTGCTTTAGAGCAAGGAACTTCTCCATTTGTAAATTTGCTTCAGCTGAAGATAGAAACTTGGTCACAAATCTAGCCCTCAAATCGGCCCAAGTCTCAACGGGCCTCGTCCCATTGGTGACCTCCCACCAATAGGCCGCCTCATCCTTCAGAAGCCATACGGTCAATAAGATCTTCCTCTCGTCATCTATCCCAAAGATGGCAAACAAGTCCTCCGTGTCCTTCAGCCAATTCCTAGCTTCAACGAAAGATTCTGTGCCTAGAAAATTCTTGCCCCCCATTGCCTTGAAGTCTTTACACACCTTTGTAAACTCAATCTGAGGATGCTGAGGGGGAGGAGGAGGAAGAGGAGCCTCAGCAACAGGAGGGGGAACATTAGCAACGGGAGGGGGAATATTAACTGCTGGAGGAGGGGGAGCAGGGACCACCGGAGGAGGGATATTAGGGATAGGATTCTCAACTACAGGAGGAGGAGTGGGAGTAGGGTTGGCGGGACCAGCTGCCGCCCTAGCTTCTAGGAGTCTCCTATACCAGAGTGGTACGTTCACTCCATCTAGGATGTCAAGATTCTCAGCCATACTGAAACAAGAGATAAGATAAGATTAGGTCAAGGGAACGAAGGATAACGCTGATGGCTTTTGGGGATTAGCCTTAAAATAATCTAGACTTTATTTTGGAAAATACTTAGTAGGTTTTTGAAAATAGTTTTTCAAAAAGGGGTTTTTTTTTTTTTTTCAAAAGTTTTGTTCAATCTTGTTAACCTTGTGCTCTGATACCAAATGTAACACCCCACCTCCACTAGGATCACTCCTTAGAATGTACTAGCTTTGGAGGGGCGTTATTGTGAAGGTAAACATGCACAGAGATATCGCAAGACAGAGTATATAAAAATAAATATAAGTAAAGCAGCGGTAGCAGATAAAAACCCATCCTCATCATCTCAGAAAACCAACATAGTCAAGTACATAATATCAAAGTGTCATGATCCAAAATACAACTCCAGTCTAGATACGTGATAACAAAATACATGGTAAAACATCAGTACTAATCCCCAGAAATAAAAGATATGCCACAGCTAGCTCAGATCCATACGTGAGCTATCCAACAAGCAAGTCAAAGATCCACTAAGCAGATGTAGTCCCTCCCTGAGAACCTGGGGGGGGGGGGGGAACGGAAGAAAAGAAGCGAAAGAAAACAGGTCAGTCAAAAAGACTGGTAAGCCCTACTACGATCAATCTATAAACTAATAAAGTTAACAGTATGATGGAAACTGAGATGAACATACTGGCAATAGATAAAGGTGACATCACATAGACGAGCTTAAACTTTGCACCACAGTGTACTAGCAAACCCACAAAACAGATCTTGATCCCTTAGCCCAAACTTTGGCCCAATAACATGAAGTGACCTTAGTATAAGGCCCAGCCCAATGGTCTAGTCGATCGGCTCCCTATAAACCTAACACGTCGAGTATTGGTGTCCATACGGCCCACATGGATGTAGTCAGACTGTGCTGGGTCCACCTTCGGGTGTATCAAGCCCTAAGGTGTCAACCCCAGACACCTAAGCAATAATGCACAGTCTAAGCCTACTGGTACCCGTGCCTCGAGTTTGTCCAACATCGGACTACGTGCACGTCCGTAGCCCGCCGGACCCGCACCGCTGTACCACTCAGCCGTCGCTTTGGTCGCTTACATCAGTCCAGTAATCGTGCCCCGCCCTAACCTAGCTGTAGGGTTGTAGTGATACCGAACTGGGATTATTGCTGGAACAGACCACGTTGCTAGGGTTTCTAAGAGGGTTAACTGTGGTTTTAACCCCTCACTAATCCCGGATTAGATTAGCTAAGTGTAACCACTTAACCCCATCTAATCCTCGCATCCCCATTACTGGTTAAGTATTAGTGGGCCATGACTTAACCCTAATCATGAGGCATTAATTACTTATCGCACCCAACCTCTCACATTAGACATCCGTGGTTACCTGGGAAGATTTACACCACGTCTAGGTCTAACCTCGGGTCTTATGGTGCAACATGACCAACTACCCACATTAGACCCCACGTTGTGGTTACCTGGGAAGATTTACACCACAACTAGGTCTAACCTCGAGTTGGCCATATCCTGTTATCTAATGTCATGTCCACTTCAAAACATATTTACAAGTTAACATATACTTGGGTAGACCTAACTTAATAGGTAAATTCCCAAGGGGTAGACCTAACTTAATAGGTAAATTCCCAATCTTTTAGTTTCATGTATTTTTAAGTTTACCCAAACCCTCCCAACGTCATTATCTCGCTTACATATTCGTCATAACGTATAAGGGTATAAAAGGTAACTTGGCATAACATACATGGTGAACCTCACATGTCATAATAAACATGCATACATGTTAAACTTGCAAATCATGTCATGGTGAATTCGCATAAACATGCATAGCTTATTAAACATGCATAACATGGTAAGGTGAACATGCATAATCCATTAAACTTGCATAACATGGTAAGATGAGCTTGCATAAGCATGCATAATCCATTAAACTTGCATAACATGGTAAGATGAACATGCATAATCCATTAAACTTGCATAACAT
Source organism: Allium sativum (assembly GCA_030737875.1). Classification (NCBI taxonomy): domain Eukaryota; kingdom Viridiplantae; phylum Streptophyta; class Magnoliopsida; order Asparagales; family Amaryllidaceae; genus Allium; species Allium sativum. The sequence continues at coordinate 2,092,476 of JASFAX010000054.1, forward strand.
GGTAAGGTGAACATGCATAATCCATTAAACTTGCATAACATGGTAAGGTGATCTTGCATAAACATGCATAACCCATGAAACATGTAGAACATGACATAATAAGCTCGCATAAGCATGCATAACTTGTGAAACATGTAAAACATGGCATAGAAATCTCGCATATGCATGCATAACTTATGAATCATATAAAACATGACATAGTGAGTTCGCATAAGCATGCATAATCAACTAAACTCACATAAATCTCAACTTTCACCAAACATTAACTTTAAAGTTTGTAAAGTGAAGGTAAGAGGGCTTTCAAATATAAACAAGCCACAAATCCTCCTAATAAGATGAAGAAGCCCTTTTAAAAACCGAAACAAAGCCTCAAATAAGAAAACCCTTTTGCAAAATCCCAAAAACACAAACTTTAGCAAATCAAACTTGCATCTTAATGAAGTATGCAAGTTATTAAGCATTCATACAACATAGAAAAGGTTGTATGATCATCATATCATCATAGGATTAAACTTTGAGGAAGGTGGAGGCTAGGGATTTTAGATGGAGGCCATTTGAGGATTTAATTTGGCATAGTTTAGTTGCAAGATTGATTAATGAGGCTTTAGGGTAGGATTAGGGGTATATTTATAGAGAATTAGAGTGTTTTAGGCCCTAGGATTAACCCTAGATTAGGTTTGGCCCGTCAGATCTTAGAATTCTCCAGAACCAAGCCACTTGACCCAACCCAAATCAGAAATGGTGCACCAGGCTGAACTGCCTGGGCACCCCCTGTCGACAGGGCTGTCGACAGGGCAGTCAACACCCTGGGTGCCCTGTCGACTTGCCTGTCGACATGGGCCCCCTGGCGGGAATTTTCCCGCCTAACCCTGATTAGCCCTAATCCATTTTGTTTAATTTGAAATTTAAATCTGTCTTTAGCATAGAAATTTCTGAAAACTTCGATGGGCCTTAACTGGGTCATACGGACTCCGATTCTCGAAAACTCGGACTCTATTTCGCGTATTTTTCCGAGACGATCGCAATGGCATAGCCCATTTTCCCTTGATTCTGATTTTTGAATTAAATTCTGCCTCGATTTATGTTATAACAGTTTATTGAAAATACGGGTTGTTATATAACTCAAAGCTTAAAGCAACGTTAATCAAATCAAAGCAACGCCTACAACAAAGGATAGCATCTCCAAATTCAGAATTCAGATTTCTGAATTGAAGATTCGTCATACGCTGTAAGTAGAGTGCTATTCCGATATGAATTAAATAATTGTGTTGATTTGTGTAATGTAAGAAATGGAATTGTGGCAATAATAATCTATATTTGTATGTTGCTTTGATGCAAAACGATTTGGGAATATTATGGTATACGATTGGATATTTGCAAGTACGCGATTTGCGTTGGAAACGAAATGGAATTGTGGCGATAATGACTTATATTTGTATGTTATTTTGATTCTAAACGATTTGGCAATACTATGGTGTACGATTGGATTCATACAAGTATATGATTTATGTTGACAACCACATGTTGTGGAATTTTAATTGGGATTCATGCAAGCATATGATTCATATTGAAAACTACATGTTTGTGGTAGTTATTTACAACACCCATTTGATCATTGCAAGTATATGATTCATGTTGAAAGTGACAACTATATGTTGTAATAGTTTATTTAAGATTCATGCAAGTATATGATTCATGTTAACAACTATATGTTATGATATTTTAATTGGAATTCATGCAAGTATATGATTCGTTATTATGCTAATATGATGTACATACTTTTATGACCACTTTTAGTGTGTAATTGAACCGACTAAGTACCATGATTTATATGAATCTATGTTGAAAAATTGGCAAATCATACTTTTGTGTTAGAAACAAAAGTAAGCACCTTTATGAACATGACTAAACTATGTTCGTTATTATGCCCAATTGAAAAACATGTTTTTAGGCTCCGGTTGTTATCATAAGTTACATTAGAATTACATTAGAATTACATTCCTCTTGCAAGTTTACATAGATAAAAATGAAAACCATGATGTAAGTTTAGATATGTTTATGCTATAATTTTATAAATGGATTAAAAACCATGATTCATATAAGAATTAGGTTGGGATAATTCTAGTTGAACCATACTTTTGTATTAGTTACAAAAGTAAGTACCTTTTGTTAACATATAGTGATTTTATGAACATGATTAGTTTATATTATGCCTGAATAAAAATATAGACTTATATTTCTAGTCAAGACCCCGTGCCAATAATAATGATATCTAATTTAGTTAGATTCTTAATTTCAAGTTTACATGGTTAGTTTAACCTATGATTCATGTTTAAGTTTATGCCATTATCATATGACTAGAATAATACATGTTAAGTACTGCTTATGCCATAATCATATGAGTAAAATAATTCATGATTAAGTATTGTCTATGCATTAACCATATGAATAGAATGATTTATGTTTAAGTATTGTTTATGCTATGATTATATGGATAAAATGATTCATGTTATGCCATGATTATATGATGTTAAAATTGCAAGTTCACATGTGCCTATTTTATGTTAATTGAATCGTTCGTTGCAAGTTCATGCGTTCACACTCCCCTTTTTCATGTTATCTTATAAACATCATGATTTTGTGATAGTGACAAAAGCAAGCGTCGTTGTAAGCTTGTATTAATTTTATGAACATGTCTAAGCTATGTTTGTTATTATGCCTAGTTAAGAACATGTTTTCTAAGCTTATGTTGTTATCTTAATCATATGATAATATATTTTTGGCACATAAGTTACATTAGAAATTTACACTAGAATTGCATCCCCTTACAAGTTACATAGATTGGACAAAAAACCCATGATTATATGAATAATAGGATTCATAATCAATTATGTTTATGCCATGACCATATAAGGACTCATGTTCAATTATGATTATGCCATAATTATATGATTCTAGTGGTTCATGTTTAAGTACTATTTATACCATGACTACATGTTTCGTTTACACCATGATTATGTGAATAGAATGATTCATGTTTAAGTATTGCTTATATTATGTGTTGTTACAATTGCAAGTTCACATATGCCTATCTTATGATAATTAGATCGTATGTTGCAAGTTCATGCGTTCACACTCCCCTTTTTATGTCACCTTATAAACACCATGTTATAGCCTCCCCTTTTCATATGGCTAAATTGGGTTTAAGTATTAAACCCAACACACCTTACATTTGGAACGAACGAATAAAACGGGGAAAATGACGTTTGGGTTAAAAATATAGAATATATGTGTTGGCTTGTTTGACGCACGCCAATAACTTTGAAAAAACAATTAAGTGGCATAAATAAATCTTAACCAATAAAGATGAATTTGAATAATGGGTCGCAAATATTTACATATAAAAAGAAAAGAGACAAAATATGTAAATGTAGAAAATACGATGTGTTTAACCCGAGGTTGGATTGAGTTGTGATGTAAACCTGCCCGGAACCGCCCGGCTGTCCAGTAGTCACAACAATACCTATCCAATGTGGGTGGTTAAACACAGAGCCCAATAAGGACCCGAGGTTAGACTGAGTTGTGGTGTAAGACTGCCCGGACCCAACCGGCAACAGGCAGCCACAACAATACCTGTCTAATGTGAGAGGTCAAGGCTTTAATAAGACAATTAAGGCTGAGTCAGGATTGATAGGATTAAGTAAATTATATTAATACTTAATCAAAATGGAACATGCTAAACTAAACAGACTGATTGGGGGTTAGGTTTATAAAACACTTAACCAACTTAGCATGTTGGCTAGAGATAGAAAACCTAGTAGCGGGGGTCCCTTTTCAGCAGTAACCCTATAAGGTGTATCATGATACCCTGAAACTAGGCAGGGTGGGGCACGATTACTGGGCTGACTGTAAGAGGTCAAATCGACGGCGGTGGTGCAGTAGTGTAGGTTCTAACGGGGTGCGGGCGTGCACACACTCCGGCGCAGAAAAATAAGGCACTGGGCACCAGTAGCATACCTGTGCATTCTAGGATTGTGTCGGGCCGCCACCATGGGACTTGATACACCCCATGGTGGGACCAGCATAGGTAACTACAACATCGGGGGCCGTAAGACACATGTAACTATGCGAGTAGGAGCCGATCATCATAAAATGGATCACTTCACCCTGATTACGGGGTGCCTGTTGGGAACTAGTTTATATGGGTACAGAGATTAGTATGGGGTACGATAGTATATTCAACCCTAGACAACTTGACTAAGTTTATGGTGCTTTCCCATTTCTAGTTTATACTTATCATACCCAGTTCTTTATTCATTGACTGAATAGTCCTAGACTTACTCAGGCTTTATGTCTGACTCTACTTTTCTTTCGTCTTCTTTTCTTCCGTCCCCCCCCCCAGGTCCACAGGGAGGGAATACCGCAGCTTGACCAGCCTTCATATCCAGCTTGAAGAGAAAGAATGTATTGCTTGGATCTTTTCGTTTTGGACTATGGCTTTGGACAGCAACTATGGGACTTTTGCAGTTTATTTATGTTTTCTTTATGCTTCTTTAAATAATGTAATCAAGACAGTTATGAAGATGTTATGTTTTTGGAAGTATTGTAAGACAATTATGGTGTGGTTGGTGTAACACGTATTTTAATGAAATAAAAGTTGTTGTTTTCCGCTGTTCAAAAATATGTGTTCTTATATCTGTCTTGTATATCTGTGACTTATACTTATAAACCTCCACCAAAATTAGGGCATTCCCTTTGAGAGTGACCCTAACGGAGGTGGGGTGTTTCAAGATGAGTCTAACTCAGGAGTTCGTCTTGTATTTCCATCTCATGTCTGAAAGTTATATCAGAACAATCTCAAAGTACATATGTTAAAAAATGATATTTTTACAAAATGATTTTTATGACTGTTATTAAAAACATTGTAACTTAAACATTAATTGCAAAATAAATTAATTATTCTTTGTTTTGTGAAAGATCATTCATACTATAAATCGTAATATGCTTAAAACAAAAATATTGTTAGACATAAAACATTAAAAGGATCCAAAACATTAAAAAGGTTCAGCATAAATAGACCGTAAAATACATAATTTTATAGGTAACATGTATTTAAAAAGACGAATATGAAAACCATAAGCAATGTAGAACGTACATGAATATACAATATGGTCATTTAACATGCAAAATGTAAAATAACAAAAGATTATCATGGCTAGATTTGAGTTTTTTAATTATTGTTCTAGTTCAGCCACGGATTTAAATTTTAACCAAAAAAAACTAAGATCTTGGATGATATTCCATTATTTCGTCTTGGTCGATATATTGTCCGATATTGCAATATCTCGGGCAATATATTCGAAAGGAGATTTAGAGTGATATTTGTTGTTTTGTTTCGGAAGGAGCCCAAAACAAGATCTTGGAGGAGATCTCGGGCGATATTCACGAGATTTGAAACAGTGCTCGAGAATAAGAAATATAACTCCATACTTAGATTTAATAGAACTTAATTACTACCATTATCTTTGTTATCGTTTGTAATAAAGATGTCCACAATTGTACTTCTACAAAGTGAACGAAATTAGCAAAGCCTCTAAAGTGGACGCAGGTTCAACCCGAACCGAACCACTATAAATACTGTGTTCAATACTTTCCACACATTTTCCTCATATGGAACGTTATTTTCGTTAATTTGAAAATCTTTGGTGTTGTGCTAATTTTGTGCATCAACACTCTGATGCTTTCACTAAAAAACTTGAAGACTCAAGACTTTACCTCTTTCCAACCATCTTCCATTTCAAACTAGGAGGGCTACTTAAGTCACTTAGACCTTCCTACTGAGTTCTCTTACAACTACTAGGAAAGGAAAAAACATCTTGATTGAAACTTCCACTGCCGCTGAGGTGGAAACATCCCATCAGAATGCCTCGAAGTCAACAGAAATCCTCGTACACAACAGAATGTTTCGGAAATCTCTACCACGGAAATCGTAGCCAAAGGAGGAGGATTAATGCCAATGAAAATGGTAACGAAACTATAATTACCATCAGTGAGGGAACGCGTCAACATGACCATTCCCGTTTGAGTATAACAACGACGAAGGAACAAGTACCCAACCCGCTGATGACAGAACGTTCCTGTCGCTACTTAAAACTTGGTACCTACGCATCCAACAGCTAACCAGGCTCAAGTTCTTCCCAACCAATCTCAGTAGAACCAATCAATCGAGGTTGAAGACCCACCTGAAGATGATGCCAACTTTCATCATAGAAGACGACCAAGGCCATGAACTCTCGAGTTGGACTACGACCGTTGGAATCTAAAGGAGGTCAACCTCGCGGTTCTCACGGACATGGTCGGTATGATCCTTAGAGAAACGCAATGGAACGCTATTGACATTTGGTAAACCAATATAAGCCATAAGCCCTTCACTTGGGTTGTTCACGATACTAAATGGCCTCGACGTTTCAGTATTCCTCAATTAATGGCTTACTTATGGAAAACTAGTCCCTGTAACTTCTTGAACCGCTATTAGTGGAATATTGACTCAAGTCACACTACCGACGTCGTAAAATGCAAATGCTTCACATTCTTTCTTAAAGGAGTCGCTCTACTCTGGTTCTCTCGATCCAGCCGAGATCCATCTCTACTTTCAACCAACTTGCTACCGAGTTGGTGAAAAGATTCAGGATGCAGGTCGCAAGACCAAAAAAACACATTGACTATCTCCATTCTCTATCAGGGCACAAGGAAAACTCTTAAGAATTACCTCGAACGCTTAACAAAAGTCGAAGATCTAGAGCTTTGCACCGTCTTGGTTCATCTTGCTAAGGGTATCCTTCCCAATACTGAATTCAGAGTTTGGATCGATAGTAAGCAGTCGAAAACTTTGGAATCTTTCTATGAAAAGGCTTATTAGTTTTTGTGTCAAGAAGAACCGTGCATAAAATAAGTGGCTCAGACTAGCCATCTTACAACCCACACCAAAGCAATGTTTAAGACAACATCAAGGGAAAACAAGTCGGTAAATTTCTCGACAAGGGTAAAGGGATAGCCCAATTCAAGCCTAAGCCTAACAACGAAAAGCCAGGTGGTCGTAGCAACCAACAGCTTGGAATTCCAAAAAAGTATGACTGCTATTCGACTTACAAGGTGTACACTTCGCTAGATTCTAAGTTGGAGACAATCTACCTAGAGACTTGCAATACAATACAGTACAAGAAGATGAACACCAATCAGGAGAATAATTCCAGCAAGTATTGCAGATTCCATGATATGTTCATCTACAGCACAAGCGAATGCCATCACCATAAGTATGCCACTAGAAATATTATCTGAGAGGAACGTCTAGAGCAATACATTCCAAACCCTGCTCCTCAAGAAGAAACCGTAGGTCCTTTAACGTGTGCACCTCCTCAAGCTCAACGACCCCTAGGCCATCCAATCCGAGACCTCCGCGAGGGATTATCGTGATTAACATCATTTGCATTGGGACTCAACTTGCAAATGAAAGTTTCAGGCATATGGGGGAGTACGCCAACTAAACCAAGCATGCCAACTTGAAGCGTTCTCCACCCAGGATGAATCTATCCCGGCCAAGCATTAAAATATTATGTGTGCTAACACAGTCTTCCACGAGTGCAGTGCTACTGAAATTGACGTTCCAACAATAAATTCTCCCGTTATCTCAACAGACTTAGGTCCGGCCTATGTCCGAAAGGTCCTCGTCGACTCAGGGAGCTCTATCTATATTATCTTTAAGTTTGCATATGATCAAATGAAACATGAGGCCAAAGACTTTAAGCCTTTCCACCCACTGTCCATGGATTCAACGACTCTTCTAACCAGCCAGTTGGCTTAGTAGAACTATCGATCCAACTCGGATATGGGGTTCGTAGCAAAGTCCAGATCCTCACCTTTGTGGTCATAGATGTTTCAACTCCATACGAGGTCTTCCTCAGACATCCTTTCCTTGTAGAATACCGAATTTGTATGGCATCATGGTCTCTCCTCATGAAATTTTCAATAGAGTGTAGGATATAAACCGTCAAAGGAGACCAAGCTACAATGATAGCCTGCTATCTCGCAGAATAGAAAGATGCAATGAATAAGGAGTAGGGCAAGGGCGTAGAGGCAATCCAATTGCCAAAACCATAAGAGCATAGAAGCCATTAGAGTATGAAGCCTGGCTCAGACGCAACTCCCGTCTCCCCCTAAGATCTTAATCCATGGGAAGAAGAAGATCCCAATTCCAAAAGGGCTACTTTGGTGGAGCCAACCATCAATTCATCAATTAACCCCATCAACCGAACTCGAGTCTTGAAGATTGGATCACATCTCCACCCAGAAATAAAGAAAGTTCTTGTGGATATCTTATGAGCCAGCCTAAACGTATTTGCTTGGACCTATTCTGATATGTGTGTCATCAACCTAAGAATCGTCTGCCACATGCTTAGTATCAATCTGAAGCATCTTCCAGTCAAACAGAAGCACCGAATCTCGGGAATAGAAAGATAGGTGACACTTAAAGAGGAAGTGGATAGGCTACTTGACAACGACTTTATCCGCAGCTCCCGCTATCCTGAATGGGTCTCCTTGGGGTCTTGGTCAGAAAATCAAATGGAAAGTGCCAGACATGTGTCGACTATTCAGACTTAAACAAAGCATGGCAAAAAGACAACTTCACGCTTCCAAAGGTAGACCAACTGTTGATTCAACTATAAGTTACCAGCTTCTCTCCTTCATGGACATTAGGTCACAATAAAATTCCATTGTACCTTACTAATCATAAGCACACTTCATTCATCACCGACCTTTGGCTCTATTTCTTTTTGTCATACCCTTTGGTCTCAAGAATGCTGGAGTCACCTATCAGCAGTTGGTTAACTGAATGTTCATGGACCAAATCTGGAGATCCATGGAGGACTACATGGATGACATGCTTGTGAAAATGAGGGTGTTAAATGACCGCGTCAACGACCTCGTGGAAATGTTTAATGTTCTCCGTAAATATAGCATGAAACTCAATCCCTACGCCGGTAAAATTCTTGGGTTTCATTGTCATTTTACGAGGAATCATGGTAAATTTAAAAAAATATACGCTATCCAGGATAAACCGGCCCCATAGTGCATCTAAGATGTTCAAAGATTAAACGGGAAAGTGGCCGCTCTAAGTCGATTCATACCAAAAGAAATTGATAAGTGCATTCCTTTCTTCGACTTTCTCAGGAAAGGGAAGCGCAACTTTACGAGGAAATCAGAATGCATCATTGCATTCGAGGACCTCATGAATCATTTAGAACAGCCGCCCATCCTACCAAAACCCATGGACCATGTAGACTTATTATATATTTGGCTGTTTCTATGTAGGCAATTAGTTCGGCGCTAGTGCACGAGGAAAATTGTGCCCAACGACAAGTTTATTATATCGGCAAGAGATTGACAAGCGCCAAAAAGAACTATTCAAAGCTCGAAAAACTTGTGGACTGCCTGTTGATCTCTTCTCGGAAGCTTTGGTCATATTTCCATGCTCATCTAATCAAAGTTTACACTAACTAGCCACTGCGATAGGTCCTACAATGATCTGAGCCATCTGGGCGACTTTTGGAATGGATTATTTAACTGAGTAAATTCGAGATTACTTTCATCCCTTGTTGAGCCATCCCTGCACAATCCCTAAAAGACTTTATCACAGAATTCATTGTTCCTGATGATCCACCAGAAGATGGTTAGCCTTCGAATATCTAGTGGAAACTATTCGTGGATGCTTTGTTAAACAATCAGTGTTCTAGCATCGGAGTTGTACTCATTACTCCTGAGGAACGTTCAATTAGTTATGCTCTAAATTTCCACTTCCCTACCACCAACAAAATGCAAAATACGAATCCTTTATCACTAGACTCGAAATTTCCATCGAATTCAACAACAAGGCTATACAAATATACTTTGGCTCGCAGTTCATCGTATGTCAGGTGCATGGGGAGTATCTAGCCAAAGGGGCACTGCTCGCTCCCTACCATGCTCAGGTTCTTGAATTTCTTGCCAACTCTAACTACTATGTTATAACTCATATCCCTTGAGAACAAAGCAAAAAAGCCAATTCATTGATCTAAACTAGCAAGTTCTGGGGATGCACAGCTATTAGGACTCATCCCAGTCGAAGTACTCAACTCTCTGTGTATCAATCAGATGAAGACTGACTTGATATCATCGACGGAGACTGAGCCTGAACTTGAGTCCAAGGTGACTCCAATCAAGAACATCTTGCAACACGGGATCCTCCCCAGTAGCCAAAATGAAAAACGAGCACTCACCTGCAAATCGTCGTGCTATATCATTCAAGATGGAGTGCTCTGCCAAAGAGAATTCTTTGTTCCATTACTCTTGTGTTTAGCCCACAACAATGTCGATCGTATACTACTGGACATGCACAAAGGTGAGTACATTGACAACTCTTGCAAGAAAGGTTTTCTGATACGGCTATTTTTGCCAACTCTTGAGTTGGATGTAGAAGACTACACCCGCAACTACGACAAATGCCAGAGATTCTCTAAATTCTAGGAGCCCTGCCTACCAAGCTTACACAGACGGTAAGTCCATTGTCGTTTGCAATATGGGGAATCGATATCATCAAAATTGTGACACCCCATGTCCATTAATGTCACGCATAAGAGAATGCATTAAGTTTCGTGAAGCGCAATAGGTAATCATTACAGAGAATTTACAAGACAAATAAAATAAATAGTGGGAAATTTTAACTTTATTACTAAAAATAAAGCATAGTTTCAGAAGTACATCAAAACTAGTTACAACTAACCCAATGTCTCAAAACTGACTTACAAAACATCTCATGAAATAAAGTATCAAAGTATATAAAATCATATCCTTCGCCAGAGGCCATACTAAAGTAGAGAGCAAGTCAAAACGATACATCACAAGAAATATAAGTTCAAGCTGTAGGAGAAGTCCTAGTCATTACTGAGTGCTTCCACTCTTAGGACCTGGGGGAAAGGAAGAAAGAGGCGAAAGAAAAAGGGTTAGACATAAAGTCTAGCGAGTTCTAGTGATTTACCAATGTGCAAAAAATAGAAATGCCAAGACCGTTAAATAAGACTAGATGAGAAAGGTACAGTGTCATACAGGGTAACAGATAAACTAAACAGAAGACAAGAATAACAGGAACAAACTAAGATCGAGTAATGCTTCACATTTATATCTTAAACAGATATATCTGCAACAATATTAGTATAAGAAGTTCAACATGATTACACATCAGCAGGTTTAACAACAAAATTAAATTGTAGGATTAGGCGTACCCTAATTACATAACCATATTAGGTGTTAACCCAATTACACAATAGTAAGATTAGGTGTACCCTAATTACTACCCAGCCGATTAGCTCCCTACAACGTAAATTCCCTGTGTCATTCCCGACAGTAAGGTGTATCACTCCCTAACCCAACAACTATATAACACTGTGACACCCCACGTCCGTTAATGTCACTCAATAAGGAAATGCATTAAGTTTCATGAAGTGTTATAGGTAAACAGAAACAGAAATATTACAAGACAGATATAAAGGCAACAACGGAATTTAAAAACTTTATTTATAAAGCAACATGGTTTAAAAACGACACATGTCTGTAATACGCATAAACCATTACATCATAAAAACTACTATCTTTTCCTTAAAAACATCAGAGTACATAAAAAGCATAATTTCCCAAATAAAGCATAGCCATAGTAGCAAGGATAAAAGCTTGATCCATACAGCTCCAACAAAAGTAAGCAGAATCACGGTCAAGCCTATGTATTCCCACCCTGAGAACCTGGGGGGGGGGGGGGGGGGGAATGAAAGAAAGAAGAGGAAACAAAAAGGGTCAGGCATAAAGTCTGGCGAGTCCAGTTAATTTTAGCAAGTAAATAAATAAAAGTAGCATGACAAGCTTATAAAGTGGATAAGAGGGAGAAAACCACATAAAAGGCAAGCATGACAAGGTGAACAGGATAGGATGTACACGCTTCCAATGATTACTCAGCACTACTGCTAGTATATCTTGAATGAGGTGATCCTCAACACGTACGAAACGGTAGACTTAGGCATACTTCTGGTGTGAGGTTTTAACCCCATACAATCCACAGGCAGCCCCAATAACAGACTCCTAAACTTACCAGAGTCTAGATGTACCGTAAATACTACCCTAATCGATCGGCTCCCTACTCCGTATATACCCTTTGCTGGCCCCACAGTAGGACGTATCACTTCCTAAAGTGGAAACCCTTCATTTTGAAGATTTTCACACTCATATTTACTGATGGTACAGCGTCTTAATTCCCATGGCAAGTCGTACTCATGCACGCACGTGACTCCATTGATTTCCTGCGCTGTTGACACCACCCCTTCGTTTTGAATCTTACAATCAGCCCAGTAAGCGTGCCCCTATTTGGACCTAGTTTGGAGTACTCGTTTGATACCTAGATGGGTTACTGACTAAAATGGGTCCCACACACAAGATGATACAAGCTCCCCCTAGGCTTGCATTCCCATTACTAGGATTTCAACTGGTTATGCCTAACAATGCAACATGTAAAACATGTTAAGTTGTCGGGTCTATATATGTAAATACTACCCCACCGCCATAAGATTTACTTAACCCTCACTGATCCAAGCAAGTTTACTTATTAAATTTGCATAACCCCAAGGTATAAAATAGGTTAAGTTTGTGGGCCTATATATATAAATGTTACCCACTGCAACAAGATTTACTTAACCCACCCACTGTTTCAACCAAGTTTACTTAACCTCTATTCAACTTAAAATGTTCATACAATCCCTATGGATTCATCAATTTATTGTTAAAATGGGTTAGACCTCCCACATTAGGCCTACAACTTGTGGATGCTGGATAAGCCGGTCGGGTCCAGGCAGACTTCTTCCACAAGTTGGGCCTAACCTCATTTCTTAGCCCATCTCGTATTTGTGCACTTAGACCCCTCACATTAGATTCAACATTTGCGGTTGCTGGATATGCCAGTCGGGTCCGGGCAGACTTTCACCACAAATGCAATCTAACCTCGTGCCATAAGTACCATTACAGTTTTCTAATTACTGTAATCCTAGGAATTTTAATTATTAGCTAGTTAATTATACCTATGTATTTATAGGTGTTCATTCCCATTTACCCTATTATATTCATAATGGATTATGTATCCAAATTCATACTTGTCATTCAAGTTATGCCAATTCTAATGTTTCCCTCATTCCCTAACTAACGCATTCACATATATTTAGCGTCATGTCTAGGCTAAAAGTAGCTTAGTCATAAATAATAAAAGGGAGAGATGACAATAGTGATTATTTGAACCAAAATGACATAAACATGTAATTGGAATAGTGATATGGTGGACTTATAAAAATAGATCTAATGATCATGTGATAATAAAACTAGAACTAACATACCAAGGATGTCATAATAGGCATAAATAAATATGGATTCTTATTTCCAATTAATGATAGATCTAAATTAATCACCACATGATAGGTAAAGTTTAAGATCCACAAATGTTACATGATAAATTAACCACAAGAGAATCAGATCTATGAAGGTAGATCTAGCGTGACATGATAAATTAACCACAAACGAATTAGATCTATAAAGGTAGATCTAGCATGACATGATAAATTATCCACAAGTGAATTAGATTTAAAAAGATCTAGCATGACATGATAAATTAACCACAAGCGAATTAGATCTATAAAGGTAGATCTAGTATAACATGATAAATTAACCACAAACGAATTAGATCAATAAACGTAGATCTAGCATGACATGATAAATTAGCCACAAGCGAATTAGATCTAAAAAGGTAGATCTAGTATGACATGATAAGATCTAGGCTTCAAGAATAGTATAGATTCATAAATTATGATAGATCCAATATGATTCAGTCACTGGATTGTGTATATCCAAATCACAGTCATATCACAAATTACTTTTAATTATTTAAATCTAAAAGTAACTAACTCACCGTGTTTGGATTTTAGAAGATAGAAAAAAAATTGTTGGTGCTGAATCTCAGATCTATAGTTAAAATGCTTAAATCTTTTTAAAATTGATTTTGGAGAAGAATAGGGAATTTAATCGAAGTTGCAGCAGAGCCTCGCCGTCACCATTATTTTTCAGATGAATAAAACTAGGTTTAGAGTCCTTTATATAGCCTAAGGTTCATGAATCTAGCTTCAAAATCGGTCCAAGTTCAGAAAAACATATATTGCCTAGATCTGCAGGGGGGTCGACCACCCACATGGGTGTTGACCCCAAGGTCGACCCCGGGTCGACCTAGCAGGGTCTTGGGTCGACCCCAAACGGTCGACCCTTTCCCTGTTTGGCGCATTGATTTTGTATTTTGCTGATTTTTGAATTTTTAATTCTGATTTAATATATATATTCTCCTTATACACATACAAACTTCATACCTTAATAACTTCTTCATACGAAGTCCGTTTTATGCAAACTTGGTGTCTATCTTGGCCAAAATTTCGAGACGGACGCAATGGCTCGGTCCATTTTACTTAATTCTAATTAAGTTTTCCTTCATTCATTATTAACCGTGTATTTAAAATTAATTATTCTTTAATTTATCATCTTTAGTGTCATTAAAATTTCAGGGTGTTACATTCTCCCCTACTCAAAGGATTTCGTTCCCGAAATCTCCATGTTAAGAAGAATGTATCCTACCACCCATCATCCATCTACTCATCCACCAATCACAGGCATCCATTTTCCTTAAAATTTTGTAATGCTTATATGAACATATGCAAAGGTGTGTGTATATGTCCCAACAATAATGCGAAAGATCAGGCGGTCCACCGATTCAGTTGACCTCCTTAATGCAACGTATGTTAGTGTCATAAATCCAACATGTATGCAAATAATCCTATTATAACATGTAAGTTCTATATTTGTGTACAATCATTCATCCAAATGAAACATCCATTTGATGATACATTCAATTTCGTCTATAAAGAAAAAGAAAAATGCACACACATCCATATGCAGTGTGAGAGTGATTGAGCCGATCTAGTGCCTAATGTGTGTATATGCATCCACAGGAAACCACTAGCAAACACTTGCATCCACTTGCATCCATCAAAAATAACATGTCTCAAACACATGTTTACATCCATGGGTTCACTACCTAAAGGTCGAAGATTCGATCGATAGGATACAGATGAATGATAGAAACAAATATGAATAAAAAGCTTTAGAAAAGAAGTTAAGAACACACCCTTAAAAAGAAAAGGGTACAAAGCGTGAATCTTATCTTCAATCCCCCAAGCATGGTCATCTCCCCATTGAACTTCCTTCAGCTTGACCTCTTGATTGTGTAGCTTCTTAACATCTGATACATGAATACGGGTAGGAACTCGTCTAATTGTCGCTTCCCATTCCACCCCTACTTCCTCAAGCATACTCGGCTCAACTACTTCTGCTATGTTTACAAATGATCATTCGCTAACCTCTCTGGCAGCTTTACCCTATAAGCCATTTGACTTATACCTTCCATTATGGGAAATGGTCCTACTAATCTTGGCGCCAATTTCCTTACAGATCAAAAGCGAACCACATTCCTCAAGGGAGGTACTTTAATGAAAACCATGCCTCCTATCTTAAACTCAATATCGGTCCTTCCCTTATCTGCATATGACTTCTGCCTGTCCCGATCTATCCTCTTGTGCCTGTGGATAAGAACAATCTTTTCAGAAGTTTCTCTAATCGTCTCAGGTCCATGTACAAGCCTAACTCCACTATCCCAATTTGGGATCCTTCTATGAGAACAGGTACTTATGTGACTTATGGTCTAAGTATAACTCGAACCTCTCTCCAAGAAGATACTACTGCCAAGTATTAAGTGTGAATACTATAACAGCTAATTCTAAAACATGGGTAAGGTAGATCAAGCATGACATGATAAATTAACCACAAACGAATTAGATCTATAAAGGTAGATCTAGCATGACATGGTAAATTAACAACAAGCGAATTAGATCTAAAAAGATCTAGCATGACATGATAAATTAACCACAAGAAAATCAGATCTATAAAGGTAGATCTATTATGACATGATAAATTAACCACAAACGAATTAGACTTATAAAGATAGATCTATCATGACATGATAAATTAACCATAAGCGAGTTAGATCTAAAAAGGTAGATCTAGCATGACATGATAAGGTCTAGGCTCCAAGAATATTATAGATTCACAAATTATGATAGATCCAATATGATTCAGTCGTAGCATGTATATATCCAAATCACAGTCATATCACAAATTACTTTTAATTATTCAAATATAAAAGTAACTAACTCACCGTGTTTGGATTTTAGAAGACAGAAAAGAAATTGTTGGTGTTGAATCTCTAATCTATTGTTGAAATGCTTGAATATTTTTAAACTTGATTTTGTAGAAGACTAGGCAATATAATTGAAGTTGCAGTAGAGCCTCGCCATCACCATTATTTTTCAGATGAATAAAACTAGGTTAGGGTCCTTTAAATAGCCTAGGGTTCACGAATCTAGCTCTAAAATTGGTTCTAGTTCAGAAAAACGTATACTGCCCAGATCTACAGGGGGTTCGCCCTAGGATCGACCCCAAAGAGCCTGGGTCGACCCTGGGGTCTACCCCAAATGGTCGGCACTTTCCTTGTTTGGCAAGTCGATTTTGTATTTTGTAGATTTTTGAATTTTGAATTTTGAATTCTGATTTAATATATATGTATATTTTTCTTATATGCATACAAACTTTAAAACTTAATAACTTCTTCATACGAAGTCCGTTTTACACAAACTTGGCATCTATTTTAACCAAAATTTCGAGATGGACGCAACGGCGCAGTCCGTTTTACTTAATTCTGAATATTTAATTAAGTTTTCCTTAATTCCTTGTTAACAATGTATTTAAAATTAATTATTCTTTAATTTATCATCTTTAGTGTCGTTAAAATTTCGGGGTGTTACAAACACAGACCTATTTACTGGTGTTACAACGACTTAGTTTCCCAGATCAGATCCATGCACACTCATGACTCTGTCGGAATGCACTTGTACCCACACCCATGTGAATCTCTTACTATCTAGTTCAGTAAAGCACTCCCTGGCCCATAACTAGTGCGAGGCCCCCTTTAATTAGATACCAACAGGGATATTGACTGATATGGGTTCCGAACATTAGATTGACACAAGCCGAGCCCCCTCAACTTGTGCCCTCGAAACAAGGATTTAAGAGACCCCAAAACCCGATACAATAACCAGAATAGCTTATTAATACTCATGTTTAACCTAGTAGAAATAGGTTTACTAATAAGCGTGGTTGTAATGTCATTTTGTGTATACAACCCTTCCGCAAAACCCTTGCCCAGATGTATACAATTTCTACAGCGTGTCAATTTATTAACCTCCATCTGGTACTTAACATGTCATTTACTTAATGTCTGTATTAATTCAAATCTAACATGTCCAATATATGCATACTATTTATCAACTACGTTCCAACATGTATAGGTTTTATGCATATTATACAACGATCGGCTAGTATACACATCACCCCTTTTTATCAGTTTACTCAAGCTTAAACATGTGTATATTATCTCTTTTTCCCAAATTATAGTCAAACAGTCCTGATACAATAACAGGCCCAAATTCCTCCTTATATGTCATTCATTATTTCCCCAATTATTTGCACACTCTAACCAGGTATTGCCTAGGCTTCCAAAGGCTTAGCGTAAAATAAAAAGGCAAAGCGGACGAAAAAGAATAAAATCAAGTCACATAGGCATACAGGCAAGACTAGAAATAAACTTAAAACGTAGAAAATGGGAAAAGGGAGATAGATACATATAGCTTATTAATTATTCAACATCAAAGGCATATGCTTTACTGATCATAACGGCATAGGTGATTAACAGTGAAAACGTGTATAACTTTTATTTTACTAACACTTTATATCCTAACCCAATTTTATTTAACTGCCATGTTTAAAGTATAAGAAATCAGATCTGTAAATGATAGAAACTACTGCAGGTCTTGGTGAAGGAGAGAATAATTTTCTTATACACTATAACACTATGACGTAGAAAAGTCCAATCCAACTTGTATATATGCAAGTCCTGATGTTGCTCTGTTTGATCTATTCCTCAACAACATTCCCCTATCTTATGTTTATATTTTTAGAATAGATTTACAAAGGAAGAAGGTATGAAGAAATGGTGTAAATCATAATGGGAGAAGCCACCTATTTATAAATTCACATAGTCAACCTCAGCCTTTAGATTCTAGGGTTTTAATCTTGACCGTACATATAGCGCTTAGTCAACAATGAACATAGTCCAAAAGTAGTCAAGATTCACTGGACGAATCCGCCTAAAGATGGAGTGGGTGATAGGGGTGAGCATTTGGTTGGTTTGGTTTATCCGATGATAAATTTGTCAATCCAAACTAAAACCAATAAAAATGAAAACCAAACCACACCAACCAAATTAAGTTTGGCTGGTTTGGTTGGTTATCCGATTTACTGAACTAAAAATATTTTACACTTTGTGTTTGAAATATTCACAATAATTTCAAAAAAATTATAACTATATGATTATAGTATTATTATTTATGATTTTTAATGTATTTTAATATTAATTTTGACACATAGGTAATGATTAATTTATACTTAAATAACCTAAAATATTTATTATAATACCACTAATATTGAAAATATAGTAAAAATTCGGTTAATTTGGTTAACCCGATAACCGAACCTAATATTTTTTCGGGACAATTACAAACCGATTTAATTTCAAAACCAAACCAAACCAACCAAAATAAATTGGTTTTGTTGGTTTATTTGGTTTAACCGAATAATGCTCACCCCTAAGTGGGTCGACCCACCAACCCACAGGGTCGACCCAGCTGACCTTGGGTTGACCCATGGGTCGACCCAGGACGAGTGTGGGTCGTCCCACAATGGTCATGGTTCCCGCTTCTTTACTCGCCTTGTTTCATTCGAAATTTCCGGAATTATTTTTAATTTATATTTATACATATGACCCTTATATGTGTAAAAAATCCTAATGCCCATAACTTCTTCATACGTTATCCATTTTACGCAAACACAGGGTCTATCTGAACCAGAATTCCAAGAAAAACGCATCGATTAAAGTTTAGGGTTCTTAGCCAATTATGTCTTACCCCACATTATGTTAGCAATCTTGTCGTAAAGAGCATGAGGACGACATATGGTGAGTTCCGTTGATTCGAGTTTGGAAACTGGAATAATATATATGTCAATATAAAAATCTGACTACAAATGAGATAGTCATAATTTTTGGCTTTTGGTTTCGTTAGCAGTTCCAGTTAAGACCATTATTCGATCTAAAACAGGAAAAGTCTGCATTAGTATGTTGTTTTCCATTTTGGAAATATAATAATGAGGTGTATCCATTTGTTAATTCATTGAAATCTATCTTTATTGAAGCATTCAATTGAGTTCTTAGCTTTGTATTCGAGGATTTTTAAAACTATTTGGAAAAAATAAAAATGAGTTATGAAATACGGTTTTGGAAAATGGTTTTATAAAGACCTAGTTTTATAGAGATGTGGTTTTTAAATTTTAATCTATTCGTGTTTCAAAATTTATCAGGCCATTTGGTAATTTTAATAAATATAGTCTGATTGGTAGGAAAGAAGGAATTAAAAATAACAAGGAATATACCACAAAACTCAAGAATAATAAATATTCATTCCTTGTGATTTTTAGTATCCCTTTTCCTATATATATATATATTGGATAATTTATTAAAGTTATCAAAAATTAATATTAATGTTTTTAAGCTCCAATATTCTTGAACATGAAAATGTTTTCCAGTTCGAAATGTTAAAGTGGAATATATATAATAAATTCCGATATT
Organism: Allium sativum; assembly: GCA_030737875.1. Lineage (NCBI taxonomy): Eukaryota > Viridiplantae > Streptophyta > Magnoliopsida > Asparagales > Amaryllidaceae > Allium > Allium sativum. Next base: position 2,112,433 of record JASFAX010000054.1, read on the forward strand.
GAAATGTTTTGAATTTTTCTTCGAAAAGGCTAAGAAAATCCTTTATCCTTATTTTCGGGTATTTGAATTTGAATCGCTTAGTTTATGTTGACTAGTAAGGGGAAAAATCTTTTTAAATTTTACTTCAGATTTCTAGCTGATTTCGTGTTTTAAGTTTGTTTATTTTGATGGTCACTCTGGAGGCAAGGAAAGGCATTGGAAAAATTAAATTTCTTGATTCGACGAGTGGTGGAAGTCGATAGAAGAATTCAGTTGGGAGTAGAAGTTGTTTCAGTGTAATAGACAATTTTAAATTTAATTTATATATAATTTATATGGGCCGTTGGGCCGAGGTTCAAACTGCGCCCACTATGGGGAAAGCGGTCAACCGCATAACGGTCTACCGCCCTCTTAGGGCCAGGTCGACCGCTACCCCACGGTGAGCGTGGCCCGACCCGACTTGAATCTACTTAACAATATATATATATATATATATATATATATATATATATATATATATACACACACACACACACGTTCAGCCGACTCTTTCTCCCCAACCCCAAATTTTCAACGTACCCAAACCCTCCTTCCCAAGATCCAATCTGATCAAACCCCACTCTGTTTCGCCGTTGATTACCACTAAAATCCTTCTCTTGTGTAACGACCCAGAAAATCTGAACCAATTTAAAATTTTTAAAATTGGCTAAAATAATGGATTTTAAATATTTAAAATAAATATTGTAAATAATAGCAATGAAAACTAGGTTTGAATCTACAATTGAAAACGAATATAATTAATTATAATTATAAACAGGGCCTGAAATGGCGCTGCGGTTTCAAAAAAAATGAATTCGAACTTTGTCGGACTGTACCGGGTGCAAAACAATCCGGATTTTAGTGAAACCAAAAATATTTAAATCTGTTAGTGAATACCTTTCTAACGAATTTGAAAAATCGAATTTTCATAGCGGAAAGCAAAAGTTATGGCAGAATGAATTTTCAGAACGGTTGCTATGGAATTTATATAGCCTGTGAAATTGGCCATTTTGCAAACGACCTCGGAATTCGATGAAACCACTTTTGTTGGGTCCGGGATGTGAAGTTATTGCTAGGGTTCAAATTTCATAATTTTTGAAGCTAATGTGTGAGCCTGGCAAAGGAAAATGTGTTTTGGTCAATTGTAGTTAAATTGGATCGACCAGAAATGTGCCTTTTTGCAAACGGTCTCAGAATTCGACAAAACTAGTTTTGTTGGGACCGTATCGTCAAAACATAGCTATATTTATTTTTCTGTAATTTTTCGAATTAGTTTGTGGCCCTGGCAAATTGAAATGTACGTTCAAATTAAATATTGAATGTTTTTATATTTTAATTTGAAGAGAAATTGACTGATACAGTCGAATGGGCCTACGAAACATATCCCATTGTGCTCGGAATGGGGGTAATTAGCTAGGGGCGACAGTCTTTGGGTTTGATTTGGAGTTCGTTAGCACATCGAGATAATTTTTGAATTAATTATTATTAAATATATATATATATATATATATATATATATATATATAAGCCCTAAATTCTCAAACCCTAGTTCATTAATTGCGGCCACCGTCATCATAATTTCAAAGGCAAGAATCGCTTAGATTTTCACCCTTCAAATTCTCCAAATCCACACTATGAAGTTCGAAGCTATTAATTGAAGATTAAAGAGCTTTTAACGCTCTCCAAATCAATACCAAGAAGACCGATTTTCATTAGGAACTCTGTTCGAATTTCGAGGCCAAACTGCCAACATTCATGCTCGATTTCTGGTCAAGGACGACCACCGGATGGGGTGTGCTTCAGGGCGGAGGAAGGTGGGGGAGGTGGCGCCTCGACTGGTGACCTCGGATCGGCGGTCAACCTCTCCGACGAGCGTGCGATGGGTGGAACCCTAATGGGTTCGGTTGTTCATTCGTGGACTGTAAGAGCCGCGTATTCCTGGGAGAAGAACGATCCTAACGTGGTAATTAGTTAATTATGATTTTAAATTAGTAATTAGTTATTAAATTAATGTAATTAACGTTCAAACTGCAATATCTTTGTCATACCATGTCAGAATGCAGTGAAACAAAAGCCGTTGGAACCGTAAAATCGAGCACTTCGCGATGAAATCAACTAGAAGGAAAAATGGAGCTAATTTGAATTTTTAGTCAAATTGAACATGCATTTGATTGGATTAAAATAATCTTTTTATCGATTTCAAAACTGATCAAGGTGAGAATTCTCTCACTATAAATTTTCTTGTACAATTATTTATATTATAACTGCATATCTGAACTGTTCACATACGACTACAGACCATGGACGATTTATTTGATTATGTTGTGACTGTGAATTGTATATATATACGAAATGTGAAATGTGAGATTTCTAATTTAAAAGCAATATGGAAAACGACGATGTATAAATTATATAGTCGATGTATGAGTTATATAAGCATTGTACACCTCTTGTATAAGCGTTGTATAAGTTGTATGTTCGGTGTATAAGTTATATATGCGTTGTAAATAAATATATATGTGTTGAAATAAAAGTGAATTGCTATATATAAATATATATATATATATATATATATATATATACACGCCCCTCATCCACAAACCATGGACGATATTTGTTGATTGTGATTGGTGTGAAAATTGATTGATAGCGAATGATTGTTTGGGATTGTTTGTGGTTGATATTGACTGATTATGGTTGAAAAATATCCGTTTGTGGTTGAAAAATATTTGGTTGAAACCACATAGGATTAGTTTGTGGAAATGAAATAAATATATACATGCCGCCTGCGTGCGAACTAGATGCATGATCCCCATTGTCAAAAACCGCGAGGTTTTTAGGTAGAGTGAGGAACCGTACTAGGGACGGTCCCGGTTTTAAATACCCTGCCGTTATGTTGCCGAAATTTTGAATAATATTCGTGTGTTTGAATTATTTTCATTTGCTAAAACTATATTTATTCATTGAATAGAAAACCTTCATGTGTTGAATCGATATTCATTCGTTGATTAGAAATTCATGTGTTGAATGGTATTCGCGTTTTAAATATAAAAATCACATTTTTATCTATATATAGAGACTATAGAAAACCTTCATGTGTTGAATCGATATTCATTCGTTGATTAGAAATTCATGTGTTGAATGGTATTCGCGTTTTAAATATAAAAATCACATTTTTATCTATATATAGAAACTATAGAAAACCTTTATGTGTTGAATCGATATTCATTCGTTGATTTGAAATTCATGTGTTGAATGGTATTCATATTTTGAAATAAATTATTTGATAATAAAAATCACCTTTTATCGACTATATGAACTGTGTAAAATAATCTCGTTTTGAAAGAAATTGTTTTATTAGAAAAATCCTATTTTTATCACCTATATGTACACTATATAAAATAATAGTGTTTTGAAATGAATTGTTTTACAATAAAAATCACATTTTTATTATATACATTTAGGTACACATTTTTGTTTGGGTGATGATTTTATGAGCCTGTTGGCTAGCCGCTTGGCTTTTTCTTTTTCTTTTCGACATGAGACGCCCGTGTGGCTATTTGGGAATTTTCCCAGCCCCTCCCGTACAAAGGAGGTTATGGCGAAATTTTCCAAAATTTTAAGGCGTTAGTGAAATATTTGAAGTGAAAACGATATTGAAATTGTTGAATGAACTATATTTATATAAATATATAAATATAAATAAAATTAAAACGAAACGTGGACGTGCAGTTCGTATTTTGAAACCGTGATTTCAAACGATTGTACCGGGAGATCCGACCATCGGATTTTCCCGAAACCGCAACCGTCGGGTTCGCCTTGGCAATATCTTTCCAACGGCACCAACTTTGCAAAAATCCAACGGTTGGATTGTCTGGAATGTTTAATTCAAATCTAAAGAAAAACAGCGCCAGAAACGATTATATATATATATATATAATTATATTTAATCCAATAACGACGCTGCAGTTCGTATTTGAAATCGAAACTTCAAACGACCGTACCGGGAGATCCGACCGTCGGATTTTCCCGAAACTGGAACCGTTGGATTCGTTTTGAAAAGACCTTTCTAATGATGCAAATTTTATGAAGATCCAACGGTTAGATTTTCAGATATGTGTAAATCAAATCTGAAGAAAAACAGCGCCATGGCCGCGCTATGGCCCGAAGCGTCGCTTTGAATAAACAGGCTATTTTAAAATAAATAAAAATAGCGATAAATCGTTATAAAATATTATAAACGTTATGGAATGGAAATAAACAGAATTTGCTCGATTTATGTGGTGCTTGATGGTTGAATGTGTTTGGTGTGAAAATTACATTAAAGAACAAAATTGGTGTTGTCGAATGATTTAACCATTGAAATAAATTGATTTGAAATTCTTTATATACGTGAATTATTTGAAAAGGTCGAGTTAATTCTCGTTTCAAATAATTGGCCGACGATTGAAAGTCGAAGATGAAGACGATGGTCGAAGACCGGAGATCTTCACCTCGTTTGGATGGTAACCGAGGTCCTGATTGGGAGGCATCCCGAAATATGGATAATGAGTGGTGATCGTCCAGACGTACGTGGTGATCGATGGGTTTGCGAGGTATTTAGTGCCTCCGGTTTCGTTCAGACCCAGAACGGACTTGTAAATGGACTGTGTGTCTGACATTGGATTTTATTCTGTGTTTATTGATCCCTATTAAATATACATCTGTTTGGCGGCGGAGAATTTATTCTTTTGCTTAACGCCCTTCTCTGAAACGCACGAGCTCAGAGGTTGTATATCGATGGATATCAGTCGCATGGCATGAATTGCCGGTGTGGCATGCTAAGATGCAGTGATCAGGGCTTCTATTGAAAAGCAAAGTCTTGTGGAGATGATCAAAGCACCGCCGGTGTGGCGTAGCTTTGTGTATAACGTAAAATCGCGAGCCTCACACCCCGGTATGAACCAGAAACGGGAGAAGGACCTCAGGGAGGGCATGCGTTTCTTTCTAGCTAGGGTGGTGTCAGTGACCTCCCAGCCCTGACATTTATATACTTTTCACCTATGTGGTTGTTGCTGTTGCGAGGCGCCTCGGTTAGATCGGACGATCCGGGTCCGATGGAGCCATTCGTTGGCTCATTTACACCCCAAAGGGTGGGGATACGCAGTGTTCAGGAATTTTAATCCACATCGGTGGACCGGCCCTGACGATCCAAGGGTCACTCGAGCTCTGATCCTGTGGCTCGGGCTAGAGAGTCGCGAATTCGGTAAGGACTATCATTTGCCTTGGTTGATGACGGAAATCCAATTTCCAAGTACGACATCGTGCGGTTTTGATTGTATAAATGTATATATGGCGACATGATATATGGTACCCATGCCGTCTATGATTGATAGTTATGATTTGAAATTGTTTTCAAAACATATAAACACTAGCAATAATATCAAATGCCTTTGTTTTATTCGTATCAAGCATAGTTTGGCCGTTATAAGGTAAAAACTCTATCCTCCGGTTTGCGATGCATTGTGTGATGGGAACTGAGTCTTATAATGGCTTCATTTTTATAAAATACATTGCGTTGTTTAAAAGAAAGATTTGTTTTAAAACACTGGCAATCCAATGAAGTAACCCGTCCCACGAAAGTGGCGTGGTCCTGTGATTGGCCATATTATATATATGTTGAATAGATTTCTCATACCAGTCCCATGACTGACTCGTAGTTTGTTTCACTTTCAAACTCGGGTGCCCCTTTTTCTACACGGGCAGCCTTGTATTCAGGTTTAGCTGGTTCTTTCTGGATAGCTGGAGCTGAAGATGGATTCTATCATTTATCTCTTTTTATGCTGTTCAGCTCCTATTGTACATATTTTGTTTGGTTTCCGCTGTAGACATTTATGTATAGCTGAACTGTATTTGTACTAAGTAAGATCCTGTATACTGTGTAACACTGATGATTACTTTTATCCAGTATATTCTATTGTTCATTATCTGGTGTATTTATTTAATTCTGTTCTGCGATTATCTGTTTCTGTGTATATTCCAAAGATTACCCTTGCAACCGTCAGTACGGGGTTTGGGGTCGTCTCATCTTGTGTATCTCTACCTGTTTATACTCCAATTTGCAGTTTCTCTTGCCCGTTTTGCCGATTCCTTCATGGCACCTCGCAACCAATCCCTTGGTCTCATTCCTCAGGAAGACGCTTTGCTAGATTGGGATGATGCTGATGCAAAGATCAAACACTACTTATCCATGGCTAGTTATGAGTTTCAAGTTGGTCGAGCGGTGAAGTTCGCCGATTTCGTCGCATTTGGTTTGGAGAAGTTTTTGTCGCCCCAGGCCTTGCACCTATCCTGCGCTTGGACACTTTTGAGCGCGACCTGTATCTGCGTTGTGTCCGTTTATTTGATGCCCGGATGGATGCTGACATCGATTACAAGTCCTGCGTCATCTGATCTAAGGTCAAGGGCACCCATGTCGAGTTCACCGACGACGACATAGCTCAGATTTTTGGCATCTCAACGGTCAAAGTAGAGTTTGATGCTATAGAGATGGATGACCCTCAAATCCTTCAGTTATCTTCCTTGGAGAGCCCGGCGCCTCGACCATCATCAATCTGCAACCTATCAGCCGCATAGTTGTGCGCGTCATATAGCACAACATCATCGCAAAGATAGGAAGCTTGGGGCAGATTTATCCCTCTGTTCGTCATGTCACCAATGTTATTCTTAATGTTATAGTCGTCAATTGGGCGCATGTGCTTATGATCCATCTTTATGAGCCCTTCATCGGCACCCCATAGAGCCATTTTCCTTATAGTCATCTTCTCACTCATGTCTTCCACCACTTCCAAGTGAGACTTTTTAGGGAAACGCCAGTGAGGAAGGCGCCGACTGCCATTAGCTGCGCCACCCTCCAAAAGATGGGCATTCAACTGCCCGACGCTCCTGTCCCCGCGCCACCCGCTCCAGCTTAACACCCCCAGAAGCGCCAGTATCCCAGTCATAAGAGCCTAGAGACCACTTCCATCCATGCTATGCAGGCCGAGCTCCGAGAGGTTCATGACGAGCGGTGCCGACAGGCATATGAGATTGGTTGCATCTTTGCTATACTATGCTCTTGGAGCGGATGTGGTAATGGATCAGGCTCCAGCCGCGGAGGTAGACCAGCCTACAACGGGTAGTCGTAGTCGTTGTTGTTGTTAGTGCATGCCCTCTGCATGTTGTATCTTGTATCGTGTGTCTCCCTTTCTAGCACTCTCCTTTTTCTTTGTTGTAGTGCGGTGATTATAACTACTAGTAATAAAAATTTTACGACTTTAGTAATGAAATTTCTATATTGACAAAAAATGTATTTTGTCATTCATGCATGATTATTTGAATGAAATCTCGTTCATAATCTAGCAATTTGTCCTAGAGCTGGAAAGAATAGAATATTGTGTTGGATAAATTTTAGCACAGGACCGATTTCACGTCATGAGTAAATGAATAAATAAATCATCGTTCCTTGTTAAAGCTAAAATTCATTTTGATCTTTTTGTGTGTGATTTCAATTTTCGCATTTTTGGCGCAACTGACATCCTTCTTTGCCAACATATGACTTGAATAATTTAAGTTTCCGTAAAATACATTTTGAAGTTTTTGGGAAATGTTTGAAAAAAATGGTTTTAACGAAATATTTCAAAATAAACATGATGGGTTTTCAAGAGGAAATTTATTTTATGAAAAATTTCAATTTTTAGTCACATTGAAAGGTGCAAGGAAGATTTTTGGATGCTTTGCGTGCACGTTTTAGCGGTGCAGTATGACCGATGATACGATAAAAACGTTAACAATAACAAGAAAAATGTTATTTTTGCCTTGGAAATGTTGTTTCCATACCTTGTCAACGATACATGCGGGTTATTAATTAACTCATATTACATTTTTGAGCATGTTTTAAGCCTCCTTTGCAATCTACAGATGGGAATTTTTGGAGTATTTTGGGTAGCTAAGGTGAAAATTCCGCTGTAGGGCTTGGAGTAGAAGGTTTGTAAGCAAAAAAATTGTTAAAATACTTTGCTTCAATTTCCTTTTTCCGGTTTAGGAGAAATTAAATAAGAAATGGTTAGATTGCATGACATTTTGAATGATAGGGTTTGAATGCAAAATTGGTTGCTTCACACTTTTATTCGTAATTGTGTGAGGGTGATGAATGAAAAGGGTTTTTAAAATTTGCATTCATATAGAACTACCAGTATATTCAGGGTGTTCCGCATCATATTTTAAAACGTATTTCAAAATTTTAATGCAAACATATAGGAGGATCCGATTAAAATCATATTGCATGCATATTTTATGGATGAATTGCATTATATACCACATGCACATATACACATTGTTGCAAAGTGGATGTACACAAATTAGTTGTGTAGAATAGGACTATAGGCGTCAGAGTTTCGGGAAGAAATTCCTTTTAAGGATGGAAGAATGTAACAACCCAGAATTTTGGCAATATAAATTAATTATTAGAATTTTAAAAATAGGAATTTCTGAAAATGGTGGAATTTAGCCACGAAACTTTAACCAATGCGTTCGTCTCAGAGTTCTAGTCAATTTTCATGTTTGGAGTTTCGCGAACGAAGTCTGTATGTAAAAGTTACGGAAGAAATACGAAAATGGATAGAAAATAAATAAAATGGAATAATACATATACAAAAATAAATCTTCCCCCAACTGCTTCACTGCCACGTCAAGCGGTCCACCATTGGCTGCGATTGCTTGGTCGAGCCAGGCAGTGGCGGCTAGGGTTTAGGGGGGTTGGTTTATAAAATATTATTAAAACAAATGGATGGTAGTTATTTAAAATGAATCCAACAATTCAAGGCCATTTCCAGCCATATAAATAAAGGGGGTAAGGCCTCATTCTTTTCGACATAAATCTACAGTGGCAGCGGAGCTCTGCCATTTTCCTCCTTCTCCAAATTTAATTTCTAAAATAAAAATATATTCATACAAACAAATCAAATCCAGTTCATACGATATTGAGAGGATTAGCAAATCTAAGGAAAAAGAATGCAAATTGACGCTCCAAATCAGATTCTCCCCTCTCTCTCTCTCCCCCTGTTTTCATTCATCTCTATAAATTTGGAATTTTCTCTTTTCCAAATAAATTGTAGATTTATAATTTGGGTATTGTAGTAGGCCGAAAGAGTTGAAACTTTGGATTTGGAGGCTATAAGGTGAGTGGGAAATTTATGAATACAGTTATAATAACTGATTTATTTCATTTGAATTAGATCCATGTTTTTATGCTTATTCCTTATTAGATCTATTCATTTAAGTATTGTGAATTTATCGACAACCATTGGATCTGATTACAAGTATGGTTAAAACTTGTGAATTGTAAGTTGTGGTTATGCTTAATACCAATTGTAGGATTCTTAAACTTGTTTGCACGTGTTCCTACAGTTATGTTATGAAATATGTTGCAATTATATTTTAAAATTTAATGTGACATTGCATGGCACTGTAGATCTGGAAGTTAGTCCCATTAAACACCTTTTAGATGTAGTAACATTCCAGATCTTTAGTTTAGTGTTGAAAAATGAATTTTCGAAGAAAGTGTGAAATTGATAAATTGTGTAATTCTAGTATTAAAAGAAATATGCCTATTTGTATTCAATATTATTGTGTTTTTACTTAATTGTTGTAAATATGCCATTTTTTTTGTTTTGCATAAAAAGACATTATTTCGAAATCACAAGAGGTGTGATAAGAAGATCAAAGAGGGAAAAGTGGTGCAAATGTTCGTATAAATTTAATATATATATTTGTGCGTAATTTGGTCAACTATTCCATTAATTAGGCCCAATTTCATTATTTAGGCACAATTCCATTAATTAATTCGGAATATGCCAATTCCATTAATTATGCACAATTCTGTTAATTAATTAGGAATATGCCAATTCCATTAATTAGGCCCAATTCCATTATTTAGCTTACATATATTTGTTGTGATTTTGAAATATGCCAATTCCATTAATTAGGCACAATTTACAATGATTAAGGCTAAAAGTCTTTTTGTAAGATTTGAACCTTTTGGCAAGACTGAATGCAAACAAGAATGTTTGGCTATTGATTAAACCAAATCATTAAATAATAAAAAAAAAAAAACTATGTTGACCGCATGAAAACATAAATATAAATATATACATATTATCTGTCCAAATCAGTGTAAAACGGTAAAATATACATTGTATGGAATGTTGAATGTTTGGATAAGGTTCAATTATGGAATTATATGTAGATGTAATCCATATTGAATTAATATATTTTTGGTGGCCATTTATAGCAGTTAATATAATTAATTACTACAAATAGGACCACAAATCAATAAATAACAGTTGTAGCGAATATTAATTCGGGAAAATGAAATTGATAGGAAATGGTTACAATTCCTAATTTAATTTGGATAAAAGTTGTAAACTCCAGATTAGGGAATTCGAATTATAACCCATTTAGACACGAGGTTAAGCTCAACTTGTGGTATAAGTCTTCCTAGAACTGACAGGCAAATCCAGCAATCATAGGTGGTCAGCTTAATGTGAGGGGTCAAATGCGTAAATATAAATGTACTTAGGCACGAGGTTAAGTTTAACTTGTGGTAGAAGTCTGCACAAAAACCACCATCAAATGCAGCATCCACAAGTTGTCAACTTAATGTGAGAGGCCTGATATGTAAGTATATATAAAAGTCAACCAATTAATAAATAAATGGATAATAATAGTAATTGTTTGTTAGGGTACAACAAATAGATACCTTGGGACCGATAAATAATTGCCTTAGGAAAATATGACCGTTATGGTCATAAATGGGCAATAAAAATAGAAATAAAAGAAAATGGGTGTCATAAGGGGATTAATGGACATTGATTATCGTTTAAATACTAAGTCCAAATTAGGGAAGAAAGAAAATAAATATCCTAGGGAAAAAGGGGATATAACCTTCCTTATTTATACTAATGAATATAGAGTTTATAATTAAATATTACAATTGGACTTTGTAGGTTAGTAATGTGTAGCATTGTTAACCATAGAAACCCATGACGATGATCAATCATATATGTACAGTTTTTCCGTGTAGATGGACTAAATGGGAATAACTTAATAACATAGCCTACTTTATCCCAACAGGAAAAGGTGCTAAAGGCAAATGGGGTACAAATCTAATAACTTCGTGTATAGTCTTCTTCTTGGGTCTTAAGTGGCTAAGGTCGGAGAGTCCACGTGGGGATAAGCCCTTCAGTATAGGGGTCTTGAATGGCATGTATGAGAATTGCCTACCTAAACCTGGAAACTAAAAACGTCAGATATGGCTACCTACCCTACGGGAAGTAGTAAGCGGTTAAAGGGGTTATCTAATAAGGTCAACAAGAGGTATAACGACCGATAAAATACTATCTCTTACCTTATATGGGGTAAGGGTATGTGCGTGAATAACGGAAGCCTTAACTAGAAGGGCTTATAGCTAGTGCTCTCTAGTTTATAAAAATATGGAGTTATCGAGAGGTATTAAGTCACCAATAAGTCACCAACTAATGAGTCCGCCTAGGGTCTTAAGTGATTGGGAGAATCCACCCTATCTATCATTGACAGTGAGGCGGAAAATAATAAAGGGAAAGTGGATGGAAAGGTATATATGTATGTGAAGACACTATAGGTAAGGGTTCACTTCTCAGTCTAATAATAAGTTAAATTATAATATAAAACGGGGGCTTCATAAATATATACGCAAATGTTATGTCTCGGTATTATACATTAGAACACCACTTTGGAAAAGGTGGTAGAATCGTGTGTAAATTTTTACAAGGTTAGGCTAGAATGACTAAACTTGTTAAGAATACATCTTGGGTTGAACCAAACGGGATACATCTGTTTATTATAATCTGTGTTGTACATTTCTTAGTCACCAGAACTTGTTGCTCTGACCCCTCCTCATTTCAACCTTCCAGGTTTCCTAGAGAAGGTCAGGTTCTCACAGATGTTTAAGTTGGGCTTTCGGTTCTCGTTCTTTCTCATGCTCGATATTAGCAAAGTGACTTACTTTGAAATAGGCAGTTACTTAAGTTAATACTAATTATCCTATTTTGTTTCCGCTGTGATTTTTCTTTTATCGTACTCTGATTATGCTCATGCTAATGCTTATTTATTGCAGGTACCAGATATACACGCTCCATGCTTGGATGTGTTCAAGTTTTGTTTTAATCGAAATTTGGGTGCAGAAAATTGTAGGGTGTTACATCTAATGCTATCCCGTCCTTGGAGACCCCATGCCTTACGAACCTTACTTCCTTCCTCCAAAAGTGACACTTAGAAAATTTTGCCTTGAGCTGATGCGATCGGAGAGTGCTTAGAACCTCTCCTAAGTGTTGGGCATGCTCCTCCTCATTCATTGAGATGAACAGAATGTCATCCACAAAGACCACCATAAACTTGTTTAGAAATTCCCTAAACACCCTACTCGTTAAGTCCACAAAATAGGCGAGTGCATTAGTTAGCCCAAAAGGCATAACCAACCATTCGAAGAAACCATATGGAATTCTAAATGCAGTTTAATTAATGTTGTCCTCTGCCACTCTAAACTGATGAAATCTTGTGGCTAGATCCATCTGTGAGAAAACCGATGTGCTAACCACCTGATCAAACAGGTCGTCAATTCTCGGTAGTAGGTGCCCATTCTTCCTAGTGGGCTTATCCAGCTTCCTATAATCCACACATAAGCGAAGTGAGCTGTCTTCCTTAGTTGTGAAGACGAATAGAGCTTCCCACTCTGAAATGCTTCGCCTAGTAAAACTTCTATCGAATAGCTCCTCAATTTGTTTGCTGAGCTCCCTCCTCTCTCTAGAAGTCATACGGCACACTGCAGAGCAACATGATTTGCATTCTGTACCTTGTAAATCTGGAAATCTATTTCATGCCTTGGAGGTAGTCCCATAACCTCCTCAAACACATCCTTGTAGTCTCTAACTATAGGCACAGATCGCAAATCGTTGACAGAAGTGTCAAGTGATTCTATAAAACTGAGCATCACCGACCCCTGTGGGTCGCAGGAAATTTCAAGAGTCCTACCATGACAAGTAAGAAGCCTAACCATCTTTTTTCGCAATCAAGGATGGAACTATACATGGCTACCCAATCCATGCCTAGAATCAAACCATATCCCATAAAGCCGAGCATGTATGCGTTGTATTCAAACTCAACGCCCAAGATAGAAATTCTCAAACCTGTACACATCATGGATAAATGAGCCTATCCTCCTATGAGGTTTGAGACTACTACGAGATCAGAAATTATACTAGTATTAATTTGTAGACTACCTATAAAGAAGTGGATATAAATGAATGTGAAGCACCAGAATCAAATAGGGTTCGAACAGGATAATCAAAAAGGGAAATCAAACCTTCAACCGTGACTTTCCTACCTCGATCAGGTCCATTAACCTCTAAAGCATGCGCTTGTCCAGAAGTTCCTGCCCCTTGTCCTTGCTTGATAGGTCATTGTTTGCTGAGGTGTTCTACTTGTCCACAATTAAAGCAGGCCTTCTTTATCATTCTGTAGTCCTTCACAAAATGACCCATAGCTCTGCAACCATGGCACTTGATATCCTTCTTGATCTGAGCCTTATTAATCTTTTCACTTTCTCTTTCTTTTGCTTTCCTTTTCTGGGCTACCATTTCTGTTTCCCTCCCTTAGTTTCCTCGGTCTTAATGTCCTTTTTCTCATCCTTGCCATCTTCATGCATAAGATTCATATCAACCAGCCTTTCAAACGTCTCCCTCATCAGTATATAAGATAAAGCAAGTCCTTATAGAGGTTGATTCAACCCACTTGCAAATTTAAGCACCTTCTTGTGGGGTGTATTCGCCAAGTCCATTCCAAACCTCTCCAGTTGATTAAACTTGTTTGCATATTCCTTAATAGTAATGTTCCCTTGTTTAAAAGCCAAAAATATTTCCATTTGTAATCCCTCTTCCGCCTAAGATAAGATTTTCATCTCAAACATCTGTCTGAAGTCATCCCAAGTAGCTAAGGGTTGCCCCACCTGGGTTACTTCCCACCAGTAGGAAGCTTCATCCTTTAGTTTCCATGCAGCCAACTGTATCTTTCTTCGGCTGTCGGTCTCGAAAAGCCCAACATGTTCTCCGTATCTCATAGCGAATTTTATGCTTTAACAAAGCTTTCAATAGTAAGGAATGGTTTTCCTCCCATTGCGCATAAGTCTTTCATAACTTAGAAAACTTATCTACTCGTGGAGGTGGAGCAACAATGACAGCAGATGGGGGAGGGGCATCTCCTCAACCTCCGGTAGGTGCCATAGCCTCAAGATACCTAAGAAACCATGTCGGTAGCTGAATTCCCTCGTGAAGATTGGGTACCCCAGACATGCTGAAAAGAAAAGAAAATTGATTCAACAAGTGGTCGACATAATATTGACTATGGCTTGAGAGGATATGTTTTTCAAAAACAGATTTTTATTTGCAAATACTTTGCTTTTGAAAACAGTTTTTAAAAACTTTTCTCTGATCTTGTAACCTTCAGCTTTAATGCCAAGTGTGATACCCCATGTTCGTTAAGGTCACTCATAAGAGAATGTTTTAAGCTTCATGAAGCACAATAGGTAATCATTAAAATGAATTTACAAGACATATAAAATAAGAAGCGGAAAATTTTAACTTCATTACTAAAAATAAAGTATAGTTTCAAAAGTACATCAAAACCAGTTACAACTAACCCAATGTCAAAAATATGTCTTACAAAATGTCTCATGAAATAAAATATTAGAGTACATAAAATCAAAACCCTCAGTATAAGCCATATTAAAGTAGAGAGCAAGTCAAAATGATACATCTCAAGAAATCCAAGTCCAAGCTATAAGAGAAGTCCTAGTCACTGCTGAGTGCTTCCACTTTGAAGACCAGGGGGAAAAGAAAGAAAGAGACGAAAGAAAAAGGGTTAGACATAAAGTGTAGCGAATTCCATTGATTTACAAATGTGCACAAAATAGAAATGCCAAGATAGGTAAATAAGACTAGATTAGAAAGATACAGTGTCATATAAGGTAACAGATAAACTAATTACATGATGGTACAGAATAGGAGGAGTAAACTATGATTGAGTAATGCTTCACATTTATATCTTAAATGGGTATGTTTGCACATATACTAGTAAAACAAGTTCAACATGATTACACATTAGCAGGTTTAACAGTTGGATTAGGCGTACCCTAATTACATAACGATATTTGGTGTTAACCCAATTACACAACAACAGGTTAGGTGTACCATAATTACCACCCATGTGATCGGCTCCCTACTACGTATTACCCTGTGTCTTCCCTGATAGTATGGTGTATCACTCCCTAACTCATCGACTGTATAACACATGTCTATTTACTAGTGTTACAACGACTTAGTTTCCCTAATCGGATCCATGCATGCTCATGACTCTGCCAGAACACGTCCGTACACACCCCCATGTGAACTTCTTACTATCCAGTTTAGTAAAGCATGCCCAAACTCCTACTTAGTGAGAGGCCCCCTCTAATAAGATACCAACATGGATACTGACTGATATGGGTTCCAAACAGCAGATTGATACAACAGCAAGAACGAGGGACCTTTTAGCTAATTAGTACTCATGTTTAACCTAGCAGGTTTAGGTTTACTAATAAGCATGGTTGTAATGTCGTTATGTGTGTATAACCATTCTTCAAAACCCCAGCCGAGATGTATACAATTTCTATAGCGTGTCAGTTTATTAACCTACATTGGTACATAACATGTCATTTACTTAATGTAACATGTGCAATATATGCATACTATTTATCAACTATGTTCCAACATGTATAGGTTTTATGCATATTATACATTTATCAACAAGTATACACATTATCCACTTTTATCAGTTTACAGCAAGCCTAAACATGTGTATATTATCCTTTTTCCCAAATTATAGTCAAACAGTCCTAATACATTAACATGCCTAAGTTCCTCTTTTTATGTTATTCATTATTGCTCCAATTATACGCACACTCTAATTGGGTATAGCCTACGCTTAACGTAAAATAAAAAGGAAAAATAGAGAAAGAAGAATAGAATCAAATCACATAGGCATATAGGAAAAACTGGAAATAAACATAAAACATAGAAAATGAGAAATGGGAGATAGATACATATAACTTATTAATTATTCAAAATCAGTGGCATATGTTTTACTGATCATAACAGCATAGGTGATTAACAGTGAAAACATGTATAACATTAATCTTACTAACACTAAATATCCTAACCTAATTTTATTTAACTGTCATGTTTAAAGTCTATGAAATCAGATCTGTAAATGACAAGAACTCACAGCGGGTCCTGGTGAAGAAGAGAATAAATCTTTTATGTAAATGACACTATGACATATAAAAGTCAAATCCAAGTTGTATGTATGAAAGTCCTGATGTTATCTCTGTTTGATCCAGTCCTCGGCAGCATTCCCCTATTACGTGTTTATATTTTTAGAATAGATTTACAGAGGCAAAAGGTATAAAGAAATGGTATAAATAAGAATGTGAGAAGCCACTTATTTATAGATTCATATAGTCAAACTCATCCTTTAGATTCTATGGTTCTATCCTTGACCGTACACATAGAGCTGAGTTAGCAACCAACATAGTCCAAAAATAGTCCAGGTTCACTAGAAGAATCCGTCCAGATCTAGAGTGGGTCGACCCACCAACCTATGAGGTCGACCGTAAGGACGACCTTGGGTCGACTCAGGCCGAATGTGGGTCGTCCCATAACGGTCTTGGTTCGCGCTTCTTTTAGCAGAGGACCGGTTTCACGTCACGAGTAAATGAATAAATAAATCATCGTTCCTTGTTAAAGCTAAAATTCATTTTGATCTTTTTGTATGTGATTTCAATTTTCGCATTTTTGGCGCAACTGACTTCCTTCTTTGCCAACATATGACTTGAATAATTTAAGTTTCCGTAAAATACATTTTGAAGTTTTTGGGAAATGTTTGAAAAAAAATGGTTTTAACGAAATATTTCAAAATAAACATGATGGGTTTTCAAGAGGAAATTTATTTTATGAAAAATTTCAATTTTTAGTCACATGAAAGGTGCAAGGAAGATTTTTGGATGCTTTGCGTGCACGTTTTAGCGGTGCAGTAGGACCGATGATACGATAAAAACGTTAACAATAACAAGAAAAATGTTATTTTTGCCTTGAAAATGTTGTTTCCATACCTTGTCAATGATACATGCGGGTTATTAATTAACTCGTATTACATTTTTGAGCATGTTTTAAGCCTCCTTTGCAATCTACAGATGGACATTTTTGGAGTATTTTGGGTAGCTAAGGTGAAAATTCCGCTGTAGGGCCTGGAGTAGAAGGTTTGTAAGCAAAAAAATTGTTAAAATACTTTGCTTCAATTTCCTTTTTCCGGTTTAGGAGAAATTAAATAAGAAATGGTTATATTGCATGACATTTTGAATGATAGGGTTTGGATGCAAAATGGGTTGCTTCACACTTTTATTCGTAATTGTGTGAGGGTGATGAATGAGAAGGGTTTTTAAAATTTGCATTCATATAGTACTACCAGTATATTTAGGGTGTTCCGCATCATATTTTAAAAAGTATTTCAAAATTTTAATGCAAACATATAGGATGATCCGATTAAAATCATCTTGCATGCATATTTTATGGATGAATTGCATTATGTACCCCATTCACATATACACATTGTTGCAAAGTGGATGTACACAAATTAGTTGTGTAGAATAGGACTATAGGCGTCAGAGTTTCGGGAAGAAATTCCTTTTAAGGATGGATGAATGTAACAACCCGGAATTTTGGCAATATAAATTAATTATTAGAATTTTAAAAATAGGAATTTATGAAAATGATGGAATTTGGCCACGAAACTTTAACCAATGCGTTCGTCTCAGAGTTCTGGTCAATTTTTATGTTTGGAGTTTCGCGAACAAAGTCTGTATGGAAAAGTTACGGAAGAAATACGAAAATGGATAGAAAATAAATAAAATGGAATAATACATATACAGAAATAAATCTTCCCCCAACCGCTTCACTGCCATGTCAAGCGGTCCACCATTGGCTGCGATTGCTTGGTCGAGCCAGGCAGTGGCGGCTAGGGTTAAGGGGGGTTGGTTTATAAAATATTATTAAAACAAATGGATGGCAGTTATTTAAAATGAATCCAACAATTCAAGGCCATTTCCAGCAATATAAATAAAGGGGGTAAGGCCTCATTCTTTTCGACATAAATCTACAGTGGCAGCGGAGCTCTGCCATTTTCCTCCTTCTCCAAATTTAATTTCTAAAATAAAAATATATTCATACAAACAAATCAAATCCATTTCATACGATATTGAGAGGATTAGCAAATCTAAGGAAAAAGAATGCAAATTGACGCTCCAAATCAGATTCTCCCCTCTCTCTCTCCCCCTGTTTTCATTCATCTCTATAAATTTGGAATTTTCTCTTTTCCAAATAAATTGTAGATTTATAATTTGGGTATTGTAGTAGGCCGAATGAGTTGAAACTTTGGATTTGGAGGCTATAAGGTGAGTGGGAAATTTATGAATACAGTTATAATAACTGATTTATTTCATTTGAATTAGATCTATGTTTTTATGCCTTTTCCTTATTAGATCTATTCATTTAAGTATTGTGAATTTATCGACAACCATTGGATCTGATTACAAGTATGGTTAAAACTTGTGAATTGTAAGTTGTGGTTATGCTTAATACCAATTGTAGGATTCTTAAACTTGTTTGCACGTGTTCCTACAGTTATGTTATGAAATATGTTGCAATTATATTGTAAAATTTAATGTGACATTGCATGGCACTGTAGATCTGGAAGTTATTCCCATTAAAGACCTTTTAGATGTAGTTACATTCCAGATCTTTAGTTTAGTGTTGAAAAATGAATTTTCGATAAAAGTGTGAAATTGATAAATTGTGTAATTCTAGTATCAAAAGAAATATGCCTATTTGTATTCAATATTGTTGTGTTTTTAATTGTTGTAAATATGCCATTTTTTTGTTTTGCATAAAAAGACATTATTTCAAAATCACAAGAGGTGTGATAAGAAGATCAAAGAGGGAAAAGTGGTGCAAATGTTCGTATAAATTTAATATATATATATATTTGTGCGTAATTTGAATCAACTATTACATTAATTAGGCCCAATTTCATTATGTAGGCACAATTCCATTAATTAGGCACAATTCCATTAATTAATTCGGAATATGCCAATTCCATTAATTATGCACAATTCCATTAATTAACTAGGAATATGCCAATTCCATTAATTAGGCCCAATTTCATTATTTAGCTTACATATATTTGTTGTGATTTTGAAATATGCCAAATCCATTAATTAGGTACAATTTACAATGATTAAGGCTAAAAGTCTTTTTGTAAGATTTGAACCTTTTGGCAAGACTGAATGCAAACTAGAATGTTTGGCTATTGATTAAACCAAATCATTAAAAAATAATAAAAAAATAACTACGTTGACCGCACGAAAACATAAATATAAATATATACATATTATCTGTCCAAATCAGTGTAAACCGGTAAAATATACATTGTATGGAATGTTGAATGTTTGGATAAGGTTCAATTATGGAATTATATGTAGATGTAATCCATATTGAATTAATATATTTATGGTGGCCATTTATAGCAGTTAATATAATTAATTACTACAAATAGGACCACAAATCAATAAATAACAGTTGTAGCGAATATTAATTCAGGAAAATGAAATTGATAGGAAATGGTTACAATTCCTAATTTAATTAGGGTAAAAGTTGTAAACTCCAGATTAGGGAATTCGAATTATAACCGCATTTAGACACGAGGTTAAGCTCAACTTGTGGTATAAGTCTTCCTAGAACCGACAGGCAAATCCAGCAATCATAGGTGGTCAGCTTAATGTGAGGGGTCAAATGCATAAATATAAATGTACTTAGGCACGAGGTTAAGTTTAACTTGTGGTAGAAGTCTGCACAAAACCCACCATCAAATGCAGCATCCACAAGTTGTCAACTTAATGTGAGAGGCCTGATATGTAAGTATATATAAAAGTCAACCAATTAATAAATAAATGGATAATAATAGTAATTGTTTGTTAGGGTACAACAAATAGATACCTTGGGACCGATAAATAATTGCCTTAGGAAAATATGACCGTTATGGTCATAAATGGGCAATAAAAATAGAAATAAAAGAAAATGGGTGTCATAAGGGGATAAATGGACATTGATTATCGTTTAAATACTAAGTCCAAATTAGGGAAGAAAGCAAATAAATATCCTAGGGAAAAAGGGGATATAACCTTCCTTATTTATTCTAATGAATATAGAGTTTATAATTAAATGTTACAATTGGACTTTGTAGGTTAGTAATGTGTAGCATTGTTAACCATAGAAACCCGTGACGATGATCAATTGTATATGTACAGTTTTTCCGTGTAGATGGACTAAATGGGAATAACTTAATAACATAGCCTACTTTATCCCAACAGGAAAAGATGCTAAAGGCAAATGGGGTACAAATCTAATAACTTCGCGTATAGTCTGCTTCTTGGGTCTTAAGTGGCTAAGGTCGGAGAGTCCACCCGGGGATAAGCCCTTCAGTATAGGGCTCTTGAATGGCATGTATGAGAATTGCCTACCTAAACCTGGAAACTAAAAACGTCAGATATGGCTACCTACCCTACGCGAAGTAGTAAGCGGTTAAAGGGGTTATCTAATAAGGTCAACAAGAGTATAGCGACCGATAAAATACTATCTCTTACCTTATATTGGGTAAGGGCATGTGCGTGAATAACGGAAGCCTTAACTAAAAGGGCCTATAGCTAGCGCTCTCTAGTTTATAAAAATATGGAGTTATCGAGAGGTATTAAGTCACCAATAAGTCACCAACTAATGAGTCCGCCTAGGGTCTTAAGTGATTGGGAGAATCCACCCTATCTATTATTGATAGTGAGGCGGAAAATAATAAAGGGAAAGTGGATGGAAAGGTATGTATGTATGTGAAGACACCATAGGTAAGGGTTCACTTCTCGGTCTAATAATCAATTAAATTAAAATATAAAACGGGGGCTTCATAAATATATACGCAAATGTTATGTCTCTGTATTATACGTTAGAATAATACCTTGGAAAAGGTGGTAGAATCGTGTGTAAATTTTTACAAGGTTAGGCTAGAATTACTAAACTTGTTAGGAATACATCTTGGGTTGAACCAAACGAGATACATCTGTTTATTATAATATGTGTTGTACATTTCTTAGTCACCGGAACTTGTTGCTCTCACCCCTCCTCATTTCAACCTTCCAGGTTTCCTAGAGAAGGTCAGGTTCTCACATATGTTTAAGTTGGGCTTTCGGTTCTCGTTCTCTCTCATGCTCGATATTGGCAAAGTGACTTACTTTGAAATAGGTAGTTACTTAAGTTAATACTAGTTATCCTATTTTGTTTCCGCTATGATTTTTCTTTTATCGTACTCCGATTATGCTCATGCTCATGCTTATTTATTGCAGGTACCAGATATACACGCTCCATGCTTGGATGTGTTCAAGTTTTGTTTTAATCGAAATTTGGGTGCAGAAAATTGTAGGGTGTTACATCCACTGCTATCCCGTCCTTCGAGACCACATGCCTTACGAACCTTACTTCCTTCCTCCAAAAGTGACACTTAGAAAATTTTGCCTTGAGCTGATGCGACCGGAGAGTTCTTAGAACCTCTCCTAAGTGTTGGGCATGCTCCTCATTCATTGAGATGAACAAAATGTCATCCACAAAGACCACCATAAACTTGTTTAGAAATTCCCTAAACACCCTACTCGTTAAGTCCACAAAATAGACGAGTGCATTGGTTAGCCCAAAAGGCATAACCAACCATTCGAAGAAACCATATGGAATTCTAAATGCAGTTTAATTAATGTTGTCCTTTGCCACTCTAAACTGATGAAATCTTGTGGCTAGATCCATCTATGAGAAAACCGATGTGCCAACCACCTGATCAAACAGGTCGTCAATTCTCGATAGCAGGTGCCCATTCTTCCTAGAGGGCTTATTCAGCTCCCTATAATCCACACATAAGCGAAGTGAGTCGTCTTCCTTAGTTGTGAAGACGAATAGAGCTTCCCACTCTGAAATGCTTCGCCTAGTAAAACTTCTATCGAATAGCTCCTCTACTTGTTTGCTGAGCTCCCTCCTCTCTCTAGAAGTCATACGACACACTACAGAGCAACATGATTTGCATTCTGTACCTTGTAAATCTGAAAATCTATTTCATGCCTTGGAGGTAGTCCCATAACCACCTCAAACACATCCATGTAGTCTCTAACTATAGGCACAGATCGCAAATCGTTGACAGAAGTGTCAAGTGATTCTAGAAAACTGAGCATCACCGACCCCTGTGGGTCGCAGGAAATTTCGAGAGTCCTACCATAACAAGTAAGAAGCCTAACAATCTTTTTTCGCAATCAAGGATGGAACTATACATGGCTACCCAATCCATGCCTAGAATCAAACCATATCCCATAAAGCCGAGCATGTATGCGTTGCATTCAAACTCGATGCCCAAGATAGAAATTCTCAAACCTGTACACATCATGGATAAATGAGCCTATCCTCCTATGAGGTTTGAGACTACTACGAGATCAGAAATTATACTAGTATTAATTTGTAGACTATCTATAAAGAAGTGGATATAAATGAATGTGAAGCACCAGAATCAAATAGGGTTCGAACAGGATAGTCAAAAAGGGAAATCAAACCTTCAACCGTGACTTTCCTACCTCGATCAGGTCGATTAACCTCTAAAGCATGCACTTGTCCAGAAGTTCCTGCCCCTTGTCCTTGCTTGTTAGGTCATTGTTTGCTGAAGTGTTCTACTTGTCCACAATTAAAGCAGGCCTTCTTTATCATTCTGTAGTCCTTCACAAAATGACCCATAGCTCTGCAACCATGGCACTTGATATCCTTCTTGATCTGAGCCTTATTAATCTTTTCACTTTCTCTTTCTTTTGCTTTCCTTTTCTGGGCTACCATTTCTGTTTCCCTCCCTTAGTTTCCTCGGTCATAGTGTCCTTTTTTCTCATCCTTGCCATCTTCGTGCATAAGATTCATATCAACCAGCCTTTCAAATGTCTCCCCCATCAGTATATAAGATAAAGCAAGTCCTTATAGAGGTTGATTCAACCCACTTGCAAATTTAAGCACCTTCTTGTAGGGTGTATTCGCCAAGTCCATTCCAAACCTCGCCAGTTGATTAAACTTGTTTGCATATTCCTTAATTGTAATGTCCCCTTGTTTAAAAGCCAAAAATATTTCCATTTATGATCCCTCTTCCGCCTAAGATAAGATTTTCATCTCAAACATCTGTATGAAGTCATCCCAAGTAGCTAAGGGTTGCCCCGCCTGGGTTACTTCCCACCAGTAGGAAGCTTCATCCTTTAGTTTCCATGCAGCCAACTGTATCTTTCTTCGGCTGTCGGTCTCGAAAAGCCCAACATGTTCTCCGTATCTCATAGCGAATTTTATGCTTTAACAAAGCTTTCAATACTACAGAATGGTTTTCCTCCCATAGCGCATAAGTCTTTCATAACTTAGAAAACTTATCTACTCGTGGAGGTGGAGCAACAATGACAGCAGATGGGGGAGGGGCATCTCCTCAACCTCCGGCAGGTGCCATAGCCTCAAGATACCTAAGAAACCATGTCGGTAGCTGAATTCCCTCATGAAGATTGGGTACCACAGACATGCTGAAAATAAAAGAAAATTGATTCAACAAGTGGTCGACATAATATTGACTATGGCTTGAGGGGATATGTTTTTAAAAAACATATTTTTATTTGAAAATACTTCGCTTTTGAAAACAGTTTTTAAAAACTTTTCTCTGATATTGTAACCTTCATCTTTAATGCCAAGTGTGATACCCCATGTTCGTTAAGGTCACTCATAAGAGAATGCATTAAGCTTCATGAAGCACAATAGGTAATCAATACAAAGAATTTACAAGACAGATAAAATAAGCAGCGGAAAATTTTAACTTCATTACTAAAAATAAAGTATAGTTTCAAAAGTACATCAAAACCAGTTACAACTAACCCAATGTCAAAAATATGTCTTACAAAATGTGTCATGAAATAAAATATTAGAGTACATAAAATCAAAACCCTCACTATAAGCCATATTAAAGTAGAGAGCAAGTCAAAATGAAACATCTCAAGAAATCCAAGTCCAAGCTATAAGAGAAGTCCTAGTCACTGCTGAGTGCTTCCACTTTGAAGACCAGGGGGAAAAGAAAGAAAGAGACGAAAGAAAAAGGGTTAGACATAAAGTGTAGCGAATTCCATTGATTTACAAATGTGCACAAAATAGAAATGCCAAGACAGGTAAATAAGACTAGATTAGAAAGATACAGTGTCATATAAGGTAACAGATAAACTAATTACATGATGGTACAGAATAGGAGGAGTAAACTATGATTGAGTAATGCTTCACATTTACATCTTAAACGGGTATGTTTGCACATATACTAGTAAAACAAGTTCAACATGATTACACATTAGCAGGTTTAACAGTTGGATTAGGCGTACCCTAATTACATAACGATATTTGGTGTTAACCCAATTACACAACAACAGGTTAGGTGTACAACAATTACCACCCAAGTGATCGGCTCCCTACTACGTAAATACCCTGTGTCTGCCCTGACAGTATGGTGTATCACTCCCTAATTCATCGACTCTATAACACATGCCTATTTACTAGTGTTACAACGACTAGTTTCCCTAATCGGATCCATGCATGCTCATGACTCTGCCAGAACGCGTCCGTACACACCCCCATGTGAACTTCTTACTATCCAGTTTAGTAAAGCATGCCCAAGCTCCTACTTAGTGAGAGGCCCCCTCTAATAAGATACCAACATGGATACTGACTGATATGGGTTCCAAACAGCAGATTGATACAACAGCAAGAATGAGGGACCTTTTAGCTAATTAGTACTCATGTTTAACCTAGCAGGTTTAGGTTTACTAATAAGCATGGTTGTAATGTCATTATGTGTGTATAACCCTTCGTCAAAACCCCAGCCGAGTTGTATACAATTTCTACAGCGTGTCAGTTTATTAACCTACATTGGTACATAACATGTCATTTTCTTAATGTAACATGTGCAATATATGCATACTATTTATCAACTATGTTCCAACATGTATAGGTTTTATGCATATTATACATTTATCAACAAGTATACACATTATCCACTTTTATCAGTTTACAGCAAGCCTAAACATGTGTATATTACCCTTTTTCCCAAATTATAGTCAAACAGTCCTAATACATTAACATGCCTAAGTTCCTCTTTTTATGTTATTCATTATTGCTCCAATTATACGCACACTCTAATTGGGTATAGCCTACGCTTAACGTAAAACAAAAAGAAAAAATAGAGAAAGAAGAATAGAATCAAATCACATAGGCATATAGGAAAAACTGGAAATAAACATAAAACATAGAAAATGAGAAAGGGGAGATAGATACATATAACTTATTAATTATTCAAAATCAGTGGCATATGTTTTACTGATCATAACAACATAGGTGATTAACAGTGAAAACATGTATAACATTAATCTTACTAACACTAAATATCCTAACCTAATTTTATTTAACTGTCATGTTTAAAGTCTATGAAATCGGATCTGTAAATGACAAGAACTCACAGCGGGTCTTGGTGAAGAAGAGAATAAATCTCTTATGTAAATGACATTATGACATATAAAAGTCAAATCCAAGTTATATGTATGAAAGTCCTGATGTTATCTCTGTTTGATCCAGTCCTCGGCAGCATTCCCCTATTACATGTTTATATTTTTAGAATAGATTTACAGAGGCAAAAGGTATAAAGAAATGGTATAAATTAGAATGTGAGAAGCCACTTATTTATAGATTCACATAGTCAAACTCATCCTTTAGATTCTATGGTTCTATCCTTGACCGTACACATAGAGCTGAGTTAGCAACCAACATATTCCAAAAATAGTCCAGGTTCACTAGAAGAATCCGTCCAGATCTAGAGTGGGTCGACCCACCAACCTATGAGGTCGACCGTAGGGACGACCTTGGGTCGACCCAGGCCGAATGTGGGTCGCCACATAACGGTCTTGGTTCGCGCTTCTTTTAGCACAGGACTGGTTTCACGTCACGAGTAAATGAATAAATAAATCATCGTTCCTTGTTAAAGCTAAAATTCATTTTGATCTTTTTGTATGTGTTTTCAATTTTCGCATTTTTGGCGCAACTGACTTCCTTCTTTGCCAACATATGACTTGAATAATTTAAGTTTCCGTAAAATACATTTTGAAGTTTTTGGGAAATGTTTGAAAAAAAATGGTTTTAACGAAATATTTCAAAATAAACATGATGGGTTTTCAAGAGGAAATTTATTTTATGAAAAATTTCAATTTTTAGTCACATGAAAGGTGCAAGGAAGATTTTTGGATGCTTTGCGTGCACGTTTTAGCGGTGCAGTAGGACCGATGATACGATAAAAACGTTAACAATAGCAAGAAAAATGTTATTTTTGCCTTGGAAATGTTGTTTCCATACCTTGTCAACGATACATGCGGGTTATTAATTAACTCATATTACATTTTTGAGCATGTTTTAAGCCTCCTTTGCAATCTACAGATGGGAATTTTTGGAGTATTTTGGATAGCTAAGGTGAAAATTCCGCTGTAGGACCTAGAGTAGAAGGTTTGTAAGCAAAAAAATTGTTAAAATGCTTTGCTTCAATTTCCTTTTTCCGGTTTAGGATAAATTAAATAAGAAATGGTTAGATTGCATGACATTTTGAATGATAGGGTTTGGATGCAAAATTGGTTGCTTCACACTTTTATTCGTAATTGTGTGAGGGTGATGAATGAAAAGGGTTTTTAAAATTTGCATTCATATAGAACTACCAGTATATTTAGGGTGTTCCGCATCATATTTTAAAAAGTATTTCAAAATTTTAATGCAAACATATAGGAGAATCCGATTAAAATCATCTTGCATGCATATTTTATGGATGAATTGCATTATGTACCCCATGCACATATACACATTGTTGCAAAGTGGATGTACACAAATTAGTTGTGTAGAATAGGACTATAGGCGTCAGAGTTTCGGGAAGAAATTCCTTTTAAGGATGGAAGAATGCAACAACCCGGAATTTTGGCAATATAAATTAATTATTAGAATTTTAAAAATAGGAATTTCAGAAAATGATGGAATTTGGCCACGAAACTTTAACCAATGCGTTCGTCTCAGAGTTCTGGTCAATTTTCATGTTTGGAGTTTCGCGAACAATGTCTGTATGGAAAAGTTACGGAAGAAATACGAAAATGGATAGAAAATAGATAAAATGGAATAATACATATACAGAAATAAATCTTCCCCCAACCGCTTCACTGCCATGTCAAGCGGTCCACCATTGGCTGCGATTGCTTGGTCGAGCCAGGCAGTGGCGGCTAGGGTTAAGGGGGGTTGGTTTATAAAATATTATTAAGACAAATGGATGGCAGTTATTTAAAATGAATCCAACAATTCAAGGCCATTTCCAGCCATATAAATAAAGGGGGTAAGGCCTCATTCTTTTCGACATAAATCTACAGTGGCAGCGGAGCTCTGCCATTTTCCTCCTTCTCCAAATTTAATTTCTAAAATAAAAATATATTCATACAAACAAATCAAATCCAGTTCATACGATATTGAGAGGATTAGCAAATCTAAGGAAAAATAATGCAAATTGACGCTCCAAATCAGATTCTCCCCTCTCTCTCTCCCTCTATTTTCATTCATCTCTATAAATTTGGAATTTTCTCTTTTCCAAATAAATTGTAGATTTATAATTTGGGTATTGTAGTAGGCCGAATGTGTTGAAACTTTGGATTTGGAGGCTATAAGGTGAGTGGGAAATTTATGAATACACTTATAATAACTGATTTATTTCATTTGAATTAGATCTATGTTTTTATGCCTATTCCTTATTAGATCTATTCATTTAAGTATTGTGAATTTATCAACAACCATTGGATCTGATTACAAGCATGGTTAAAACTTGTGAATTGTAAGTTGTGGTTATGCTTAATACCAATTGTAGGATTCTTAAACTTGTTTGCACGTGTTCCTACAGTTATGTTATGAAATATGTTGCAATTATATTGTAAAATTTAATGTGACATTGCATGGCACTGTAGATCTGGAAGTTAGTCCCATTAAAGAACTTTTAGATGTAGTTACATTCCAGATCTTTAGTTTAGTGTTGAAAAATGAATTTTCGATAAAAGTGTGAAATTGATAAATTGTGTAATTCTAGTATCAAAAGAAATATGCCTATTTGTATTTATTATTGTTGTGTTTTTACTTAATTGTTGTAAATATGCCATTTTTTTGTTTTGCATAAAAAGACATTATTTCGAAATTACAAGAGGTGTGATAAGAAGATCAAAGAGGGAAAAGTGGTGCAAATGTTCGTATAAATTTAATATATATATTTGTGTGTAATTTGAATCAACTATTACATTAATTAGGCCCAATTTCATTATTTAGGCACAATTCCATTAATTAGGCACAATTCCATTAATTAGGCACAATTCCATTAATTAATTCGGAATATGCCAATTCCATTAATTATGCACAATTCCATTAATTAATTAGGAATATGCCAATTCCATTAATTAGGCCCAATTCCATTATTTAGCTTACATATATTTGTTGTGATTTTGAAATATGCCAAATCCATTAATTAGGCACAATTTACAATGATTAAGGCTAAAAGTCTTTTTGTAAGATTTGAACCTTTTGTCAAGACTGAATGCAAACAAGAATGTTTGGCTATTGATTAAACCAAATCATTACATAATAATAAAAAAATAACTACGTTGACCGCACGAAAACATAAATATAAATATATACATATTATCTGTCCAAATCAGTGTAAAACGGTAAAATATACATTGTATGGAATGTTGAATGTTTTGACAAGGTTCAATTATGGAATTATATGTAGATGTAATCCATATTGAATTAATATATTTGTGGTGGCCATTTATAGCAGTTAATATAATTAATTACTACAAATAGGACCACAAATCAATAAATAACAGTTGTACCGAATATTAATTCGGGAAAATGAAATTGATAGGAAATGGTTACAATTCCTAATTTAATTAGGATAAAAGTTGTAAACTCCAGATTAGGGAATTCGAATTATAACCGCATTTAGACACGAGGTTAAGCTCAACTTGTGGTATAAGTCTTCCTAGAACCGACAGGCAAATCCAGCAATCATAGGTGGTCAGCTTAATGTGAGGGGTCAAATGCATAAATATAAATGTACTTAGGCACGAGGTTAAGTTTAACTTGTTGTAGAAGTCTGCACAAAACCCACCATCAAATGCAACATCCACAAGTTGTCAACTTAATGTGAGAGGCATGATATGTAAGTATATATAAAAGTCAACCAATTAATAAATAACTGGATAATAATAGTAATTGTTTGTTAGGGTACAACAAATAGATACCTTGGGACCGAGAAATAATTGCCTTAGGAAAATATGACCGTTATGGTCATAAATGGGCAATAAAAATAGAAATAAAAGAAAATGGGTGTCATAAGGGGATTAATGGACATTGATTATCGTTTAAATACTAAGTCCAAATTAGGGAAGAAAGCAAATAAATATCCTAGGGAAAAAGGGGATATAACCTTCCTTATTTATACTAATGAATATAGAGTTTATAATTAAATGTTACAATTGGACTTTGTGGGTTAGTAATGTGTAGCATTTTTAACCATAGAAACCCGTGACGATGATCAATCGTATATGTACAGTTTTTCCGTGTAGATGGACTAAATGGGAATAACTCAATAACATAGCCTACTTTATCCCAACAGGAAAAGATGCTAAAGGCAAATGGGGTACAAATCTAATAACTTCGCGTATAGTCTGCTTCTTGGGTCTTAAGTGGCTAAGGTCGGAGAGTCCACCCGGGGATAAGCCCTTCAGTATAGGGGTCTTGAATGGCATGTATGAGAATTGCCTACCTAAACCTGGAAACTAAAAACGTCAGATATGGCTACCTACCCTACGGGAAGTAGTAAGCGGTTAAAGGCGTTATCTAATAAGGTCAACAAGAGGTATAGCGACCGATAAAATACTATCTCTTAACTTATATTGGGTAAGGGCATGTGCGTGAATAACGGAAGCCTTAACTAAAAGGGCCTATAGCTAGTGCTCTCTAGTTTATAAAAATATGGAGTTATCGAGAGGTATTAAGTCACCAATAAGTCACCAACTAATGAGTCCGCCTAGGGTCTTAAGTGATTGGGAGAATCCACCCTATCAATCATTGATAGTGAGGCGGAAAATAATAAAGGCAAAGGGGATGGAAAGGTATATATGTATGTGAAGACACCATAGGTAAGGGTTCACTTCTCGGTCTAATAATCAATTAAGTTATAATATAAAACGGGGGCTTCATAAATATATACGCAAATGTTATGTCTCGGTATTATACGTTAGAACAATACTTTGGAAAAGGTGGTAGAATCGTGTGTAAATTTTTACAAGGTTAGGCTAGAATTACTAAACTTGTTAGGAATACATCTTGGGTTGAACCAAACGGGATACATCTGTTTATTATAATATGTGTTGTACATTTCTTAGTCACCAGAACTTGTTGCTCTGACCCCTCCTCATTTCAACCTTCCAGGTTTCCTAGAGAAGGTCAGGTTCTCACAGATGTTTAAGTTGGGCTTTCGGTTCTCGTTCTCTCTCATGCTCGATATTGGCAAAGTGACTTACTTTGAAATAGGTAGTTACTTAAGTTAATACTAGTTATCCTATTTTGTTTCCGCTATGATTTTTCTTTTATCGTACTCTGATTATGCTCATGCTCATGCTTATTTATTGCAGGTACCAGATATACACGCTCCATGCTTGGATGTGTTCAAGTTTTGTTTTAATCGAAATTTGGGTGCAGAAAATTGTAGGGTGTTACATCCACTGCTATCCCGTCCTTCGAGACCACATGCCTTACGAACTTTACTTCCTTCCTCCAAAAGTGACACTTAGAAAATTTTGCCTTGAGCTGATGCGACCGGAGAGTGCTTAGAACCTCTCCTAAGTGTTGGGCATGCTCCTCCTCATTCATTGAGATGAACAGAATGTCATCCACAAAGACCACCATAAACTTGTTTAGAAATTCCCTAAACACCCTACTCGTTAAGTCCACAAAATAGACGAGTGCATTGGTTAGC
Source organism: Allium sativum (assembly GCA_030737875.1). Classification (NCBI taxonomy): domain Eukaryota; kingdom Viridiplantae; phylum Streptophyta; class Magnoliopsida; order Asparagales; family Amaryllidaceae; genus Allium; species Allium sativum. Next base: position 2,143,819 of record JASFAX010000054.1, read on the forward strand.
CCAAAAGGCATAACCAAGCATTCGAAGAAACCATATGGAATTCTAAATGCAGTTTAATTAATGTTGTCCTCTGCCACTCTAAACTGATGAAATCTTGTGGCTAGATCCATTTGTGAGAAAACCGATGTGCCAACCACCTGATCAAACAGGTCGTCAATTCTCGGTAGCAGGTGCCCATTCTTCCTAGTGGGCTTATTCAGCTCCCTATAATCCACACATAAGCGAAGTGAGCCGTCTTCCTTAGTTGTGAAGACGAATAGAGCTTCCCACTCTGAAATGCTTCGCCTAGTAAAACTTCTATCGAATAGATCCTCTACTTGTTTGCTGAGCTCCCTCCTCTCTCTAGAAGTCATACGGCACACTGCAGAGCAACATGATTTGCATTCTGTACCTTGTAAATCTAGAAATCTATTTCATGCCTTGGAGGTAGTCCCATAACCACCTCAAACACATCCATTTAGTCTTTAACTATAGGCACAGATCGCAAATCGTTGACAGAAGTGTCAAGTGATTCTAGAAAACTGAGCATCACCGACCCCTGTGGGTCGCAGGAAATTTCGAGAGTCCTACCATGACAAGTAAGAAGCCTAACCATCTTTTTTCGCAATCAAGGATGGCACTATACATGGCTACCCAATCCATGCCTAGAATCAAACCATATCCCATAAAGCCGAGCATGTATGCGTTGCATTCAAACTCAAAGCCCAAGATAGAAATTCTCAAACCTGTACACATCATGGATAAATGAGCCTATCCTCCTATGAGGTTTGAGACTACTACGAGATCAGAAATTATACTAGTATTAATTTGTAGACTATCTATAAAGAAGTGGATATAAATGAATGTGAAGCACCAGAATCAAATAGGGTTCGAACAGGATAGTCAAAAAGGGAAATCAAACCTTCAACCGTGACTTTCCTACCTCGATCAGGTCGATTAACCTCTAAAGCATGCACTTGTCCAGAAGTTCCTGCCCCTTGTCCTTGCTTTTTAGGTCATTGTTTGCTGAAGTGTTCTACTTGTCCACAATTAAAGCAGGCCTTCTTTATCATTCTGTAGTCCTTCACAAAATGACCCATAGCTCTGCAACCATGGCACTTGATATCCTTCTTGATCTGAGCCTTATTAATCTTTTCACTTTCTCTTTCTTTTGCTTTCCTTTTCTGGGCTACCATTTCTGTTTCCCTCCCTTAGTTTCCTCGGTCTTAGTGTCCTTTTTCTCATCCTTGCCATCTTCGTGCATAAGATTCATATCAACCAACCTTTCAAACGTCTCCCCCATCAGTATATAAGATAAAGCAAGTCTTTATAGAGGTTGATTCAACCCACTTGCAAATTTAAGCACCTTCTTGTGGGGTGTATTTGCCAAGTCCATTCCAAACCTCGCCAGTTGACTAAACTTGTTTGCATATTCCTTAATAGTAATGTCCCCTTGTTTAAAAGCCAAGAATATTTCCATTTGTAATCCCTCTTCCGCCTAAGATAAGATTTTCATCTCAAACATCTGTCTGAAGTCATCCCAAGTAGCTAAGGGTTGCCCCACCTGCGTTACTTCCCACCAGTAGGAAGTTGCATCCTTTAGTTCCCATGCAGCCAACTGTATCTTTCTTCGGCTGTCGGTCTCGAAAAGCCCAACATGTTCTCCGTATCTCATAGCGAATTTTATGCTTTAACAAAGCTTTCAATACAACGGAATGGTTTTCCTCCCATAGCGCATAAGTCTTTCATAACTTAGAAAACTTATCTACTCGTGGAGGTGGAGCAACAATGACTGCAGATGGGGGAGGGGCATCTCCTCAACCTCCGGCAGGTGCCATGGCCTCAAGATACCTAAGAAACCATGTCGGTAGCTGAATTCCCTCGTGAAGATTGGGTACCCCAGACATACTGAAAAAAAAAGAAAATTGATTCAACAAGTGGTCGACATAATATTGACTATGGCTTGAGGGGATATGTTTTTCAAAAACAGATTTTTATTTGAAAATACTTTGCTTTTGAAAACAGTTTTTAAAAACTTTTCTCTGATCTTGTAACCTTCAGCTTTAATGCCAAGTGTGATACCCCATGTTCGTTAAGGTCACTCATAAGAGAATGCATTAAGCTTTATGAAGCACAATAGGTAATCATTACAAAGAATTTACAAGACAGATAAAATAAGCAGCGGAAAATTTTAACTTCATTACTAAAAATAAAGTATAGTTTCAAAAGTACATCAAAACCAGTTACAACTAACCCAATGTCAAAAATATGTCTTACAAAATGTCTCATGAAATAAAATATTAGAGTACATAAAATCAAAACCCTCACTATAAGCCATATTAAAGTAGAGAGCAAGTCAAAATGATACATCTCAAGAAATCCAAGTCCAAGCTATAAGAGAAGTCCTAGTCACTGCTGAGTGCTTCCACTCTGAAGACTAGGGGGAAAAGAAAGAAAGAGACGAAAGAAAAAGGGTTAGACATAAAGTGTAGCGAATTCCATTGATTTACAAATGTGCAAAAAATAGAAATGCAAAGACAGGTAAATAAGACTAGATTAGAAAGATACAGTGTCATATAAGGTAACAGATAAACTAATTAGAACAGCGTGATGGTACAGAATAGGAGGAGTAAACTATGATTGAGTAATGCTTCACAATTATATCTTAAACGGGTATGTTTGCACATATACTAGTAAAACAAGTTCAACACGATTACACGTTAGCAGGTTTAACAGTTGGATTAGGCATACCCTAATTACATAACGATATTTGGTGTTAACCCAATTACACAACAACAGGTTAGGTGTACCATAATTACCACCCAAGTGATCGGATCCCTACTACGTAAATACCCTGTGTCTGCCCTGACAGTATGGTGTATCACTCCCTAACTCATCGACTCTATAACACATGCCTATTTACTAGTGTAACAACGACTTAGTTTCCCTAATCGGATCCATGCATGCTCATGATTCCACCAGAACGCGTCCGTACACACCCCCATGTGAACTTCTTACTATCCAGTTTAGTAAAGCATGCCCAAGCTCCTACTTAGTGAGAGGCCCCCTCTAATAAGATACCAACATGGATACTGACTGATATGGGTTCCAAACAGCAGATTGATACAACAGCAAGAACGAGGGACCTTTTAGCTAATTAGTACTCATGTTTAACCTAGCAGGTTTAGGTTTACTAATAAGCATGGTTGTAATGTCATTATGTTTGTATAACCCTTCTTCAAAACCCCAGCCGAGATGTATACAATTTCTACAACATGTCAGTTTATTAACCTACATTGGTATATAACATGTCATTTACTTAATGTAACATGTGCAATATATGCATACTATTTATCAACTATGTTCCAACATGTATAGGTTTTATGCATATTATACATTTATCAACAAGTATACACATTATCCACTTTTATCAGTTTACAGCAAGCCTAAACATGTGTATATTATCCGTTTTCCCAAATTATAGTCAAACAGTCCTAATACATTAACATGCCTAAGTTCCTCTTTTTATGTTATTCATTATTGCTCCAATTATACGCACACTCTAATTGGGTATAGCCTACGCTTAACGTAAAATAAAAAGGAAAAATAGAGAAAGAAGAATAGAATCAAATCACATAGGCATATAGGAAAAACTGGAAATAAACATAAAACATAGAAAATGAGAAAGGGAAGATAGATACATATAACTTATTAATTATTCAAAATCAGTGGCATATGTTTTACTGATCATAACAGCATAGGTGATTAACAGTGAAAACATGTATAACATTAATCTTACTAACACTAAATATCCTAACCTAATTTTATTTAACTGTCATGTTTAAAGTCTATGAAATCGGATCTGTAAATGACAAGAACTCACAGTGGGTCTTTGTGAAGAAGAGAATAAATCTCTTATGTAAATGACACTATGACATATAAAAGTCAAATCCAAGTTGTATGTATGAAAGTCCTGATGTTATCTCTGTTTGATCCAGTCCTCGGCAGCATTTCCCTATCACATGTTTATGTTTTTAGAATAGATTTACAGAGGCAAAATGTATAAAGAAATGGTATAAATTAGAATGAGAGAAGCCACTTATTTATAGATTCACATAGTCAAACTCATCCTTTAGGTTCTATGGTTCTATCCTTGACCGTACACATAGAGCTGAGTTAGCAACCAACATAGTCCAAAAATAGTCGAGGTTCACTAGAAGAATCCGTCCATATCTAGAGTGGGTCGACCCACCAACCTATGAGGTCGATCATAGGGACGACCTTGGGTCGACCCAGGCCGAATGTTGGTCATCCCATAACGGTCTTGGTTCGCGCTTCTTTTGCCGCCTCGTCTCATTCAAAATTTCTCAAATTATTTTTAATTTATATTTATACATATGACTCTTATATGTATACAAACTTCTAATGCCCATAACTTCTTCATACATTATCCTTTTTACCCAAACTTGGGATCTATCTGAACATTAATTCTGAGACGAATGCAATAGTAATGTTAGTTTCACTTAATTTTTAATATTTAATTAAGTTATTCCTAAATTATTATCTTTAAGCATGGTTATAGTGTATTAAATTTTGGGGTATTACAGAACTTTTCCGATGGACATAGGTGGCGCCCGATATTCCATGTCGCAGTTGGTTACTTTACTAAATGGGTCAAAGTCGAGCCCCTCACTACAATCACCACTAAAAAAGTAATCAACTTCACGGTTTGCAATGTCATATGTTGTTTTGGAGTTCATAACATTATCGTTTCTGATAACGGGAACCAATTCGGGTGCTTTTGAGTTTAAGACCTTCTACTGTCGACACTACATCGAAGAAAGATTCTTTATAATATCTAATCCTCAAGCAAATAGACCATTCGAGGCTATTAAAAAAGTCATCGAATCCATTGTCAAGAAGCATTTGAAAAAGGGCGGAGGAAAGTGTGTAGATGAACTCCCTTTAGCGCTTTGGGTTTATCAGGCTACCTATAAGTTAGCCATCGATAACACTCCATTTGCTCCCTCATATGGATCTGAAGCTGTCATTCCCATTGAGCTTGAACTCCAATCTCATCGAGTCACATACTATGATCCGAAGAACAACCAAGATCTTCTCTTGGAATCACTCGATCTACTGGAAGAGAGAAGAGATAAATCTAAACTCAGAGCAGCCGCACGCCATCAAAGTAGTTCTACTCCAAAGTCAACCCAAAGCACTTTGACATTGGCAATCTCGTTCTAAAGTGGTCTTTCCCATACCGATCGATTTCAGCCCTTGTTGCAAAGGTCCATACGCCATTCAACAGAGGCTTAGAGATGGTACTTTCAAGCTTATGACCATTGATGGAGATGAACTAACAAGGCATAGACCAATGAGCATCTTCATCGCTACTTTACTTAGCATATGGTATAGATTTACTAATTTCCACAATTATTATGTTTTCAAGGATCAAGGCATTGTAAAGAAAAGTCCATTACAACCAATAGTTATCGGTAAATAAATTTCAAATGACTATGTTTTTACTGTGTTTACTTTCTATAGAGTATGTGTGAGCAGTGATAACTACCGGCTTGCATACATGAGTGCACAACACTGGATTGACACCTTATAACTTGGATTCGATCCACCACCTCGATTTTATACAAGGACTCAAACCTTGTGGAGTGGTCATCCTTCCACAAGTCAACTCGATTCTCAAACCAACGACGAGGCCGAGTATAAATAACATATGATGTCTTTAATATGATTGTACAACTTCGTCCCTTAGTCTCCAGACTTTAGGGAAAAACACAAGTCGAGTAAGTGTGATATCGACCGCTTGCATGGCTAACTCCAATCACTAAATCTTGGATCCAAGTATAAAACTGGCAGACCGACAACGTCCTCATCTCTAACCCTAATGAAACAATGGGAGAGTACAAAGGACGTAACAACAACGTTTGCATCTTAACTCCTCATAACTCGGGATAAACGACCGCAAGAAGATCTTGAGAGTAGAGATACCAAACTCTGCACGACTTGAAACTGACAACCGAAAGGAAGACTCGAGAGCGAAGTCAACACAATCGAAGTTCACATGACTTGAGTATCTCAAGAGTGAAGTAACAAACAACGTTGATTTAAATGTAACAATGAGTACTTTAACGTAAGTACATAAATTAGAAAGCGTATACAAAAATTCGAACACTTGGAACAATGTGTGATGTAAGCAAAGTTAACTAACTTTCATTCACAAACCAAAATACAACTGCCTTTCTTTCTAATGATGTGATGTATGTTAGAGTTCATGCCCTAGAGGCAATCCATTTGATGTGATTAATAACATTGTTTATGTTATTATTTTTATTTGGAAATATAAATATTAACATAATAGAAATACCTAGAATAATAATATGGACTTATATAATTCGAGTAAGACTTGAACTTGAGATTATATAATATATTTAGTATTATAATTCTTAAACGTTCCTAGTCAAGTTTTATTGTTTATATAGGACAACAATAAAACATTGAGGCTAATATGTTGATTGACTCATGATCACATCTCATTGATCATTAATATACGTGATATTAATGTCAAGACATAAATACATATTGGATAACAACGTATTGGGCCGACCCACCGTGAGAAAAACTACATGGATTATAATTAAAAGTATCATAAGTTATTCTCATAGTGACAGTGATGTAGTGGTCTCAGACATGAAATCATTATAATTTTATTCGAGGATATTTGTATTTTGATATCATCGTAAGTTACTTATAACAGAGTAGACGATAAAGATGTTTATTGGATACATCTCAAGTCTAATGAAAATTATGAATGATCTAGATGGTATTTAACCCTACGATATATTCGTAGCGATATCCATGGGCCTCTTGTTTGGGTGTGTCTATGAAATGCATGGCCATGCTCAAATATTGATTGTTTTATATAGACTACTCATTGATCAAGATAAACGGATTGAATTATAAAGAGGGTGATACGTTCCATGCCTCGAGTTTAATCTTGGATATATTGGTTAAGAAGGATTATATTACATTGATACACTGGTCACTTAAAGGTTGTATCAGATCATCAATATTATTATAACTTGGGTAGCAGCGATGTATTGTTAGATGCTAATCACTGCGTATGATTTTAAATATGATTTAAAATCATTGCCAACGTTGTAATAACCTATAGGGTCACACACAATAAAGCTTGAAAAGGATGAGAACCGTTCACAACAAAAATGGGATCAAATATTGACTTTTCTTTGTTTTGAATTGGTGTAAGCGTTTTAAGGGTATAACCTTAGTTGATTTTTTGGTTACCACATGTTAATCCATAAAAGTATGGCTTAGTGATACAAAGCATGGTTAGGTCGTTCTCAGAAAAGCAATGTTAGATCGTGTGTTGTAATGTGCTAAGGTCATTCTAAGCCTTAGTTCGTCCGAGTTATAAGCCAATACAAAGCCTTGGGATGTTCAGAGACTCCAAGCTATTATGATATTCTAGGTCATTGTACACACACAAAGATAACCCACCAAGTTCCTTATCCCAAAAAGACTCCTTGGATTTCTCTGCTCTTAACCCATTAAAAGTCCTTAACACCTCAGATATTTTAGCTCATTATTCCCTTAGCCCACCAACTACTTGTTGGATCTAGATTAACCCTAGAGGGGGGTGAATAGGGTTTATCACGGTTTTTCACTGAATTAAAAAATCTGACAGGATATTAAAATAATAAACAGATCACAGAATGCAACAAAAATAAAAGTGCAGAAAATAAATCACACACTGATATACCCAGCTTTGGCAAAACCCTGCCAATTGCTGCATTCCTAAGGTTTCTGCTAGGTAAAAGAACAGATCCCGCATACAAGACCATGTACACTCGCAAAACCCTCGCTCCTATTCTAATCCTATGCTCAAAACCCTAGACTGGTCTAAATTCCCTTGAGCAGATTTTCCCGAATTACATACCCGTAATCCGTAATCCTAGATTTTACAGACTCTAGTAAACTTCCAATTAAACACGAAACTGGTTTCCTGTAGATTTTTATAGAATTCTAGAAACTGTTTCGGACGATTTACAAGTGAAAATGAAAAACAAAACAGTAAAAAAACCCAAAACAAAACCCTAATATTAAAAGTCTAAAATTAAAAATAGGGTCATCCCATTTGTAATCTTAGCCGACCCTTTTTAAAAGATGGTTCCACCCTTCTTTTGCTTTGTCCCGTTCATTTCCCTTTTAGAATAAAAAATGGCAGCATCGATGTGAAATTGCTAGGGTTTTCTAGAATCACCCAAATCGCAACATGTAAAATCAGGAGCTTCGTTCTTTGATGATCTTCATGGGGTATTACTTCTCGTTGAATGGCTTGTGTCAATGATTTTGGGGATTCTGATAGAAAAACAGTGAGTATTTTGAATTAATTCAGATTTGATTTTGAAATATTTGTTGCGTGGTTTTTCGATCATCGTTTTCCTATGATGAATTGATGTAATTATAGGGTAAATGAAACCCTAACACATTCTGATTTCGTGAAAGATGACTTGGACTAATTTCCATAATTTCCTCTTTTGATAGACAAGGCTTTGAATGAATTCTCATGTGATTTTTCCATGATTTCCCTTCCTAATTGCCTTGATAATTGGTCAAGAAAATTTCTAAACATGTTATGTTGAAATTTTGTGGATAGATCTCGACTCTATCATTCCTGGAATCTCTTATTAAAACCTTACCATCAACGAATGCTTGAATTCTGGAAATACAGGATGTAATTTAGAATGATTTCTTGCCAAAATATAGACTCTGATCGATGCATATCTAAATCCCAATTAATCCACAAATTAATCTTGCCAAACTTGAGTTATTTTTGATTGAATTCCATAACTGATACCTGGAGTAAAATCTGCTTTGATTTCGATTATAAACATGCCTTGAAAAATCTCTTACTAACTTTCTGGAAATCAAAATTTGATGTTATTTAATTCCTGGAAGGATTTGTCCTTGCATAAAAGAATTTTTGCAATACTTTCTTGCTTTGAAATGAGCAAGAATTGTCATCTTGAAAAGCATTGAAGCAGAACAAATTTTTATGCCAAAATTTAATACTATTAATCAAAAACTGGAAACAATAAAAATTTTGATTAAAAAATGATTTCTTTAGCAAAAGCATTTGTTTCCATGATTGCATTCGAACAGTTTCAACTTGAGTTATTTTTCTCTTCTACTTTGGCTATGTACAAATTCACCTGTGCATATGTCATGAACTTGAAACACTAACCTGATTGTATTTCATTGTATCTACACTTGAAATTTCTCAAGTATGCTTGTCATGTATGAATGAATATACCAATGCACAATTGTACCTACTGTTGCCATGATATAACTTGCATGTTCACTGTAAACATTATGGTCTTGACTAAAGCATTGCTTCATTGTATATGCCACTTCTGACATGCACAACTGCTGTGTTGATTTGTCCTTGTCTTGTGAGCTTGAGGTTGTTTGTTAATCCATTTATGCTTTGTTTCAGCAATGAACATTTGTGTAGTCAGTTTGTATCTTGAGATCCTTAACACCCTTGTTTGTTGTGCATATGCATGGATCACTATTTTGACTTGTGAAGCAATGTTGTGCTTTGTCTCAACCATTTGTTTGCATATGCTTCTGCATTGTATAGTTCTCACATACATTTCTTGTTGTTTGACCTTTGATGATGTATGTTTGCTTGTCTACACCCTAAATTTTGCTGTGCGTACTCTGTTGTGCATTCATATGAGTTGTATCATGCTATGCTGTAGCATTTTCAAAATAGTCTCGACCATTGGTTAGATTTGTTTGGTCTTCATTGTGTTGAACCTAGTTTTGAACTGAACCATGCTGTTTTTGCTTGTTGTATTTGAGCATGCTGGACTAACTTGAAAATCTCAACCCTTTCTATTCATTGACATGAGTTGCACCTTATTTTTAAACTGCTATGTTGTGATGCTCGACCATGCTTAGCTAGCTATACTGCCTTCTGAATCTGTCGTGCATATGCTCGCTAATTTGCATGTGTATTCACTGCATATTTGTGGTGCACATTCTAAACTTGGATATTTGGAATGACTATGAACAGTGCGCTGAGTCAAGATGGTCCACGTGGCTACTTCTCAGTTGCACACTGAATTGGCGTGGCAGTGCACACGTGTATATATATACATGTATGTATATGTAACCATTTAGAAAATATTCTTGTTCCTGCACTGAAATATTTTGTATATACATTGACTGCCTTGTGGTATTTACAGTGTATCGCTATGAATATCACAAGATGTCTAGACACTATCGGATAAATTGATAAATCAGATCGAGTCATGAAAAATGATGAGAAACACACCAAAAATATGAGGCAAATAAAATAAAAAAAACTTTATATTTGCACGTATTCAGTTTTATTTCTATTGCAGTGTACTCTGTGTGCGTTTCATATGACAGGTAAGTAGGTGATGACTGGACTGACAGTGAAGATGCTGGACTGACTGAAGCAGAAGACTGAAGATTAGTGTATTGCGGTGTCAGTGTGTATAAAAATGAATGAATGTATATATGAAAAAGTACTAAGTGATGAGCGATGTAGTGAGGAACACTGTATATGAAATTGTATTTGATGCGTAATACAGAGATGTACAAATTGTGGAGTTATAAAAATTTGTACTGTTTGAATATTGAAATAAAATATTCTATCTAAATAAAATACTATATGAATATATGAATGTCTGTACAGTCATATTCTATTTAAATATATATATTACTTTCCTTTCTGTGATGAATGTATGAAACAATACAATAACAAACACATTTATAATAATATATATTTGGTTGTTATCATCAAACAAAAATCATATAATTGTGTATACAACTACGTTATATACAACACTATTTGGCCCATTAGAACTTCACAACAAGCCGTGCCTCTTAGCTCTTCCCGCTCTTTAGCTTGCAAGAGGTCTTAGGCCCGTCCCGCCAAGAAATGGGTCGTGCCGCTGCTTCGTACGATAGCTTTAGCCTGATCCGCCTTATCCCAAGAGGTTTTGGGCCGTTCAGCTTTGCATTGGATCGCCCCACCTTGCTCTAGCTCGTACCGATGGTGTATATGATCACTACGCCTGGTTTTAGCCCATTTCGCTCCCAAGACTGGTACTCTTAGACCGCGAAATGTTGACCTGAGGCTCTTAGGTCGCCCAACGAGCTAAAGCATGAGCATGATAGTTACAAAATCGCCACTTTGCCCGTAAATCACCTATAAATACTGTTAGACCCAAAAGTGGTTCTAACACCCAAATTGATTAAAAGCAAATAAGATGAGATAAAAATAAAAATGAACACACAGGATTTATAGTGGTTCGGCGAAGAAATGCCTACGTCCACTTATCTTTCACTATAGTCAATGATTCAGTTACAAATACAATGTAATTGTCACTTGACTTCACTCACAACTCACTTATATTCACTCAATAGATTAAAACAAGTAATGAAAGAAGATTTGGATTCTCCGGGAGTAATGGAGTTCGGACTATGGAGGTAGTTGAATTCTCAAAGTGCCTAAAAAAGATCCTTTTTCTTTGTCTCCAGACGGGGTATTTATAGGTGTGAATTTGCTCAAAACCCGATCCGGATCGGAGCCACGTGTCGTCCATCCCATTAGCCTCGGGTTCGGATGGATTACTGTGCTGACAACACATCAAAATAGTGAACGTTTTGGGTAGGAACTGGTCACAGCCGGTCCGGATATCCAGGCGCTTTTGCAGGAGAATAATATGGAACATGGGTTCGGGTCGGAGACGCACAGATAAGGGGTTCGGATCGGGATACCCGATCCGACCCGGATTGGCTTGGATGCAACGCTCTCTTCTTCTCTAATCTGCTCCGCTCTGATCCATTTTCGTGGCAAACAGGTGGCTTTCCGATCCAATCGAGATTATGTTGCCCTCCGATCCGATTAGATATACCTTACCAATTTACTCAGTAGCAGTTCACCGATCCGAACGGAAGATTCAATCCGACCCGAACTGATATGTTGCTCTGATCCGACCCGAACAATTGCAGCTATTCAATCTAGGTTGTAGTGTCTTCTCCAATCCGAACCGAAGTCTTATAATTAGAAATGTTCTTCAATGTCTGGTTTCTTGACTTTGTGTTGCCTAGTTCACAAAGTAGGCTAACACTTTGCCGCCTCAAAGGATGCTTCTGTTGGGAACGGAGCATGCTTTGACTGCCATAACGCAAAAGCTTCTTCTTTCCTTTCGAATTCACACGTTAAGTTGTCGTACTTCATCCTGTTCGGTTCGGATTCCGACCCGAACGGATTTCTGGCTTGGGTTTCGACCCGAACAGATCTCCTTCCTCCTGTACTCTACGATGAACCAGTGGGCCAAGCTGTGTTCATGGGCTTTTCGAGCCGGTCCGATCGGGAATACGAATAGTCAGCTTGTTTTTTATATAAATTCACTTCTCTTTTCTTCCTTTCTCTCATTCATCGTTTCTGCTCATCCGAACCGATTTCACAGTGAAACTTTAGTCTTTCCAAGAAACTCCAAAATTCTCGCTTCAATCTTTGAATCAAATACATAGGTAGCCTTGTAATCTTGAATCTCGTTGCCATAATTGTTTTTAATTTACATTCGTAGCTAAGTTGAACAATTCGAACAAAATAATTGGTTAATTTCACCGCCGCGACTTCCTTCATTCTCCGCCTTCATCGTTAATGGCATCAGCATCATTTCGAGGCGTTAAAGGAGGGTATTAAGACTCGCAGTCGAATACTTGAGCGCTTACCCACTTGATTTTAATTAAAGCCTGGGACATCGGATCGGGTTCACTACTCAAGAGGAGGAAGAGGAAGGAAACTGAAGAAAATTGGTTCGGATAGGAGAATAGTAGGAGGAAAAGGAAAAGAGAGAAATTCACAGGGCCGGATCGGGTCGGAGCAATAAGGCCAAGAAATGAGTCTTAACTTGTTTGACCGGGTCGGATCGGATCTATGAATACAATGAAAGTCAAGACTTATGCGCTCGGATCGGACCCGGTTGTGAAACAAAAGAGAGAATAGGGGTTTGGTTATCCAGGTTAACCCGATCCGCTACGAGTGTCAATCTCCGATCCGATCCGGATATATCTCTCTGAACATGAATCTTTGCTTATCCGATCTGAACCTGGTGTCTGCACCCGAACCGAACACCACTCAATCTAAAACACAAGCTTTCGTCCAACTATTTAAAAGATGTTACTTCCAACTTCATGAACAGTTAGGATAGTGCCTTGCGGACATAAACGAACATTAAGAACAACTCTGACTATCACTTTCTCTTCAAAGCTTCGTCTTACATTGTTGCACTTTTACTTTGTATTTCTCACATTTGCCGCACACATTTTAGTTCACACACATACACAGGGGGGTACGGGCTAAGTTACTCTAATCCGTGCTATTACTTCTTCAATAGTTCCATGCCAATGAGGCCCAGACGTTCTTCCAGACTAGCTGAGAGGAAAGAAGCCCCGGGAACTTCTAACAAAATCACGCTTGAGGATATATCTTCTTCTTCGGATCCAGAATGGGACAGCGAGGGTCCAGATTACGGGGTTGGACATCGGGAAAGCGACGAGGTGTCTTCAGAGAATGAAGTTTCTATGGGTTTTGAGGAGGAAGGAGGGATTGGTGACAATCGAGCACCCGATGAATTTGAATCAGCCATCATATTGGAATCACCCTCGGACTCCGTTGAATCAACAATTGACAATGATCGACTTGTCCGAATTTGCCTAAAATACGGGATAATGAAAAGAGACACTCTAGTGCCTTCACGCTCTGACCGCCCCCACAACCCTCCAGAAGGATATATGGCGGTTACTCGATTAATGTGCATGGTCGGCGCCATTCCTCCATTCTCTCCTTTCATTGTTGATTTCTTAAGACAAATGCGGATTGCCCCCATGCAGTTGCATCCCAATTCATATGCCTATTTGCACACCTTGTACATAGCATATCGTGAAATCGTAGGCATAGAGCTCACGTTCGATGACGTTCACTTCTTCTATAATTTCAAGCATCGGACTCGAGAGACTCCATCCTTCTGCTACTTTGAATCAGTTCCAAAGAGGAAGATAATCTCTGCACCATTTAGCAGTAAAGCTGGAGATTCCAGACTAGAATGGTTCTACGTGAAGCAACAGCCTGGATGCGCCAGGAGATGGACAAAATCAAGTAAAGCGTTGATTTTCTAAATCCGGACTCTATACACTTGAATCATCACCCTGACCTGTTTTCCTTTTTGTTTGCAGTCGACAATCCCAAACAGATATCAGATCAGGTGTTCTTTGATCGGATGCACCGACTTCTTAATGGCGATAAAAAATTCTTGACTATCGACGAGGTCCTTAAAGATGAATACCTTCACTTTCATGGGCTGCTATCCGTTTTTCGTAGCATCGGTCATGGGACGGTCCCTTACGCATACATTCCTCCAGTGGAGATAGTTCCAGAGACAGGAGAAGGCTCGGGAATTCCTACAGTGCCTCTTCAAACTTCACCTTCTCCATCTTCCACACAAGATGATGAATTGGCTAATCTGGCCGAAAAGCATCATGAAGGGTATATTGCCCCCGAGGAAACTACTTCTCTAGACAAGTCAAAATCCTCCCAAGAGTCGCCACTTCATGCTTCCGAAGGGGATATTCCTAGTACTGATGAGCACATATTTCAGGGTTTGGGGGATCTCCCCTTACCTGAGACTATATATACTTCAGAGGATTTCAGGAAGGATCCTTTAGTCTTCACCTCTTCTGAAGAAACCACTCCCGCTAAGGCCAAAGAGCCTGCCCGCACTAGTCTAGCTTCAGACTCGGGTTGGTTGGGGGAAAACACACCACTTAGGATACACCTTACACCACAGCATTAGCATTCATTGCACTTCTTTCTCCATGAATCCATTAATTCTAAACTTCGTTTATTTTATCGTGCAGGTACAATGTCTCGATCCTACTATGATATAAGAAAACTTCGTCGCAGCATGTCCAATCCTCCTCAGGATGTCGAGTATGATCGCCGGGATGATCGTGGTAGGGAGGAGAGAAGACCTTATGATCCCTATCGTTCTCGACCCTCACGTTCCCGCTCACCAGTTCGACCGGAACAAGAGAAATATAAGAGCTATCAAAGCCGCAGGGAGGAGGATAGACCACCATCTAAAGACTCCACTTCCTCCCATGAAAAGCGGAGTAGAGAGAGAACTCCTCCAAAAGAAACAGGGTATCGAAGTAAGCACAAGGTCCCTACCACTAAACGACCTAGAACGGACAAAGAGACTACTGAATTCTCTTCTCACAGGGACACCGAATTATCAATTCCCGCTCCTCCCCCACTAGATGCGGGAACTGCAGTCAAGCTGGCATATTTAGAGGAGCAATTTCCCGAGCACTACTTCGAGACTTTGACCTTTCTACCTACCCTTGAACCTATTTCTTCTAATTGGGCAGATGAGGCCAAAGCAAAGATTGATTTGGTGGAAAAACAATATACCGAGATGTTCAAGTATTCACGCAATCTTTCTAGAATCATCCGCACTCTAATCACAAATACTGATTCAATGCAAAAGACCGCGGAGGAGGATGCTAAGGCCTTAAAAGCTCTAGGAAAAGATTTGGAAGACACTCAAGCTCAGCTAGCGGTCGCTCAAAGGGACGCTTCTAATTTCAAACAACAATTCGAGGATATGCAAAAGCGCTATCACGATTTGCTTGAATCTCATACTCAGGAGCGTTCTGAATTAAAAAAGCAAGCTGACGAGGCCAAGTCAGAAGCTGCTAAGACACGCCTTGCTTATGCTGAGCTTGAGCGGAAAAACGCCGAGTTAGCAAAGAGGAGTGCTGAATTAGAAAAGAGGAATGCTGACTTGGCTTCGAAGTTGTTGGAGGCAGAGAACAGGGCTGCTCTGGCCGAGGGCAATGTGGAGTGTGCTATTAAATCTGCGGAGGAAGCCCGCAAGCAACTATCAGAGGCGGAGGCTGATATTCAGGGCTTTGGCGAGCTAATGATTGAATTCTTCGCACACATTATTCGTCGTCGAAACATTTCTTGGATCGAGGACTATCCATCCACTCTAGTTCAAGTATGGAATCAAATCGTTGAGTGGGAAAAAGAGGAACTTAAGGTCGATTCCCTCGATGAAGATAAACTGATGGAAAAATACTTGAGAGATGATGAACCGGAGCGCCTAGCTGAAGGGCGCCGCCTCATTGCTGAGGCCATGGAAGAAGAGAGACGGAAGTCTAAAAAAAAAAACCATTCTCGAAGCTGGTTCCTCTTCCTCTGCCCCTGTAACTCCCGAAGTAGAAGGGTATGATCCCGAAAATCCGGGAATTCCTTGAACAACTCTACTATCCCCTATTCCTGAAATAGCCCCAGAGGTAGTGGTCACCCCCGCTGAGAAGTCTTCGGAAGGTATCCCCATCTTTTCTCCTCAATTTGCCAAAGCTATTACTACCTTTCGCCACGTGATTGAACATTCGATGAGAGACCCATTGTTTTCGCCTGAGTTGATAACTGTTGCTTCTCATTCTGTAGGTGTCGAATCATCCGAAAAGATAGATGTAGCTCAAGGAGCTGCTGCTGGGACAAAGCCCGCAGATGGGGCCAAAAAAAGGGAAGACAAGGCTGCTTCTATAGACTTGGGAGAAGGAAGTGAGCCAACTACGGTCTCCACTCCCCATGATGAAGAAATGATAGCAGCTTTAAAGGACGATGGCGGAGACGGGGGGCATGAAGAGGAACCAGAAGTTGCAATAACCGGGGAGTCAAAAAGTGCTGATGACGTTACCTTGGCTGCAATGAAGGCTGATCAAGACAAGCGCTTGCAATTAAAGGCCGAAGAACTAGACCCTGAGGTCCTCAAGCCCCTCCCAGTTGTGGATGCGGGATCAAGGTTAGTTGTTAAGCTCTCAACTAGATCTATTACAGAAGAACTTGCTAAAAAATCTTCTCTTGATTCCAGTGCCCCGCCCTCCGGGAAGAAGTCTACTGGCTCCAGTACCGCATCTTCAGGGAAAAAGAAATCAAAACGAATCTTGACCGAAGCCGAGAAAGAAGCAAAGGATGCGGAGAAAGCCGCCAAGAAATCCAAGGCTCATTCCAAATCTAAATAGTGGATTGCCCTGTATCTTTTTAGCATTTTTTGTGAACCAATAATTGCTGCTACGAAAGTAGCTCCTGCATTTTTTTTTAGCTATTTCCCTGTACAAATTCATTCATTTGTAAATAAAAATAATTCACTTTTTGCAATGTTTATTTGTTAGTAGTTTTGCACTTATGTAAAAATGCATGTCTATAGTTATGAAACGAAGTTGTGGAGGGGGGAAATATGTGTATGCATACGTGTCCCCGGTTAATTCCCACAAATTATTTAATGCTTAATCAAGCAATCTGAATGCTCCCAATTCTCTGACGGGATAGCACTTCATGTGTCGTCAGTACCTGTCGTTTTTTCTGGCATTTCTTTTATACTCTTTCTCTTTCTCTTGAGAGTTAGAGTTCGAGCTTAGTCATCTATTCATTCCCCGGTCTTTCAACGGGGAAAGATTTCTTTCTCAGCGCTCAGTCAGAGACGCTTTTATACTCTCTCTCTCTCTCTCTCTCTCTGGAGAGTTAGAGTTAGGAGGAGAATCTCTTTTTCAGCGCTCAGTCGGAGACGCTTTTATACTCTCTCTCTCTCTCTGGAGAGTTAGAGTTAAGAATGTCTTTTCTCATTCTTTTATGTCTTATCGCACAAATAGTCGTTGTGCTTCTTTTTATGTCTAAACTGTTTTCAACCTTTTTAGGCTGTGAGTCACCCTGTACCTCATACCTACAAAAGAATAATTAACAAATGTATATATACATAATGCATATAGGTAAATAACACACAACATTTTTATAGTGGTTCAGCTAAGTCGTATCCTACATCCACTTTATAGTCCTTTATTCATATCGTCAGATTTTCCCAAGGCAAGTCGTGCCTTATTACAGAGTTCATAAGAAAAATAACACAAAGTACAGTGTTTTTAATCCAAATATCGCATTAAGTGTTGGGCATTCCATGCTCTGGGGACTTCTTCGCCATCCACGGTCGTTAACTTGAAGGTTCCTTTTTCAAGTTTCCGTTGAATGACAAAGGGTCATTCCCATTTTGGACCAAGGTGAGGAAGGGATGGAAAGACTCTCTTTAGCACCAAATCTCCTGGTTCAAAAGTCCTGAGGCGAACTTTTTTGTCGTAATAGCGTGCCATCTGACGCCGATGTCTTGCTGCACGCAAATCTGCTTCGTCCCTTTTCTCTTCGACTTCATCAAGAGACTCAAGTAAAAGTGCCCGATTTGTCATCAGGTCATAATATGTCACCCTGTGGGAAGGAACTTCTAGTTCAACTGGAATTACAGCTTCTGAGCCAAAGGAGAGAGAGAAAGGGGTATGACCGGTGGCCGTTTTAAATGTTGTTCGATATGCCCACAAAGCTAGGGGCAATTCATCAACCCACTTTGCCTTTGCACGCTCTAATCGCTTCTTGAGGATGCATTTTATTACTTTGTTTATTGCCTCTACTTGCCCATTCGATTGCGGATAGGCAACTGCAGTATATCGTTTGTCTATCTTATACTTCTGGCAAAAATTTCTAAATTCAGTGCTATCAAATTGGGTCCCGTTGTCTATTATAATCGTCCTTGGGATCCCGAATCGGCATATAATATTTCTAACCACAAAACTTATCACCTTTCTTGTTGTGATCTTGGTCAAGGGCTCAGCTTCCACCCACTTCGTAAAATAGTCCACGACTACTATTGCATACTTAGCTCCTCCTTTGGCAATTGGTAGAACTCCAATGATATCAATTCCCCATGTGGCAAATGGCCAAGGACTCACCATTGATTTAAGCTGGGTTGACGGTGCCCTGGGGATTTTGGCGAATCTCTGGCACTTATCGCAGCGTCGTGAATAATCAGCTGCATATTTGTTGATCGTAGGCCAGAAGTATCCGTACCGCAATATTTTCTTTGCTAAAGTTTGACCTCCTGTATGATCTCCACACTCACCTTCGTGTACTTCTCTTAGTACACGCTTGATGTCGTCGTGTGCTATACATCGTAACAGGGGCATAGAAAATCCTTGTCTATAGAGAGTATCATCTTGTATGACATATCTGGTAGCTTTGCGAACTACAGCTCTTTTCTCACTCTTCTTCGATGGGAGTGTCCCATCCTTAAGGAAATTCTTAATTGGAGTCATCCATGACTCCTTCTCTGGTTCCGCTTCAAAGGCGAATTCAATTTCCATTGACTCAAAGCTTGGCGACTCCAACGTTTCAATTGGAATTACTTCAGTCTCTTCTGGATTGTCAGAACTAGCCAGCTTTGCCAGTCTATCCGCTTTCTGGTTTTCAACTCTGGGAATACGTGTTATGTTGTATCGCTCTAAGCTATTCAATAGCTCTTTCACTTTCTTGAGGTAGGCGATAAGTCGAGGTCCTCGAGCCACGAATTCCTCTCGCACTTGACAAACAATAATTTTAGAGTCACAAAATATGTCTATCATTTTCACTCCGAGGTCTTTAGCAAGCTTCAGCCCGGCGATCAGGGCTTCATATTCGGAGTCATTGTTATTTGCCGAAAATTCTAATCGCAGGGCGTAATATAACGACCGTCCCTCGGGAGTGACTAAGACAATTCCAGCTCCGGACCTTCGGTCATTCTTAGCTCCATCTGTATATAGTTTCCACGGATTCATCTTTAGCTCATCCTCGGATTTAACCACTCTGTCATTGATTATTTCCTCCTCTGGAATGGTGAACTCGGCAATAAAGTCTGCTAGAGCTTGCCCCCTGATTGACTTTCGTGGTTGAAAATTCAAATCAAACTGACTTAGTTCTATGTTCCATTTGATCAACCTTCCCGATGCTTCGGGTCTCTGCAACACCTGCCTTAAGGGCTGGTCGATGTATATGGTTATTGGATGGGCTTGGAAATAGTGATGAAGTTTTCGGGATGCGACCAGGAGGCTGTAAGCGAGCTTCTCAATTTTTGGGTAGTTGCGCTCTGCCGCTGCTAATTTCTTACTTACATAATACACCGGCCTTTGTACTTTGTCTTCTTCTCGAACCAGGGCTGTGCTGACAGCGTGAGCCGAGACTGCCAAGTAAACAAATAATTCTTCGTGATCTACGGGCTTTGATAAAATCGGCGGTTTCTCTAGCAGTTCCAACAGATTTTGAAAGGCCTCAACACAATCCGGAGTCCACTGGAAGTTCTTCCTTCCCCTTTTTATCAAATCAAAAAACGGAACACATTTATCTGTGGCTTTGGAGATGAATCTACTCAGCGCCGCTACTTTCCCTGCAAGACTTTGGACGTCTTTAATTCTCCTTCGTTCTTCGATGTTTCTAATTGCTGCTATCTGGCTAGGGTTGATTTCAATTCCTCGGGAACTCACAATGAAGCCAAGGAATTTTCCCGATGCCACTCCAAATGAGCATTTCAGAGGATTCAATTTCATCCGGTACTTTCGCAGGATACCAAACATTTCCGCCAAGTCTTGCGTATGGCTGGGGGAATGCTTTGATTTGACAAGCATATCATCCACATAAACTTCAATAGTTTTTCCTATTTGATCATAAAACATTCCGTTTACCAAGCGCTGATAAGTAGCTCCAGCGTTTTTTAATCCGAATGGCATTACAACATAACAATATAACCCCAAATTCGTAATGAAGCTCGTATGTTCTTGGTCTGGTACGTGCATAGGAATTTGGTTGTATCCAGAATATGCGTCCATGAAAGAGAGAAGCTCATGACCTGCTGTCGAGTCTACAAGCTGGTCAATCCTGGGAATTGGGAAACTATCTTTAGGGCAAGCTTTATTTAAATCTGAAAAGTCAATGCAAGTCCACCACTTTCCGTTTGGCTTCTTTACTAAGACGGGATTCGATATCCAGTCGGGATATGTCGAATTTCGAATAAATCCATTCTGCTTCAACTTTTCTACTTCCTCCTTGAGAGCAGCCGACCTCTCTGGGCCCAGCATGCATCTCTTTTGCTTCACAGGCGGATGCTTCGGATTTACATTCAATTTGTGACTTATAATGGATGGTGATATCCCACACATGTCAGCATGGGTCTAGGCGAACACGTCTAAGTTTGCCTTCAAGAAGTCCGTTAGTTCTTTAGCTCGACGTGGATCCAATTGAGAACCAATCTTCAAAAATTTTGTCGGATCAGCTTTATCAATGGGAATTTCCACTGTCGCTTCATTAGGAGTTGCATTCCTAGCCTCTGGTTCCTCGTCTTTTCTGGGATCCAGGTCTTCAGGCGTTCCTTTGGGCAACTCCCTCGGGGTCAATCTCTCTAATTGCTATGCCGAGTCCCCCTTTGAGGGAGACGAGGCATCCTTACTCTCAACGTTAAGTCCTTTCATCAACATCTTTAACTCGGCCACATAGCAGGCCCGTTCGGAAACCTGATCCCCTCTCATTACTCCAGTTCCGGGTTCGGTTGGGAACTTAAGTAACAGGCACCAAGGGGCGATACAAACTCTAAATTCAGCGAGGGCAGGTCTCCCCAAAAATGCGTTATAAGGCGAATCTACGTCCAATACTACGAACTGAAGCATTCGCACTCTTCTACGTTCTCCTTGCCCCAGGGTCACGGGCAACTCTATGTATCCCATGGGATCTGTCGACGCCCCGTTGAAGCCTCTGATCCATCCTTCACATGGCTTCAGATCTTCGGACTCAAGCTTCATCTGATCAAATGACTTCTTGAACAAAATATTAACGGAACTTCCGTTGTCTACCAATACCTTATGGACCAAGGCCGGCCCAATGGTGGTAGTAATAACCAACGGATCATTGGTGGGTGATTGTATCCCAGTATTGTCTCGGCTTCGAAATACCACGTCGTCAAACATGGTCTTCTGTTGTTTTATGGGGGTGACATCTTCCAAATCATCACCTTCATTCACGTCTAGATGCTTGGCAACATTCACATACTGATCCATTGATCTGAAACTTCGGATTGCTGGGTGAGGTCCGCCTACTATGGAGTTGATAACAATTCCTTTACCTTTCTGCTGCGCTGTAGGCTTGGGAGCAGGTAGAATCTGTTTTGGAGCCTGCTCTCCTTGCCCCCTTTCCCTCGGGGCAACCTTGTACTCATCCAACTTCCCTTCATGCAACAGTTTCTCAATCACATCCCTCAAATGCCAACATTCATGAGTTGAATGCCCGTGAGTTCCATGAAACAAACAAAACTTCCCTGTCGCCATTTCTTTCTCGGTCGAATCACGAGGTGGCGGTCTTTTGTATTGTAACACATTATACGTATCCAGGCAAATATTTTCCAGGGTGTCGTTCAATGGTGTATAATCCTCGTAGTTCTGGAATCGGGGTCTTTTGTTAGGGTCACTTCCCCTATTTCTGTTTCTTCTGTTACCGTTTGGATTACGGTTATTGTTGTTGTTACCCCCGCTTCCAGCATTGCTGTTTCCACCCTTATTTCCTACATTTACTTCAACCTTGCCAGAACTTTCCCCAGACTGCTTCACGGCGATATTACTCTGCACATTCTCCTTTGAAGCCGTCTCAGACTTTCTCTTTCGGTTCGCCCTGGCCTCCTCTCGTCTTAGATAAATATCGGCTTTTCCGTAGAATATCTCCCTTGTGGAGGGTGTTTTCCCAGACAGGTAGTCTCCAAACTCAGATTCAGGATCGACTCCTTCCTTCAATGCCATCAGAATAGTGGGCTCGTGCGGGTCACTGACCTCAGTTACGGCTTGGTTAAAACGATCAAGATATGCCCTTAAAGATTCTCCTGGCGCCTGCTTGATTCTTGACAATTCAATAACACTTTTGGACTTTCGGGCATGGAGTCGGAACTGGTTCATGAAACGCTCGCTTAATTCCTTGTAATTCGAAATCGAACGAGGAGGAAGTCGGGTAAACCAGAACAGCGCCACATCTTCTAAGTAGATTGGGAATGCTTTGCACTTCACTTCATCAGGGGCGGCAGCAGCATTCATGAGCCATGAGTACCGCATTAAATGCTGTCCCGGATCAGTCCTTCCGTTGTATTTGTCCATCTGTGGCAAGTTAAAGCGTCGGGGAAATTGGAAGTCGAGGATATCATCGGTGAAGGGAGTATGGCTTCGTTCGATGCCATAATCCTCATTTGTATAGTTCCGACTCTCGGACATGATCTGGCGAACCATTGCCTGCACATCAGCATTAGTTAGGGGCCGCTCAGGTTCCCTGGCCCTAGTATCCGAGCTCCTTCTGGGCTCTTGTTCAGGAGACGCCCTTCTTCTTCGAGCTGCCTCTGCTCGATTCCGTTCCCTGCGCTCCCGGTCGATCTCGGGAGGAGGGGATTGGAGTCTTTGCCCTCGAGTGGGGTCATTGTTTCCTAGCGCTCGTGCAATATCCTCACGAGATCCCAAAGATCCAAATGTCAGCTGCTCCACGTTCTGAGGTCGTTCGAGTAGCCTTCGTTCACGGGGCCTCTCTTCCTCGGAAGATGAAGATTGATCCACTGGTGTGTGACGAACCGGTGATGGAGTTCTCTGTCGACGGAGTTCACTAATTTCCCGACTCATGAGCCTCATATTTTCCTGCATCATGAGATTAGTGCGCTCGTGAACTTTCATGGCCTCCCTCGTGCTCTCAAGCATGTCAAGCAAGCGCGAGAAATCTCCTTGAGTGATGGGCGCAGATGGATTGACCTGATCACCAACCCTGGTGGCTGGAATTGGAGCATTCGTAAGGACTCGAGTAGAGGTTCCAGCTTCACCAAGCATCGGGTCGGATCGGAGGTAGGTGGTCGGATCGGTTCGGAGCTGGGGAGCCTGGTCGGATCGGTACGTGGCAAGCAGCTCGGGTCGGTTCAGATTAGGGGAATGCACTGCTTCAGAATCTCCTACCCGGATCGGATCGGAGCTCGCCCCCTGCCGGCGGCTCGGATTTCCTGCATTGGTTCTTCCTGCTGCTGAACTCTGCCCCCGAGACCTTGTTACAACCGCATTTTGCTGATCTTCGCCAGCTCCATTTCCTCGAACAGACTGAACTTCTTTGCCTTTTCCTTTGGCCATGACTCTTTGACAATCACTTCAACAAATATAAAAAAGCGGAGAAACCTAAGGATTTACTTCTTTGAACTCAACGGTCCAAAAAGTAGAGAGAAATCCCGAAAAATAAAGAATTTAGATGAGGTTCTCAGTGAAAGCACCAAAATGTTAGACCCAAAAGTGGTTCTAACACCCAAATTGATTAAAAGCAAATAAGATGAGATAAAAATAAAAATGAACACACAGGATTTATAGTGGTTCGGCGAAGAAATGCCTACGTCCACTTATCTTTCACTATAGTCAATGATTCAGTTACAAATACAATGTAATTGTCACTTGACTTCACTCACAACTCACTTATATTCACTCAATAGATTAAAACAAGTAATGAAAGAAGATTTGGATTCTCCGGGAGTAATGGAGTTCGGACTATGGAGGTAGTTGAATTCTCAAAGTGCCTAAAAAGATCCTTTTCTTTGTCTCCAGACGGGGTATTTATAGGTGTGAATTTGCTCAAAACCCGATCCGGATCGGAGCCACGTGTCATCCATTCCATTAGCCTCGGGTTCGGATGGATTACTGTGCTGACAACGCATCAAAATAGTGAACGTTATGGGTAGGAACTGGTCACAACCGGTCCGGATATCCAGGCGCTTTTGCAGGAGAATAATATGGAACATGGGTTCGGGTCGGAGACGCACAGATAAGGGGTTCGGATCGGGATACCCGATCCGATAAGGGGTTCGGATCGGGATACCCGATCCGACCCGGATTGGCTTGGATGCAACGCTCTCTTCTTCTCTAATCTGCTCCGCTCCGATCCATTTTCGTGGCAAACAGGTGGATTTCCGATCCAATCGAGATTATGTTGCCCTCCGATCCGATTAGATATACCTTACCAATTTACTCAGTAGCAGTTCACCGATCCGAACGGAAGATTCAATCCGACCCGAACTGATATGTTGCTCTGATCCGACCCGAACAACTGCAGCTATTCAATCTAGGTTGTAGTGTCTTCTCCAATCCGAACCGAAGTCTTCTAATTAAAAATGTTCTTCAATGTCTGGTTTCTTGACTTTGTGTTGCCTAGTTCACAAAGTAGGCTAACAAATACCTTATCATTCCTTCATGAAGGAGAGATGGAATTTTATGACCCCGAAGGGATGCCCAAGTGCATTCTCTACTGATTCAAGCCATTCTAACATCTAAGAATGATCATTCAAGGAAGATCATCCACTCAATTTAACATAGAATTCATCGGAATCTCTTTACTTCTCGAAAGCTCATAGATCTATCATCACAATTCTACTCTTCAATGGCCTCTCCTCTATTTCTTCTATTAATCCTTAGAGATCAAGTTGGATAATTTGAAAGATTGCAAAGATGGATGTAATTGAAATGACTGTATGCATTGTAACCATTGTGAAAGTAATGAGAGTGGATCCTAAAGTGGATGTAGATCAAGTTTGGTCGAACCACTATAAAATTTTGTGTCTTTTACCTGCATTTCTATTACTTTATGGTTCCACATTTTCTACTTAACATCTTAAGAATTACATTTAGTACCTTTGGTGTTGAGGTCTAATTTGGACTTCAACATTTTGCGCCCACCGTCAGGCCGTGTTCGCATCTCCTTCCTTCGCACTTCTCTTAAGCCTAAGAGCCCCATAGTAAGAGCCTTGCGATGTTAGGGTTTTTTCGGAGCCACCACCAATATTAAAGATCTCTGACAGAGTACCAACATCTGGAAGTTTCTGCCATTATCACAACCAGCTTCGTCATGGTACTAAAGATTACAGACATCTAAAAAGTTTGATCGAGATGTTGGTTAGGAAGAGCAAGCTACAACAATATGTTAGGAAATCGCATACAACAAATCCTCTTTTAACTCCTCGGGGGCGAAGCATATCCATCAAAAGATCAAGCCTAGGTGGAGAAGCTCCAATAGGAAACATTGCGAAGCCAATGTTCAATAGTATGGAAAATAGTTCTCGTTCAGCCAATAAATTTGGGAGAAGATGCAAAACTATGCAAATTCTCGAGGGTATAGCCTAACAGAGGCAAAAATTCCAATGGAGTTAGAAGCTCCTATTCATCCAATAATTTCCCGGCTTTCCATACCAAAGCTCGGTAAAGGCCTGTGTTGAAATATTTGAGTTTGACTGGCAAAGGTTATATGCTATCAGCCAAAGCTTCTGGGTTGCATCTACAAATTGTAGACCGACAATCTGGAATGACGACCCTTGTGTGAACATTCTACACAAAAGAACTGCTTAGTCCTTATGAGAAATTGTTATGCTTTCTTTTATAAATATTAACCTCTTATGGTAAAAGGGGGAATTGTGATTGAGCAATTACTATGTCAATTTTCATATAATAAGAAGTCTACATTTGCTTTACTTCAATTATCCCATTGGATCGAAAGTCATTAAAATTGATTTAATATTGCAGGGCACTTACTGGCTCATGGTTTGATAAGTCCTGATGACCCTCGTTAGCGTACCCAATTTGGACAGTTCAAGTATTGGGTACCGAAAGCATTATATGGAGTGAAGCCAGTGATGTAATGTACCACCTTGCAAATCAAAAGAAAAATTCTTCTAGAGACAAATGATGAAAAGCGCAGCAAATGGGCACCATGTCTTAAAGCTGCACAGTTCATCAAAATGGTACTACTTAAAGTAGGAAGTTAGAAACATCAAATCTCCAGTTGTGGGTCACTTGCCAGGACAGACACCATGCAATTCAAAGAATATCCGCTCCCTTGTAGTTCAGCAAGTCTTAGTGATGCTTACAACATTCCTCGACAATGATATTCCAAGTGTCAAGTGCAACAAGCATCATTACATATGCAAAGAGAAAATGTAATGCACAATCTGGAAAATCAAAAAGGGGAGTAACTTAAGGTCCCGTGACAAAGAAGAAAGCAAGCAATGTACTCAATAAGATCATGAAAACTAGATTTACTCGGCCTGATTGCGACAAATGACGCCTAATGAGTACTTGTTCCTTTGAAAATCGACAATATTTCACGACCTCCAACAACATTAATCCAAGTGCGAGCAACAATAAATAAAAAACACTAGGAATTGGATAGTCAAATAATGTGGCGTTCAAGTCACAAATAAGGTTATTAGTTTTACCAAAGGGGCACCTTCTTAATTGCAAGGTTCACGACCCTGGTTCCAACAAATCGGGGTAAGATCCAATGAGCGAACTATCGTCCGCCCTGCGAAACAGTGCAACTCTAAAACAAAAACCTCCCAGAGGGGCACCTAATCGATCGTCGGCATCATTGGTGCATGGCCCGACTGCGACAAACACTAGGGTTTTAAACCGAAGGCCTCCTGAGCGGCACTCAGTTAATCGTCAATGCCATTGATACATGGCTGGATTGCGATACAAACACTGGGCTATTAAACCAAAGACCTCCCTGAGGGGCACCCAGCTAATCGTTGACGCCATTAATTCATGGAAGGATTGTGATACAAACACTAGGCTATTAAACCAAAGACCTCCCCGAGGGGCACCAGGTTGATCGTCAGTGCCATTTATACATAGCCTGATTACGACAAACCCCGAGATTTAGAAGACCCTCTTGGGGCATCCGACCATAGGCCGAGTCCACCAAGATTCGGTAAATAACGGAACCAAAGACCTTTTCGAAGGCGCCCTACAAATTCTATAAGTGGGTAAATCATGCAGCCACAACGAATAATGGGTTTACAAAGCACCTCTTTGGAGGTACGAAAACTAAGACCTCTCCAGGGGCATATGTTCAAATCAAAATTTCGAAGGGCCTGGACTGCCAGGCTAGTGAGAAATGTAATTGAATGTATTAAAAATATAAGACCTCTCAGGCAGGGGCATAGTGACAAAGATTTTTCCTCACTAAAAGCGTGAGTTTGCTTGGTTAAACCGGAAACCGTTTGGCTCATAAGCAAGTCAGAAGATCCAAAAAAAATCGAGCATGCTTAACCTTTAAATGTTTATGATGAATTTTGGTATGGAGGCATTACCACAACATTAAAGAAAAGTCCATAATGCTTACTTGAACATACCATAAACTCGTCATAACCTTACATTAAGAATATGGTACCTACAAGGGTTATTTTGACCAGTAAAGTTGAATCTCAAAATGGCTAAGGCAAACTCAAAAACTTCGATGATGTGCTAAGCACAAAAGTGGTTAGTCGCAAGAAAGAAGTCTCGGGTATTGCTCCAGTCAAAAATAAGGAAATTTAACAAAGTCGGTCAAGATAACCCAGCTAGTAATAATACAAAGCTATGACTTAAAAACCAAGTTATAGCAACAAAAAAGAAGCAGGTGTGAAATGCAAAACAGTAGGGTACGATGAGGCTAAAATAAAAGCATAAATTACAACAAGCAGAACACACTTCCATCACAGTAACACAAGACCAGGTTGCAGAATCACAAGTCAAGTCACAGAAACATTAACCTAGTACGTGAGTCTCAGATATTGACCGGCACCCGCATATACAACTGGTCTAAACACAACATAACAAGAGAATAATCGAGAAGAAAACTAGACTGGTATCGAGCATCCCTACTTCTTCTTGCTGCCTGATCTGATAACTGGTTTGTTAAGAGAATGAGGAGGGGTCTCTGCCACGTCACTAGGATTCTCTTGAGAGGATAAAGTGATAACTTCTGTATTCTTCTTCTTCTTCTTGTGCTTCTTAGATGATGAGGACTTGGAAGCTTTCTTCCCTTTACCCTTTGCGACATGTTTTGGGCTTTCGTCTGTTCCTGTGGCCTCAGGATCATCACTAAGAATGTAATCGACATCTTCTAGGTCGGAGAGTGCACCGATTTCAACATCTTGTGATCTGGGAACTGTAACGACAAGTAAGGATGTATCAATAGGGGGAGGGGGAGTGATAACAGAAGCAAGGTGAATAGTCATCAGGGGTGAGTCAGTTATGGTGGCTTCAAATGTCATTGCTTTGCCTATGCGGGAGAAGACAGGGGTGAAATTAAACCTAGATTTAGGAAGCAATGAGCATAAGAATCAAAAATGGATTCTAAGTATGACACAGTATAGTCAAATTCAATTTTACCTATGTCTAGAAGGTTTTCCTGGACATTTCTATGCTGAATTCTCCAGTTATCTACGTTTTTGTCATCACTTTCATCATCCCCACCATGCTTCTCTGTAATGTTTTCTGTAACAATCTGCTCCTTAGTTCCTACATTTTTTTGTCAAGATAAGGGGAGCAGTTACATGGATCTGTGAGCTAGAAGCTTCAATAATCGCAGAATTGATGAGAGGAGCAGTGTTAATTGGACTTTGAACCTTTTCCCTGAAAATGCCAGCCCTGTTGCTCGCCAGTTGGACTTTTCCCTCAGTTCGAGCCTTATTGGATCTATCATCCAAAAGTTCATTGATTAGATCTTCCTCGCTATGATTATCACCCACGATCTCAAGTATTCGTTCCCAAACGAGTGCTAAAGTGGTTGAAAAGGTATCTCCCATGTAGTCCAAACTTCTGCGACTCATGACACTGTAAACATAAAACTAGAAGATATCGGCCTCGGCCTCATCCGTAGCCTTTTGGTGGATTTCCTCAGCAATTTTCTTGTCTGTCTCAAGGGATTCAACCTTGGTTAATAAAGTGCGATTGGAGGCTCTTAAGGAATCGATAGTTTCTCTAAGTTGTGTAGCCTCCTTCCGATATTGTGTGAGAAGTCTTTTTCTACAAAAAATGTAGCTTCAGCATTGCTTTTTGCAGTAAGAGATTCCTTTTCTCTCTGCTTGGCAGCTTCAAGTTCTTCTCTGAGTTTCTTATTCTCGGTATCCAATCCTTCAAGTGCCGAAATTCTTTTATTAAGAGAAGCGCTGGTGGCATCACGAGATTCTAAAACATCCTCCCAACTTAGCTTTATCACTCTCCGAAGCTGTGATTTTACTGAGATTGACATCATTGCACATTTGGAGATCAAAACCAAACTTGTTCCATCTGCTCAGCTTCTTGCGAGCGCTGTCCTTGATGATACTCATCTTCGTGTCAAGTTGGCTCTTAGCATTGTCGAGTTGAGTGTGCATTTGCCTTATCACGACATCTACCTCATCTGCTATATCGTCGACATCAGTCGGACTTACACCATGATCAAACATAAGTCCTTTCGAATTCCAATCTGGGAATCATTTTGAAAGAGAAGTGCTTGGTGGTTCGGGTTCGTAATTAGGCTTATGAATGATCGAATGGGTTTCAGTAAGAGCGCCAGGGGGATCGGTAGATGGAACCGATCGGTGTTTAAGGGGAACCTTCTCTAATCGAGGGTGTTTGTGTAAGCCGCCTTTACCTTGGTCATCTCTTCCTCGCTTCTCTCTGCGGCCCTCACCACTAGGAACATCATCCTTAAGCCAACTACGCCTTTTTTTCCTCATCCTCTTCCTCTCGTATTTTCTGTCTTTGCACTTCAGTCAAATCTGGATCTGGTACATGCGAAGGCTTGTGAGAAGACTTTGGTGGAGGAGGAGGGTAATGTTGTTTATAATGATGCGATGGCTGTGAGGGACTAGATTGTAACAAATACTATGGATTAAGTGCTTTACTCTTACTCTGGAAATATGACCTAAAATTTGATGAACGTTTCCTATGCATATCTGAAACTGGAAAAAGATAGAAGAAAATTTTCAGTGCTTGAATTATAAAGTACTGGGGCAAATTGTAAAAGCTGTAAAGGAGTTTTAAATAATATGCTTATTAGATGCATTTTCTAAAGAGTTATTACTCCATGAACTAGTTCTTTTAGTTGGATCTAGGGAAATTCCTAGAGATATGAGACGTTTTCCTGGCCGAGTAGTGGCAGCATCCCTTATTCTGATTTCTATGGTTTAAGGATCAAGAGGCTGGGTAATGATATCACTCTGGCTAAGGTACTTTGCAGAGTTAACATTACCTAAATTATCAAATGTACCTGTGGAACCTTCCTCTATTTCATTCTAAACAAGAGGGTCATCAACCATCGTCTCAATGTTTGGGTCAACCTCTAATTCGGTTTCACATCCACCCACATGTCCAGTTTCATGTGCAAAATCTAAAGTGTTGTCCTCTCCGCTGTCTCTTTCAATCTCCTCAGACTCCGTCTCTAATTTAGAATTTAGGGACACGTCTTCTTTTCCAACCATTTCAGTTGGTATCAGAAGACCCTTTCCATCACATTGGTTAGAAGTTTCATCCTTATTCGAAGTCAGTGACAACGGCAATATTTTACCACCAATAAGCTCCGAACACTTCTTTAAAGCAGGGTCGTTAGTTGGGTCTTGATCGATAATTTGGTCCTGAGTCTCATTACCACCACCAGGAGCACCAGAGTCTGGTTCAACGGGATTAGGTTTCGGAGTGGGAGGACCAGCTTTAAAGGGAAACTTCTTCAAAGGATAAAGTAATTCATATTGATGGAGAGTTTCTTCGGTAACTAGAACTTTCCTACTTTTCCTAGCCTCTTTGACTTCTTTCAAGGTTTCAAATACGGCTTTGAGTAGGGCAGATGCCTTGTTATCCTTAATTGGAGCTGGGACAACTGGAGTTAAAGAAGGTTAAAAAGGGACAGTTATTGAACAAAAGGGAATTAAACTGCCTATAGAATGTGTTTACCTTCTTCCAACTCCCCCGAAAGGTTTTAGGACAACGGATGAAGAAAAATTGAGTTAAGCACCCAGAAATACTTTCTGGTAGACAGATTATAAGTCTGTGATTCCTTGCACCCTCAACATGTACAATATATGAGGTGTCTTTCCTTTTCCTAAATGAGCAAAGATAGCAAATAACTGGAAAGGTCAGTTCATGCTCCTTAACTTGCATGAAAAGGATGTAAAGTCCTAATAAGATGGTATATCAACTCGGGTGGAGTTGAAAGGGGTAAAGGCTAGGTGATTCAGAACCGTTTCTATATAAGGGTTAAAAGGAGGAACACCACCACCTGCTAGCATATAACGATTCACGGTTATATACTCTGTCGGGGGTTGATCTGCAGATACTCCTTTACCGGGCAAGAGTGCATCTGTGATAGGGATCCCAAATTGACTACATAACTATTCAAAATGTTCCTTGTCAAGCATGGTAGATTGTCTTTCTGTCGGCAGGCTACAGAGCGGAATAGGATTTGGAAAAGGTAGAGAGGTTGTGATTGCTGTAGAAGTATCAATTGGAGAAGACGATGTCCCTTCAGTATGAGCACGTGTTTTCTTCTTAGTAGTCATTCTATAAAAATGATCTTGTTTGTAAATGAATCACAGATAGGAAGCAGGTACAAGTTCATGCTTTAACTGTTCGAAGCTATAGGTCATTTTCCTTTGATGGTTAGGCATGTCTGGTTATGATAACAGCTAGAAACTCGGTCCGTCCGGACGACCTAAGTTTTAGATCGTAATAACGAGCTAAAATCAAACCATCACCCGCTTCATGACCTAAAGCCCGGAATTGTTATAGCAACCTAAAGGAGATATTCTCAGTGATGGCTCAACGCTTAAAACATACCAAAGTATGGCGGTCTAAAGCATCTAATAATGAAATTAAGGGGTTGAAGCCACTAACAACTCAACATAGTACGAGATTACAAATCATGATCGTCAATCAACAAAGTCATACAACCCGAAATTACAAACCATCCCAGCATCATCATCGAATGCATACTTTGATTACAAAAATTTACAACTTCAAAAGTGTCAATATGAGTTCAACTTGGTGTCATCTCCTAAGGATCAAGGAAAATAGTGGAAAACCAAATCTGTTTTTTATTGGCAGGGATTTTTAAATTCATGCAGTATGGTTCTTGAATTTGGGGTAAATCAAATCACCTTCATTGAGTCAATGAATCGAGTTCATTAGAACCGGAATCGCAAGGTAACGACGGCGATGAAGTCACTGGATGATGGCGATGAAATGGGAAGAGTTGACGATGGTTCAGGATGTCGGATTGGAAGTTGATTGGGTTTCAGAAGCAATTCACCATTAATGAGTTGTTTCCAAGGAGCTTAAAGAAAGAGAAAAGATGATAGATGGTCTAATTGAATATGTAAGCGGTTTAACGGGCATGGTTCGAGCCTGAACCCCATCAATGACCCATGTTCATAGCGACCTAAGTTGAAGAAGCAAGAATTGAGAGTGTGCGCAGTTTAGGGGTTAAGAATGACCATGAATTTTAAACGATCTAAAAGCCCAAAGCGGTTTAAAGCTTAACATGATCTAGCATTAAACATGGGGGAACGACGTAACACATGTCAAAATTATCTGGATCGAAGCCTATACCATTTTCAATAGATACAAACTTTGAGGGGCAAATGGTAACCCATAAAAGTATGGCTTAGAGATATAAAGCATGTTTAGGTCATTCTCAGAAATGCAATGTTATATCGTATATCTTTGGGTTGTAATGTGCTAAGGTTGTTCTAAGCCTTAGTTCGTCCGAGTTATAAGCTGATACAAAGCCTTGGGATGTTCAGAGACTCCAAGCTATTATGCTATTCTAGGTCATTGCAGACATACAAAGATAACCTACCAAGTTTCTTAGCCCGCAATGGCTTTTTGGATCATCCTTCTCTTAGCCCATTAAAAGTCCTTAACACCTCAGATCTTTTAGCTCGTTATTCCCGTAGCCTGCCAACTATTTGACCCATTGGAACTTCACAACAAGTCGTGCCTCTTAGCTCATCCCGCTCTTTAGCTCGCAGGAGGTCTTAGGGCTCGTCCCACCAAGCTATTGGTCATGCCGCTGCTTCGTATGATGGCTTTAGCCCGATCCGTCTTATCCCAAGAGGTTTTGGGTCGCTCCGCTTTGCATCGGCTCACTCCGCCTTGCGCTAGCTCGTACTGATGGTGTATATGATCACTCCGCCTGGTTTTAGCCCGTTCCGCCCCAAGACCGTTGCTCTTAGACCGCGAAATACAGGCCCAAGGCTATTAGGTTTCCCAACAAGCTATAGCATGAGCAGGATATTTACAGAACTGCCTCCTGTCCCGAAAATCACCTATAAATACCCCCTCATTCCTTCATGAAGGGGAAAGGAAATTTTATGACCCCGAAGGGCTTTCTAAGTGCATTCTCTACTGATCATGTCATTCCAACATCTAAGGATTATCATTTAAGGAAGATCATCCACTCAACTCACCATAGAATTCATCGGAATCTCTTTACTTCTCGAAAGCTCATAGATTTATCATCACATTTATACTCTTCAAAGGCCTCTCCTCTATTTCTTATATTAATCCTTAGAAATCAAGTTGGATAGTTTGAGAGATTGCAAAGATGGATGTAAATGAAATGATTGTATACATTGTAACCATTATGAAAGTAATGAGAACGGATCCTAAAGTGGATGTAGGTCAAGTTTGATCGAACCACTATAAAATTTTGTGTCCTTTACTTGCATTTCTATTACTTTGTGGCTCCACTTTTTCTACTTAAAATCTTAAGAAGTGCATTTTAGTACCTTTTGTGTTGAGGGCTAATTTGGACTTCAACACCATATATTAAAAGGAAATGCCGACGTTTCTTTTGTTCATTCATTCCAGAGAAACCTAGGCCAAAAATTAAATAAGAGGAAAACCTTAAAACCCTAAATTTGGTGCGCTCGCCCTAATCTTGATTTCGTTTGACGTAATCAAAGAACAAGTGTTCATGGATACCTCTAGAATCGGCGGCTCTTTGTCATGTTAGGATTCGATGTAATTTGGATTTCATTTCATCTCCTCGAGAAAAGGTATGTTTTATTTCATTTAGTTTACAAAGTCAAACATACATCCTGTTTGTTTTGGTTTGAATTTTATATTATTGCAATGTAAATTTGACCCAAAGTTCCTTCAATGGTATCAGAGCAAGATTTTATGAAAAATTGGTAGTTTAATCTTTGATTTAGGGTTTTGTATGTTCGAATTCTTGATTTATTGATTATTCGAAAATCATGGATTCTGGATCTAATCATTTCGAAACTGAAAATGTTTCACTGAAAAATTAAAATTGTATTTGATACATGCTATAAAACGTATTACTGATAAATTTTTTATATTTGATATAAAACTTAGAAGTGAGATTTTATTTCTTAAGTCTAAAAATCGATTAAGCTACAAATTGTTGTTACATTGTTGATTAAAATAGGAATCTTGCACGTAAACCAAAACCCTGTTTTAGTTGATCAAAAAGGACAAGTCATTTTGGATACTGATTTCTTAAAACATATTATTGCTAGTTATCTTATATAATGTTTATTAACCAGATGTGAATGTCAACATTGAAATGATAAAATTCGGTATGTTATAAAAAAAATTATGAAATGAATGCAACATAAATACAAAGCATGACTTTGTTATAA
Organism: Allium sativum; assembly: GCA_030737875.1. NCBI lineage: Eukaryota > Viridiplantae > Streptophyta > Magnoliopsida > Asparagales > Amaryllidaceae > Allium > Allium sativum. The sequence continues at coordinate 2,179,251 of JASFAX010000054.1, forward strand.
ACATATATTTTATTTAGATCAAATACCTAATTATTATAAATATTCCAGTAATAATCTAAATGATTTTGAATCATTGCAGAATATTATAAAATAAGTTAATTAAGTTTATGAACTTAACTTGACAAATGATGATGCATATCAAATTGGTATGCATATATATATATATACACAAACATTTACATTATAGATGATATGTGTTTATATATATATATATATATATATATATATATATATATAAGTTGCCATTTATGTTACACAATCACATCTAGATTTAATTGTTTTAAGATACAAGTATGTTGATATTTGAAAAACAATTATAATTTTATCATTGACAAATGTATGAATTCAGATTCTATATTTATGGTGATAAATGAATATTGGGTATCATTTTTTTAGACATAACAGATGTTATTTGCTGTTTGATTCCATATAGTACGTATTAGTTAAAATATTAATACAATGGAAAATACAAAATTTGATTTGTAATCTCAAAATTCATTCTTATTAGAAAGATAATGGTAACAATCTGCTGCATTGTTTGGAATTTCTAGTATAAGATATTAATCTTTTAAAATTGGGCCAAGTTGTTATAAAATCAAAAACTATTTTGAATTTACACTTTGGGTCATCCACAAATGTAAGATTCAATTATGGAACTGGATATCTAAAGCATGAATAATTTGTTATGCAAGATTCAGATTGATGTACTAGCTTTAATTAGCATAAGTATTTAAAAGGTTGCATTTGATTTTAATGTGCTGATTCAATGTTTATGATGGTAAACTTATATACTGCAAGTCTGACATCATTAAATATGGTTTACTGGTTGTTTTAATATTTTACACATGTTTGTGTAATTCTTCTGTAAATATGTTTACATTACTTAAGTGTAGTTTTTGTAATGATCCGCAATGTCCGCAACACCAGAGTTGACTATATACATCATACGTCCAACCCAATATCACGAAAATACAAAACATTTTTTTAAGAAGAAAAGGTTAGAAGAAGAACAGAATAACAACACAGAATCTCATATCGCAGCGGAACAAAATATAATATATCATAACTTTTGAAATACAAACTTCAACTGTATAACATACGCTTATCAGAGTACAACACTTACAACACAGCGGAACAAAACTCTATATAACTAACGCTGAAGCCTCCTGCTCTAAGCTCCTTTAGATAGATCTGTAAAATCCTGAACTACTTGACTGCCTGTACAAATTTAGGCACCCAAGAGTTTAGGCAGAACAAAATAAAATAAACTCCGGGTCAGTCATGGGACTGGTATGAGTAAACAGTTTAAAACAGTTTCAGAAAACTAAATGATATCTCATAAGATCACGCCGTATAACACGGAACGGGTTTTTCCCTTATGAGAATCCTAACACTTGATTTAACTTTCAAAATCCCTTTGAAAGGAACGATAATCTTTATATCAAACTCTTTTGATATTATAATAATGTCTAAATCAAGTAAATAACAATCTAGTGGAACGTTTGCATCTCACGTTCCACATATAATATACAATCAAAACCGTAAGCACTTATTGAGAAATGGATTTCCAACTATGACAAGGTATGGAACCACCTTCCTCTGGTATATCTCTAGAGGAGAATACACCGAGTTCAACAAGAACATCTTGCAACTCAGCCACACATGACCGACCATTCATTTCGCTTGAGCGTATCGAATGTATATCGCCAACTGTTGGGATCAGCAACCGTTTCCCGAATGGGACAGCAACAACAATAGATTTTTAGAAGTAAATGAAACTCTAGATCAGGTGATTATGCACCCTAATAGGTGCGACCTACATAGCCATGTTGCCTGCTCGATTTTTGTCATTTACCTGTTGATGAGGCTTGAGTTTACGCTTTATCATCACATCAGATTCACTTCAAATGCCACATTGTCAGATCCATCGAAAATCACTAATTGACGTCTACAACAGTACATTACGTGTCAGCTAAAAGAAGTTTCCTTCTCCACTTCCACTCTTGGTACGATTGAAGAAATCAATGTACATGACCTTTCTGGAAATACTCTGTCAGACATTCATCCATACAAGTCATCCAGGAACAGGATGAATCGAAGGCACTATTCAGTACATCCATCTTAGGCACTGTTATCTAAGACTTATACAATAGCCCTAGCACTTTACTACATCTTCAGTTTTCTTTGGCATATATGATTCGCAACGCTTATGCCAACACAAAGTGGTTCTTTGGATAAAAATCCAACCGGTCTCTCCATATTGACAACGATGGTCAAAAACTTCGATAGTCTGTGATTTAACTATCGAATAAAAAACAAGTGTTTCGATAGTCGATGATTTAACTATCGAACAAAACAAGTGTTCATCCAATTATCAAACAATCACTGAGCCCTTAATTAATATTCCATTAATTAAATAACTTTTCCGTTTCTTTACCAAAATTTGTTAACCAAATATTTTCAATAACCATATTGGCCTTTTACGTTATTTGGAAAACATTCCGAATATCGCCTTCCTTTATTTTCTAAACTTTAGAAAATATATGCTATTTATAATTGGAAAATATTCCAATTACTTATCTCTTTTCCGATCTCGTTTATTTCTATACTTAGGAAATATTCTTTATTATATTTCCAAGCTTACACTTATTTGGGTTAAAACGGATGTTGTGTAAAACATCGTTACGATAACCCAAATACTATATTCAACTAACTCTTATCCAACATTGATCTTCGAGCCTGAAATCTTGATATTTATTTGTTAATAACGAAATCAATCAAGTTGGGGTATAACTACCTCTCAGACCTTGACTGAATAACATTTATAACGTCAAAATAGATATGACTACTTACTCGAATAATCAATACCATACAACTACTTATTCACTTTTAAACACATATACACTTTCTCTTTCTATTCTTATGAGATTGTATTCCTAGTCTTCCTTTTTGATTTTACTATTCTATTTTTAAGTTTGTTTCCTTATCGACTTCTATATATATCGATACGTTGATTTCTAGCTATCAAATTATCTTAAAAATATTCTAACTCCTTAAATTCCCGGAAAAATTTGCCATAGCCTCCTTTGTACCGGGAGCATCGGGATATTTTAAATAGCCTCCCATGGCCCTTATCAATCCAAAAAGAAAAAGAACAGCCAAGCGGCTAGCCAATACGACGCATAAAATCTCATATGTGAATTAAATACATACCTTTTTGTCGAGCATTCTATTTATATACTTGCATTATCCTTATCCCATACCTATCTCCTGTATGTCTATACCTGTCCAATTTATTTTCAACTATACCCGATCATTTAACTAAATTCGTTAATTAATTTGTTAATTAATTCTTTAGTCTATTTTACTTTTATGTTTGAACATAACATGTTCAAATAAATTTTAACTTACTTATAAACCAAAACTAATTCTATTTTTAAGCTCGTTTCCTTATCGACTTCTATATTGAAATTCCAATTCAATTCTATTTGAATTCTCTTTTCAAATTCCATATTCAATTCTATTTGAATTCTCTTTTCAAATACTATATTCAAATCTATTTGAATTCTCTTTTTTCTCTTTATTCAAATTCTATATCCAAATCTATTTGAATTTTCTTTATTTAAATTTCAATTCAATTCTATTTGAATCTTATATATTCAAATTTCAAATTCAATTCTATTTGAATTCCAAATATTCAAACTCCATTTAAATTCTATTTCAATTCACTTATTCAAATTCTATTTGAATTTCTCTTTTTTTCCAAATTCTATTGTTTAAATTCCATTTGAATTCTATATTCAAATTCTATATTTAAATCCCATTTCACTTTCCATATTCAAATTCTATATTTGAATTCCATTTGAATTTCTATATTCAAACTCTATCTGAACTTCTACATTCAATTTCTATTTGAATTTCCTTTATTCAGATTCTATTTTCAATTCTATTTCAAACTTTCTTTATTCATTCTTTAAACAAGTCTCGATTTCAATTCCTTTTGAAATCGATATTTCTACTTTTGGAAAATAGATTTCCCTTTTCAATTTCACACTTGTATCTTTATTTCTGAATTATCCAATGATAATTCTTTTCACTTCATTTATAAACATCGTTTATAAAAGAACTATTAATAAATTTCGTTTATAAAGGAACTTCTTGTTTTATTTCTTTAAAACAAGAATATTTCAAATCTATTTTAGAAAAAAAATAGAATTTCCCTTTTAAATCTCAAATATCCCTTTCAAGATATTTTTATAAATTATCACTTAGGCCCAGTGATATTTGAACACACAAAGCAACCCATTATTTATTTTTCTAACACATCATATATGACAGTATATATGCAAATAAATAAACAAACAGATAATATATTTTTGAGGAATTCTGTTGGATTCCTCCAACCTGTTTTTCCTGCATCCACAGATGTTAGTCAACATAATAATACCCATCCTGCTTCCAGGTAGGATATCGCGGTATGAAGGTCATCCACTAATATATATTTGTGGGGCGCATAGGGAAATCATCCGCTATGAAACTGCGGGCATCCTCTAATGAGACTGCGGGAGTCCAACCAATCACCAAACCAATATATATATATAATAGCAAGCCTATATAACTATATATATTTTTAACAGACACAGTAATATTTTCAATACATCTAACAAGCAACACACAATTATTATTAACTGATAAAAATAATTCTAAATGAAGGTGAGTGAGATTTACTCACCGAAATTGCAGTTGTCGAATATCCTGTTTATTTCCAAATTATCGGCTACTAATCTTCTCGAATGAATTCGCACCTGCGATAATTTTATTTGAATTTACTAATTAAACATTTATTTATTTAAATTAACTATTTAAACAAATAAGTAACCTTCTCTAGAATTTCTCCTTCATCTTAATGGTTATTGACTGAAATTTTACTTAACAAATAAAAATTAAACTAACCTACGTATTTTTAAACACCAAACCATATATATCATATATATGAAATGTTTAGTTGAATAAATAAATATCAAATTTTAAATTATTATTTCTCCATTTTTATTTATGAGTCTTGACATATATCGAACTAATAAAAGAAACATAACTAAACTAATTTATAAGTAAATTTACTTTTATTACCTTAATCAATAATTTGTCATGCTTAACCCTTAACCACCACCAAATCCCAGATGCTGACCATCCACTATACATCGCATCTACTTCACCATTGCAAATCCGAATTAGTATGCTTCCTTCTAACCCAACCACCTCACAAAATCCAATACTGAATCCACCCAAAATCCAACAAACCCATCACGAGCACACTGCCTCAACTCACCTAGCATTGACCGCCCTTTTGACCATCAACATCCACCACCCTGACTGCCTACAAATACTGGAACAACCACCATCGACTTCAGAACAAGATCGCACTTTCAAACCCAGTATCGCACCCATCACAACTGTGCACAACTCTACATCGTAACCCTCCCCAAAGCCATGTATCCTCCGCCTGAATCCAAACCTCAAGTCTTATACTATTCGAACCACTGTCGAGCTCGAGTAAATCAAATTGCGTTCCTCAAGTGGATCGAGTTTTAGGGCTCTACAAAAATCCAAATCGCGATTTTATTCTTCCATCGGTGATGTCTCCTCGTCGCTCCACCCTCCTGTCTTCGAATTTGAAATCGAATTCCATTGTCGGTGTTGTTTTTAATCTTCTTTTCGAGATGCCAAAGTCATTGATTTATGGATTCCAATATGAATTGATTCGAATATCACTAAGGAAGCCATCAGTTTTCCTTAGTTCCTGAAGTGAATGAATAGGAAAACAGAAAATAGAAGGAAGATAGGGAGTGTAGTCGCGATTATATAAGGGAAAGGTTTGGTTCTAATTTTAACTGCATGACCATTTATTTACCAAGGAAATTGCTTGAGTATCTGAATGGATGAAAGAAGGCCACGCCTTGTTTATTTTGTGGTGAAGAAAAGGCCAACAAGCATATCTTTATTTATTTAATTTAATTTGATTTTTAAACGGATATCAAATTTAAATTATCACGTTTATTCCGAACTCCTATTTGAGTCCAACAAAAAGCATTGCTAGGGTTATACCCCTATTTCCGACACACTGGGATAGGTCACGAAGTCCAATTCGATCATCTGTAGTTAATATAAATTTAAGATGATATAAATTAATTTCAAACTGATAAATTGTTCAATAATAATATCATTATTATTATCGTTTATATTCGAATTAGAATTTCCACAGATCATTTGAATTATCTTGATTAAGCTCTAACTTCGAATTTATTTACTGTTTTCGTATTCGTCAATTTAATATATTCGATATTAAATCGAAATCGATTATTAAATTGATAATTAAATATAAAAATCCATTTATATTATCAACACAATATTTAAATCTGTATTAAATATTTAAAATCAACCCATAAGAATCCGGGTCATTACAATCTTCCCCACTTAAAATAATTACGTCCTCGAAATTGCTAAGGTAGAAAAAGTGCTACAAACCCATTTATCTTTTCAAAACTTATGTTGATACTCAACATTTCAAACTTCCTTACGTAACTCTCTTTCGAATAAATCCCTATTCGATAACTCCTCCCTTCGAATAACTATATTCGATAATCTCTCTTTCGAATAACTAGATTCGAAAACCTTTCTTTGAATAAACTATATTCGATTTACTCTATTCAGTTTACTCTTATCAATTAACTCTATTAGATTTAGCTCTTATCGATTAACCCTATTTGATTATCTCTTTTCACTTAACTCCTTCCGAATAAGCTATATTCGATAACTCCTTTAACTCTATTCGAATAAACTATATTCGATTAACTCCTTTAATTCTATTCGAATAACTAATATTTGATAACTCCTTTTAACTTTATTCGAATAACTAATATTTGATTTAACTCCATTCGCTTGACTCTAGATCGCAACGATCACAATGGTTACGCATGATTCCCTCAAGAAACATCTGACCGCCCAAGGCTATCTACAGCCCAGCGAATTACGCTAGCAGTCAAACGAAATGGCAACTTTTCCTAAGTAACTATGTTTGACTAACCCTATCTCAATAACTATATTCGATCAACTTTAATTGAATAACTAACATTCAATTTAAATCCGAATTCGATTAACTATGTTCAATTAACTCTATCTGGTTAACTCTTAATTTGAATAACAAATATTCGATAAATTCTAATTGAATAACTAATATTCAATTAACTCTACGGATTAACCCTAACTGATTAACTCTAACTGGTTAATTCTAACTCTAATCAATTTATTCTATTCGAATAACTCTTATTGGATAACGTTTATTCATTTATGAAAATTTACTTCTAGTAACGGTTCTTCACTTTATAAATGTTCTCTTTAATAACGTTACTTCACTTATACAAGTGTTGTGTACCCCTTCTATTTAAAACTATCGGTGTTAAAAACCAATATATCTTCTCTATATAAGTTCAGACTTATATATTCCATTTATCGAATGATAAATATTTAATTTAATTTATAAACTGTTATTTATAAATTAATCTTTTCTATTTATCTGTTAAAAACAAATTTCCATTTTCTATTCATCTTCTAAATATTCCTTTGATTAAATTCTATTTATTTAACAAATAAATATCTCATTTATAACATTCTATTTATTTTCTATAAATAAATATTTCCATTTAATCCATTTGTAAATGTTTTACAAATATTCCCTTTATATTTGTTTTACAAATATATTTTCTTTTATATTTGTTTTGGTTTTTCCTTTATTCACACCTAATTCATATTTCTTTCACATTGATTTTACTCAATTTATTCATTTCGATCCATTTAACTTACTTAAGTTAAATTTAATTTCAATCATTTAAATTCCCAGTGTTTTATTTCAAAACTCCTTTGAAGTAATATAAATATATACATATATTTATCTCTATCTCAAATTCAAAACATTTGAATTTTCAAACAACTTGTTTTTTTCCCAACAAATTTCCTTCAAAAATCTTTCTAAGGCAGCAATCCCTCACATAGAAACTCGAAAATGAACACCGATGATGGTCGACTCATCACCAGAATTATTTCCCAGCTACTGAATAGGTCCAGTGCTATATTATTTGATATTCATTTAGAAAAATATTTTCCAAACTCCCAGGATTTTAAATTCTGAATTCTGGTTTGAATTCAATTTTAATTCATCTCATTTGTATATATTTTCAATCATATACAAATTCCACTTGGTTATGTATAACCATTTCTGTTTTATAATCTCATTCGATTATAATTTTCACATACAACACATCCATATATTATAATAATTTCAGAAAATTATTCCTTTTCTATCAAAATAGAATTTTGAGTAAAAATTATTTCATTTACCCACTTAAAACAATATTGTGTTCAATCTTCTGTTCAAGTATTTATAAATTCTTATCAACATCGTGGCGTCCCACGATTTCATCAGAATTCACAAACCACTCAACAGACTAGCCAACACAATATAAAAAAACTTTTATATCAAATAACAAATACGCGCTCTCGTATTTACACTTGACTCATTCTAGGGTACTACTGAACCTATCTCTAATGAGCACAATTCCACACAGCCTAGGTATTCGCTCAACCTAAGCTCTGATACCAACTGTAATGACCGGCAAAGTCCGCAACACCAGAGTTGACTATATACATCATACGTCCAACCCAATATCACGAAAATACGAAACATTTTTTTTAGAAGAAAAGGGTTGAAGAAGAACAGAAATAACAACACAGAATCTCACATCGCAGCGGAACAAAATATAATATATCATAACTTTTGAAATACAAACTTCAACTATATAACATACACTTATCAGAGTACAACACTTACAACACAGCGGAACAAAACTCTATATAACTAACGCTGAAGCCTCCTGCTCCAAGTTCCTTCAGATAGATCTGTAAAATCCTGAACTACTTGACTGCCCGTACAAATTTAGGCACCCAAGAATTTAGGTAGAACAAAACAAAATAAACTCCGGGTCAGTCATGGGACTGGTATGAGTAAACAGTTTAAAACAGTTTCAGAAAACTAAATGTATCTCATAAGACCACACCGTGTAACACGGAACGGGTTTTTCCCTTATGAGAATCCAAACACTTGATTTAACTTTCAAAATCCCTTTGAAAGGAACGATAATCTTTATATCAATCTCTTTTGATATTATAATAATGTCTAAATCAAGTAAATAACAATCTAGTGGAACATTTGCATCTCACATTCCACATATAATATACAATCAAAACCACAAGCACTTATAGGGAAATGGATTTCCAACTATGAAAAGGTATGGAACCACCTTCCGCTGGTATATCTCTAGAGGAGAATACACCGAGTTCAATAAGAACATCTTGCAACTCAGCCACACATGACTGACCACTTATTTTGCTTGAGTGTATCGAATATATATCACCAACGGTTGGGATCAGCAACCGTTTCCCGAATGGGACAACATCAACAATAGATTTTTAGAAGTAAATGAAACTGCGACCTACATAGCCATGCTGCCTGCCCGATTTTTGTCTTTTACCGGTTGATGAGGCTTGAGATTACGCTTTATCATCACATCAAATTCACTTCGAATGCCACATTGTCAGATCCATCGAAAATCACAAATTGACGTCTACAACAGTACATTACGTGTTAGCTAAAATAAGTTTTCTTCTCCGCTTCCACTCTTGGTACGGTTGAAGAAATCAATGTACGTGACCTTTCTAGAAATACTCTGTCAGATATTCATCCATACAAGTCATCCAGGAACAGGATGAACCGAAGGCACTATTCAGTACATCCATCTTAGGTACTGTTGTCTAAGACTTATACAATAGCCCTTGCACTTTACTCTGTCTTCAATTTTCTTTGGCATATATGATTCGCAATGCTCATGATAATACAGAGTGGTTCTTTGGATAAAAATCCAACTGGTCTCTCCATATTGACAACGATGGTCAAAAACTTCGATAGTCTGTGATTTAACTATCGAATAAAAAACAAGTGTTTCGATAGTCGATGATTTAACTATCGAAGAAAAAAAGTGTTCATCCAATTTTCCAACATTCCCTGAGCCATTAATTAATATTCCATTAATTAAATAACTTTTCCGTTTCTTTACCAATATTTGTGAACCAAATATTTTCAATAACCATATTGGCCTTTTACGTTATTTGGAAAACATTTCCGAATATCGTCTTCCTTTATTTTCTAAACTTTAGAAAATGTATGCTATTTATAATTGGAAAATATTCCATTTACTTATCTCTTTTCCGATATCGTTTATTTCTATACTTAGGAAATATTCTTTATTATATTTCCAAGCTTACACTTATTTGGGTTAAAACGGATGTTGTGTAAAACATCGTTACGACAACCCAAATACTATATTCAACTAACTCTTATCCAACATTGATCTTCGAGCCTGAAATCTTACTATTTATTTGTTAATAATGAAATCAATCAAGTTGGGGTATAACTACCTCTCAGACCTTGACTGAATAACATTTATATCGTCAAAACAGATATGACTACTTACTCGAATAATCAATACCATACAACTACTTATTCACTTTTAAACACATATACACTTTCTCTTTCTATTCTTACGAGATTTTATTCATAGTCTTCCTTTTTTATTTTACTATTCTATTTTTAAGTTCGTTTCCTTATCGACTTCTATATATATCGATACATTGATTTCTAACTCTCAAATTATCTTAAAAATATTCTAACTCCTTAAATTCCCGGAAAAATTCGCCATAACCTCCTTTGTATCGGAAGCATCAGGATATTTTAAATAGCCTCCCATGGCCCTTACCAATCCACAAAGAAAAAGAACAGCCAAGCGGCTAGCCGATATGGCGCATAAAATCTCATATGTGAATTAAATACAAACCTTTTTGTCTAGCATTCTATTTATATACTTGCATTATCCTTATCCCATACCTGTTTCCGGTATGTCTATACCTATTCAATTTATTTCCAACTATGCCTGATCGTTTAACTAAATTCATTAATTAATGTGTTAATTAACTCTTTAGTCTATTTTACTTTTATGTTTGAACATAACATGTTCAAATAAATTTTAACTTACTTATAAACCAAAACTAATTCTATTTTTAAGCTCGTTTCCTTATCGACTTCTATATTCAAATTCCAATTCCAATTCAATTCTATTTGAATTCTTTTTTCAATTCCATATTCAACTCTATTTGAATTCTCTTTTCAAATATTATATTCAAATCTATTTGAATTCTCTTTTTTCTTTTTATTCAAATTCTATATCCAAATCTATTTGAATTTTCTTTATTTAAATTTCAATTCAATTCTATTTGAATCTTCTATATTCAAATTTCAAATTCAATTCTATTTGAATTCCAAATATTCAAATTCCATTTAAATTCTATTTCAATTCCCTTATTCAAATTCTATTTGAATTTCTCTTTTTTTTTTTCAAATTCTATTGTTCAAATTCCATTTGAATTCTATATTCAAATTCTATATTTAAATCCCATTTCACTTTCCGTATTTAAATTCTATATTTGAATTCCATTTGAATTTCTATATTCAAAGTCTATTTGAATTTCTATATTCAATTTCTATTTGAATTTCCTTTATTCAGATTCTATTTTCAATTCTATTTCAAACTTTCTTTATTCATTCTTTAAACAAGTCTCGATTTCAATTCCTTTTGAAATCGATATTTCTACTTTTGGAAAATAGATTTCCCTTTTCAATTTCACACTTGTATGTTTATTTCTGAATTATCCTATGATAATTCTTTTCACTTCATTTATAAACTTCGTTTATAAAAGAACTATTTATAAATTTCGTTTATAAAGGAACTTCTTGTTTTATTTCTTTAAAACAAGAATATTTCAAATCTATTTAAAAATTCAATTCTATTAAAAAAAAAATAGAATTTCCCTTTTAAATCTCAAATATCCCCTTCAGGGTATTTTTATAAATTATCACTTAGGCCCAGTGATATTCAAACACACAAAGCAACCCATTATTTATTTTTCTAACACATTATATATCACAGTATATATGCAAATAAATAAACAAACAGATAATATATTTTTGAGGAATCCTGTTGGATTCCTCCCACCTGTTTTTCCTGCATCCACAGACGTTAGTCAACATAGTTATACCCATCCTGCTTCGAGGCAGGATATCGCGGTATGAAGGTCATCCACTAATATATATTTGTGGGGCGCATTGGGAAATCATCCGCTATGAAACTGCGGGCATCCGCTAATGAGACTGCGGGAATCCAACCAATCACCAAACCAATATATATATATATATATATATATATATAAATAGCAAGCCTATATAACTATATATATTTTTAACAGGCACAGTAATATTTTCAATGCATCGAACAAGCAACACCCAATTATTTTTAACTGATAAAAATAATTCTAAATGAAGGTAAGTGAGATTTACTCACCGAAATTGCAGTTGTCGAATATCCTGTTTATTTCCAAATTATCGGCTACTAATCTTCTCGAATGAATTCGCACCTGCGATAATTTTATTTGAATTTATTGATTAAACATTTATTTATTTAAATTAACTATTTAAACAAATAAATATCCTTCTCTAGAATTTCTCCTTCTTCTTAATGGTTATTGACTGAAATTTTACTTAACAAATAAAAATTAAACTAACCTACGTATTTTTAAACACCAAACCATATATATCATATATATGAAATGTTTAGTTGAATAAATAAATATCAAATTTTAAATTATTATTTCTCCATTTTTATTTATGAGTCTTGACATATATCGAACTAATAAAAGAAACATAACTACACTAATTTATAAGTAAATTTACTTTTATTACCTTAATCAATAATTTGTCATGCTTAACCCTTAACCACCACCAAATCCCAGATGCTGACCATCCACTATACATCGCTTCCATTTCACCATTGCAAATTCGAATCAGTATGCTTCCTTCTAACCCAACTACCTCACAAAATCCAATACTGAATCCACCCAAAATCCAACAAACCCATCACGAGCACACTGCCTCAACTCACCTAGCATTGACCGCCCTTTTGACCGTCAACATCCACCACCCTGACTGCCTACAAATACTGCAACCACCACCATCGACTTCAGAACAAGATCGCACTTTCAAACCCAGTATCGCACCCTTCACAACTGCGCACAAATCTACATCGGAACCCTCCCCAGAGCCATGTATCCTCCGCCTGAATCCAAACCTCGAGTCTTATACTGTTCGAACCACTGTCGAGCTCGAGTAAACCAAATTGCATCCCTTAAGTGGATCGAGTTTTAGGGCTCTGCAAAAACCCAAATCGCGATTTTATTCTTCCATCAGTGATGTCTCCTCGTCGCTCCACCCTCCTGTCTTCGAATTTGAATTCGAATTCCATTGTCGTTGTTGTTTTTAATCTTCTTTTCGAGATGCCGAAGTCTTTGATTTATGGATTCCATTGTGAATTGATTCGAATATCACTAAGGAAGCCATTGGTTTTCCTTAGTTCCTGAAGGGAATGAATAGGAAAACAGAAAATAGAAAGAAGATAGGGAGTGTAGTCGCGATTATATAAGGGAAAGGTGTGGTTCTAATTTTAACTGCATGGCCATTTATTTACCAAGGAAATTGCTTGAGTATCTGAATGGATGAAACAAGGCCACGCCTTGTTTATTTTGTGGTGAAGAAAAGGCCAACAAGCGTATCTTTATTTATTTAATTTAATTTGATTTTTAAACGAATATCAAATTTAAATTATCACGTTTATTCCGAACTCCTATTTTAGTCCAACAAAAAGCTCTCCTAGGGTTATATCCCTATTTCGGACACAATAGGATAGGTCACGAAGTCCAATTCGATCATCTGTAGTTGATATAAATTTAAGCTGATATAAATTAATTTCAAACTAATAAATTCTTCAATAATAATATCATTATTATTAACATTTATATTCGAATTAGAATTTCCACAGATCATCTGAATTATCTTGATTAACCTCTAACTTCGAATTTATTTATTGTTTTCATATTCGTCAATTTAATATATTCGATATTAAATCGAAATCGATAATTAAATATAAAAATCCATTTATATTATCAACACAATATTTAAATCTGCATTAAATATTTAAAATCAACCCATAAGAATCCGGGTCATTACAGTTTTACTTAAGTCATTGTATAGAATAGCATTGATTACATGTATACATATTTATGTTAAACACAACATACTATATATGCATGTGTCATCCTAGTAGTAACCTACACAAAAATTACATATAATATAGCACATGTTTACAGTCGATACCACAATATATATGATCTTACTTCTTGCTAACTATGGTTACTAGTATGTTACTTATATATGAATGAGCATTCCTATATATCTGCTAAATCCAAGAATCCATGGAACCTCTAGTCTAGTAGAATGAATGTTTGTAAAATGTATATTTGAATGTCATAGATATTGACGCAGAAGTTTAATTAGATATCTGTATGTTTATATTGATAAATATATAGATATATAATGCAGTTTATATTAAAATACTGATGTGATATTATGCAGTGAATGTATATATGCTTTTGTGATAAATAAAATGTCTAATTTATAAAAATTAATCAATGATGCTCATGTACTTTTATTTTGCTAGAAAAGCTACGAAAAACTTAAACAAGCATGATATGCTTTAGTTTCGTATTGTTAGAACCTAGATTATAGAATCTGAAGTTTTGAATAATTCATCATGTGTAGATGTATAAGTTAGGAAATAATTACAGTCATAATTGTACATATATGAATAAGCACAAATTGTTATGTATATTCATCTATGCATGTTTTGTTGTGTTATCACAAGCCACAACATTTGATTGCATAAATAGATATGGGATTATATATAATGCACTTGTTATATTGTTGATCATAAGTCATAATTCATTGAGTTAACCAATATAATAATGCTACAGCCTTACCGATAAGCTATAAAATGGTTATGAATATGTTTTCATAATGATACTTACAGTAGTATCCAATCCTTGAACATTTGTGTGTTTATCATAAACATCTTCTATCAAATAATTCACACCAAATGAAATCTATAAACTGCCAACGAATGATTGTTTTCTTCGTGCTTCATGCTTTTAAATTTTATATGCATTATAAGCTATGAATATAAATATATATATATATATATATATTAGTCTGTTTAATATATATGTTTGAAATGATGAAGTGTTCTCATTATTAACTATTATAAATATATATAAATTAAAAAAATGGCAGACCCTAAACTTCTGACTGACGCTATCAGATCTGGATTGACTAGCGATGAAGGTCGCCCTCCTAATTCATCCCATAATCTGAGAGCTGGAAAACAAATCATGGAAGTAGGGCCTATCGAATCTTCATGGATGAGAGAACAATTAGGATCGAAATCTTCTGGTGAACCTAGGATTCATGAAAACCTTTTTGAATGTTCACGTGTGTCTAAGTCAATTTCTCAAATGGGAAGATCTAAGGGAAGGGGTGCTGTTTCCCATGCACATTCTGGTCAGAAGTATGACGGGGTTCAAGTAACCCGAAATACTACTCATAACATAGTTCGTCAGCTAAGATCAACAGATTAGGGGAGAACAGATGTTTGATCTAAATCTGGAGCATCGCTGGTTCAAGATGTGATAAGCGGCAATTCAAAATTTTATGATCCAAATTGGAGATCTGTCCAAGCTGATGTTTTGGCTGGTCGATCTATGTCGTGGTTCAAGGAGCTATTGGGGGTATTAGTCAATCAAAAATTAACTATGTGGATCTAACATATATTGAACCGTTAGTAGTCAGTAACAAGAAAAAGGCTTGTGTTTCGGAGAGAGCTTCATCTAGATCAATGAATAAATGGAAGAATTCGATTATTTTTATGTGTATGGATCTCGACCTTATCATTTACATGTGGAAAAATATATTGAGTGCATGTGGAAACTAACTGGAAACTTTACTTTACTCTCAAAAGAAAATGGATTTTTCATAGTTTGTTCTGAAAACTCAGTTGATTGTGATAATATTCTTAAGGGAGGTCCTTACTTGTTCGACAATCGAATGATTATTCTAAAAAAATGGGAGGTTGGAATGAGGTTTAAAAAAGATTTATTGACTTCCATGTCTCTATGGGTTAAGCTGCCTAATCTTGAATTAGAAATGTGGGATAAAGAAGCTTTAAGCGCTAAAGCAAATGTTTTGGGAAGGCCAATTAAAATGAATAAAATAACGGTGGACGAATCTAGAGTGGATTTTGCAAAAATTCTAATAGAAATGCATGCTTGTTCTGATTTCCCTTGCGAAGTTGATGTCGTTTTATGCACAGGAGAGGAATTAAAGGTGAAAGTTGATTATTTTTACAAACCTATTTGTTGTGGAAACTGCAGGGTGTTGGTCACTCGATTAAACAGTGTAAACAAGATTAGAAGAGGTCTGGGTACCTAGAACGATGACTCAGATTGGGGATACTTCCGCAACTGCTGATGTAAATGGTCAAGGGGATGCAAATAATTCAAATAGAGGAAATATGGAAGCAAATAATACAACTGAACATAACTCAGAAATGGCATATATGCGAGAGAACATTATTGATGTGTCCACTGAAGACTTTACAGATGCAGGACAAAATAATGTAACCTTCCACATTACTAGTACAAACGTTATTATTAACAGTGTTATTAATACAGACGTAGGAGACAAAAATGCTTTACAAGATAATGGAAATAAACAAATTATAAATGTGCCAATAATCCAAAACAGGTTTGAAATGTTAGTATAAAAGGAAAGTGAGTTTGTAAACCCTGCCATAATACAGAATAACACTTCTGGTGAGTTTGTGAATCCGGCAGTTACTGTCGAGACTGCTTCTAACACCAGCGCCGAGGATACAGAGGAAGGGAAGGTGGGTAATTAGGCAGAATCCGAAGATGATGACTTGGCTAATCATATTATAGTCCCTGATAAACAAGATGATCCCCCCTAAGAAAGATATTGATGTATCTGCATATGTAGAGAGCAACAAAAAAATTCATGAGGAAATGGATGCTATGTACAATAATATTAAAAAGGACGGTAATAGTTCAAACTCTTTTGCTCCTCCTAAAATAACGACAAGGAGCCAAAGAAAAATAAAATGAATATTGTGGCATTTAATATTAGGGGGTTGAATGCTTCGAACAAATTGTCCAAAGTGGTCAAGTTCCTTAACAAGTCCAGGCCGTCGATTAGTAGCCTGTTAGAAAACAAACTATCTGATGATAAGATAAATAAGCTAAGAACCTTTCTGCAAACAAAATGGTCATGTGTGGACAACAATGACTGCAGTAGCAAGGGTAGAATCACTATTTTGTGGTACTCTAATGTTTGGTTGATTCAGGTAGAATTTAAATCTTATCAACATATGTCCATATTAGCTGAGAGTGCAGAGGGTTTCAGATGTAGAAAGACATTTATCTACAATAGTAATTTCTTACTAGACAAATAAAAACTTTGGACCGAGATTTCTAAGGAAGCTAGACAGGTGAATGTGCTATGGATAGTTTTGGGTGATTTTAATAATATTACTTCCCTAAGTGACAAAAAAGGAGGCACTGTTGTCCTTTTAGATACATGTCGGGTCATATAGAGTGCAATACTAGCTCTAGTCTTCAATTTACTTAGAGGAAAAAGGTGTTTCTACTAAAATTGATAAGGTTTTTTGCAATTGCAGTTTGTTGGAAGTGATCTCGGACATATATGTTTATGGATGCTAATCCTATGAGCGATCACATAACAATTTGTATAAATTTAAGGATGGAAAATAGAGTCATTAAGAACATACCGTTCAAATATATAAATTCTTGGCACTTGAACGAAGGTTATTGGGACTGTTTTATTGTTGCCTTGGAATTTTTTTTTTGTTTCTAGGAAGGTAAAAAATTGCACAAATTCCAATTGTTTTTGAAAAAAATGCAAAATCCTTATGAAGAGATGGAACTATCAAAGAATTAAATATAATGATACTCTAAAGCAATTGAAAGAAAATTATAGGGATAGATTATCCTAGTGATCACAGTAAATTTGACAGCTTTAAAGCAACATGTAATGGGTGGAAGGAGCAAAGCATCATTCAATACATTAACAACCGTCTAAAGTCTAAAATATCCTAGCTTACGGAAGGGGACTTGTGTACTAAATTTGTTTCTTGCAAAGATGTCATTTAGAAAGCACATCAATAATTATGGCAAAGTGTTTATGGAAAATGGAGAGATTAAACATAATGAATATTACATGGAAAATGAGGCTATAAAATACTTTTCAGGTATGTTTATGTCTGATGCTTCATGTCATAATTCTTTTCACCATATAAATTGCAAAACCATCATTAATGAAAAAGGGCGGAATCACCTGTCTTCAAGTATAAGTATGGAGGAAGTCCGCAAGGCCGTCTTCTCCATTCATGATGATAAAAGTCATAGACCTGATGGGTTCTCTGCAAAAAAAATCAAAATACATTGGGTTAATATTTGTGATATAATGCTTGATATGATCCAAGAGGTTTTCAGAATGGGTAAATTGGCAAAAGGTATTAATCATACTTTTATCATACTCATTCTTAAAATTGACAAACCTTCTAGTATCACTGATTTTAGGCCTATATCATGTTGTAATGTGCTATATAAAATTATTCCCAAAGTGATTTGAAATAGAATAAAACCTTTTCTAAGGCATCTTATTTCGGATAATCAGAAGACTTTCATCCCGGGTAGGTACATAGCTGAAAACATTCTTTTGGCTCATGAACATATAATACTTTTTAATTCAAAATGGAAGTAGCAGACTCTGCATTAAGATTGATCTTCAAAAAGCGTATGACATGAATAACAGGGAGTTTATTTGTCATATGTTAGTCATGATGGGTTTCCCTAGAATCATTGTTCGTATTATTAGATCTTGCATTACCACCCCAACTTTCTCCATTTTAATCCATGGGAGTCCGAAAGGTTTTATTATGAGTAATAGAGGTTTATGATAGGGGGATCCGCTATCACCTTATCTCTTTTGTACTGCGATGGAATATTTTTCCATCCTTATGTCAAAGGCTGAAAGAATGAAATATATGGAGCCTATATGCAAAAATGAGCCTATTATCACACATTTAATTCACGCTGATGATCTCATGATTTTTTCCAAGGCCAAAATTAAATGTGTTAAAGAAATTAAAAAGATTTTAGAGGTTTTGAGGGAAGTGGCAGGGCTTCAGCTAAATAATGTCGAGTCTAAGGTTTTTTCCGTAAAGGGGCTGGTAATAAAGCGCATGTTCTACAGATGTTAGATATGAAGGAAGGAAGGCTACCAATTAAATATTTAGGGATCCCATTGTCTACAAATTACTTGAATTTTGCTGATTGTGGTCAACTTTTTGATAATATTAGAAAAAAGATGGATAGTTGGGACTGCAGGCTTTTATCAATAGCTGGAAGAGTAGAACTAATTCGATCTATCATTACGCCCATGATTTTGTATTGGATGTTGACAAATCAATTAATTAACAATTTGTGTGCTAACTTCATCTGGGCTAGGAAATCTTATAAAATAACGTGGGATACTTTATGTACACTTAAATTGGAACGGGGTGTTGGTTTGCGGAATTTTAAAGACATTAAGACAGCTGCGGCCCTTAAATTGTTATGGTATTTTGTAAATGGGGAAAGCATGTGGAAAAAATGGATGACGAGTAGGTATTGTGCTGACGGACATTTTTGGGTTATGAAATGCGATCGTGATAGCTCTTGTACATGGAAATCAATTCTAAAACACAGAAAATTGGGGCTTCATTGCATAATGGGTGTATTGTCAATGTGAATGACTCTAAGCTACGGTACGATCCTTGGATAAACAGCGACATTTTAGTTAATTTACTAGGATGGGATTATCTAAGTATTTGTGGAGGTGAAGATTTATTGGTAAGCAGTGTTATACACAATGACTTGTTCAACACTAATAATCAGCTAGCTACTAGATTAGTATCAGACAGATCAAATTTATACGCAATGACATCTTCAACACAAATAATCAGCTAGCTACTGGATTGGTATCAGATAAGATCAGATCGATCACGATTCATCATTCTTACGACAAATATTTTTGGAGCTGGAAGGATAAACCAAATGGTTTCTCTTTTTATTCTGCGTGGGACATTGCTAGAGAACATTTACCAGATCTTGACTGGTGCAAGGTGACGTAGCACTACGTAAATAGTCCTAAAATGTCTTTACGTACATATAAAGCTATGTTTAATAGTTTAAGTACAAAAGACAAGATGATTTCGTGGGGGTGTGAGGTTAATCCTACATGTGTGTTATGCTATGAACATTTATAGGATAAGGATCGCCTTTTTTTTCAATGCCCCTATGCATTTTATTTGTGGATCTGCTATAGAATTAATCTTGGACTTCCACCATCGACTGCAGAACCATTACTGTAGGAAAACGAGCTGCTCCTCCTCAAATCGGCTTTTCAACATAAGGGTTTCATCCAAGACATCGCTTTTTGCAGCATAGTAACTACTATCTGCCATATCAAGAAGGAAAGAAACAAAATATTCTATAGCAATAAACGTAGGGATAAGTTTCAACGATGGGAACGAATAAATATGGATATTACTTACCTACTTCGAAAGTATAACACAGGCATCCAACAGCTCGCAGACATGAGGACTTTATAAAAGTGGGGTATCGAGCTATGCGACGAAGGTTAATACCCATCAATTTTGCTAGATTTCTTGGCAGTGCGGCTGTAGGTTTTAATATCTCTCTATTTTGGGAAAGAAGAGTTTCAAGTGGTGTTTTATTTATTTTGACTGATAGTTTTCTTCTATGCTGATGTGGAGCGGTCTTATGGTTGTTACAAGTTACAAGTTTTGTAGATGGGCCGGTTTTTCTTTACCGTGTTTATTATTACTTTTGTTTTTGGGTTGGGATTTTGTTGATCTTTTGTTTATAAGCCCTTTGTATTTGGATTTTTGTACATTTTTTTATTGATTCGTTGTCTATAAAACGCCACACTCTTTTTTCCAAGCTAGGGCTTACACTGAGCATTAATTTAGGTTTTTAACGAGGCAGTTTACCCATTTTCAATATATATATATATATATGTATGTATGTATGTATGTACATGATTTCATTTTGTTTACACCTAAAAGCCTATCACATATCTGAATTTAGTCATTATTGGGCTTTAAGATATCAAAAGCACATGAACCCATTTACAATTCTAGATAATGTAATTGTATAAGACAAAGGGGGTGGATATAATTTACTGCTAAAGAACAATAAATTAATTTTGACTTTCAGTCTGACTTTATTTATATCATGGTTTATTCTAAGTTTAAACTTGACTTTTGAAGTCTCATCTCCATAAAGACCGCTCTGCATTGCAAAATACATTAAGATGTATTGTTAGTTAGACTAACCATGTGATTTTTTTTAAATAAAAGCAGCAATTGTACATGCTAAAATGGTGCAGCGGGAAGGGTTCAAAGATGTGAGATCTGAAAATATGTTTTTGAGATGATGGATAAGCGTGGCTTGTATTATTTACAAATGTTTGTATAAATTTTATGTTCTATTGCATGGGTCGGTATGTACATAAATGTCTTTATTCTATACATTTTGATATATATGTATATATTTGTGTAAGAAGGCGTAAAAAGAGAAGTCTATATTGATTTTCCATATTTGAAATGTTCTCTGGAAAATGCATTAGTATTTGTATTAATACATGTTATAAGATAGTGTAATATGTATCGTCATTATATAGTGATATATATATATATATATATATATATGGAATCTACAACTTGCCATATAAATGTTGAGATTTAATCTCGGTTATATATAGTGAAATAACTGTTATCTGGAACGTGCTGTTTAACCTTGTATGTACACGCCTATGTTAGTTAATGCTTTGAATACATATTAGTTATATATATAGCCAGGGTATATGTAACGAACAGGGATTTTCGACCCTGAAAATCGACACCAAATACTGTGCCGACTATTCAAAAATCGGAAATACCAAAACATTAATAGAAAGAACTTAGAAGGTGAGAAATAGAAAGAAAGAAAGTTAGAATAGTAGAAGAAGAAGATCACCAAAGAAGAAAAATGAATCTCACAGCGGAACAAATAAAATATATTATAACAATACTATAAAATACAAAACTGTATTTGTACTTACATTCATCATCATCAGAGTAAACATCATATAACTATGACAGCGGAAATAACTCTCTCTCTCTCTCTCTCTCTATATATATATATCTAACACTGAAGCATCCCACTCCAAGCTCCTTCAATGGTATCTGTAAAATCTCGACTACTTGACTGCCCGTACAAATTTCGGCACCCAAGATTTTAGGGAAAACAAAACAAATAAACCCTGGGTTAGTCATATGACTAGTGTGAATAAACTCTAATCATTTCGGCTTAACTTTTCAAAAATCCTTTTCAAGGAAATGATAATCGTAAGACCGATCCCCACATAAATATGGATGGTTTTTACCTTACGATAACCCAAAACACTTTCCAAAAATCAATACTATTCTGATATTACAATAGTGTCTAATACAAGTAAATTATAATCCGGCAGCGCTTTCATCTCACGCTCTACATATATAATATATAATCAAAAACCATGGGCCCTTATTGGGTAATGGATTTCCAGCTATGACAAGGTATGGAACCACCTTCCGATCAGTGTACTCTAGAAGCAATACACTGGAGTTCAACAAGAACAGCTTGTAACTCGGCCACACATGACCAACCATTCATTTCGCTTGAATGTTCCGAATATATTGCCACTTACGGTTGGTAAACCAACATAACCGTTCCCGGGGGATATAGAATTGAAAGTAGTAACAAATATGAATATTCTCTAGATGGTGAAAATATACCCTAATTGGGTGTGACCCACTTGCCAGCCCGATTTTCATCATTTCCTGGTTAACGAGGCTTGAGGTCATAACGTATCAGATCACACCTTCATTTATTTTAAATGTCACGTCGTCATACCCGCAAAATCGCAAATTGATTTCCCCAAAAACACCATGGGTATAAAGCTGAGAGAAATGAATTTCTCTGCCACCAAACGAAAATACGTTTGGAGAGATCAACTTACAAAATTTATTAGACATACTTTGTCAGACATTCGTCCATACACGTTGTCCTAGACTGGACAAACTGGAGACATTGTTTTGTAAATCCATCTTAGGAAATTTCTACCTAGGATCACCATAATAACCCTAGTATAAACTCCATCTTCAATTATCTTCGATCTATTTGATTTGAAACAATAATGTCCATATGGAGTGGTTTCCAGATAATAAATCTGATCCCGGTCTCTCCGTATTGACAATGGGAATGGTCAAAAACTTTGATAGTTGGTGATTTAACCATCAAAGGAAAACATGTGTACAAACAACGGTCGTATTCCCAAACGGAAATCTTACCAATCAATCATCATTTCATTTTCCAATTTACCATTTATTTCTAAAAACCCATTTTATTTCTCACGATTTTCTTGGAAAACGTTTCTATATATTCACAACTCTATTTATTCCCCTATTTCGAAAATACACGCTATTAACACTGGAAAACATTTCCATACCTTATTCATGCATCACTATCCATCAGTCCCTAACCGTAAAGCAGTAAGGGAACAACTTTCTAAATATCAACCCTGAAGGCCGAAACCAACATCAGATCGATACTCAGAAAGCTATTCAACTTAACTAATCTCTAGTCAGTTTCTAATTTCCATAATTCCATTTCTATTTGCAAAACGTTTGCCCTTAAACCATTATTCACTTCAAAATGTGAATATCATTCCTTTACAGAAAAACTGGACCGTTATATTAAATCAAATCTTGATTCAAATAATATTTACCATTACAGTTTAAAATTCCATCTATCTATTTATTTTATAATTTGATACTCCATATTTCATTTCATAAACTCATTTTATAAGTTATAACTTAATATCAAACACACATTTGATTTATCAGTTTCAAAAAATATAAACTATCTTGCCAAAATTCTGAATTTATACAAGATATAATTCATAAAAATAAATTAAATTTATAACATTCGACATCATCGAATTAAAATTACAAATCCTTATGTGCTTGTTTTAGTCCTTTTCATGTTTTCAACATTGGAAAATCTCATCGTTTTCTTTTTGAAAACGATTCCTCGTTTCCTTTTTAAATTCATTCTTGGATTTACATTCCCAGGTTATTATTTGATAATAATTATTCCATTTCATTTCCAAAATATTATTTGGAAATTTAATTACTTGTTTTATTATTAAAAAAAGTTATCTAGCTTACTTGAAAATCAATTTTTATTTTAAAAATAGTTTTTTCCTTTTTAAAACCCCAAATTTCTTTTCTCATATATTCAGATATATTTTATGGTATTTTAATACCAATTAATTCGGGACAATATTATTCAACATTCCAAAACACAAAATAAACAATCATCGATTATTTGTCACATCATATAATGTAATATATGAAAATCAACAATAAAACTATTGAGGAATCCAGCTGGATTCCTCCAACCTGTTTCCCTGCATCTACGGATATTAATCAATATAAATAACACAATAAAATAATAAACAGAACCAATATTCAGTCAATGATTTATGTATATATAACTATATATATTAATTCGACCAGTTGATTAGCAAACCATCCAAACAATCATCACACAAATATTCAATTATTATTTATCAATATTAAATGATGTCTATAAAATTATAAAACTGGACAAAGTTAGTGAATTTACACATCTTGGTCGTTTATCATTGAACAACGATAAACGTTCAACAGTTTCGTTCAGGCGTTTTATTTCTCCATAAATCCAAACGAGCTCCAAATTGCTTCAAACCCAGTTCCATTGTGTAGTTTATGTTGATACGGTCCCAACGGATCCCCATCTTCATAAGCAAAGCCAATCCACGGGAACCCAAACTGCATTCAAATCAGTAACCCAAATCCATTTTAAACCAAGAGAGTACTCCAACCAACTCCATGCATGCAAAACAAAGTGGGAAAACTTGTTCCATTTATCCTTCCTTTTTTCTTTTTTCCTTTAAAATGGGCTCGCTAATAACTTCTTGGCCCATAACCATAGTGACACGCCTAACTGTTCTCCTTCCAGGCATAAAATGAACAACTGCTCCTTGTTTTTTTAGAAAATGTCATCAGGGTCCCCCATCACTATTTCCTCATATTTCTTCCCATTTATACAACTCATGAACCAGTATACCTTTGTCTTCATCCACTACTATCGTAACTTATTTCAAATACCTTGCATTCAAAGCCTTCCTGCAGTTCAAGTCTATCATGTTCACGTCAACATTTACAAGCCTGGAACCCTTCTCATGTTCACGTCTCTCCACTGTCCTGTCATTGGCGAACCCAACTACATTCCCATACTCTTCTTCTTCTTGGATTAATACACATCCAACTTTTTTGCTCTTTATATTTTTCCCATTGCTCACAGTAAATGCTCTACGTCCAAGCTACTCCCTCCCACTGCACCTGCAAACCACTTCATAGTCAGCCTTCACATATTCTACTGAACGTACCATACTTCGCAAGATCCCAGTCTCGCACGCTGCTGTGCTCTATCCTTCTTCCCTCTATTATATTTCAAACACTACTCTATGTATTTTTATTCTTCTGAGTTTACCAATCCTAGGCACGCGCTGGTCTTGACGAAATAGCGAACAAAAATGGATCGCAACCTATAAATAAGTATTAACTCGAAGGGAGAAACAGCACAAGTCATATACGTTTGTTTAGAGCTGAGTTTAATTTTATTTGGTTTCGAGGAATTTTAAGGCCATTGAGTTTTGTTTACTGGAGCAAACATGGCGGTGACTTCATTGAGTTTTTCAGAAGAAGGAAACGAGGAACAAGAGATGGCATATTTATAGGATTTATATACTCAATTGCTAAGAAATAGGCCTGTATAATCTCCCTTTGGCATGCGTTTTCTTCTTAAACTCTAGTCCCTTCTGATGTGAAAACATAGGTTGCCAAAAAAACATAAGCATGAAGTTATTTGGTTTATTTAGATGTGAAGGTTGCTTCATGGTACAGCTGCCCAAATTCAAATGTGAAGTTCACTTATTTAAAGATGCGATGATAAGAAATACTAGTTTGTTATTTACGGTTTATTTTCCTATATACATGTAAACAACAAAAACGCTACATGCTTACTGATGAGATATGGTCGACACCATTTATTTTGGGAAAACAAAGATGGCAATGATGAATGGTAGCTAGTTATTTTGAAGTTTAGATATTTTAAGACACCTCGTTGCGTACGATTTTGCTCACGTGTGAACCACTATGGACAAAAATAAAACTACGATCGAATCGAGAAATGTCCCACAATCCCAAAAATATAATAAAATAGCCAAGCTAGACAACTTATTTTGTGAAGCCCCAAATTGTTGGTTTAGGGTGTAAAATACATCAAACGAAAAGTTGTTTATTTTCCAAAATAAAAATTAAAGAAAAATTCTATAAATTAAATTAAGTATACATCTCAAAAATCTTGTCCAAAATCGAAACCAATATTTAATTATACTAAATAAACCATTATGGTTTATAAACAAATCCAAAGCGACTTTCTAAAAATTTGATTTGGACATAACTCACAATCTACAACACAAAATCTCGATTTTTCACTTCCATTAGAAAAATACAGTTAATTAGAATCTAACGTTTCTTGTTTCGAAGAAATCCGATAAAAAACGAATCTTGTACACTCGGTTGAAGTCCAAAACGTAATATTACGAACTACCGCGATGTTAGGAGCTCAATTATAATTACATTATAATTAATACGTTCAATTGTCATTTATATAACTTTATTTTCTTGTTATAACATAAATATAAACTCGATTAAATCTATTAAATTACTCATTTCTACCAATATCGCAAATTCAATCATTTCCGACTATTTTGGAATTAAATCTATTATTCCACTTTTTATATTTATTTTAAATATTCAAAAATATTTCAGTCCAAACCATTTAAACTATCAACAGTATATTAAAATAATTAAATTAATTAATTATTAAATTGCTATAAATTCCAGGACGTTACAATATATATCTTATTGTAATATATATAATGGGCTGAATGTCATATAAATGCAAAGAATAAAATTGGTTAATAGAAAATTCTAGATTTGAATATAGTATTTGATATAAGAAGTAAAATAACCAATGGTTTTGAAATGTTCAAAATAAAATATAGGCATGATTCCTATATAATACTGAATTTAAACATATATATATGTGTTTGTGTGTGTGTGATTCATATATATATATATATATATATATATATATAATTCAAATCCAATTAATATTACGAATATAAAACATATATATGATATATGTAAATAAAGCTAATATTTTTCGCCTCCATTACAAAATTTCCCTTTAAAGCAAATTTTGTCATATTTGAGTCATTGTGGCGACCCAAACTTCCCCGTAAAGGGAAGCTCGGATTGCTTTGAGAACACAACTAATCAGAATACAAACAGAAGAACATTTCATTGCTTATTACAACAATTCCATCATAATACAAGAATATAACCGAGTATGAATAAATATTACATAGAAAATATCAGAGATTTAAATTACATTTAAATACATAGTAGAGGAAAAACAATACAAAGCACAAATGAAAATAGATACACGGATACAGAGCTTTCCGAATATCGCTTCAGTTGTAAACCAGGTCCTGTGAATATAAATCTGCAAAACCAAAACTACTACCTGCCCGTGCAGAAAATAAGGGCACCCAGAGTTTAGGTTAAAACAATAAACTCCAGGTCAGTCATGTGACTAGTGTGAGAACTAAAAATGTTATTAATCTTTATTTCAAAGTTAGGTAAATCGAGGGACCACGCCGTATACCACGGAACGGGTTTCCTGCCAAGAATACCAGTGCATAAAACAAACAGTGCAATGCTAAATAAAGAACAATGAAGCTATTTTAAGACCAAGATCCCATCACACAATGCAACGCAAGCCGGAGGATAGGGTTTCCTTTATAATAGCCAAATATGCTTGATACGTGAAATTTCATCTTTTATTATTGCTATAAGTGAAGAAAACAACTTCAAATATAAATGTATCAATCATAGACGGCATGGGTACCATATATCATGTCGCCAATACTAGGCTCTACAGTCAATACCGCAAAATGTCGTATTTGGAAATTGGATTTCCATCATGGTGGCTCCTGATTCGAAAGATCGATTATGTAGTACAATCCACAATGGCTTACGTCTCAGCAAGAGAAAACACTGTAATGCACATCTGCACTTTTGGGAAATCGAGTATCACTGCGGCTTACGTCCCGACGAGAGAAAACACCACTTACTCTATCCCTCAGGGAATGGGGGTGTGCCCTATCACTCACCTCGGTCGACCGAATCCACGACATCATGAAGGTGCCCATCCTCTAAAAATCATACTGATTTAACCATCAGTTTACCACCATACCGGGGTGTGAGGCTCACGAATTAACGCTACATAAAGTCATGCTATATTAAAGCTGCGGTTTGATCATCATCCACCAAACATTGCTTTTCAACAAAAGTTTGGATCACTGCATCTCAGCATGCCACACTACCAATCCATACCGTACCACTGATTTCTGCCGATATATAACCTCTGAGCTCGTACGTCTCAGAGAAGGGTGTTAAGCAAGAGAATAAATTATCCACCACCAAACAGATATATATATTTAGCAGAGATCAACGAATATAGTATAAAGGAATATAATGTCAGACACACCATCCATTTACAAGTCCATTCTAGGTCTGAACGAAACGGGAGGCACCTTATTCCTCCCCCATATGTCCAATACATGGGAGAGGCCCTCGCATATCCATACAATTAACAAGTACGTCCAGACGGCTACCACTTTAGACCCTTCAAGGTAGCTACTCCAATCATGAACATTAGTAGCACCCATCCATTTGATGTGAAGATCTTCGGTCTTGCACCGTCTTCAATCTCTTCAACTTATCGCCGAACTAGATATTCAGAATGGATATAAACCCGGCCTTCCCGAATAACCCGTGTATCTTATAATCAAGTGCTATAACAACACATTATATGCTTCATTCCAATTCTAAATATTCTTTTATTCAAATATTCATATCCTTTGGGAAAGGTTCCCATTAATTTTATCAAAGATAAATTCTTTTAAATTTATTCTTTAATCTTATCTTTTTAACTGGGCTAAAGAACCAATATTATTTAAACACCGTTCACGATAAACCCAAAATCACATTCCGTTCCATCAGTTTCTAACCATGAATTAGTAAGAGAACAATTCCCTAAGCATTAACCCGAAGGCCGAAACCAACATCAGATCAATACCCAGGAAACCTTTCAACTTAGCTAATTGCCAGCTAGTTTCTAATTCCCTTAATTCCATTGGGTTTAATAATAGTATTTTTAAAGATACCATTCACGACAAACCCAAAATCCCATTTCCATTGTTAATCAGGTTAAAGAACATGTGTTACTTAAAACACCGTTCACGATAAACCCAAAATCCAATTTGATATCAAATATAAGGCTCTAAATAGAAAATATATCAGCTTATATTCCATATAAAATTCTTAAACCAAAAAATATCGTATTGGAATAACGATATATATATATCTTCCAAATTCGTCCACAATATCCGTATAATCACGAAATCCAATATCGAAATATTCCAAAGATAATTTCGTTTCAAATTCATTTCCAATTTATTCGTTGAAAAATTCTGGTTATTTTAAAACCATTTCCAAGTCTAATATATTTATTTAAAAATAAATAATTTATGCTAGTTAATAAATAGTTCATTTCGATAAAAATATATTTTTATCTTTTCAAAACTAGAAATTTTCACGTAAAATCTTTCCAAGTCATTTATTATGATTTTACATAATTTTTTCCATATTTTTAATAATTTTATTATCGCCTACACAGTCGGTTTCCAATAACGGCCACCGAACTGCATCCATAACGACCTTTTCTGAAATTGATTTGGACATATCTCCAAATAAAACCGTTATATTTCAAATATCTTGTATTCATTAGAAATCTCTTTTCGATACGAACCCAACGGTTCTGGTTTTAGGAGAATCCGATGGTCGGATCTCCCATAACGTCCATTTGAAGTTAATGGTCGAAATTCGCGAACTGCCGCTGCGCGGCGCGTTCTATTCAGGCCATTATAATATATATACTATATATTTCATCGATTCCATTTAAAATGAATTATATAAATCGTTTTAAATTCGTTACAAAACGATTTCAACTTCCATTTCAAATTCAAATGAAAATTGAATATTTAAATATAAATTCGTTTTAAATTCATTTCAAATCGATTTCAATTCTATTTCAATTCGTTCTTAATTCATTTTAAAACTATTTCAATTCTATTTCAATTCATTTCGAATTCATTTTAAATTGATTTCAATTTAATTCCATTTCCATCTGTTTTGAATTCATTTCAAATCGATTTCAATTCTATTCGACTTCTATTCAATTTAATTCGAATTTCAAATTCATTTCAATTTAATTCGAATTTCAAATTCATTTCAATTTAATTCGAATTTCAAATTAATTTAAATTTAATTCGAATTTCAAATTCATTTCAAAATATCAGATTTTGAAATCACTTTTCAATATTCATTACAAAATGGATAAAATCGACCAAATTTCCGTTTGCGTTGAAATGGCGTTTAACTACTTAACACAGCTTCACATTTCAATATTTTTTGAATATTATTTTAAAATATTCGTTAGTTCTGAACTGAAATCATACTCAATCAATTTATATGGATTTCAACATCACATGTATATAACAATAATGATAAGCCATCATTAAAAATTCAAACAACATCCAGAGTGCTTTCTACAACTGTATAAGCATTAAAATGAATAAATAACGCTTATACAGTCTGTGAACCCATCGATTGACATACCGCTAACTATCGGGATCAGTGTATGTCAAATATTATCCCAATACCCGTGTGGGATTTTCAAACAACAAATATTGTTTATTATTTATGCAGTTGGGCGATGTGTAAAATTTATCGTCCCAATCCATATAAGATAAATCAGTGTAAACAAACAAACCGTCCGGTTTGTAAAGGAATATTTATTTCAACGCATCACTACTTTATACAGTTCATATATCCAATAAAAATGATATTTTTACTATTTATATATTTTATACTGTTCATTTCACATCACAATCAATTTTCACACAGAATACAATCAAACAAACAAGTCATCCGTGGTCTGTGGACGACGGGGAGCAGTTCATATATGCAGTTATACAACAAATAATTGTACAAAAATTATTTTAGTGAGAAATTCTCACATTAGGGTTCCACTCCTCCTATTTTATTTCTGAACAGCTGGGATTTGCCCAAAATTCAACGTAGTCTTTTCCACGCAATTCATATTGAAAATCACATTCTCAATAGGATGTTTATATATTTTTTATCTAACTAATAATCATATTTTTACAATTCAGTTTTCTATATATAAAATCGCTTCTTTATATTTCTAAAAATCGAATCTTTATATTTCTACCTACATATAAAGGATCTTATTTTTATAGTGCTCTTCATACAATAAAACTCTAATTTTTTT
The DNA here is from genome assembly GCA_030737875.1 of Allium sativum. Taxonomy (NCBI): domain Eukaryota; kingdom Viridiplantae; phylum Streptophyta; class Magnoliopsida; order Asparagales; family Amaryllidaceae; genus Allium; species Allium sativum. The sequence goes on from JASFAX010000054.1 coordinate 2,211,075, forward strand.
CGCTACTTCATATTGATAAAAAATCATATTTTTATCTCGCTACTCTATAAATAAAAATCACATTTTTATTCTATTTTATAATATATAAAAATCCGATCTTTACACCGTTAAAAATCTAATCTTTCTTTGATTAAAAATCTTATCTTTCCTTGATAATAAAATAAATCAAATCAAATCTTTTTTTATTTCTATAAATATAATATTTCTTTATATACCTAAAAATGTATTCTTTTCTATATAAATCAAATTTTAATCACCGTAAAAATCTAAACTTTCTTGCTGTTAGACCCAAATGTGGTTCTAACACCCAAATTGATTAGAAACAAGATAAAGTAAAGCAGAAATAAAAAAGAACACACAAGATTTATAGTGGTTCGGCGAAGAAATGCCTACGTCCACTTAGTTTTCACTATATTCAGTAATTCAGTTACAAATGCAATGTAAGATTCGCTCACAACTCACTTTTGTTCACTCAAATGATTAAAACAAGAAATGAAAGATGGTTTGGATTTTCCGGGAGTAAAGGAATTTGGACGATGGAGGTACTTGGATTCTCAAAAAGTGCTCAAAAAGATCCTTCTCTTTGTCTCCAGATGGGGTATTTATAGGTGTGAATTTGCCTGAGATTCAATCCGGGTCGGAACACGTGTCATCCATCGCACTCTCTTCGGGTTCGGATGGACTATCAAGCTGACAACACATCAAAGAGACGGACGTTAGGGGTAGGAATTAGTCATATCCGGTCCGGTTCTTCAGGCGATTTCATAGGAGATTTTCCTGGATCATGGGTGCGGGTCGGAGACGTGCAGGCTGGGGGTTCGGATCGGAATACCCGATCCGAACCGGAGTAGCGTGGACGTCTCTCCTTCTCTAATCATACTCCGCTCCGTTCCAGCGTCGTGGCAAGCAGATGGCTTTCCGATCCACTTGAGATTTATTGACCTTCCGATCCGATCAGATATGCTTTGCCAATTTATCCAGTAAGAGACATCCGATCCGAACAGAGAATTCTACCCGATCCGAACCGATATGCTGCTATCAATCTGAATTGTGGTGTTTCCTTCCGATCCGAACCGGAGTCTTATAACTTGAAATACTCTTCAACGGTTGGTTTCTTGACTTTGTGTTGCCTAGTTCACAAAGTAGGCTAACATTTTGCCCCCTCAAAGGATGCTTTCGTTGTACAAAGCGTGCTTTGATGTCGTTTAACCAGAATTGTCAAGAGTAATGCACGGATTTCTGTTCGGTTCGGCGTCCGACCCGAACACATTTTCTTCATTTCTGAGCAGATTTGGGAACTTATCTCGCCATGTAATGCTTCTTGCAGGTATGCTCCTCCTTTACTCTCCTTCTCTTCAATTCGAGTCGGATGCTAAATCAACGTGTGAAGTTTCCACTCGGTTCGGATTCCGATCCGAAGCGTATTCGTGGATTTATTTCTTAAACATTGGGCCTTCAGAGAGAGTTGTGCTACTGGGCTTCCACTCCGGTCCGATCGGGCGAGACAAAATAGGGAGACGAGGAGTCAACTCCATTCTTTATATAAACCCATCACCGTCTTCATTTCTTCCTTCTTCGTTTCTATTGCCGCTCGGACCTAAGCATTGAAAACTTCAGAAACTCAAATATTCCGAAACTATCCCTCGTAGATTTCTTAACTCGAACACGTAGGTAGCTCTTTAATCTCGAATAGCTTCATAGTAATTGCTCTTGATTTCAATTTTTGTTGGATTGGGATGGTTTAGCCACAAGCTTCGATTGAACTCCACATTGTTACTGGTGGACGCGCCGTCGCTTCGAGGCGTTGCGAAGCTGGAGAGGGCAAATTTCTGCCCTTGACGATAACTTAGGTGATAATATGGACCCGTTTGTGAGAAAGGGGGGAAAGAAGAAGAAGACGAGGAGCGTGGTGACCAACTGAAGTCGGTTCGGGTAGAAGACGGAGGAACAGAAAGGAAGAAGTAGGATAAGGGGTCGGTCCGAGTTACAAACTTTAGAAAGACAGGGAGGACAGAAAACGTCGGTTCGGGTCGGAGAAGTGAAGGTTGAAGTAAATGGATCGGTTGAGTGGTGCTAATTCGGTTCGGATCGGGCCATCCGATCCGATCAGATCAGTCCTGCTTCCGAACCCATTGCTTCCCTTGTCTTGAACTGGCCCTGCTCTAATGCCGCATCCGAACCGACTACTATCTGTGTTTGTATTGAGCCAGCCATCATACGTATATCCGAACCGAACCGAACATATCAAACTTGGCACATAAAGACTACCCAATTAATTCAACTAACGCTTACTCTAGACGAATATGCTTCGCGAACAGTTAGGATAGTGCCTTGCGAACATAAACGAGAATCAAGGACAACTCTGACTATTACTTTCTCTTTAAAGCTTCGTCTTGCATTGCTGTACTTCTATTTTGTATTTCCCACATTTGTTGCAAACACTTTAGTTCACACACATACACAAAAAAGGGGACACGGGATAATTCACTCTAATCCGTGCTATTGCTTCTTCAATAGTTCCACGACAATGAGGCCCAGACGCTCTTCTCGTTTAGCTGAGAGGAAAGAAGCTCCAGAAACTTCCAACAAAACCACTCTCGAGGATATATCTTCTTCATCTGACCCAGAATGGGACAGCGAGGGTCCGGATTACGGAGTTGGTCATCGGGAAAGCGATGAAATGTCTTCAGAAAATGAAGTTTCCCTAGGCTTTGAGGAGGAAGGAGGGGTTGGTGACCATCGAGCACCCGATGAATTTGACTCAGCCATTATATTGGAGTCACCTCCAGATTCCGTAGAATCGACAATTGACAATGACCGGCTCATTAGAATTTGCTTGAAGTATGGAATAATGAAAAGGGACACTCTAGTGCCCTCACGCTCTGATCATCCCCACAACCCTCCAGAAGGATATATGACGGTTACTCGATTGATGTGCATGGTTGGCGCTATTCCTCCATTCTCGCCTTTCATCGTCGACTTCTTAAGACAAATGCGGATTGCCCCCATGCAGCTGCATCCCAATTCATATGCCTATCTGCATACCTTATTCATAGCATATCGTGAAATTCTAGGCGTGGAGCTTACGTTTGACGATGTTCATTTCTTCTATAATTTCAAACATCGGACTAGAGAAACCCCTTCTTTCTGTTACTTTGAGTCGGTCCCAAAGAGGAAGATAATCTCTACGCCGTTTAGCAGCAAAGCTGGAGATTCCAGACTAGAGTGGTTCTATATAAAGCAACCGTCTGGATGCGCCAGAAGATGGACAAAATCAAGTAAAGCACTGACTTTCTGACCATGGACTCCATACACTTGAATCACCACCCTGACCTGTTTTCCTTTTTATTTGCAGTCGACAATCCCAAACAGGTATCAGACCAAGCGTTCTTTGATCGAATGCACCGTCTCCTCAATGGCGACCAAAAATTCCTTACTATTGACGAGGTTCTTAAAGATGAGTACCTTCATTTTCACGGGCTGCTATCCGTTTTCCGTAGCATCGGTCATGGGACGGTCCCTTATGCATATATTCCTCCAGTGGAAACAGTTCCTGAAATAGGAGAAGGCTCGGGAATTCCTGCAGCTTCTCTTCAAACTTCACCCTCTCCCTCTTCCACTCAAGATGATGAACTGGCTAATCTGGCCAAAAAACATCGTGAAGGGTATATTGCCCCCGAGGAAACTACCTCGGTAGACAAATCAAAATCTCCCCAAGGGTCGCCACTTCACGCTTCCGAAGGGGATGTTCCTAGCACCGACGAGCACATATTTCAGGGCTTGGGGGATCTCCCCTTACCTGAGACTATATATACTTCAGAAGATTTCAGAAAGGACCCTTTAGTCTTCACTTCTTCTGAAGAGACTACTCCTGCTAAGGCCAAAGAGCCTGCCCGCACCAGTCTAGCTTCAGACTCGGGTTGGTTGGGGGGACACACACACCACATAGGATGCACTTTGCACCGTAGCACTAGCATTCATTGCACTTCTTTTTCCATGGATCCGTCGATTCTAAAATTCGTTTACTTTATCGTGCAGGTACAATGTCTCGATCCTCTTATGACATAAGAAAGCTTCGCCGCAGCATGTCCAATCCTCCTCAGGACGCCGAGTATAATCGCCGGGATGACCGCGGTAGGGAGGAAAGAAGACCCTATGATCCTTATCGATCTCGATCCTCACGCTCCCGCTCACCAGTTCGACCGGAACAAGAAAAATACAAAAGCTATCAAGGTCGTAGGGAGGAGGATAGACCACAATCTAGGGATTCCACTTCCTCCCATGAAAAGCGGAGTAGAGAGAAAACTCCTCCAAAGGAAACTGGGTCTAGAAGTAAGCAAAAAGTCCCTGCTACTAAGCGACCTCGGACAGACAAGGGTTCTACAGAATCTTCTTCAGGAAGGGACACTGAACTAACAATCCTCGCCCCTCCTCCACCAGATGCGGGAACCGCCGTAAGGCTGGCATATTTAAAAGAGCAATTTCCCGAGCACTATTTCGAGACTCTGACCTTTCTACCTTCCCTTGAACCTATTTCTTCTAATTGGGCAGAGGAGGCCAGAGCAAAGATTGATTTGGTGGAAAAACAATATACCGAAATGTTCAAGTATTCCCGCACTCTTTCTAGAATCATCCGCACGTTAATGACAAATGCTGACTCAATGCACAAAACTGCAGAGGAAGATGCTAAGGCCCTAAAAACCTTAGGAAAAAATTTAGAAGATACTCAAGCTCAACTAGCTATCGCTCAGAAGAACGCTTCTAACTTCAAACAACAGTTTGAGGACATGCAAAAGCGCTATCATGATTTGCTAGAATCCCACACTCAGGAACGTTCCGAGTTGAAGAAGCAAGCTGATGAAGCCAAATCAGGGGCTGCTAAGACACGTCTCGCTTATGCTGAGCTCGAGCAGAAAAACGCCGAGTTAGCGAAAAGGAGTGCTGAGTTAGAAAAGAAAAACGCTGACTTGGCTTCAAAATTGTTAGAGGCGGAAAACAGGGCTGCTCTGGCTGAAGGCAATGTGGAATGCGCTATTAAATCTGCGGAGGAAACCCGCAAACAATTATCAGAGGCGGAGGCCGAAATTCAGGGTTTCGGCGAGCTAATGATCGAATTCTTCGCGCACATTATTCGTCGTCGAAACATTTCCTGGATCGAGGACTATCCATCCACTTTAGTTCATGTGTGGAATCAAATCGTCGAGTGGGAAAAAGAAGAGCTTAAAGTTGATTCCCTTGATGAAGATAAGCTGATGGAGAAATATTTGAGAGACGACGAGCCGGAGCGTCTAGCTGAAGGGCGCCGCCTAATTGCTGAGGCCATGGAAGAAGAGATGCGGAAGTCCAAACAAAAAACCATTCCTGAAGCTGGTTCCTCTTCTTCTGCTCCTGTAACTCCTGAAGTAGAAGGGTATGATCCCGAAAACCCGGGAATTCCCCGATCAACTTTACTATCTCCCATTCCTGAAATAACTCCAGAGGTAGTAGTCACCCCCGCTGAAAAGTCTTCAGAAGGTATCCCTATCTTTTCTCCTCAATTTGTCAAGGCTACTACTACCTTTGGCTACATAACCGAACGTTCGATGAGAAATCCTTTGCTCTCGCCTGAGTTGATAACCAATGTTTCTCATTTTGTAGGCGTTGAATCATCCACGAAGACAGATGTAGCTCAAGGAGCTACCGCTGGGACACAACCCGCTGACAGGGTCAAAGAAGGGGAAGACAAAGCTGCTTCAACATCCCTGGGGGAAAGAAGTGAGCCAACTAAGGTCACTACTCCCCATGATGAAGAAATGATTGCAGCCTTAAAAGACGACGGAGGAGACGAGGGGCATGATGAGGAACCGGAGGTTACAATAACCGGGGAGTCAAAAAGCGCTGATGACGTTACCTTGGCGGCCATGAAGGCTGATCAGGACAAGCGCTTGCAATTAAAGGCTGAAGAATTAGACCCTAAGGTTCTCAAGCCCCTCGCAGTGGTGGATGCAGGTTCAAGGTTAGTTGTTAAGCTCTCAACTAGATCTATTACCGAAGAACTTGCTAAAAAATCTTCTCTTGATTCCAGTGCCCCGCCCTCCGGGAAGAAGTCTGCTGGCTCCAGTACTACATCTTCAGGGAAAAAGAAATCAAAGCGGATCTTGACTGAAGCCGAGAAGGAAGCAAAAGATGCGGTAAAAGCTGCCAAAAAATCGAAGGCTCATCCCAAACTCAAATAGTGGGTTCCCCTGTATCTTTTTAGCATCTTTATAAACCAATAAGTGCTGCTACACCAGCAGCTTCCGCACTTTCTTTTTCAGTTATTTCCCTGTACAAATTCATTCATTTGTAAATAAAAATAATTCACTTTTTGCCATGTTTATTTGTTAGCAGTTCTGCACCTATGTAAAAATGCATATCTATAGTTATGAAACAAAGTTGTGAAGAGGGGAGTTATGTGTATGTGTATGTGTCCCCAGTCAGTCTCCACAAGTTATTCAATGCTTAACCATGCAATCTGAACGCTCCCGATTTTCTAACGGGATAGCATTTCCTGTGTCATCAATATCTGTTGTTTTTCCTGGCATTTCTTTTATACTCTTTCTCATTCTCTTGAGAGTTAGAGTTCGAGTTCAGTTATTTGTTCATTCCCCGGTCGTTCAACGGGAAAAGATTTCTTTCTCGGCGCTCGGTCGGAGACGCCTTTATACTCTCTTTCTCTCTGGAAAGTTAGAGTTCGGAGTTGAACCTCTTTCTCAGCGCTCAGTCGGAGACACTTTTATACTCTCTCTCTTTCTCTGGAGAGTTAGAGTTCAGAATAGAATTTCTTTTTCAGCGCTCAGTCTGAGACGCTTTTATACTCTCTCTCTTTCTCTGGAGAGCTAGAGTTAAGAATGTCGTTTTCTCATTCTTTTATGTCTTATTGCACAAATAATCATTGTGCTTCTTTTTATGCCCAAACTGTTTCAACCTTTTTAGGCTCTAAGTTATCCTGTATTTTATAATCACAACAGAACAACTAACGAATGTAAATGCATAAAAGTAAATAACACACAATATTTTTATAGTGGTTCAGCTAAGTCATAGCCTACATCCACTTTATAGTCCTTTATTCATATCGTCATATTTTCCAAAGGCAAGTCATGCCTTATTACAGAGTTTACAGGAAGAACAGCAAAAAGTATAGCATTTCTAATCCAAATATCGCATTAAGTGTTGGGCATTCCATGCTCGAGGGACTTCTTCGCCATCTACGGTCGTTAACTTGAATGTTCCTTTATCAAGTTTCCGTTGGATGACAAAGGGTCCTTCCCATTTTGGGCCGAGGTGAGGAAGAGATGGAAAAACTCTCTTTAGCACCAAATCCCCTGGTTCAAAGTCTCTGAGGCGAACGTTTTTGTCATAATAGCGTGCCATCTGACGCCGATGCCTTGCTGCACGCAAGTCTGCTTCGTCCCTTTTCTCTTCGACCTCATCAAGAGACTCAAGTAGAAGTGCCCGATTCGTCATCGGGTCATAATACGTAACCCTGTGGGAAGGAACTTCCAGTTCAACTGGAATTACTGCTTCTGAGCCAAAGGAGAGAGAGAAAGGGGTATGACCGGTAGCCGTTTTAAACGTTGTTCGATATGCCCACAAAGCTAAGGGCAATTCATCAACCCATTTTGCCTTTGCACGCTCCAACCGTTTCTTGAGGATGGATTTTATAACTTTGTTTACCGCTTCTACTTGCCCATTCGATTGTGGATAGGCGACTGCAGTATATCGCTTGTCTATCTTATATTTCTGGCAAAAATTTCTGAACTCAGAGCTATCAAACTGGGTTCCGTTGTCAGTTATAATCGTCCTTGGGATCCCGAACCGGCATATAATATTTCTGACCACAAAACTTATCACTTTTCTTGCTGTGATCTTGGTTAAATGCTCAGCTTCCACCCATTTCGTGAAATAATCCATGGCTACTATGGCATACTTAGCCCCTCCTTTAGCAATTGGCAAAACTCCAATGATATCGATTCCCCATGTGGCAAATGGCCAAGGACTCGCCATCGATTTAAGCTGGGTTGACGGTGCCCTGGGGATTTTGGCGAATCTCTGGCACTTATCGCAGCGTCGTGAATAATCAGCTGCATCCTTGTTGATCGTAGGCCAGAAGTATCCATACCGCAATATTTTCTTTGCTAAAGTTTGACCTCCTGTATGATCTCCACACTCACCTTCGTGCACTTCTCTCAGTACACGTTTGATGTCGTCGTGTGCGATACATCGTAACAGGGGCATAGAAAATCCTTGTCTATAGAGGGTATCGTCTTGCATAACATATCTGGCAGCTTTGCGAACTACAGCTCTTTTCTCACTTTTCTTCGATGGGAGTGTCCCATTCTTAAGAAAACTCTTGATTGGAGTCATCCATGACTCCTTCTCTGGTTCCGCTTCAAGAACGAATTCAATTTCCATTGACTCAAAGCTTGGCGATTCCAATGTTTCAATTGGAATTATCTCAGTCCCTTCTGGATTGTCAGAACTAGCCAGTTTTGCCAGTCTATCCGCTTTCTGGTTTTCAATTCTGGGAATATGTGTTATGTTGTACCGTTCTAAGCTACTTAATAGCTCTTTCACTTTCTTGAGGTAAGCGACAAGTCGAGGTCCTCGAGCCGCGAACTCCTCTCGCACTTGACAAACAACAATCTTAGAGTCACAAAATATGTCCATCACTTTTACTCCGAGGTCTTTAGCGAGTTTCAGCCCGGCAATCAGGGCTTCATACTCAGAGTCATTGTTTGTTGCCGAAAATTCTAATCGCAGGGCGTAATATAACGACCGTCCCTCCGGAGTGACTAAGACAATTCCAGCTCCGGATCTTCGGTCATTTTTAGCTCCATCTGTATATAGTTTCCACGGATTCATCTCTAGCTTATCCTCAGATTTAACCACTCGATCATTGATTATTTCTTCCTCTGGAATGGTGAACTCCGCAATAAAGTCTGCTAGAGCTTGCCCCCTGATTGACTTTCGTGGTTGAAAATTCAAATCAAACTGGCTTAGTTCTATGTTCCATTTAATCAACCTTCCCGATGCTTCGGGTCTCTGCAACACCTGTCTTAACGGCTGATCGGTGTATATGGTTATTGGATGGGCTTGGAAGTAGTGACGAAGTTTTCGGGATGCAATCAGGAGGCTGTAAGCAAGCTTCTCGATCTTTGGGTAGTTGCGCTCTGCCGCTGCCAATTTCTTACTCACATAGTATACTGGCCTTTGTACTTTGTCTTCTTCTCGAACCAGAGCTGTGCTGACAGCGTGGGCCGAGACTGCTAGATAAACAAAAAGTTCTTCGTGATCTACGGGCTTTGACAAGATTGGCGGTTTCTCTAACAGCTCCAACAGATTTTGGAAGGCCTCGACACAATCGGGAGTCCACTGGAAGTTCTTCTTTCACCTTTTTATCAAATCAAAAAAGGGAACACATTTATCGGTGGCTTTAGAGATGAACCTACTCAACGCCGCTACCTTTCCTGCCAGACTTTGGACGTCTTTAATTCTTCTTGGTTCCTCGATATTTCTAATCGCCGCTATCTGGCTAGGGTTGATCTCAATTCCTCGGGAACTCACAATGAAGCCAAGGAACTTTCCCGACGCCACTCCAAATGAACATTTTAAAGGATTCAATTTCATACGGTATTTTCGCAAGATACCAAACATTTCCGCTAAGTCTTGCGTATGATTGGAAGACTGCTTTGATTTAACAAGCATATCGTCCACATAAACTTCCATAGTTTTTCCTATTTGATCATAAAACATTCTATTTACCAACCGCTGATATGTAGCTCCAGCGTTTTTTAATCCGAACGGCATTACAACATAACAATATAACCCCAAATTCGTTATGAAACTTGTATGCTCTTGGTCTGGTACATGCATAGGAATTTGGTTGTATCCAGAGTATGCATCCATGAAAGAGAGAAGTTCATGACCTGCTGTCGAGTCTACAAGCTGGTCAATCCTGGGAAGTGGGAAACTATCTTTCGGGCAAGCCTTATTTAAATCTGAAAAGTCAATACAAGTTCGCCATTTTCCGTTTGGCTTCTTTACCAGGACGGGATTCAATATCCAGTCGGGATAGGTCGAATCTCGAATAAATCCATTTTGCTTCAATTTCTCTACTTCCTCTTTGAGGGCAGCCGACCTCTCTGGGCCCAGCGTGCGTCTCTTTTGCTTCACAGGCGGATGCTTCGGATTTACATTCAATTTGTGACTGATAATGGAAGGCGATATCCCACACATGTCAGCATGGGTCCAGGCGAACACATCTAAGTTCGCCTTCAAGAAGTCCGTCAGCTCTTCAGCACGACGTGGATCCAATTGGGAACCGATCTTCAAGACTTTCGTCGGATCAGCTTTATCAACAGGGATCTCCACTGTCGTTTCATTAGGAGTTGCATTCCTAGCCTCTGGTTCCTCGTCTTTTCTAGGATCCAGGTCTTCAGGTGTTCCTTTGGGAAACTCCTTTGGGGTCAATTTCTCTAATTGCTATGCCGAGTCCCCCTTTGAGGGAGACGGGGCATCCTTACTCTCTGCATTAACTCCTTTCATCAACATCTTCAGTTCGGCCACATAGCAGGCCCGTCCAGAAACCTGATCCCCTCTTATTACTCCAGTCCCGGCTTCGGTTGGGAACTTTAGTAACAAGCACCAAGGGGCGATACAAACTCTAAATTCAGCGAGGGCAGGTCTCCCTAAAAATGCGTTATATGGCGAATCTACGTCCAATACTACGAACTGAAGCATTCGCACTCTCCTACGTTCTCCTTGCCCTAGGGTCACGGGCAATTCTATATATCCCATGGGAGCTGTCGTCGCTCCGTTGAAGCCTCTAATCCATCCTTCACAAGGTTTCAGATCTTCGGGCTCAAGCTTCATCTGATCAAATGACTTCTTGAACAAAATATTAACGGAACTTCCGTTGTCTACTAATACCTTATGGACCAAGGCCGGCCCAATGGTGGTAGTAATAACCAACGGATCATTGGTGGGAGATTGTATCCCCGTGTTGTCTCGGCTGCGAAACACCACGTCATCGAACATGGTTTTTTGTTGTTTTATAGGGGTGACATCTTCCAAATCGTCACCTTCATTCACATCTAGATGCTTGGCAGCATTCACATATTGGTCCATTGACCTAAAACTTCGGATCGCCGGGTGTGGTCCACCTACTATGGAGTTGATGACAATCCCTTTACCTTGCTGCTGCGCGGTAGGCTTAGGAGCAGGTAGGATCTGTTTTGGAGCCTGCTCTCCTTGCCCCCTGTCCCTCGGGGCAACCTTGTACTCATCCAACTTTCCTTCACGCAGCAACTTTTCAATTACATCCCTCAAATGCCGACACTCATTGGTCGAATGTCCATGTGTTCCGTGAAACAAGCAAAATTTCCCTGTCGCCATTTCTTTCTCGGTCGAATCACGAGGTGGCGGTCTTTTGTACTGCAACACATTGTACGTATCCAGGTAAATATTTTCCAGGGTGTCATTCAATGGTGTATAGTCCTCGTAATTCTGGAATCGGGGCCTTTTGTTAGGGTCGCTTCCCCTATTCCTGTTTCTCCTGTTACCGTTCGAATTACGGTTGTTGTTGTTTCCCCCATTTCCAGTATTGCTGTTTCCACCCTTATTTCCTACATTTACTTCAACCTTGCCGGAACTTTCCCCAGACTGCTTCACGGCAATATTACTCTGCACATTCTCCTTTGAAGCTGTCTCAGACTTTCTTTTCCGGTTTGCCCGGGCCTCCTCTCGTCTTAGATAAATATCGGCTTTTTCGTAGAATATCGCCCTTGTGGAGGGTGTCTTCCCAGAAAGGTAGTCTCCAAACTCAGATTCAGGATCGACTCCTTCCTTCAATGCCATCAGAATAGTGGGCTCATGCGGGTCACTGACCTCGGTTACAGCTTGGTTAAAACGATCTAAATATGCCCTTAAAGACTCTCCTGGTGCCTGTTTGATCCTCGACAATTCAATAACACTCTTGGACTTGCGGGCATGTAGTCGAAACTGGTTCATGAAACGCTCACTTAGTTCTTTGTAATTAGAAATTGAACGAGGAGGAAGCCGGGTAAACCAGAACAATGCCACATCTTCCAGGTAGATTGGGAATGCTTTGCACTTTACTTCATCAGGGGCAGCAGCGGCGTTCATAAGCCACGAATACCGCATCAAATGCTGTCCCGGATCAGTCCTTCCGTTATACTTGTCCATCTATGGCAAGTTAAAGCGTCGGGGAAACTGGAAGTCTAGGATATCGTCAGTGAACGGAGTATGGCTTCGCTCGATGCCATAGTCTTCATTTGTATAATTCCGGCTCTCGGACATAATTCGGCGAACCATTGCCTGTACATCGGCACTAGTTAGGGGCTGCTCAGGTTCCCTGGCCCTAGTGTCCGAGTTCCTTCGGGGCTCTTGCTCTGGAGATGCCCTTCTTCTTCGAGCTGCCTCTACTCGATTCCTTTCCCTGTGTTCCCGGTCGATCTCGGGAAGAGGGGATTGGAGTCTTTGCCCCCGAGTAGGGCTATCGTTTCCTAATGCTCGTGCGATATCCTCGCGAGATCCCAAAGATCCAAACGTTAGCTGCTCCACGTTCTGAGGTCGTTCGAGTGGCCTTCGCTCACGGGGCCTCTCTTCCTCGGAAGATGAAGATTGATCTACGGGGGTGTGACGAACCGGTGATGGAGTTCTCTGCCGGCGGAGCTCATTGATCTCCCGACTCATGAGCCTCATATTTTCCTGCATCATGAGATTAGTGCGCTCATGAACTCTCATAGCTTCCCTCGTGCTCTCAAGCATATCAAGCAAGCGCGAGAAATCTCCTTGAGTGATGGGAGCAGATGGATTGACCTGGTCTCCAACCCTGGCAGCTGGAATTGGAGCATTCGCGGGGACTCGAGTAGATGTTCCAGCTTCACCAAGCATCGGGTCGGATCGGAGGTAGGAAGTCGGGTCGGATCGGAGCTGGGGTGCCTGGTCGGATCGGTGTGCAGCGAGCAAGTCGGGTCGGTTCAGACTGGGGGAGTGCACTGCTTCGGAGTCTCCAACCCGGATCGGATCGGAGCTCTCCCCTTGCTGTCGGTTCGGATTTCCTGCATTGATTCTCCCTGCTGTTGAACTCTGCCCCCGAGACCTTGTTACAACAGCATGTTGCTGATCTTCGCCAGCTCCATTTCCTTGAACAGACTGAACTTCTTTGCCTTTTCCTTTGGCCATGAGTCTTCAACAATTACTTCAACGAATGCAAGAAAGCGGAGAAACTTAAGGATTCACTTCTTTGAACTCAACGGTCCAAAAAGTAGAAAGAGATCCCGAAAAAAAAAGGATTTAGATGAGGATTCTCAGTGAAAGCACCAAAATGTTAGACCCAAATGTGGTTCTAACACCCAAATTGATTAGAAACAAGATAAAGTAAAGCAGAAATAAAAAAGAACACACAAGATTTATAGTGGTTCGGCGAAGAAATGCCTACGTCCACTTAGTTTTCACTATATTCAGTAAATCAGTTACAAATGCAATGTAAGATTCGCTCACAACTCACTTTTGTTCACTCAAATGATTAAAACAAGAAATGAAAGATGGTTTGGATTTTCCGGGAGTAAAGGAATTTGGACGATGGAGGTACTTGGATTCTCAAAAAGTGCTCAAAAAGATCCTTCTCTTTGTCTCCAGATGGGGTATTTATAGGTGTGAATTTGCCTGAGATTCAATCCGGGTCGGAACACGTGTCATCCATCGCACTCTCTTCGGGTTCGGATGGACTATCAAGCTGACAACACATCAAAGAGACGGACGTTAGGGGTAGGAATTAGTCATATCCGGTCCGGTTCTTCAGGCGATTTCATAGGAGATTTTCCTGGATCATGGGTGCGGGTCGGAGACGTGCAGGCTGGGGGTTCGGATCGGAATACCCGATCCGAACCGGAGTAGCGTGGACGTCTCTCCTTCTCTAATCATACTCCGCTCCGTTCCAGCGTCGTGGCAAGCAGATGGCTTTCCGATCCACTTGAGATTTATTGACCTTCCGATCCGATCAGATATGCTTTGCCAATTTATCCAGTAAGAGACATCCGATCCGAACAGAGAATTCTACCCGATCCGAACCGATATGCTGCTATCAATCTGAATTGTGGTGTTTCCTTCCGATCCGAACCGGAGTCTTATAACTTGAAATACTCTTCAACGGTTGGTTTCTTGACTTTGTGTTGCCTAGTTCACAAAGTAGGCTAACACTTGCTATAAACATCTAAACTTTAACCGCTATAGAAATATACTCTTTAAAAAAGAAAGAAATAATAATAAAAATAAAGGAACTCACAGCGAAAGGGGGGGTGGTCGAAGATCGGCCGGGGAGGTGGAAGGAGGGTATGGAGGAATGGTGGGATGGCTGGGGGTTTCTGGTGCACGTAGGGGAGGGATGCAGTGCTAGGTCAAAATCGAAGAGGTGGGCACGAACGAGATTGGAGAGGGAGGAGGAGAGGAGGAAGGTGGGCGCCGTCGATTGCCTTCGGTGGCCGGTGGATAGGGGCACGTCGAGATGTTTTTTTTTTCTTTTTGGTTTTTTTCCTGAAAGGACTTTGAACGGGGAGGGGTTGACCAAGGGGAAGGAGAATAAAGGGAGGAGGGTGTTTTTATAATTTATTTAATTTTTTAATTATTAAATTATCCATAAAGGTAATTTTTATTTTGACCCCCAAACGAGACCCACTGACTGTCGTCCATAACTAATTACCCCCATTCCGAACACGATGGGATATGTTTCGCAAGCCAATTCCATCATTTCGATCAGTTTTCATTTAAATTAACATTTAAATCAATATACTGAATTTTAAACGTACATTTCAAATTACTGAGGCTACATACTAACGCTGAAAATTCCAGAAAAATATTTTCTAGATTCGTATTGACGATACAGTCCTAACAAAACTAATTTCGTCAAATTTGGAGACCGTTTGAAAAATGGTCATTTTCTGGTCGATCCAAATTGACTGAAACTAGCAAAACACGTATTATTTCGCCATGCTCACATATTAACCCCAAAAATTATGAATTTTGGAATCTAGCAATTATCCCGGATCTAACAAAAGTGGTTTCGTCGAAAACGGAGGTCGTTTACAAAATTTTCATTTTTAAGGGCCAAAATTCCATAGCGACTATTTTGAATTTTCAACTGGGCATAACTTTTTATTCCCGCTATGAAATTTCAATTTTTCGGATTCGTTGGAAAGATATTCTCAAATAGATTCTAATATTTTTAGTTTCACTAATATCTGGTTTATTTTGAATCCTGTGCATTCAATTGAAATTTGAAATCGAAACTTCTTGCTACCGCGCCATTTTCAATTCCTTTTATAATTAAAAATAAATAATTATATTCTAACTTCGATTTAAATAAATTTACATGTTCAAATTATATTAAAAATAAATTTTTTGTCATAATTATTTAAAATAAATCACTTTAAATATTCAAAATTGCCAAAATAAAATTTTTAAATTGGTTCGGATTTCTCGGGTTGTTACAGTCATGGAGAAGTCTTCCAATAATACAACCATCAATACCAGTCTCATTGCATGTAACTAAAGCCAAAGCGTTGTGCACCTTTTATTTTGGTTATATGCGGTAGGAGTAATTGTGGTGCTTCGACTGTATTAATGGGTTTGATTTAACTAAGGCTGCTAGCATGAATTATTCTATATTTTGAGCAAATGAATAATACTAAACAAAATTTTCATCATGCGAGCCAAGAGTTATATATACGATATAATTGATATAAGATGTCTACCTAAAAGGTTGTGCTTTGGGGCATAGCCAAAGCTTGGTCAATGCTTGACTAGGTACGGATCTTGGTACACCATTGTATATATACTGATATATATATGTGTATATATATATATATATATATATATATATAAACAAAGGGATAATAATTTGAGTAGAAACATATTTTGGTTTAAATTATACTTTTATGTTAATATAAATATTGATTTCCAAAAATTTTGTATCAAATAAATATTAAAGAATTAGTGATTATTTATTATCTACTGTTGATATTAAATAATAAATAACTCCAATCATTTAAATTAATCCTAAAGAAGGATAAACTGAATTAAATTAAATTTTTTGACTAACACTGACATTTGAGGTCTGTCCTCGAACAAATTAAATGTAATTGTTTTACAAATATCGAAGATCTAAAATGAAAGTTGAAATGTGACTTCAACCGAATAAGATATAAATGTTATAAAATCTACTTATGCATCTCTAGTATTAGATACTAGATATAAATCACATAAATGTACTTAAAATTTATAGAAATTGCAAAATAAGTAGAAATTTGATAAAAGGACAAGAGAACTTACGATTGGAAATGAAGCAAAGGTTGTTGTATTGTCCATAAGAAGTTGCTTCTTATCTTATACACTGGCTTAATTGAATAATTAAAATATTGTTATTATGATATTCCATTTAAAATAAATGTTATTGCGAATCTTGTTTAGACAAGTATGAATTTCATTTATAATAAAAGAATAATTGTTATTCATTTTATTTAAATGAAATATCTATGGAATTTCACAAACATTTAATGATCTTTGTAAATCCTTGACATAAATACTGAGCGGGTTAAATTTAGTGATTTAAACCTAGCACACCTCTAGCATTGTCAGTTAGCCTATATAAACAAGAAAAGCATATCACAACTCCATTATGATGGAATTTTGAAATCATTTGATTTTAAATCATACAAAGAATGCAAATCTTGTTTATTAGGCAAAATAATTGAATCACCTTTCACTTTACAAAGTGAATGGGGGATAAGTATTAGGTCTTATACATAATGATGTTTATGGAGCAACTAATACATATACTTCATTATAATTACTAATGATATCATTAGATATAGATATGTGTATCTTCTAAAATACAAATCGGAATCTTTTGAAAAGTTCAAAGAATTCAAAAATGAAGTTAAAACCAAATTTGATAGAAAATAAATTATCTTCGAATAGATTGAGAGAATTTTAAGCCAATAATTTAATGACTATCCAAATGAGTTTGAAATTGTTTCACAACTCATTCCACTTAGAACACCATCCCGAAATGGTGTGTCTGAAAGGAGAAATCGCACTTATAAGATATGGTATGATCAACGATAAGTTATATAGATCTTCCAACAAATTAAATTTATAACAATTGCATTTAATCATAATAAAACGATTTTGAAGACGCCATGTAAGATATGAACTAGGAAATGTCCTAGTGTGTCTAATACGAAGATTTGTGATGAAAAGCGTTCATTAAACATCCTTTCACTGATAAGACCGGACCCAAATTAGATAATTATTTTATGGAATATCCAAAAGAAGCAAAAGGATATTATTTCTATGAATCCTTTAAGATTAAAATGTTTATTGCTCGAATTGGAATCCTTTTAAAGGAGAGTTAGTCTCTAAGACACCAATGGAATGAAATAGAATTCAAAATGTCTTGCAAACCACAAAATACCATTGAATCTTGTATAAACAAGAAATTAAGTGAGAGTGACACAATAATTCTAATGTTATATATTGATAACACATTAATTATTGTAAATAATTTTAGTTTTAAAACAAGAAATAAATACAGATTCTTTAAAAGAAAATGCTTGGGTTAAAAAGTTCATAATTGAACTTAATTCATTGTTGATCCAATGATTTACATTGCGATAAACAATGTGGCTATTGCTCAGGCATAAAACCTTAAACTCATTATTTACTCAGACATATATTTAAGAAATATAATTCTTACGTGAATTTGATCACAGAGGAAATGAACATATCCGCAAAGTTGCAAAAGTTTTAATGTGCAGACCTACTGAATTAGACTCTGCCGTTGTGGAAGTTTAGTAGTCACGCTAGTTTTATGAGTATACAATACATGAATGATTGACTCCAGTGCAAGTGGGAGATTGTTAGATTTTATGTCCTAGAGGCTATCCATTTGATGTGATTAATAAAATTGTTGATGTTATTATTTTTATTTGGAATAAAAAATATTTTTTATGTTATATTTACTGCGTAATATAAATATTAACATAATAGAAGTCCTTAGAATAATAACACGAAATTATTTAGTTCGGACAAGACTTGAACTCGAGATTATATAATATATTAAGTATTATAATTCTTAAATGTCCTTAATCAAGTTTTAATGATTATATAGGAGAACAATAAAACACTGAGACTAGTATGTTGATTGACCCACGATCACAGTTCATTGATCATTAATATATGTGATATTAATGTCAAGACATAAATACGTATTAGAGAATAATGTATTGGGCCGACCCACCGTGAGAAAAACTACATGGAATATAATTAATAGTATCATAAGTTATTCTCTTTGTGACAGTGATGTAATGGTCCTCAGACTTGAAATCATTATAATTTTATTTGAGGATATTTGTGCTTTGATATCATCAAAAGTAACTTGTAACAGAGTAAATGATAAAGGTGATTACTGGATACATCTTGAGTCGAATGAAAATTATGAATGATCTAGATGGAATTTAACCCTATGATATATTCGTAATGATATCCATAGGCCTCTTGTTTGAGTGAGACTATGAAATACATGGCCATGCTCAAACATTGATTTATTTTATATAGTCTATTCATCGATCAAGATTAACGGATTAAATTATAAAGAGGGTGATACGTTCCATGCCTTAAGTTTAATGGTGAATATATTGGCTAAAAAGGATTATATTACATTGATACACTGGTCAAAAAAAGGTTGTATCGAATTGTCAGTATTATTATAACTTTAGTTGCAACATACTGCTAGATGCCAATCAATATTTATGATTTTAAATACAATTTAAAATCATTGCCAACATTGTAATAACATATAGGGTCACACATGTGACACCCCACGTCCATTAATGTCACTCACAAAGGGAATGCATTAACTTCCAGAGCATTTTAAGTGAATATAGAACAGAAAATCACAACAAGACAAATATAAAGCAGTGCTTGAAAATTTAAATCTTTATTTATTGCAGCAGAAGGTAAATACGTTTGGTTACATCATCAAAACCAAAAACTATAGTCAAGTACAAAATATCCATCTTGACAAAATCAAAGTATATAAAAATAAAAAGCATAATCCCAACTTCAATATCCATAATAAAAGATAAGCCGAACTTCACTTCAGCAATCCAAGTACTTCAGAAAAGATCCAAGTCAAGTTCCACTAGTCTAGTCCCACCCTGAGAACCTGAGGGGGGGGAAGGAAGAAAAGAGGTGAAAAGAAAGGGGGTCAGACATAATGTCTGGCGAGTATGATAACTTTAACAATATAACTTTTAAAGTATCTAGGATAAGCTATAACTAGAAGATAAAGTATGACTGTGAAACAAATGACAGAGTCAAACAGGAGGAATAAGATAATGTTAAGTCGCGCTTCCACATACTTAAGGGTAATTACTAAGTTATACCGAACTAATACTAACTGCACCAATACTAGTCACTCTAAAAGTTGATCCCGCCTACTGAACATAAAAGATGTGATAATGGTAGTTTCGTGTAACCCTAGTTGCTGTCATAGGCGCCGCCTGCCCCTATCTCCACTAGTTGCACCTACTACCCACCCCATTTTAATTACAATATTTATAATATGGTAATTGTACTCCTAGCTGTTGTCATAGGTGCCGCCGTCTCCTATCTCCAATAGTCATACCCACTACCTTCCCCATTCGATCGGCTCCCTAACTCGTAGATACCCGTGCTGGTCCCACAGTGAGGTGTATCATTTCCCAAAGTGGAAACTCGATACAACAAAAGAAGCACGGCTTATACCTACACGATGCAACAACGTCTTACCTACCAGCCCGGGCCCACGCATGCACATAACCCCATTGGGCTTGCGTTGCCACCGCTAACCCGTTTTGGCCTCTTATAGTCAAACCCAGTAAGTGTGTCCCGTCCTCGACTTGGGTCGAGCTCACAAAGATACTTATGGGTTACTGGTTTGAAACAGGCCCCCATTACTTGTCACAAGCTTTCGACCTAAGCTTGGTCCCCACTAATACATCCCACTTAACCCCTTCTTATTCATGTCCACTTACATGATTAAATTTGGTTAAGTGTTTCTATTCGTATTTCCACATGCCATCCAAGGCACCCGCTTAACCCCCATGTCCTACTTACATGTTTATCTTGGTTAAGTGCTACTAATCGTATTTCCTCATGTCACCCACATGTCACCCACTTAACCCCCATGTCCCACTACATGTTTTCTTTGGTTACGTGTTACTTAATTTATTACTGCCGTAACCCCTGTAGGACCTCTCACATTAGGAAGGCATTTGTGGCTGCTGGATTTGCCGGCGGGTCCGGGCAGTCTTACACCACAAACGAGCCCAACTTCGTGTCCATACAACCGCTACGCATTTAATTTTTGCCTTTGACCTCTCACATTGGGCTACCATTTGTGGCTGCTGGATTTGCCGGGCGGGTCCGGACAGTCTTACACCACAAATGAGTCCAACCTCGTGTCTTAGGCATTGATTAATATACATAATCTTTTCACCCCAAATTTGGATTAATTATCCCTATTCAAATTTGTCAGTAAATTCCAAATTTACTTATGTCCATAATTTGTCACCTAAATTATGTTCGTTTATTTATGGTATATAAATTATACCAATTAACATCACCAATTAATTATATGCTTTTTTTAAGGCTTATGTCCATAATTGTTACTTAAATTATGTCCATTACTGCACATTAATTACCAACTAATGCCTTAATTAAATTTTATGCCTTTAAGGCAATTTACACTGATTTCATTATGCAAATTATACCAATTAGTGTCTCCAATTAATTATATGCCTTTTACGGCCATTACATGCCAATTCACAATATGTGTATATTTAATATTCCCCCATTATCCCCGCATCATTCGTTCGCTTAACATGATATATATATATATATATATATTTATATATATATGTATATATTAGACTAGTAAATAGTCTAACACGTAAAAGGGGAAAACATCACGAACTTGCACAACACACAAAATAGATCTAACTTGCATCTAACTTGTAATTAAGAATCACAACATAACTTGCATAGACTTTGTATTGCCAAGGGTCTAAAATCGTAGATCTAAAAGGCGTGAACTTGCATGTATGAATATAGTTTTTCACCCAAACTAGCATAGGTAATTGTCACAAACTTGCATAAACTGTGTATGTCATAGTTCCAACATAAAGGTGTAAACTTGCATAAACTATGTATGTCATAGATCCAATATAAAGGTGTAAACCAGCGTAAATTATGTATGTCATATTTCTCGACTTAAAGGTGTAAACTTGCATATGGATCTAAACGGATATAAACTTGCATATAGATCCAAAAAGATGTGGACTTGCATATGGATCTAATCATGTAAATTAAGGTCACATTTTTACATATAAACTAGCATTTGTATCTCCACAATTCACATATGAACCTATACATATTCCACCTACAACTTGCATAAGATTCATAAATTTACATATGATTTAAAATCCCAAAACTTGCATAGGATTCATATATATATATATATATATATATATATATATATATATATATATAACACATGGTTAAACATCCCAAAACTTGCATAAAATTCATATATATATATATATATATATATAACATATGATTTAACATCCCAAAACTTGCATAAGATTCATATATATAACATATGATTTAACATCCCAACACTTGCATAAAATTCATATATATAGCATATGATTTGACATCCGAAAACTTGCATAAGATTCATACATATAACATATGATTTAACATCCCAAAACTTGCATAAAATTCATTTACAAATTTACGTATAATCCACAAATGATCTTGCATGTGACTATCATCTTAATTGAATAAAATTATAATGTCATAGCATAATCAAGTTATACTTGTATGATTAAGCATAAGGAAAAATCTACTAACACAGATTAACAACTTGTTATACGTTTACATCATAAATAATACAAACTAGCAAGTCATATGAATCACAACCATATTATCATAATCCAAAGATAAGCATATCACAATTAAATTAAGAATTATCTTGTCAATGAAATCATACTCACAATGTATCGGATTAGAGATGAAGATAGTGTGTTCGTTGTTGTTTGAATCTTTGATTTGTAATTTCCTAAGCTTCAAGAAAAGATGAGCTACTCCAGCGGCATGACGACAACAGTTCCAATTTTATTTAGGTTTTAGAATGAGGCTTTGGAATGTTTATATAGGAGTTAGATTTATTTACAGCCGTCAGATCATTCTAGAATCCATCTAGGCCTTAGAAAACAAGAAATGATGTCAACAGACCAATCAGAAATCGCCACCTAAGCCCTAAAACATAAAATTTCGTCATAGTCCATTTAGGGCCGACGGGACCAATTCCAAACCTCCCGAGTCGAACCTGGGGTCGACCCAGCGGGTCTTGGGTCGACCCATAAAATAGGTCGGTTTGGTGTTTTGCCTTCCCGCTCCCGTTGTTTTGAATATATTTTTTCTTAAATTTTAGGTTGAATTTTATTTTATATATATATATATATATATTTCTATCTTCCAAATTAACCATTTTCACACTAAACCACTTTTTGAACTGCGTTCACACTAAGCCATTTTTAAGTTATTCCCTTAAAACAAAAATATGGCGCTGGCGGGGATCAAACTCTATACCCCTTATATGCAAGTCACGTGTTCCAACCAAATGAGCTACTAAGTCTTTTGCTTACAAACCTTAGAACAATGCTAAACATTTATTCTTTTCTCATTCTTTTTTTTTCATGTTTTGCTACAATATTTAATTTGGAGATATCTTTTTCATACGGAATCCAATTTACGCAAACTCGGACTCTATCTCAACCAGAATTCCGAGACGAACACAACGGCGCAACCCGTTTCCCTTAATTCTCACATCAGAGATTAATTATTCTTTAATTTAGTTGATTCAATTATTCAAAAATTCAGGGTGTTACATTCCTACTTAGATTTCGTCCTCGAAATCTTTAAGTCAAGAAGAACGTATCCTACCATCCAAACAACCATCTACTCAACCATCAAACACAGGCATCCATTGTCCTTAAAATTTTCTAATGCTATATGAACATATGCAAGAAGTGTGTGTATATGTTCCTTATCTAATGCAAAATCAGGCAGTCTACTGATTTAGTTGACCTCCTTAATGCAAATCATGATAGTGCCATGCATCCATTATGTATGCAAAAGAGTCCTAATGATACATATTAATTCTATATGCGTGCACAACCATTCATCTTAATGCAGCATCCATATGATAATACAACCATTATTCATTCATTAATTTAAATATGCACACATATTTATATGCAGTATGAAAGTGATTGAGCCGATCTAGTGCCTAATGTGTGTGTAAATGCATCCACGAGCAACCACTAGTAAACACTTGCATCCACATGCATCCATCATACATAGCATGTCTCAAACACATGTTTCAACCATAGGACTATCCTACCTAAAGGTCAAAGATACTAGCGAGAGGACATACTAAAGATAAGATAAGTATAAGGTAAGCGATAAAGGAGAAACTAAAAGACATACCCTCGAAAAAAAGGGTATAATGAACGCATCTTCTCTTCCATCTCTCAAGTAGCATTGCTCTCATCATCTCCCCATTGCACTTTGACTAGCTTGACCTCTCGATTCCTCAACTTCTAGCCCCAACAAACTTCTAAGTCCCATGAAGCGGTTATCCGCCCATCGTGCGGAAGTCCTTATATATCTTAAGAAAAAGCATATATACGCGGAGGAAGAGATTCAAAAAAGGGAAAGAGGAAGAGATTCAAAAATGGAGAATCTAAGGAAAGATATATGGCTCTTGGGGTTATGCTTTCTAAAATAAGCTTTTCTCTTGAAAATACTTTCCTTAAAACATACTTTTGAAGGTACTTCTTTATAAAGTTGTTTTTGAAAAACAACTTTTAAAAATTCATATCTGTTCGGGTAACCTTCAGCTCTGATACCACGTGTAACACCCCACATCCATTAATGTCACTCACAAAGGGAATGCATTAACTTCCATGGAGCATTTTAAGTGAATATAGAACAGAAAATCACAACAAGACAGATACAAAGCAGTACTTGAAAATTTAAAACTTTATTTATTGCAGCAGAAGGTAAATATGTTTGGTTACATCATCAAAACCAAAGACTAGAGTCAAGTATAAAATATCCATCTTGACAAAATCATAGTATATAAAAATAAAAAGCATAATCCCAACTTCAATAGCCATAATAAAAAATAAGCTGAACGTCACTTCAGCAATCCAAGTACTTCAGAAAAGATCCAAGTCAAGTTCCACTAGTGCTAGTCCCACCTTGAGAACCAGAGGGGAGGAGGAAAGAAAAGAGGCAAAAACAAAGGGGATCAGACATAAAGTCTGGCGAGTATGATAACTTTAACAATATAACTTTTAAAGTAACTAGGATAAGCTATAACTGGAAGATAAGGTATGCCTATGAAACAAATGACAAAGTCAAACAGGAGGAATATGATAATGTTAAGTCGCGCTTCCACATACTTAAGGGTAATTACTAAGTTATACCGAACTAATACTAACTGCACCAATACTAGTCACTCTAAAAGTTGATCCCGCCTACTGAACATAACAGATTTGATAATGGTAGTTTCGTGTACCCCTAATTGTTGTCATAGGCACCGCCTGCCCCTATCTCCACTAGTTGCACCTACTACCCACCCCATTTTAATTACAATATTTATAATATGGTAGTTGTACTTCTAGCTGCTGTCGTAGGTGCCGCCTGCTCCTATCTTCACTAGCCGTACCCACTACCTTCCCCATTCGATCGGCTCCCTAACTCGTAGATACCCGTGCTGGTCCCACAGTGGGGTGTATCATTTCCCAAAGTGGCAACCCGATACAACAAAAGATGCACGGCTTATACCTACACGATGCAACAACGTCTTACCTACCAGCCCGGGCCTACGCACGAACATGACCCCGTTGGGCTTGCGTTGCCATCGTTAAACCCGTTTTGGCCTCTTATAGTCAAGCCCAGTAAGCGTGTCCCGTCCTCGACTTGGATCGAGCTCACAAAGATACTTTATGGGTTACTTGTTTGAAACGGGCCCCCATTACTTGACATAAGCTTTCCACCAAAGCTTGGTCCCCGCTAATACATCCCACTTAGCCCCTTCTTATTCTTGTCCACTTACATGTTTAAATTTGGTAAAGTGTTTCTATTCATATTTCCACATGCCACCCAAGGCCCCCACTTAACCCACATGTCCTACTTACATGTTTATCATGGTTAAGTGCTACTAATCGTATTTCCTCATGTCACCCACATGTCACCCACTTGACCCCCATGTCCTACTACATGTTTAGTTTGGTTAAGTGTTACTTAATTTATTACTACCGTAACCCCTGTAGGATCTCTCACATTAGGCTGGCATTTGTGGCTGCTGGATTTGCCGGGCGGGTCCGGGCAGTCTTACACCACAAATGAGCCTAACCTCGTGTCCATACAACCGTTATGCATTTAATTTGTGCCTTTGACCTCTCACATTGGGCTACCATTTGTGGCTGCTGGATTTGCCGGGAGGGTCCGGGCAGTCTTACACCACAAATGAGTCCAACCTCGTGTCTTAGGCATTGATTATTATACATAATCTTTTCACCCCAAATTTGGATTAATTATCCCTATTCAAATTTGTCAGTAAATTCCAAATTTACTTATGTCCATAATTTGTCACCTAAATTATGTTCATCTATTTATGGTATATAAATTATACCAATTAACATCACCAATTAATTATATGCTTTTTTTAAGGCTTATGTCCATAATTGTCACTTAAATTATGTCCATTACTGCACATTAATTACCAATTAATGCCTTAATTAAATTTTATGCCTTTAAGGCAATTTACACTGATTTCATTATGCAAATTATACCAATTAGTGTCTCCAATTAATTATATGCCTTTTAAGGCCATTACATGCCAATTCACAATATGTGTATATTTAATATTCCCCCATTATCCCCGCATCGTTCGTTCGCTTAACATGAAATATATATATATATATATATATATATATATATATATATATATATATATATCAGGCTAGTAAATAGTCTAACATATAAAAGGGGAAAACATCACAAATTTGCACAACACACAAAATAGATCTAACTTGCATCTAACTTGCAATTAAGAATTACAACATAACTTGCATAGACTTTGTATTGCCAAGGGTCTAAAATCATAGATCTAAAAGGCGTGAACTTGCATGTATGAATATAGTTTTTCACCCAAACTAGCATAGGTAATTGTCACAAACTTGCATAAACTGTGTATGTCATAGTTCCAACATAAAGGTGTAAACTTGCATAAACTATGTATGTCACAGATCCAACATAAAGGTGTAAACTTGCATAAACTATGTATGTTATAGTTCTAGACTTAAAGTTGTAAACTTGCATATGGATCTAAAAAGATATGAACTTGCATATAGATATAAAAAGATGTGGACTTGCATATGGATCTAAGCATGTAAATTAAGGTCACATGTTTACATATAAACTAGCATTTGTATCTCCACAATTCACATATGAACCTATATATATTCCACCTACAACTTGCATAAGATTCATAAATTTACATATGATTTAACATCCCAAAACTTGCATAAGATACATATATATATATATATAACACATGGTTAAACATCCCAAAACTTGCATAAAATTCATATATATATATATATATATATATATATATATATATATAACATATGATTTAACATCCCAAAACTTGCGTAAGATTCATATATATAACATATGATTTAACATCCCAAAACTTGCATAAAATTCATGTATATAGCATATGATTTAACATCCCAAAACTTGCATAAGATTCATACATATAACATATGATTTAACATCCCAAAACTTGCATAAAATTCATTTACAAATTTACGTATAATCCACAAATGAACTTGCATGTGACTATCATCTAAATTGAATAAAATTCTAATGTCGTAGCATAATCAAGTTATACTTGTATGATTAAGCATAAGGAACAACCTACTAACATAGATTAACAACTTGTTATACGTTTACATCATAAATAATACAAACTAGCAAGTCATATGAATCACAACCATATTCTCATAATCCAAAGATAAGCATATCACAATTAAATTAAGAACTATCTTGTCAATGAAATCATACTCACAATGTGTCGGATTAGAGATGAAGATAGTGTGTTCGTTGTTGTTTGAATCTTTGATTTGTAATTTCCTAAGCTTCAAGAAAAGATGAGCTACTCCAGCGACATGATGGCAACAGTTCCAATTTTATTTAGGTTTTAGAATGAGGCTTTGGAATGTTTATATAGGAGTTAGATTTATTTACAGCCGTCAGATCATTCTAGAATCCATCTAGGCCTTAGAAAACAAGAAATGATGTCAACAGATCAATCAGAAATAGCCACCTAAGCCCTAAAACATAAAATTTCGTCATAGTCCATTTAGGGCCGACGGGACCAATT
Source organism: Allium sativum (assembly GCA_030737875.1). Lineage (NCBI taxonomy): Eukaryota > Viridiplantae > Streptophyta > Magnoliopsida > Asparagales > Amaryllidaceae > Allium > Allium sativum. Next base: position 2,238,688 of record JASFAX010000054.1, read on the forward strand.
CCAAACCTCCCGAGTCGAACCTGGGGTCGACCCAGCGGGTCTTGGGTCGACCCATAAAATAGGTCGGTTTGGTGTTTTGCCTTCCCGCTCCCGTTGTTTTGAATATATTTTTTCTTAAATTTTAGGTTGAATTTTATTTTATTTTTATATGTATATATCTATATATATATTTCTATCTTCCAAATTAACTATTTTCACACTAAACCACTTTTTGAACTACGTTCACACTAAGCCATTTTTAAGCCATTCCCTTCAAACAAAAATATGGCGCTGGCGGGGATCGAACTCTGTACCCCTTGTATGCAAGTCACGTGTTCCGACCAAATGAGCTACTAAGTCTTTTTCTTACAAACCTTAGAACAATGCTAAACATTTATTCTTTTCTCATTCTTTTTTTTCATGTTTTGCTGCAATATTTAATTTAAAGATATCTTTTTCATACGGAATCCAATTTACGCAAACTTGGACTCTATCTCAACCAGAATTCCGAGACGAGCACAATGGCGCAACCTGTTTCCCTTAATTCTCACATCTGAGATTAATTATTCTTTAATTTAGTTGATTAAATTATTCAAAAATTCAGGGTGTTACAACACACAAGAATGCTTGAAAAGGATGAGAACCGTCCACAACAAAAGGGGGATCAAATATTGACTTTTCTTTGTTTTGAATTGGTATAAGGGTTTTAAGGGTATAACCTTATTTAATTTTTGGTTACCACATAAAAAAAAGGAAAGGTCGACGCTTCTTTTATTTATTCCTTCATTCCAGAAAAACCGAGTTGAAAAATCAATTAAGAGAAAAACCCTAAAACCCAAAATTTTGCTAGCATCTTCCGCCCCTAATCTCGATTGACGTTATCAAAGATAAATTGTTCGTGGATACCTCTGGAGGCGACGACTCTTTGTCATGTTAGGATTCGACCCAATTTGGATTTCAGTTCCTCTTCGTGGAATTTAGCAAGCCTGAGAAAAGGTATGTTTTATTTCATTCGATTTTCAAAGTCAAATATAGAACCTGTTCATTTTGGTTTGAATTTTATATTATTGTGATGTAAATTCTACCCAAAATTCCTTCAATGTACATGAAAACCGTATCATGCCTCCAAAAGCGAGGGTCATACTCGGGTATCCTATCAGCCAATATAACCAAAAAGTTTACCTTTAACATTCGTTTGGATGAGCCGCCCTTCTTCTTCTTCTTGGATTCAGTTGTGGACGACTCATCCTCATCTTTCTTTATCCTAATCCTGGAGTTATTCCCGCACTTCCCTTTGTCGGAGTAGGCTTCGTCTGGGGTTTCATTGAGAACTCCTCCTCGGTATCATTTGAAACTTCGGTGGCCTCCAATCCATGGCCGTCTATGGTTTTCAAGGGCTAGGGCTGAAGCTCGGTGGACAGTGCAAACATAACAAGCGTAACCCCCTCCTTTTAGCCTCCTTCATTTTCTTGGCGTACCTGTCGGCCTTTCTCTGCCTTCTTTTCCTCTCTTTCCATCTTTTTGTGGGCCTCAAACCTAGCCTTCCGCTTCTTTCCCTTGTTGGTATTTAGTTTCTTAAGCGTCTACTCCGCTTTCTTCTAGAGACCTCATCTTTGGCTCTCTTCTAAGCCGCCTCCAAAACTTTAGTGTGATCCTCCTCCTAGGCCTTTGTAACAACCCGCATATTTCAAAATAATATATTTAAATTATTATTTTAATATAACGATGTTAATCAAGTGTAGGTCCTAAATATCACTTTTTTGCATATGGTCGAATCACAATTTGGGACCGCTTCCATTGAGTTAAAAATGCCATTTATGATATTTAAAACTGTATACATTGATATGTTTGGAGTTAGTGAAATTAGGGAATTTGAGTAGGGCTTTGTTTTTGCAATGACCAACCCATTAACCTTAAGTAGGCGGCTCTTGCATGATAACTCCACTCACCTACTTCATTGGTAACTTATTCATTCCTCTTCACAAATTCCTAACTCTCAAGCCATAGAGGAAGAGGAAATTACCAAGCATCAATCACTTAGGAAGATTGATTTAAGTGTGTATTCAAAGAGAAGAGAGGTAAGCTCAATCTTCATCTCCTCCAGCTCAACTCCTCTTCGATCCTTATGAATTCTTAATACCTAACTCTTAGTATTCTCATATGTTTGTGAATAAGTTGAAAATTTGTGAGTTATAATTGAAGAGAGGTTGATTTAGCTAAATTTTGGCTTAACTCTTTGCTCCTAAAAATTAAAGGTGAGTTTTTGCGAACTCACATCTATGACTCAAGCTTAAATGCTTGGCTAGTGTACCTATGGCATGTGTACAATGGGTACTCATTGATTGAATTGGTTTGTTTATGTGTGAACTTTCCAATTTATGAGTTTGATTTCATTTCGATAATTTCTAGTGTAAATCTTCGTGTGCATTTGAGTTTGTGCTTTCTTGTTGTCTCGGTGAGCCTTAGAAGCTTCATTTCAATTTGAATATTGTAATAAGACTTCAACTTTGTTCGAAATATTTTTGGTATTCATTGCCTAGGAAACCAATGACCAAGCACTAAATCATGTAGATTAGCCGGCTGACCTTCTCCTACATATAAAAAAATGACACATCATTCAGTTGGCTGAATTAATCTAATCAGCCGACTGAATGGAGATTCAGACGGCTAATTATATCCATTTAGCTGGTTGAAGTTTAGAGTAGAAACACGATTTATGTATATCCAATTCAGACGATTTAATTTATATTTCACCCAGCTAAATTGGTGATGAAGGAAATAATTGCCTATTTAATGAGATGTTTCGAGAGTCATCGATTCGTTTTACTCTCGACTGATTTCCATCATTATTTTTAAGTTGATGGCTACTTTTCTAGACTTCTGATATATTCTTATGAATGAATTTTATAATCGATATTTATAAGTTTTGATTTACAATATTAAAATGTGAATTTTGAGTTCGATTGTTATTATGATCGATGTTATATGATATCTTCCACTTCAAATTATACATGGATTTTATATTATTAGTAGATACCAAATATTTTATTAAAATGGATTCCATGTTATTTTCCATACAAAGTCATTTTACAAATTGTCTTCCAATCTACTAGTATACATTTATATAAACCTTTTTCCTAATTCTTACGACAGGTCTAATTAAAAACCTTATCAAAACAAGTGGTATGAAATGCTTGCATTTTGCTTCGATGATTGATTCTTGGACTCGTTCGATTGATAATTGTGGCAATGATCATAGTGTGTCTTTTTAGTAGAATTTACAACTTGTTCGTAAATATTCAAGTAGAGCGAGTAGTAATGGGACTTGTAGCTTATCTCTTATACTTACAAGCTTGGATTAATTTACACTACCTTGGATCAATTGTGATCTATTCGTGATTTTGTGTATTTGTGAATTTTAAATGGTTCTCGGATCGTATTGTAGAGCTTCGGCTCAATGGCCTTTAGACCATTTTGCGATAGGTTAGCTTTCTGGAGACTCATTTGTGATACAGGTGTTGGTGGGTCTTTGGGCTCCCATTTGTGATGGGCCACTTTCCCCCTTTTTGGACTAATGATATCATTTTATATTTTGATATTGTGTCACCAATTTGGCGATGATTTGATATGTGATGTCATTTCTTATGAATATTTGAATATCTTAGAATGAGATATCTTTTATAGCACTGAGATTCTCCTGAGATATTACGTGGACTTCTTGGCTTTACACTTACTTGTGATCATTGTTGTTATTACTCTAATGTCATTATCAGTTTATTTCTCTATTTCTATCTCAGTTTGTTATGATAATTAAACCTAGACGAATCTGTTTATTGTTTATTTTCGAGTCATACCGAGGTGTTGTAAGTGCTTCCATATGATTTCTAGCAGTGATCATCTCCTGAATTTTGGCTAACTACATTTGTATTGTACTTTTTAGTATATGTATAGTATATGAGATAAAGAATCCTTATATATACATACTCTTTTGGTTAACACTTGTATCTATTCATTTGTGGTATGGTGGATCTTGCTTGCCTATTGTCTTGGTGATAACACTTATGTGACATATTAATATATATTTCCACCTTTGTGGTGTGAATATTTGTGACTAATTTGTGTTATGTATTTTGTATTTGTTTCCGAAGAGATTTTTAGCCAATGTGTTGCAGCTTCCTTAGGATATTACATAGATGGTTGCTCCTTAATAGCCTTATTCATTGGGTTAATTGACAACATTACTTCGTAGTTTCCTTAGTTGAGGCAAGTATGGAGGTAGGGAATCACGGCTTAACATCAAAGCCAATCTTTGGAGAAATATAGAATATTATGACAAGTATCATGTCCTAGGTCTTCTTAGGATTCATTCCATAGGACCTAATTGAGTTTTTAGTGCAATTCTATCCTATCTTAAGTTGTAATTCCATTTTTGTAAAATTGAATTTATTTGAAAAAAAATTCATGAAAAACATTTTTCGTTCTTGTTACAGAAGATTACTTTCTAGGAATACCGGCACAAATGCAGGTCCATCTAGTATCCCTTTTGTGGGAGGAGTGTTCATGAAAGTTGTAACACCCCACCTCCGCCAGCGTGGTCTTGCAAGCACTCTGACTTTGGAGGGGCGTTTGTACCGGGTAAACATGCATAATGATATATCAAGGAAGAACAAGAACATATGTATATATGTAAACAGAGTAAATAAGATAAGTAAACAGCGGAAGATTTCAAACTATTTCAAAACAAGTCTGGTACAACATAATGTCAACTTTCCAAATACACAAGTCTAGATAAAAACAACATCACTGAAAAACTGAAATACATAAGTATTATCCCCAAAATAAGTGATAACCATAGCCAGCTTCATGTCAAGACCGTACATGAGTTAAAATCCCATAAGCAAGCGATCAAAAATCCAAGCTAAGCTCCACTATTCCCACCCTGAGAACCTGGGGGGGGGGGAACGGAAGAAAAGAGGCGAAAGAAAAACAGGTCAGTCAAAAAGACTGAGTAAGCCCTACTACAATCAATGTAAACTGATAAAGTTAACTGGCATGAGAAGCAGGGATGAACATAAGGATAACAACATACTAGCATGATGATTAACTAACAAGGTAGATAAAGGTGTCATCGCATAATCAGATTTAAGGTTTTTCACCACAGGTGTACCAGCATTCTAACATGTCATGTATAAACAAGAATTTATCCCTTGGCCTAAACTTGGCCCAGTATCAGGTGTTTGACTTAAATCAAGATCCAACTTCTTGGTACTAATTCTAGTATAACAGGATTAGGTGTTACCCCAATGTTTACATCGAAACAGGACGGAACAGAATGGTCCATACAGAGATAGAGTTTGGGAAAAATGGGCTTTTTCCACCCTAACAGAACAGAGTACAGAAACGAAATACTACAATTAGGTGTACACTAGTAGTGGGCCTTTTCCACCCTAACAGACGGTACTACGCAGAAACAGACGGGTGTTACCACCCAACAAAACAGACGGTACAAACAGAGCTAAGTGTACCCTAAATCCTACCTAAGTGATCGGCTCCCTAATACATAAACACCCTGTGTCGGCCCCACAATAGGGTGTATCACTCCCTAAAGTGGTAACCAATTGGCACAGGCATATTTACAGATGTCACGGCGTCTTACATCCTCAGAGGCAGACCAGGATCCATGCACGCACATGACCCGGTTGGAACGCACCATCAACACCCATCGCCATTGTCAGAATGAACCACTTATAATTAGTTCAGTAAGCGTGCCCGGACCCTACCTACAGTTGGGTCAAAGTTTTGATACCAGAAAGGGATACTGACTAATATGGGTCCCAAACAACAAATGACACAAGTATTCCCCCTTGTGTCCCCAGACTATCAGATTCAGATTAACTTATTAACAGAGTTCAGACATACAAAGTTCAGACGAATCAGTTTTCAGACTAACGGATCAGATAACAGATTTACAAACTTGCCTAACTTGGTGTGGGTCCTACAGATCCGCAAAACAGGTTCGTTTAATTTATCAATCAAGTTAGTTTATCCAGACCAGGTATCAAATTGGTTCTCAGCCTTACCAAATTACTGAGTTGGATTGGTTAAGTATAGTTCAACTTAACCCCGTTAAATTACCGAGTTCAGATTGGTTAAGTGTAGGTTAACTTAACCCCGTTAATTTACCGAGTTCAGACTGGTTAAGTGTCATAAGTCAAATTTACTTAACCTTATCATGTAGCATTAATTAATTAATATGCCTTAACCTCTCACATTAGACTTTGTTGCGGTTACTAGTTAAGCCGGTCGGTTCCGGGTAGCTTTACACCACAACTTGGTCTAACCTCGGGTTCAAGGTACAACATGACCAACTTCTCACATTGGGTCCTATTGTTTGTAGCAACTAGTTAAGCCGGTCGGTTCCGGGTAGGTTTACGCTACAAACTCAACCCAACCTCGAGTTGGTCACACTTATATTTTCTAAGTGTCATGTCCATTATGTTTACAAAACATATTACAAGTTTTCAAGCATTTGGGTAGACCTAACTTAATAGGTAAATTCCCAATGGGTAGACCTAACTTAATAGGTAAATTCCCAATCTTATGTTTCTATGTCTTTTCAGTTTACCCAACCCCAAACGCAATCCCATCGCTTACATATCGCAATAGCGCATAAAGGATAGAAAGAGGGAACTTGGCATAATCATGACATAAAGGTGTTGAAGCCACAAGTTTAACATGGTGGCATATGAAATGTACATATGTTCATATACTTGCATATTACATTTTTAGGCCTCAAAAGCATGCATAAAACCAAACTTAGCATATTGGTGATACATGGTGATAAATGACATGTAGAAATGGCCATAAGTTCGCATTTAGCCTCACATGCAAGTTATCATAAGAGATATGATAACTTACATGTTGCCAAAATGCAACCTTTAGCATAAAGCTTGAAGCTTTATGTTCATATACTCAAGGTAAGCTTGCATAACATGATAACATGAGTAAAATGATCCACCCAAACTTGCATACATAACATGACAACTTGCATATCATAACATGGCAAACTTGCATAACATAACATGGCAAACTTGCATATCATAACATATCAAACTTGCATAACATGACATAGTAAACTTGCATATCATGGCAAACTTGCATATCATAATGATCAACCAAACTTGCATCATTCATTTAACTTTAGAGTTTAAATATGAAAGTAGAAAAGGGCTTACAATGCTTACGAAGACACAAATATATTAATAGATTGAGACAAGCTCTTATGAAATCAAATAAACCCAATATGAAAGATCCAAATCAATAAAAACCCTTGCTTTATGATGTAATTATGGAAACTTGACTTGAATGCAAGCTAAGAACACTCATACAAGCTTGAAAACACTTGTATGCATTGAAAATCTCTCATAGAAATAACTTAGAAATTTTATGAAGAGAGTGGAGGCCATGAGAGGAAAATTTTGGCCATAGTTTAGTTGTAGGGTTGAATAATGATGATTGAGGGTTAGGTTAGGGGCTTATTTATAGAGATTAGGATTAGTTTCAACCTTAGGATTAAACCCTAATTCCAATCTCAGCCCTTAAAACCGAATCTGGCCCCAAAACCTAGCCAAAACCCCAAAATGGTGCACCAGGCAAAACTGCCCGGCTGAACCAAGTCGACAGCCAAGTCGACAGGTGTAGTGACCCGAAAATCCGGTCCAATTTGAGCTGACTAAATAACACAAGTCCAACCTCAAATTGCACTGAAAATTCAAGAAACTAACAGAAAGAAGATAGAGGGTGAGAATAGATAAGGTAGAACTATTACAATAGAAGAAGAAGATCATCATCATCAGAGTAACACGAATCTCACAGTGGAACGAATAAAATATAACATAACTTTTGAAATACAAAGTTATAACTGTTTATACATACCATTTTCAGAGTACAACATATAACATCACAGCAAAATAAATAATAGCTATTGACTGCTGAAGCCTCCCGCTCCAAGCTCTCCAAGTGCATCTGTAAATCCCGACTACTTGACTGCCCGTACAAATTTAGGCACCCAAGAGTTTAGGGAAAACAAAACAAATAAACTCCGGGTCAGTCATGTGACTGGTGTGAGTAAACTCAAATCATTTAAACAGGTATATGATATCTCATAAGACCACGCCGTGAATACGGAACGGGTTTTTCCCTTATGAGAATCCAAACATCTTTGAAAAGCAATATCATTCTGATATTATGATAATGTCAAAATACAAATAGATATCAGTCTAGTAGAAACGCTTGCATCTCACGTTCTACATATGTATAATATACAATCAAAACCGTAGGTGCGTATTGGATGATTGGGTTTCCAACTATGACAAGGTATGGAACCACCTTCCGATCAGTGTACTCTAGGAACGATACACTGGAGTTCAACAAGAACATCTTGCAACTCAGCCACACATGACCGACCACTCATTTCGCTTGAGTGTATCGAATGTACATCACCAACGGTTGGGATCAGCAACCGTTCCCGTATATATATGGGACAACATTGATAGATTAACGAAGCAAATGAATATTCTCTAGATAGGTGATTATACACCCTACTTCGGTGCGACCGACTTAGCCATGCTGCTTGCCCGATTTCTGTCATTTACCGGATGTGAGGCTAGAAGCTACCCATATCTATCTTTCATTGATGGCACAAATACTTTGAATGCCACATTATCAGATCCGTAAATCATTAGTTGGATCTGCACAAATAGATTTTGGATATTATGCGAAGGGAATAAATCGGTTGGCCACCATATATATTTGTACAGTCCAACTCTTTCGATCATTGGAACTATTCTGTCAGACATTCGTCCATATACGTTCGTTCTGGGACTGAACGAAACCGAAGGCACTATTCTGTAAACAGGACAGCCCTTGCATCTTACTCCGTCTTCAATATATTCAGCGTACTTGGTTTGCAACGCTTATGCCAATACGGAGTGGTTCTTTGGATAATAACCCAACCGGTCTCTCCATATTAACAACGTAAAATGGTCAAAACTTCGATAGTCTGTGATTTAACTATCAAATGAAAACATGTTGGTGTACAAACAACGATCTAAATTCCAAATGGAATTATCGATCCAATCATCAACCATATATATATATATATATTCATATTTCCTTATTTTCTAAAATTAGAAAATATATGTTTTCAACATTTGAAAACATTTCCAATCCTCATTTACGCATCACTACCATTCCACAACTATTAGTCCCTAACTGTAAACTAGTAAGAGAACAATTCTCTAAGTATAAACCCCGAAGGCCGAAACCAACATCAGATCGATACTCAGAAAACTATTCAACTTACCAATCTCTAGTCAGTTTCTAATATTGTTTAACTCTATTTGATTTACTCTTATTCGAATACTATAAGTCGATTAACTCTATTGATTTAACTCTATCGAATAACTAAATTCGATAAACTCCTTTTGATTAACTCTATCAAATAACTAAATTCGATAAACTCCTTTTGATTAACTCTATCGAATAACTAAATTCGATAAACTCCTTTTGATTTACTTGTATTCGGTTACTAAATTCGATTAGCTAATATTAGACTATTCTTATTCGATTAACTAATATTAGACTAACTCAAATCAGGTTATTTCTAATTGAATGACTAATATTCAATTACTCTATTTCGATTATCTCTTCAATTTCCTTTTTATAACGTTTGTTTTCCGTTACAACTATTTCCTTTTTTTACAACTTCTATTTACCGTTTCAAATATTCCTTATTTACAACTTCTATTTACCGTTACAAATATTCCTTATTTACAACTTCTATTTACCGTTACAAATATTCCTTATTTACAACTTCTATTTACCGTTACAAATATTCCTTATTTACAACTTCTATTTACCGTTACAAATATTTCTTTATTTATTTATTTTCTAAATAAATATCCCTTTTATAAATCTCTATTTGTTTTATAAATACTTTCCTTTTATAAAACCGTGTTCGTTTTATAAATAATTTCCTTTTATAAAATCCTATGATTTTATAAAATTCCTTTATATCAATATACATTGAAATATTCCTTTTTACAACTCAGGGTTTCTTATGATATTCAAAATATCACACAACGATGATCAATATCGTTCTAACATCTATAATCAATAACAGATTATAAATCACGCATATATCACAATATATGTAAACAGTAAAATAATTGTTGAGGAACCCAGTCGGATTCCTCCAACCTGTCTCCCTGCATCCACAGATGTTACACAGTACACTATATATGATATTTCATTTTCAATATGAAATATTTTACTGGACAAAATCAATATTTGATTAACTATATAACTTATGACTATATCTATGTTTTCAATCAAATCTATTTAACAGTCCAGTTTAACAATCAATATACAGCAGTCAATAAATAAAGTACAATTTATATTAAAATATAAATTGAGGAGATTTAGTGAGTTTTACTCACATTGCGCGTTAGCCGTTAAATAACGGTTTGCGTCTGCTGATCCGGATCATACAATTTATTTTGTAATAAATTCTAGACGAGCTCCAATCCATTCTGAATCGATTCCAGTGTCTTCGTTTTGATCGAATCATCGTACTCGTGTTCGGTTCTTTCCTTGTTCCTCTTTTAATGAAACATCCGCAAGCGTTCATCGTTCACATTCTTCTCGGTTTCCCTTTTTCATTTATATTATACTGGGCCTCGGCTCATGTTTCCGCTTCTCAACAACTTCTCACGCTCTAGTAATTTAAATAAACACGGTCAAGTATTTCTTCCATCACAACTCTTCTTTTCTTTTCATTTATTTCTTGTCTGGGCTAAACACCTTGGCCCATCCACACGTTAAACCCATACCCGTTCATACTCCTTTCCTCACATCACCACGAGCTCCATCTTGAAACCATCACGTTCAGTACCTCGTCCCTCATCTTAACGTAACCAATGCTTCATAGAAACAGTGCCCTTCCTTTTGTATTTACAAAGCTGTCACCTGCTGAAGCTACTCCATCCCATCATCCTTAACATACCATCCATCTCCTTCCACAACGACACCCCGACTTCACCTCCCAGTTATGTGAATAACTCCCCCTTCTACACCAATGTTTTCACAGCGCCAACCTTGCAAGCTTCATCTATTAATGCCGCCTCCATCAAAAAGCTCCATGTTACTACTAGCAGTCTACCACCCTGACGTTGAAACCATCCCAATCACACACTACCATCTTCGACAACCGGACGTTGATCCAGATCCAGCAACCGAAGTGCCTCAGTCCCCACAGCTCTAACCCAGACCCAAGGTCTTTGTTTATTGCTTCCAGGAACCATGCGTAACTCCTCCGTTCACAAAGATTCGCTCCTCCATACATCGGTTCGTCTTTCTCCCTAGTACAATCACGCCTCAGCAGAAAGGACTGCCGAGAACGACCTCAACCCATCCGAGACTTTGCTAAGGGTTGCGCCCTTGAAGAAGATCTACGCAAGAAACTAGGACTGGATAAAACAATACAATTGGGATTTGTTTTTCTTTCTTTGATTTCGATCTTAGCTGATGCCTTCGTTTTCTCTGGCGGCTTGTTTTCGAGCAAAAAGAACTAGGTCTCAACGTTATTTAGGAGTGCTATTTATAAAGGGTTTCTCATGTGGATGATTTCATTTCCACGTTTCTTCTTTTGTATGTGGCTGAGAGTCTTCAAACGTGGCCTTCATTTTTATCCCATACAAGTTAGGATATTTATCCTTATACGATTGATTTCTCTTGTGGCTTATTGGATACCACAATTCGTTTTGAGGACCAAGTAAACAAGCGGTTAAAGACGATGAGGACGTGGTTCCTTCTTGATCACTTACAGTTAGATATTTTATTTTACATGTGTTCAAATGGTGTTTTGAGCATCGTCCTTGTTGAAATCTTCTACTTGGTACATTATAAATATATCCATGTACGAGCGTTGGGGACTGAGATAAATACACCGTTGAGATGAGCTCGGTATCACGATTCAAAAAATATAATAATATCGGTAGGATAACTCATATTTTGAAAACCCCAAAATATTGATTACAGGGTGCAAAATACTCCAAATGAAAAGTTGCTTATTTAATTAATTAAAAATTACAGTAAAATTCTAAAAATTAAATTATCGCTATTTCCCAAAAGGACCTTGCCTAAATTCAAACCCGATCTCTAGTTATATCGAATAAACCGTTACGGTCGATAAACGATTCTATAGCGACTAATTTAAAATTTGATTTGGACATATCTCAAAATCTACATGATGAAATCCTGATTTTTCTCTTCCACTAGAAAGATATACTCCACCAGCTCCACACGTTTCTTGTTTCACAGAAATCCGATTTAAAACGAATCATGTACATTCAGTTGAAGTTCGAATCGCCAATTTACGAACTGCAGCGCCATTTCGAGCTCGATTTTAATTATAATATAATTATACGTTCCAACATCGTCGATTAAATAATATACTCGTTATTTAAATAATTAAATAAGTTAATTATTACACCGTCAAATATCCGGGTCATTACATTCTTCCCCACTTAAAATAATTTCGTCCTCGAAATTGCTAAGGTAGTGGACGACCCTATCTATTGGAATTCCTAAGATTTGTTTACCCCTTATTTCTGTTTTCAACTGAACCAATTAATATTGACTAAAATATCAATTCCTTCCGACAAACCTAAATTTTCAAAAATTCTGAAAATTTTCTAACACTTTAAATTTTCTGAAAATTTCGCCATAACCTCCTTTGTACAGCCCTATCGGTAAAACCACAACTCGCCTCTCTGGGCCATCTCGAACCCAAAAGAAAATCAAACAGCCAAGCGGCTTGCCAATCCGGCTCATAAATTCCAACTCATATGAAATATAAACTTGTACCTTTTTGTTGACCATATCATTATACCATTCCCATTGGTTATCAACTTTGCATATACCATGCCATTCCAATCAAACTCCAATCAGTTTAATCTCATCTGAATCATTTGGTTATATCCAAGTCAAATTCCACTTCAAGTTCCATTCTTGATTCTTTAATTCTTATATCGTAAATCAACTTACTCGATATCCTTCCAATATAATTCCATATTATATTTAACCTTGCCTAAATTTGATTCATATTTATTTATTCACTTTTACTATTTTAATCCATTTAACTTCATAAGTTAAATTCAAATTCCAGAATTTAAATTCCTGGGTTTATTTCAAATCAATTTGAAACCATAATACCAATTCAAAACCTTTGAATTTCTAAACACTTGTTTTCCTTAAACAATTCAAAAACACAACCTTTGGTAGTAATCCGTCACTTAGAACTCGAAAATGAACACTGATGATGTGGCCACACTCATCAGGGTTATTTCCCAGTTTATCGAAGTGAGTTCAATACTATAACACTTCCAATTTGAAAACATTTTCAAAATCTCCCAGGAACATAAAATTTCCTTATTTTAATTCCTAATCCTGATTTAATTTCAGATTTAATTCATCTTATTTCATATACTTTACTTATATGAATTCTGATCAGTTATTTATAACCATTCCACTTTTTTATAATTTCTTTCGATTATACTAACAACCAATACAACCAATTTTACTATGTTAATTTCAAAGCATATCATGTTGGTTCATCGTATTCGAATGTTTAGAAACCCCTATCGATATTGTGGTGCCCCACTATCGACCATAATTCATAAGCCACTCAACCAATAAAGCTCCACAATACAAAACAAATTTTTATATCAAATAATAAATACGTTCACTCGTATATATACACTCAACTCAATCTAGGGTATTACTAACCCCATCTCTACTGAGTAACTCCACAGAGCCAAGGTAATTCGCTTAACTTAAGCTCTGATACCAACTGTAGTGACCCGAAAATCCGGTCCAATTTGAGCTGACTAAATAACACAAGTCCAACCTCAAATTGCACTGAAAATTCAAGAAACTAATAGAAAGAAGATAGAGGGTGAGAATAGATAAGGTAGAACTATTAGAATAGAAGAAGAAGATCATCATCATCAGAGTAACACGAATCTCACAGCGGAACGAATAAAATATAACATAACTTTTGAAATACAAAGTTATAACTGTTTATACATACAATTTTCAGAGTACAACATATAACATCACAGCAAAATAAATAATAGCTATCGACTGCTGAAGCCTCCTGCTCCAAGCTCTCCAAGTGCATCTGTAAATCCCGACTACTTGACTGCCCGTACAAATTTAGGCACCCAAGAGTTTAGGGAAAACAAAACAAATAAACTCCGGGTCAGTCATGTGACAGGTGTGAGTAAACTCAAATCATTTAAACAGGTATATGATATCTCATAAGACCACGCCGTGAATACGGAACGGGTTTTTCCCTTATGAGAATCCAAACATCTTTGAAAAGCAATATCATTCTGATATTATGATAATGTCTAAATACAAATAGATATCAGTCTAGTAGAAACGCTTGCATCTCATGTTCTACATATATATAATATACAACCAAAACCGCAGGTGCGTATTGGATGATTGGGTTTCCAACTATGACAAGGTATGGAACCACCTTCCGATCAGTGTACTCTAGGAACGATACACTGGAGTTCAACAAGAACATCTTGCAGCCACACATGACCGACCACTCATTTCGCTTGAGTGTATCGAATGTACATCACCAACGGTTGGGATCAGCAACCGTTCCCGTATATATATGGGACAGCATTGATAGATTAAAGAAGCAAATGAATATTCTCTAGATAGGTGATTATACACCCTACTTCGGTGCGACCGACTTAGCCATGCTGCCTGCCCGATTTCTGTCATTTACCGGATGTGAGGCTAGAAGCTACGCTTATCTATCTTTCATTGATGGCACAAATACTTTGAATGCCACATTATCAGATCCGTAAATCATTAGTTGGATCTGCACAAATAGATTCTGGATATTATGCGAAGGGAATAAATCCGTTGGCCACCATATATATTTGTACAGTCCAACTCTTTCGATCATTGGAACTATTCTGTCAGACATTCGTCCATATACGTTCGTTCTGGGACTGAACGAAACCGAAGGCACTATTCTGTAAACAGGACAGCCCTTGCATCTTACTCCGTCTTCAATATATTCAGCGTACTTGGTTTGCAACGCTTATGCCAATACGGAGTGGTTCTTTGGATAATAACCCAACCGGTCTCTCCATATTAACAATGTAAAATGGTCAAAACTTCGATAGTCTGTGATTTAACTATCAAATGAAAACATGTCGGTGTACAAACAACGATCTAAATTACAAATGGAATTATCGATCCAATCATCAACCATATATATATATATATACATTCATATTTCCTTATTTTCTAAAATTAGAAAATATATGTTTTCAACATTTGAAAACATTTCCAATCCTCATTTACGCATCACTACCATTCCACAACTATTAGTCCCTAACTGTAAACTAGTAAGAGAACAATTCTCTAAGTATAAACCCCGAAGGTCGAAACCAACATCAGATCGATACTCAGAAAACTATTCAACTTACCAATCTCTAGTCAGTTTCTAATATTGTTTAACTCTATTTGATTTACTCTTATTCGAATACTATAAGTCGATTAACTCTATTGATTTAACTCTATCGAATAACTAAATTCGATAAACTCCTTTTGATTAACTCTATCGAATAACTAAATTCGATAAACTCCTTTTGATTTACTTGTATTCGGTTACTAAATTCGATTAGCTAATATTAGACTATTCTTATTCGATTAACTAATATTAGACTAACTCAAATCAGGTTATTTCTAATTGAATGACTAATATTCAATTACTTTATTTCGATTATCTCTTCAATTTCCTTTTTATAACGTTTGTTTTCCGTTACAACTATTTCCTTTTTTTACAACTTCTATTTACCGTTTCAAATATTCCTTATTTACAACTTCTATTTACCGTTACAAATATTCCTTATTTACAACTTCTATTTACCGTTACAAATATTCCTTATTTACAACTTCTATTTACCGTTACAAATATTCCTTATTTACAACTTCTATTTACCATTACAAATATTTCTTTATTTATTTATTTTCTAAATAAATATCCCTTTTATAAATCTCTATTTGTTTTATAAATACTTTCCTTTTATAAAACCGTGTTCGTTTTATAAATAATTTCCTTTTATAAAATCCTATGATTTTATAAAATTCCTTTATTTCAATATACATTGAAATATTCCTTTTTACAACTCAGGGTTTCTTATGATATTCAAAATATCAAACAACGATGATCAATATCGTTCTAACATCCATAATCAATAACAGATTATAAATCACACATATATCACAATATATGTAAATAGTAAAATAATTGTTGAGGAACCCAGTCGGATTCCTCCAACCTGTCTCCCTGCATCCACAGATGTTACACAGTATAATATATATCATATTTCATTTTCAATATGAAATATTTTACTAGACAAAATCAACATTTGATTAACTATATAACTTATGACTATATCTATGTTTTCAATCAAATCTATTTAACAGTCCAGTTTAACAATCAATATACAGCAGTCAATAAATAAAGTACAATTTATATTAAAATATAAATTGAGGAGAGTTAGTGAGTTTTACTCACATTGCGCGTTTGCCGTTAAATAACGGTTTGCGTCTGCTGATCCGGATCATACAATTTATTTTGTAATAAATTCTAGACGAGCTCCAATCCATTCTGAATCGATTCCAGTGTCTTCGTTTTGATCGAATCATCGTACTCGTGTTCGGTTCTTTCCTTGTTCCTCTTTTAATGAAACATCCGCAAGCGTTCATCGTTCACATTCTTCTCGGTTTCCCTTTTTCATTTATATTATACTGGGCCTCGGCCCATGTTTCCGCTTCTCAACAACTTCTCACGCTCTAGTAATTTAAATAAACACGGTCAAGTATTTCTTCCATCACAACTCTTCTTTTCTTTTCATTTATTTCTTGTCTGGGCTAAACACCTTGGCCCATCCACACGTTAAACCCATACCCGTTCATACTCCTTTCCTCACATCACCGCGAGCTCCATCTTGAAACCATCACGTTCAGTACCTCGTCCCTCATCTTAACGTAACCAATGCTTCATAGAAACAGTGCCCTTCCTTTTGTATTTACAAAGTTGTCACCTGCTGAAGCTACTCCATCCCATCATCCTTAACATACCATCCATCTCCTCCCACAACGACACCCCGACTTCACCTCCCAGTTATGTGAATAACTCCCCCTTCTACACCAATGTTTTCACAGCGCCAACCTTGCACAGCTTCATCTATTAATGCCGCCTCCATCAAAAAGCTTCATGTTACTACTAGCAGTCTACCACCCTGACGTTGAAACCATCCCAATCACACACTACCATCTTCGACAACCGGACGTTGATCCAGATCCAGCAACCGAAGTGCCTCAGTCCCCACAGCTCTAACCCAGACCCAAGGTCTTTGTTTATTGCTTCCAGGAACCATGCGTAACTCCTCCGTTCACAAAGATCCGCTCCTCCATACATCGGTTCAGCTTTCTCCCTAGTACAATCACGCCTCAGCAGAAAGGACTGCCGAGAACGACCTCAACCCATCCGAGACTTTGCTAAGGGTTGCGCCCTTGAAGAAGATCTACGCAAGAAACTAGGACTGGATAAAACAATACAATTGGGATTTGTTTTTATTTCTTTGATTTCGATCTTAGCTGATGCGTTCGTTTTCTCTGGCGGCTTGTTTTCGAGCAAAAAGAACTAGGTCTCAACGTTATTTAGGAGTGCTATTTATAAAGGGTTTCTCATGTGGATGATTTCATTTCCACGTTTCTTCTTTTGTATGTGGATGAGAGTCTTCAAACGTGGCCTTCATTTTTATCCCATACAAGTTAGGATATTTATCCTTATACGATTGATTTCTCTTGTGGCTTATTGGATACCACAATTCGTTTTGAGGACCAAGTAAACAAGCGGTTAAAGACGATGAGGACGTGGTTCCTTCTTGATCACTTACAGTTAGATATTTTATTTTACATGTGTTCAAATGGTGTTTTGAGCATCGTCCTTGTTGAAATCTTCTACATGGTACATTATAAATATATCCATGTACGAGCGTTGCGGACTGAGATAAATACACCGTTGAGATGAGCTCGGTATCACGATTCAAAAAATATAATAATATCGGTAGGATAACTCATATTTTGAAAACCCCAAAATATTGATTACTGGGTGCAAAATACTCCAAATGAAAAGTTGCTTATTTAATTAATTAAAAATTATAGTAAAATTCTAAAAATTAAATTATCGCTATTTCCCAAAAGAACCTTACCTAAATTCAAACCCGATCTCTAGTTATATCGAATAAACCGTTACGGTCGATAAACGATTCTATAGCGACTATTTTAAAATTTGATTTGGACATATCTCAAAATCTACATGATGAAATCCTGATTTTTCTCTTCCACTAGAAAGATATACTCCACCAGCTCCACGCGTTTCTTATTTCACAGAAATCCGATTTAAAACGAATCATGTACATTCAGTTGAAGTTCGAATCGCCAATTTACGAACTGCAACGCCATTTCGAGCTCGATTTTAATTATAATATAATTATACGTTCTAACATCGTCGATTAAATAATATACTCGTTATTTAAATAATTAAATAAGTTAATTATTACACCGTCAAATATCCGGGTCATTACAACAGGGCTGTCGACTTAGGTCCAACCAAGTCGACTGCCAAGTCGACTTGGTTGGCTTGGCGGGAAATTTCCCGCCTAGCCTTCCAGGCCCGAAATTCGAAATTTGAACTTGAAATTCAAATCTGTTTTGAACTTGAAATTTTCTGAAAACTTCATTGGGCCTTAATCGGGTCATACGGACTCCGATTTTCGAAAACTCGGACTCTATTTCGCGTATTTTTCCGAGACGATCGCAATGGCATAGCCCGTTTCCCTTGATTCAGATTTATAAATTAAATTCTGCCTCGATTTACGTTATAACAGGTTATCAGAAATACGGGTTGTTACATTCTCCCCTCCTTAAAGGATTTCGTCCTCGAAATCTTCAAGTTAGGAAGAACACATCCTACCATCCATCATCCATCTACTCAAATCATCATTCACAAGCAATCATTGTCCTTAAAGATTCTAATGCGGTATGAACATATGCAAAAGGTGTGTGTATATGTTCTTATCTAATGCAAAGATCCTCAATGCAAAGTATGTTAGTGAAATGAATCCATTATGTATGCAAATAGTCCTAATCATATAATACTATATGTGTGCACAAACATTCATCCATATGCAACATCCATGTGCTGAATTAACCATCTTGCAACCATAAGAATTGAAAATGTACACACGTCCATATGCAATATGAGAGTGTATTTCAAGCCGATCTAGTGCCTAGTGTGTGTTTATGCATCCACGAGCAACCACTAGCAACCACTTGCATCCACTTGCAACCATCAAACATAACATGTCTCAAACACATGTTTACATCCATAGGATTCCTATCTCAACAAGATACAGTCGAGTGATGGAAGCGAGTACAGATAAAACAAAAACTTGGTACATATACTTACAGACTACTAGTACTGATCAGATTTTCCCCAAATGATTCTTAGGAAACTAAGCATGGTAGAAACCCAGAATGTATTCGTCATAGTCACCCTCATGCCCAACACAGATACTCTCAAACCCCAATTTATCACAAACAGATGAGTTATAACTCTCAGGGAGTTTGAGACTATTACCAGATCAGAAGCAAGACTAGCATTAAAGTACCGAGTTTCCATTACAGAATCAAAATACCAGAAAAAGAGTTTCAAACTGAAAATCAGACAAGGAAAATTAAACATCCTACAGGCAAATTATTCTAGCCCTAATCTATTCACTCGCCATGCGAGTATTCACCGTTCCTTCCGATGAAGTTCCTTTCTTCTTCGGGCACTCCCTATTGAAGTTTCGCATCTCTCCACAGTTAAAGCAAGTGCCCTTCCTCTTTCTGCAATCCTTGTTTAGATGAGTTGAGCTTCCACAAGTAAAGCACTTCTTTTCCTTCTTATCTTCAGACTTCTCCTCCTTCTTTTGCATTTTCTTTTTGGGCCCCGTTTTCTTGTTTTGAGACTCATTCACCTTGACCTCCTTCTTTGCACTCTTGTTCTCTTCATTGAGTAGGGCCATATCTACCAAACTCTCAAACGTGGCCCCCATGGGCACATGAGACATAGCTAACTCCTGTAACGGCTCATTCAATCCTCTAGCAAAACGAAGAGCCTTCTTTTGAGTAGTACTCACCATATCCAAGCCAAAACGAGCTAACTGATTGAACTTATTCACATATTCTTTGACAGACATGCCTCCTTGCTTCAAAGCAATAAACCTCTCCATTTGCAAATTCTCTTCAGCAGAAGACAGAAACTTAAGCCTGAATCTTGTCCTGAAATCGGCCCAAGTCTCAACGGGCCTAGTCGCGGTGGTGATCTCCCACCAATAAGCGGCTTCATCCTTCATAAGCCAAACGCCAACAAGATCTTTCTCTGATCATCTAATCCAAAGATAGCAATAAATCCTCGGTCTCTTTCAACCAATTCCGGGCCTCTACAAAAGTATCGGTACCTAGAAAGTTCTTGCCACCCATTGCTTTGAAGTCCTTGCAAATCTTTGTGAACTCTACTGGAGGATGCTGAGGGGGAGGAGGAGGAGGAACCTCAGCGACAGGAGGAGGAGGAATATTAACCACCGGAGGAGGAGTAACATTTGCGGGGCCGGCTTCGGTCGCCCTAGCCTCCATAAGTCTCCTATACCAAACAGGAACTTGCACTCCCTCTGGGATAACAAAGTTATCTTCCATACTGAAACGAAGGAAAAGATAGATTCAGAACGAGGAAACTAAGAATAGATAACTAAGGATTGTGCTAATGGCTTATGGGGAATAGCTTTTTTTTTTAAATACTAGACTTTTCTTTGGAAAATACTTTATACTTGGTTTTGAAACTAGTTTTCCAAAAGTTTTAAAAACCTTTTTGTTCCTTCTCGTAAACCATATGCTCTGATACCAAATGTAACACCCCACCTCCGCCAGGGTGGCTCTTGCAAGCACTCTGACTTTGGAGGGGCGTTTGTAACGGGTAAACATGCATAATGATATATCAAGGCAGAACAAGAACATATGTATATATGTAAACAGAGTAAATAAGACAAGTAAATAGCGGAAGATTTCAAACTATTTCAAAACAAGTCTGGTACAACATAATGTCAACTTTCCAAATACACAAGTCTAGATAAAAACAACATCACTGAAAAACTGAAATACATAAGTACTATCCCCAAAATAAGTGATAACCATAGCTAGCTTCATGTCAATACCGTACATGAGCTAAAATCCCACAAGCAAGCGATCAGAAATCCAAGCTAAGCTCCACTATTCCCACCCTGAGAACCTGGGGGGAGGGGGGAAACGGAAGAAAAGAGGCGAAAGAAAAACAGGTCAGTCAAAAAGACTGAGTAAGCCCTACTACAATCAATGTAAACTGATAAAGTTAACTGGCATGAGAAGCAGGGATGAACATAAGGATAACAACATACTAGCATGATGATTAACTAACAAGGTAGATAAAGGTGTCATCGCATAATCAGGTTTAAGGTTTTTCACCACAGGTGTACCAGCATTCTAACATGTCATGTATAAACAAGAATTTATCCCTTGGCCTAAACTTGGCCCAGTATCAGGTGTTTGACATAAATCAAGATCCAACTTCTTGGTACCAATTCTAGTATAACAGGATTAGGTGTTACCCCAATGTTTACATCGAAACAGGACGGAACAGAATGGTCCATACAGAGATAGAGTTTGGGAAAATGGGCTTTTTCCACCCTAACAGAACAGAGTACAGAAACGAAATACTACAATTAGGTGTACACTAGTAGTGGGCCTTTTCCACCCTAACAGACGGTACTACGCAGAAACAGACGGGTGTTACCACCCAACAAAACAGACGGTACCAACAGAATCAGACAGAGCTAAGTGTACCCTAAATCCTACCCAAGTGATCGGCTCCTTAATACATAAACACCCTGTGTCGGCCCCACGATAGGGTGTATCACTCCCTAAAGTGGTAACCAATTGGCACAGGCATATTTATAGATGTCACGGCGTCTTACATCCTCAGAGGCAGACCGGGATCCATGCACGCACATGACCCGGTTGGAACGCACCATCAACACCCATCGCCATTGTCAGAATGAATCACTTATAATTAGTTCAGTAAGCGTGCCCGGACCCTACCTACAGTTGGGTCAAAGTTTTGATACCAGAAAGGGTTACTGAGTAATATGGGTCCCAAACAACAAATGACACAAGTATTCCCCCTTGTGTCCCCAGACTATCAGATTCAGATTAACTTATTAACAGAGTTCAGACATACAAAGTTCAGACGAATCAGTTTTCAGACTAACGGATCAGATAACAGATTTACAAACTTGCCTAACTTGGTGTGGGTCCTACAGATCCGCAAAACAGGTTCGTTTAATTTATCAATCAAGTTAGTTTATCCAGACCAGGTATCAAATTGGTTCTCAGCCTTACCAAATTACTGAGTTGGATTGGTTATGTATAGTTCAACTTAACCCCGTTAAATTACCGAGTTCAGATTGGTTAAGTGTAGGTTAACTTAACCCTGTTAATTTACCGAGTTCAGATTAGTTAAGTGTCATAAGTCAAATTTACTTAACCTTATCATGTAGCATTAATTAATTAATATGCCTTAACCTCTCACATTAGACTTTGTTGCGGTTACTAGTTAAGCCGGTCGGTTCCGGGTAGCTTTACACCACAACTTGGTCTAACCTCGGGTTCAAGGTACAACATGACCAACTTCTCACATTGGGTCCTATTGTTTGTAGCAACTAGTTAAGCCGGTCAGTTCCGGGTAGGTTTACGCTACAAACTCAACCCAACCTCGAGTTGGTCACACTTATATTTTCTAAGTGTCATGTCCATTATGTTTACAAAACATATTACAAGTTTTCAAGCATTTGGGTAGACCTAACTTAATAGGTGAATTCCCAATGGGTAGACCTAACTTAATAGGTAAATTCCCAATCTTATGTTTCTATGTCTTTTCAGTTTACCCAACCCCAAACGCAATCCCATCGCTTACATATCGCAATAGCGCATAAAGGATAGAAAGAGGGAACTTGGCATAATCATGACATAAAGGTGTTGAAGCCACAAGTTTAACATGGTGGCATATGAAATGTACATATGTTCATATACTTGCATATTACATTTTTAGGCCTCAAAAGCATGCATAAAACGAAACTTAGCATATTGGTGATACATGGTGATAAATGACATGTAGAAATGGCCATAAGTTCGCATTTAGCCTCACATGCAAGTTATCATAAGAGATATGATAACTTACATGTTGCCAAAATGCAACCTTTAGCATAAAGCTTGAAGCTTTATGTTCATATACTCAAGGTAATCTTGCATAACATGATAACATGAGTAAAATGATCCACCCAAACTTGCATACATAACATGACAACTTGCATATCATAACATGGCAAACTTGCATAACATAACATGGCAAACTTGCATATCATAACATATCAAACTTGCATAACATGACATAGTAAACTTGCATATCATGGCAAACTTGCATATCATAACGATCAACCAAACTTGCATCATTCATTTAACTTTAGAGTTTAAATATGAAAGTAGAAAAGGGCTTACAATGCTTATGAAGACAAAAATATATTAATAGATTGAGACAAGCCCTTATGAAATCAAATAAACCCAATATGAAGGCTCCAAATCAATAAAAACCCTTGCTTTATGATGTAATTATGGAAACTTGACTTGAATGCAAGCTAAGAACACTCATACAAGCTTGAAAACACTTGTATGCATTGAAAATCTCTCATAGAAATAACTTAGAAATTTTATGAAGAGAGTGGAGGCCATGAGAGGAAAAAATTTGCCATAGTTTAGTTGTAGGGTTGAATAATGATGATTTAGGGTTAGGTTAGGGGCTTATTTATAGAGATTAGGATTAGTTTCAACCTTAGGATTAAACCCTAATTCCAATCTCAGCCGTTAAAACCGAATCTGGCCCCAAAACCTAACCAAAACCCCAAAATGGTGCACCAGGCAAAACTGCCCGGCTGAACCAAGTCGACAGCCAAGTCGACAGGGCTGTCGACTTGGGTCCAACCAAGTCGACTGCCAAGTCGACAGGCCTGTCGACTTGGTTGGCTTGGCGGGAAATTTCCCGCCTAGCCTTCTAGGCCCGAAATTCGAAATTTGAACTTGAAATTCAAATCTGTTTTGAACTTGAAATTTTCTGAAAACTTCATTGGGCCTTAATCGGGTCATACGGACTCCGATTTTCGAAAACTCGAACTCTATTTCGCATATTTTTCCGAGACGAACGCAATGGCATAGCCCGTTTCCCTTGATTCAGATTTATAAATTAAATTCTGCCTCGATTTACGTTATAACAGGTTATCAGAAATACGGGTTGTTACAAAAGCACCACAACTTCTTGATCTATAACCAATTCCCAAGAGGAAATAATCCATCCACTGCTTACGCTCCCAAATATGAGTTTGCTAGTTTGTGTAGCGATTTCGGTAAACTTAGTGGAAAGTCTTTCAAGGATTCTGAATGTGTTATGGAAGTCCAATCTTGGATTAAATCATGTGACCACATCTTTTCTCGTATGAATCTTAAGGACTTACATTGGGTTCAAGTGTCTTCTAATATGCTTCAAGATCGAGCATTCAATTGGTTTAAGCTTATGATCTCTGAAATTCAAGAGAAAGACTTAACTTGGAAGAAATTCCAAGAACGGTTCAAAGCAAAGTTTGTACCTAAGGGCGAGATGGAAATGTTAGCCAAATGTTTTGAAGACCTTGTTCTAGGATTTTTTTTTTACAGTAGAGTATGTCGCGTCTTTTGACTCTCTCTCTCTAAGTATGGGGTTGAATACATTAATACCGCCAAGAAGAAGTGTCAAAGATTTATGTATTAGATGAATAAAAATCTCAAGAAAGCCTTAATTCTTGAGTTAGCCGAACCTTTTGATGTACTCATGGAAACCATACGTTTCCTTGAGGAAGCCGACAGAGAGAGCAATGTGAGGATTGAAGACTCTAAAGAAGAACTTCAACAAGAAGAGGAACTCCGACAATAAATCTAAATCTTATCCAAATATGAAAGGAAAGAAAGTGGCTTATGAAGCTAAGACATCTAACTCTGGCCGTGGGGGATGTTACATTTGCGGATCAAAGGACCATTACGACAATAGGTGTCCTAAGCCACACACTTGTCAGTATGCAAGGCTCGGAGCCACGCAGTGTCTTTGTGCCCCAAACTTCAAAACAAGGATGGAAAGCTAAATGTTTTGCAAGCCCCTAGTAACAGTTCTTCCGATCAAGGTAATTTTCATTCTATCTCAGATAGAAATATTGAATTTAATGAACATCGTATATGAATTTTTTATACGGGTGCGTCCCATTCTTTTATATCACAAAAACTTGTTGATACTTCTTCATTGGATACCTTGTTTTTTATGACTTTACTAAGGTTTGTGAATCCGGTAAGTGGATCTGCAATGCTTTGTTTATCGTGTAAGGATGTCAAGATTATTTTGGGTGATTATTCTTCCCAAGATGATTTATATGCGATGCACTATTTAGGCTTTGGAATTATTTTGGGAATGGATTTTCTTCATCACTATGAATCCAATATATTATGTCCTGAGAGGACTATCTATCTTCGGCGTCCTCGATCTATTAATCAAACTTTTTGTTGTAGTTAAGGATTCTAATTCAAATTTTGTAGTCTCCTTATATTCTTTAAATCTAAGAGACATTGATAACGATGAAAGTGAGGCAATTATTTCTCATATCCACGTTGTTTGAGAATTTCCCAACATATTTGAGGCCTTATTAGAATTAATGTCTAAATGAGCAATTGAGTTCCAAATCAATCAAACCCATGGAGCTCTACTTATTACTCATCCCCCTTAGCATCTGAGTCACTTCCAAGCGAGTTTGCATTTCAAGGACTCGATTCTCCAGAGCCATTAGCTTGATAGAATTTCCCCCCGTGACATTCTGGTTTGGAGGTTGCAATGGATTAGAGTTTTCCCTCACTTTGGTGTTGTTCAAGTTAAGTGTTGGACTCTCATTCTCCTCAAGAGTAATATTATGAGTTGATTCTTTATTCAGAGCCTCCAATCTTTTTGACTTCATCCTTTCCTATCATTAAGCAATAGGTTTACCAAATTAATCTATAACTAATTAATAGAGGCGGAGGTTCAAGCCCTCCTTCTAGCGCCCAAATGTTAATGATAAAAATCGTCAACACCTAGTCTAAATTTTGAAAATGTATATGAGATGAAATTTAGAGTGTAATCGATCTCAAGGATGTTGATGGATAACTCATCCTCAACAAGCACAGCTTATTTTACTGCTTCTTATATATCAAGACCTTGAGTCCAAAGATTAATTACTCTTCCTTCAAGAGATGAGTAGCACTCTTACGGAACTTAAAGGTTAACAGTTACCTTGGGATAAGGGCATTATAGGCTTTTAGAAGGTTGAGAACCTCATTGCAACCATAATCCTTAGATTCAGGATAATAATAATATATATTGTGTTGAGAAGAAACATGCTAATGTATCACACTAGTAGATTTAATGACATATTATAGCCCTTATTGTCTAGGATGATACTTCCACATCGAACCAGCCTACAAGAAGGCCTTGGTTGTGTTAGTTACCACATCATAAGATTAAAATTGACCTTTTTAGTACGTTTTGCTATATTAGGCTTAATGTGAAAGACTTGAGACATGTATAAGATCATAAGGAAGAACTCACTTGTTTTATTTAATGAATTTCCCCTTTTCGAATACTTTAGTTCCCAAATCCTCCATGAAAAGAGGTTAGTAATAACTCCATGTTAGATTAACATGGACACAACATGATTATCGAATTGAGAAAATATTAAGTCTCGACTTTTCATTTTTATTCACTATGATTGTATTACAATGGTCACGAAATCCCCAATTCGATTTGGGAAATTAGGGTTTGCTCTATAAGAAAAGAATACAAGATTGTAGAACGAGAAAAAAAATACATAAAATGTTACCCCTCGGGTCTTATTTATAGACAATTTGGCCCCCCTTTGGTAATGCCTCTGCTGGAAGAGCGCTTTTGGTTTGCGTTATCGGTGTTGACCCGTTTTGGCAGCTTTCGGTGCCCGTCTTTCGGATGTGGGTCTTTCTGGATTTCAGCATCATTTTCTTTTAGAATCCCTTTGCTTTGTTGTCTCTGTTTCGGATCTGATTATCGGTTGACTACTTTCGGTATTGCTATCAAGCCTGTTAGTAGCGATAACA
This sequence comes from Allium sativum, assembly GCA_030737875.1. NCBI lineage: Eukaryota > Viridiplantae > Streptophyta > Magnoliopsida > Asparagales > Amaryllidaceae > Allium > Allium sativum. The sequence continues at coordinate 2,266,135 of JASFAX010000054.1, forward strand.
CCTTAGCTTGGGCAGCATTGTACCATTTGACTAAAATCCATTCAAATCATTCCTATTATAATTTAGAAGACATCCTCCCACTTACGTAAGTTGTATATCATGAAAATCCTGTAACTTCACTATATTCCTAGTTCGTTTTCTATGATCATGGCTTAACTTTGCTAGTAGTTTCGAGCAGAGTTTTCATAAGGCTTTAGGAACATAGCCTAATCTTATATTATATACCATCTTCAGTCAAATGGACTGACTAGGTGGGTTCATCGTTTTCTTATAATTCACCTTAGAAGTTGGGAAGACCACCTTCATCTTGTCGAGTATATATGTAGATATATTAATAATTAAGTATTTAGCATTGGTATGGATCCTTTCGAAACCTTATACAAAAGATGTTGATTCCTTTTGTATTAGTTAGTATTTGGGGAAGAAGGTGACTTTATGTCCCAACTTAGTTCAAGAAGCTTCTAAGAAAAATAGTCTTACCTGAGAGAAAAATGAAAGAGGTACATAGTTGCTTGTACTCCTATGCAGTCAGCCATAAGAAGCCTCTTGGGTTCTCCAATAGTGAATCTATTAAATTTCGAGCATCTCCTTCGAAGGAACGATATGCTTCAGTCAGACTAGGATACAAGCTTTTCGATGTATAGGGACATTTACTATCGCTGATCATGCCTGTCTTGTAAATTATCATGTAGCACTTCCAGCCTAGTTTTACGGTGTTTATGGTGTATATCATATATCTTAATTGAGGAAGGGTCTATATGATTTAGATTTTTTATCCGACACTCATATGTTAGAGGAACTTAGGTTTTGCCTAATCCAGTTATCGTGTAATACCCCATGCGTGTTCTTACTTCAGAGGTTAACCGCCTTTGGAACAAGAGTGTGTGGTTCATGTAAAATCAATGGGCTAATATTCCTAATGACTCACTTGGGTAGGGGTGGAAATTAGACCCGAACCCGACCGGCGGGTCTTGGTTCTAGGCGGATCAAGTTTTGTCAGGTCCAAACTACACATTTGAAAAATATGGACCGACTCGAGCTTTGGTTCAGGTCGGGTTGCTTCGGGTTCTGGTGGGTAGTAACACTAAAAATGCATATATTTCTATGTTTTTTGTTTGGCCTTTCGAGTCGGGTCGATTCGAGTTGGGTTTGATCAGGTCTTAATTGTATTTTTCATCGCTTAGACCTGACACGAGACCTATCGAGTTTCGCTCGGGTTCTAGTTTTTTTGGGTCGGTTTGGGTTTTTAGTTTTCGGTTCTAATTGCCTGCCTTACACTTGGGAAACATATAATTCATTGAGCGATCATATCCTATTTGTCTATCTTCTCATATTGGAGGTGAGAAATTCTATTTTTTTAATGATTGTTTTTCTTATTAATAAAATAAATAAAGTTAATATGACTTTTTCTTAAGGAAATTGTAGTATGCAATTTTTATAAGGAGGAGTCTTTAACAACTCCGGTTTTGTGATTACCTATGTAAAATCAATTAAACAACATACTAATGAGTTAGATATGATTAAAGCTTGATTTGGAGTCAACATACATAAATACATCGGAATGAACTAAATTGTCTTTTAAGATGCAATTCAATCGAATAATTGCTGGATTAACCAGAAAATAAAAGGTATTCAGAGGAAATATTTCCTGTTTATCCATTAAAAATCATGCACCAATTAATGGGTCGAACATATGTCAAAACTATGGGTCGAACCCGAGCATGCTTCAGGCCATAAAGCCACTCGAACATCGCAAAAGGGTTAGACATTGTACATGGCTCGTGCATTGAGGGTCAGTCAAGAAGGGTCGAACATCACAGATGAGTCAAAACAGGCATCGGATAAATGCAACAGGGATCATGCAACTATAGGGTCGGTCAAGCCATCTCCGGGGTTGAACGTTGTAAGGGTCGAGCAACATAGGCTTGAACAAGCATGAAGGCTCGAACAGGATGACTCGTACAAACAGGGTCAGTCGAACGTGGTGTCACACACAGGGTCGGTCGAGCATGATATTACGGACAGGATCGGTTGGACGTAGTGTTGAACAAATAGCTAGGTACAGCTGTCAACAACTGGCAGTGGCAATTCTGTAATTACTTGTATGTTCGACCCACAACCTGAATATACACATTTAAGCTCACCACTTCACTCCAACTTCTCTTATAAACAGGCCATGGCTTCCATGCTTTTAGGGATCGATTTTTACCACCCCGAAGGGCAGCCAAATTGCATTCTCTCCAATTTCAAGAGATTCTAACACCATCTATCATCTCAAAGCGAAGATCAAGCATTGAATCCATCATGAAATCCGCCAAAAGTGCTCAAGTATCTTAGAGATTGAAGACTCTCCACCATTTTTCCTTACAATTAGTGAGATCCACCTATTTCTTTGCTGATTTTTACAGATTAAAGATAAATCTTTGTATAAGAGAGAATATGAATGTACTTTTGAGTGACTCTAGGCTTGTAATTCTTGAATTGCTAATGGAAATCCTTACCAAAGTGGATGTAGATCTTTCCGAGGTCGGACCACTATAAAATCTTTATTGTCTTTTCCTTTTTACTACGATTTTGGTCTCATTTCTTGCCGATTGGTGAAGTGCCATTGTGGCATCTTTGGTGTTTAAGTAATTTTTGATTTAAACATTTGGCGCCCACCATGGGGCCGCATTCGCACTTCCTTCTCTCACACTTGATCACAAGGTTGAAGGCCTTTCATTGAGATTCTAAGCCTACTTCTGCCGTAGATCCTACAAGACTACGATCTAGGCCGATCGACGAACTTTCTTTCAAATTCAAGTCCTTGTCTGAAATCATGGGTAAACTATCAAGGAAGACAGCTAGTAAAATTGTCGAAGAGATTGACAATGCCGCTAACAATGAAACTACTCCACTCAACAACCAACTCGAAGTCGGTGAAACTTCTAAGGCTGGATCGGTTGTAACTAGAAGAGAGTTGGATGAAGTTGTTGTGGGTTTAACAAGCCAAATAGATATTGCAAACAATGCCATGCTAAAAAAACTTGAGTCTATGTTTGCCATGCAAGCCGCTACAGTAAAAGTTACAATGGATGCCACTCTCTGCTCAAACAAATCATACAGAAAATGCGGTTTCTTCCTCTTTAAGTCCAAATCGAGAGAATTCTATCCAAGAGTTTGCAAATCCTAACGATCCTCAACATAAGGAAGCTAAACCACCCACGCTCATCCACTCCGATAAAGCAACCTCTTGAAAAGCTCTTGGAACCACTAAAGGGGAACCTCCCCAAGCAGGAGGTCTAGGGCCTCGGAATTCGAACCATGACCGTTTGCTTACGCAAAAATCCGACAAGGATGATGGTGTCCGCCCCATAGACCAGCACAACGAAGAGGAGCGCATATTGGAAATGGTTCGCAAAATCATGGAGAAAATCTTGAAAAAGCAAAATGATGAGAAGGAATGCAAGCCTATAATGGCTCCGTACCCAAATAAGTTCAAACCTTTGATGGTGCAAGCCCATTATAGGACTAGTAATCCCAATGTGTTCCTGTTCAAATACGACCAACATATGGACGGAGCACGCGCCACAGACGAGTTGAAATGCCTGTACTTTCCAACTTACCTCGAAGGGGTGGCTTCGCTTTGGTTCACAAAGTTACCACCCAAGTCTGTGGATGATTTTGCTACTTTGGCCAAGCTATTTAGGTAACAGTTCAGATTCCAAGCTACGAAGGTGGGGGATGTCATGGAGTTGAACGAGCTTGAGCAAAGGCCAGGAGAACCCATCAGGGCTTTTCTCACTCACTTTAACACTACAGCAGTCGAGGTTGGAAATTATGAGCCTCGTTTGGTTTTAATGGCTTTAAAGGGATCCATAAGTAAAAAGTCCAAGCTTGGACGACGGATCAAGAATAAGAAGACAAGTAGCTTGAGGAACTATTTGACAAAGCTGAGGAATATATCGGTGTGGATGAAGATCCAACCTATGCCTTGGACGCTCCTGAAAGTAGTGCACAAACCAAGAAGAAAAATAATGATGTAGAAGGGGGCCAGAAGAATCTTGGTTGCCAGAAAAGGAGCAACGATGGAAAAGATAACTGAGCCAGCAAGAAATTCCACTTCTTAAAAAATTCAGAATTGACTCCTTTGAACGACACCATAAAAAACATCTTCATGGCAACTAAAGATACTAAGGAGTACCCAACACCAGAGCAGGCAAAAGTCAGTGATGCTGTGATAAAATCAGGAAGGTTCTATTGGTTTCACAACCAACCAGGCCACAATATGAATGAGTGCAGACATTTGAAGAACCTTATTGAGGAATTAATAAGGAAGAACAGACTCCAACAGTATACAAATAACCCGCATAATACTCAAACTGCTCAAGGACAAGGGACATCTATGGGGCAGCCTAGACAGAATGAGTGCGCTTCGGTCGATGTCATTCCAAGACCGATCGTCAATACCATTTCAAGTAGGCCCCACCCAGCCAGAAGAAGCTGGGGGGACATTGTGAAGAGACTTCCAAAATGTTTACACCGAAAATGGTCCAAACACTGCAGGTACAAAGATGTACTTCACCAATTTGGTAGGGAATAAAGTGGAGCCGTATTCGATTAGTAATTCAAAGTAAAAAATGCTGAAAAAAGGTAAAAATAGAGACGAGGTTTAGAGTGGTTCGGTCATTATTGAGGCCTACGTCCACTATGAAGATGATTTCTAATCTTGTGATATGAATTACAAAGTACACCAATTCTCTCTGTATCATACACTTCCATTTGTGCCTAATACAACCTTGTTTATATACTTTAATCTAGGAAATAATCTAAGAAAATGGTTGAATTTGAGGAGAAATAGGATGAATGGATGATTGAGATTGGTGACGTCTTTGTTCTCTCTGAATCACGAAATTGAGCTTGACGCCATGGCCAGATCCGTGGTTTGTGGCAGAGTTTGGCAGCACTTCGTGGTCCTCCCCCTTCCGCCTTTTTTCCAGTGGTGGCTATGGTATATTTATAGGTGAGTCATCGGTTTGAAATTCCTTTCCCGCCTTGTAAATCTCCAATTCTGCTAATTACAATCGGACCATTGGCCAGCTGTTGCTAGCTGTCTTAGGTTGTTATGCGGAGATGACTTTTTGGGTCGGGCGCCTTATGTAGTTGAGCGGATTTACAAGAGCTGGTGCTTCTATGCGGGCGACCATTTTGGGAGAATGGCTGTGAGAGCGACACAAGTATGGAATTGACTCTCCATTGTTCCCTGTGCGACCGGTTGCTTTATTTCAAGGGTGCCCGTCCTCTTATTGCTCCTGCAAGTGTGATTTGTCTGGCGGTTGTTTAGTGTGGTCGTTCTAGCCTATGTTGGATGAGCGATCTGTTTCATGCTGATGCTTGGCGCAGCCTTGTACTTTCGTGAGCGGCTGGTCTTAGTTTCCGTGCCTGGGTTGTGATTTGGACCCAAGTTTCAGGGTCGCACATTGCACCATGTCGTCCGGTTGTACTTGGTCAACCTGATCTGTTCTGGGCTTTGACATTCGGCACTTGCTTTTGTGACCGTTCTTCTCCATTACTGATGTTTCAAGTGCCTTAATGATTTCCTATGCGAACGACCCCAATGATGTTTACAATGTATCCCTTGTTCAATGTAAGCGTGGATTTTTTAGGGATTAACTTGCCCCTCGAAGCTTGTGATTTCTTTTAATGAGGAATTACTAGCTTCGACATATCCGACCATACATTGTTGAGTTGGCTTGTTGGGGGGGTCGGTTGCGCAAGAAATTAGGAGCGTATTATCCAGGGGGGCCGATCTTATTTTCCTGATGCGTGTGCAGAACTTGACGAGTCTTCTCGGCTTTCGTGCAAATAGCTGTGTAGTGAGCGGGCGGCAGTTCCTTTTTGGCTTGCCAATCTCTTTCTTTTTCAAGTGTCATTTTGCTAAGGAAAAGTGAATGGAAGTTTTAATGGTGGCGCTGTTTTGAGTGATCTTCTTTACTGCTGATACTCTTCTATACCTTTTCGAGATCCCAGTTTTTTAGCGAATCGATTTGGCAATCAATTCGTCTGGACCGTCCGCTTAGATTTTGGGCTGCTCGTTTGCCTGTACGCAATTTTCTTTTTTCCCTGTGGGTTTGCCTTTATGCAATCTCTAAAGCGTGAATTTGGTCGTACGACTTCTTAGGGCTTCTGAGCACAGTTTTCTTTTTTTCTTTTTTTAAAGAGAGAATTCAAGGAATTGTCAATGTCGAACCAGGACCCAGAAAGGAGTTCTGACCAAGTTACGCCCGCCCCTCATGCCGTTCCTTCGAAGGACACTGCCCAAGAATCTCTGCAACCTCGTGTGCTTTCGGAGGTTCCAAACAAGTGGCCTTTGACGGAGCTCTCCCTTACCTCGTTCCGTCAGTTGTGTAAACAATTTGGGTTTTTAGAGGAGGAAGAGGCCAGGTTGCCTGCGGGAAAGGAATTTGCCGACAACCCTCCTAAGGGGTTTGTTGCTATTACTCGAGGTATGTTGAAAAGTGGGGCGGTTCCCCCCTTTAACCCTTTCATAGAGATGGTTCTTTGGAATTTGGCCATTGGTCCTTACCAGCTACACCCCAATGGTTATGCAATCTTGACAAGTCTTTATTTTCTTTTCATGAGAGAAAAACATCGGGCTCCTTCGTTTTGGGACATACGCTCATTGTATGCTTTCAGGACAATAAGCCAGCATCCCTTGCTTGTCTTTATGGAAAGACGAGGTTCGAGAATAATCCCGGCTTAGAGAACAGTGTGCGAGGATTTCCAAATCAATATTTCTATGTGAGATGTCCCGACAACTTCTGTGGCCTTTGGAAGGTAATTGTTAAGATTCTTAACCTTCATATTCTAGTCTCTTCTTCCTATTATTTTTATTTTTTCTGATACCTTTCAATATATTGTAGTGCTTCCTGATCAGAGTGTACCCTTTGATCAAGACCTATGCAACTCGTTACTAGCCATTGATGAAGAATAGAGAAATAGGAAATTCTTGATTAATGAAGGGTTCTTAAACCAGTATAACTTGCTTTCATCTTCGCGTACTTTTCCGGCGGATCCTTTTGGCAAAAAGAATGCTATCAACCTTTCCCCTAACAGGAAGTCCTTGGAAAAGGGGGTTTCCAGTGTCTTGGATGGCAGTGAGGCATCTTCCAATGGTAGGGCGATCTCTGTCAAGAAGACTTCAGTCAAACACCCCAAGCGCAAAGGTACTAAGATCTCAACGGCTTTGCACGGAGAGGGTGGATCTTTGGTAGAGGGATCCTCCCGGGGAGATGTGAGCGTGATCCCTTCGAAGACTGCCCCGGAGAAGTTTCGGGAGGCGGAACGGCTTGATGACATTATAAGATTTCTGCCGAAAGCTTGGGAGGCAGAAGGAATTCCCCCAAAGGAGATCAAGAGGAAGATGGTTCAGAGGCTTTAAAAGAACTTAATCTTTCTGCTCTGACTGGAGGACTCATTCAAGGTAAGGTTGTCATTTGAATATTCATACTTTTAAGGAGAATCTTTAGTTACACGACTTTACAAAAAAAACCTTATTTCTGGGTCGAGATGGTATTTCACAAAGTCTGGAACCACTTCAACCTCGTATATCATATGTATCTCTTTCCTTAGTTTTATTCTCAAGTTCCTTTCAATCAAAGTGGTTAAATTTTTCCCTTTCTTCTTAGATTCAGGAATGGGGTTTCCATTACCAGGTAGTCTCTCTCAACAGCTCGCTCTTACTGATCCGCGAGATATTTGGCAGTCTAGTCTCTCATGCGGGAGCAAACGCTCTTTCCCCTTTCCAGATCTCTTATCCCAAGATGCTCTTGAGGCACCGCTGGCAAGCTTGTTGAAGAAAAAGAAGTATGACCATCCTCGAGTGTTAAAAGCGGGAAAACAGGATGCTGAGCGAAGAACAAGTGATATGAGGCAGGTCAGGTATGAAGTTGGTGAATCTTCTGAGCGAGTCGGACTTTTGTGCCCCAGTTCCTCAGTTCCTGTGGAGTCGTTGCTCAGTTCTTCTATACCTAATACGTCTGTTTCCAGTCAGATTCAAGCGATCCTTAACAGACCTCTTTATGCAGTTACCCCTGGAAATACTGCGTTGTGGGATAGATTTGTTGGTTGGGACTTGAGTGGAATAGACCTTAACTTAGACTTGTCGCCTTGTGACGATCAGAGTAGCGTTGGAGAGCTGAGTGCTATAAAAAATTATGCGACCTCCCAGCTTACCACAATCATGAGTAACCTTGAAGCTCAGTTAAACGAGGCCGAAAACACTTCCAGGGAGCGGTTGGAGTCTTGGAATAGGTTTTGCTTTGAGTTTCAGAAGTTGAACACTCAGCATCTCAAACATATCGGGCATCTGGAAAACGACAAGACCGAACTGATCCGTGAAGTGGAAAATCAAGCAACTGAAATTGCACTTCTTAAGAACGGGCACTGTCAGATGAAAAATTTGGAGGCTGACAATAGGAGGCTTCCGGAAGAGATTGAAGCTGCAAAGAAGCAAATAGATGAAGTCCAGACTGACCGCGAGTTCCTAGAATCCCAGCTAACTTCTATACATCAATCCGTGGTTTCTTGCCGGCAGGAGAAAGCAATGCTTGAAGGTAAAATTATTTTGCAAGGCAAAGCTATTAAAACCTTAGAGGGCAATAAGGAAAAGCTATCCAACGATCTTGCGAAGGTCAAAAAGAACAACGATGAGACCTTGTTTCGGTTTTACACTCTCAGTGTTATGACTCATGGAAGCTTAAGCTATCTGGGCAAGGACTTTCCTCGTACATTAGCCCTTGTCTGGGAAGAGGTGCTTGGTTATTCCAAGGGTAAGGAGGATAAGGCTCTACAAGAAGCCCTTCTTGAGCCAAAAGACCGTGATGCTCTGGAGACGGGTAGGAGCATATTAGCTAGTGAACGAGCCAAATCCCTTAGAAAAGAGGTTCAGAATGTGGTTCCCGTCCGTGCCCCTAGTCCTGTAGGAGAATCTGCCCCGGGATCCCTAGTTGTTCTGACGGAACCCCCTACTGCTGGTGAAGTACCTCTAAGGCTCATATGTTTGAGGGTTATGTTACACCTGAAAATGTTGCCAAATGATGTAAAATTTGTTCTGTACTTTTTTTTAGTGCCAGTCTTATGACTTTGTGCTTTTGTGATGAACCTGTTGATGTTGGTATGTTGTAACTTTCACTTATCCGTGTCGTATTGCGCTTTTTGTGAATTGTGCACTGGTTACGCTTTTACGTCGTTTAACGTCAGTACTGCGGGTTGGTCTTGATTTTAGACATCTTATCTCCTCTTTGAGGGGTTTTAGTCTTAACTGCACATTTATTAGCATTTTCAATGGTTTGGTAACCCAAACCTTTAAAGTTAATCTTAGGTGTGTATTTTTATGTGATGTAAACACCTTACTGTACATTTAACTTTGTTCCTCATTGGCTTGGTTTCCCAGGCCCTTTTGAAACCTAATTAAATGTACTTCCGTATGCTGGGTTTATTCCTTTTAATGTATCCAAATCCCATATCTCACTAACTCAGTGGCTCGAGTCCTTCGGCGACTGGTTTTGGGTACGTGCCCCATGGGAGGACTTGGGTTAAGCATTTTCGGCCCAGTTTCAGTCCTATTTGATCCGGCTATTATGATCAAATAGAGACCCGAATTGGATTAATTATACCCCCTTTCAGCTGGGATTTTTGCTGTAATCCACCATTGGCTTTGTTTGACTTGGTTAACAACAAAGAACAAGGACAGACACCTCCTTTCGGTAAGGGTTTCTTTTACCCCCTTTCGGCTGGGATTTCTGCTGTAATCCAATCTTGGCTTTGTTGACTTGGTTAACAACAAAGAACAAGATCAGACACCTCCTTTCGGTATGGGTTTTCACGAACCACGTCGGTTTTTTCCGACTTCACATTTTTGTCGATTTTTGCCGACTTTGCATTTTGCCCAATCAAATAGATACTGGCCCTCTTCAATGAAAAAAATAAGAAATTTTCTCAAGGCAGGGAATCCTCGTATCCTGCACCTAATATGAAGGTGTTCCTTTGATGGGCTCAGCAAACTTTTATCCGAGGGGCCTTTTTGTTTTGAGTTGCTTTTGCTCCAGTATTGATTCCTGAGAGATAAACGTTACTCCTTGTTGTTGGTCTTGGCTTTGATTTTGAGTAATTCATGTCCTGCATCCGAGAGGGCATTTTCTCAGAGTTGGCAATTTCGATGTTGGGGACAGATTTTGCGATAGCCTTGGGTTTGCAACATGGTTTGACGATGATCCTTTGAGTGGGTGTTTTCAGGGCATTCGGCGTTTCCCATGGTGATGTGCGTAGCCTTTCACCTGCTGTTTATCTTGTTGTCTGCCCCGGACTGGCTTGTTGTTTCTTTTTTTGTGGTACTGCGCCTATTTCTCTGTTTGTATGTCGTTTCGAGTTTCGTGATCCTCAAGTCGCTTTGTTTGATGAGTTCCCTTGTGCTTCGTCACAGTCCCACTGTGTGTAGTGGGCTTCCTTTCAGGGAATTCTTTTAGTACAAGGCAATAAGTGTATTGTTCAAGCAGACAGATGTTTGACCCTGATGCATAGAGTAATAAATATGTTATTCAAGCAGACAGGTACTTGACCCAAACGTATAGAGTTTAGCAATGTAAATTGTTACTTGACACGATCATAATAAATAATGGAGTTAGGTAAAACAATTTTAATGATAAGATGAATCCCAGGAAAGTAGAATAAAGTAGTGAGAGCTCTGGTTTGATGCTTCACTGCTGAGATATAAGTTGCCAGTCTTTTTGACGAACATTCTCTTCGGATTGGTTTAAGTCTTCTACCTCCTTTTCAGGGTGTAGTGCCTCCAGTTTGCAAGGGATTAGGATGGCCAACACGGTTTTTTACATATTGTTGCAAGTGGTTTTTCCTAATCAACCCCTCGATGACCGACTTCAGGTGCCTACAGTTATCGGTACCATGTCCTGGTTGTTTGTGAAACTGACAGAATCTTCCTGATGTTTCAGTAACAGTTTCGGCCTGTTTTTGCTTCAGAGTTGGATACCTCTCCGTGTCCTTAGTTGCCATGAAGATATTTCCCACGGTATTGTTGAGGGGTGTATACTCGGATTTCTTATAGAATCGCGGCCTCTTTGGTGTACGGTCGTCCTTTTCCTTGCTACTCCTCTTTCGATCATTAAGGCTGCTCTAAGCGCCTCCATCCTCCTCTATCTGTGGCCTTTTCCCTTCAATATTCGCGTATCTTTCGGATTTGCTGAGTAATCGTTCAAGTGTGCCTGGTCCTTTCCTTTTGATCCACCGTCCCAACTTGGTTTCCTTAGATACGCCTCTCTCAAGGGCTATTAAGATCGGTTGGGCTCAGGATCCTCAACTTCAGCCACTGCCATATGAAAGTGGGTGAGAAAATCTTTGATGGACTCCTCTGGTCTCTGTCGTATTTTATCTAGCCTTGTTACGTCTCGGGCCCTGAACGCCTGGGGTTCAAACTGCTTACTGAATAGTTTAGTCAAGGTCGTGAAATCATCCACGGACCGAGGCGGTAGCTTTATGAACCACATATAAGCCACTCCTTCCAAATAATTCAGGAAATACAAGCATTTGATTTCATTTGTGGCACGTGCCCCATTCATATAATGGTCATATTTACATAAGAACATGTCGGGGTCGCCTGTCCCATCATAGGACTGCAACGACGGGGGATTGAATCTGCGTTGGTATACGGTTCTCTTAATCCTGTCGGTCAATGGGGTTCTAGTCGGGAAGACTCCCATCCACTTCGATCGTCCTGCCCCTTCAGGCTTTCTCTCACAATCGTTTGTGCCATTCCCAAGATATATTCCTGTTTTTTGCCTGGATCTGCAAACTGATTGCCTTCTTCGTCATCGAGCTTTGATCCTGACACGCCCCGGCGATCTGGAGTTAAGGAGTCCGTATATTCCTTCGGAAAGGATATCCCCACAACGGTAGGGTTTTCCTCCTGTTTTGCAGCTGCGCCGTCGAGATTTCAGTGCCTAGGTATGTTGCTTCTTCCATGATTCATCCTAGCACAATGCACGACCCTTCGAATGATATCTTGCCGTCTTGGGCTTGGAGTGATGGATTCTACTTCTGGCGCACAATTTGTTCTGGTTAGCGAGGAACAAGTGGCTTGTAAAGTAGCCTTTGCTATAGCGGCTTGAATGGCCTGCATTGACTCGAGCTTCTTCATCATTGCATTATTTGCAATAGCTATTTGACTTGATCGTCCTGTCACCACTTCCTCCAGCTCCTTCCATGTTATAGCTCCTTGATTTTCCGAGATCTCTTCTGTCTTGGGATTGTTGGTTGATGGTGTGACGAGATTGAGGCTGTCGTCAGATCTCCTACCTTCTTTAGCCTCATCTTCTTGGACCGCCTTCTCCTTTATTATTTGTTGAACCAAATCCGTGATGCGCCTTTCATCATCTGCTGAACCGCTGGGATCGGTACTGATATTTTCTCTAGTGCGACCGTAGTTTGAGCTTTGGCACCTCGTGTCTCTTCTGAGGAGAAGGGAGTCGGTGGGGGCTGCGACTGCTTGAGTTGGTTGTACCTCTTTGTATCGTGGAGATCTGGCTTTATAATCCTTAACGCCAGCCTCTCCCCTGTCTCTTACTATACCGCGAAGTCGTCCAGGGTCCGAGGTTGACGAGTCCTCTTCTTCGCCAATATCGTCCATGGTGTTGGTGTTTTGCGGCGGCAGGTTGGTTCGAACAAGGGTGTTCAGCCTTTCCATTATCATCCTGGTTGTATTATCCGTTTTTTCGTTTAGATCAGCTACAACCACATTTAGTTCATCTTGCGTTATAGGTGGCCTGAGGGTTTCATTTGCCCCTTGACTCAAGATCTGAGGTGAAGCTTCGTCAGCATTATCATCCTCATTGATCGTAATAACTTTGACAGATTTGTTACTTTTCTCTGATCAAACCATGGCTTGAAAGAGAAAGTGATTCTGGGATAGTTTTACCAAATGAAATTATGACACGGCCCCATGGTGGGTCCCAAAAATGTTTACACCGAAAATGGTCCAAACGCCTCAGGTACAAAGCTGTACTTCACCAATTTGGTAGGGAATAAAGTGGAGCTGTATTCAATTAGTAATTCAAAGTAGAAAATGCAGAAAAAAGGTAAAAATAGAGACGAGGTTTAGAGTGGTTCATCCGTTAATGAGGCCTACGTCCACTACGAAGGTGATTTCTAATCTTATGATATGAATTACAAAGTACATCAATTCTCTCTGTATCATACACTTCCATTTGCGCCTAATACAACCTTGTTTATATACTTTAATCTAGGAAATAATCTAAGAAGATGGTTGAATTTGAGGTGAAAGAGGATGAATGGATGATTGAGATTGGTGATGTCTTTGTTCTCTCTGAATCACGAAATTGAGCTTGACGCCATGGCCAGATCCGTGGTTTGTGGCAGAGTTTGGCAGCACTTCGTGGTCCTCCCCCTCTCCCCTTTTTTCCAGTGGTGGCTATGGTATATTTATAGGTGAGTCATCGGTTTGAAATTCCTTTCCTGCCTTGTAAATCGCCAATTCTACTAATTACAATCGGACCATTGGCCAGCTGTTGCTAGCTGTCTTAGGTTGTTATGCGTAGATGACTTTTTGGGTCGGGAGCCTTATGTAGTTGAGAGGGTTTACAAGAGCAAGTGCTTCTATGTGGGTGTCCATTTTGGGAGAATGGCTGTGAGCGCGACACAAGTCTGGAATTGACTCTCCATTGTTCCATATGCGACCGGTTGCTTTATTTCAAGGGTGCTCATCCTCTTATTGCTCCTGCAAGGTGTGGTTTGTCTGGAGGCTGTTCAGTGTGGTCGTTCTAGCCCATGTTGGATGAGCGGCCTGTTTCATGCTGATGCCTGGCACGGCCTTGTGCTTGCGTGAGCGGCTGGTCTTAGTTCTCGTGCCTGGATTGTGATTTGGACCCAAGTTTCAGGGTCGCACGTTGCACCATGTCGTTCGGTTGTACTTGGTCGACCTGATCTATTCTGGGCTTTGACATTCGGCACTTGCTTTTGTGACCGTTCTTCTCCATTATTAATGCTTCAAGTGCCTTAATGATTTCCTGTGTGAACGACCCCGATTATGTTTACAACGTGTCCCTTGTTCAATGTACGCGTGGATTTTTTACGGATTAACACAAGAGAAGAAGAACTCATGGTCATGAACGAAGCCTTTCCGACAAAGAAGCCGAAGACTCCATGAGATGATATTGTGTTCAAAGAAAGAGACTCAGACGGATTGCTAACATCAATGGTAGATCTAATGGTGATTACCATCGGTTTGGATCCAGCCATAGTCAGGAGAGTTTTGGTTGACAATGGGGCATCTGTCAATGTCCTTTTCATTAATGTGTTCAAAAGGATGAACCTTTCCGTGGATGATGTGAGAGCTTTCCAGAATAAGATCCACGAGTTCATGGGGAAACCCACTCAACCAATTTGCGTCATCAACCTGCTCATGAACTCGGAGAAGGAAAACAGAAGTTTGCTATAAAATAAGATTTCGTCATAGTCGATGAGATTTGGGCGTATAATGCCTTCCTCAGGAGGCCAACCCTAGCAGCATTTAGGATAACAATGGTTCCATGGTGTCTGACTATGAAATTCCCTAAGAAAATGGAGTCGGTGTGATTAAAGGCAACCAACAAGCGGCAAGAGAGTGTTATATGGAGGAACTTGTTGAAGCTAGGAAGAAGGAAGAAAAGAAGGCTGTGGAGCCTCCGCTCTGCATTCGTGACCCCCCTTATAGAAATTAGGGCGGGGACCTCACACTGGCGAGCACAGCGGAGCTCAAAAGGAAATTGATCCCAGGAAAGCTAGTGTGGGGAAAAATTGAGCGGCACTAGTTGAAGCCACAATCTCTATTCCAGTACACGATAAAGATCCTGATAGAGTCCTGAAAATAGATTCTCAACTGGGCATGAAAATGCAGAAAGAATTAACTTTGTTTTTGAAAGCAAATTTAGATGTTTTCACTTGGACACACTCCGATAGGTGCGGAATATCACCTGATGTAATTGTGCATATGTTGAATATTAATCCAAGTTTAACTCCAGTAAAACAAAAAAGGCGAATTCAAGGACTTGAAAGATCTGTAGCATTAAAAGAAGAAGAAGATAGGTTATTCAATAATAACTTTATACGAGAATCTACATATCCCGATTGGGTTTCCAATCCGGTTCTTGTTAAAAAGTCCAATGACAAATGGAGAGTGTGCATAAACTATTCGGACCTCAATAAAGCGTGTCCCGAAGACAGTTTTCCACTACCTAGAATTGATCAACTTGTCAATGCGATAGAAGGGCACGATCTGTTATCCTTTATCGACTTATACTTTGGATACAATTGGATTATGATTCATAAGCCATATGAAGAGAACACAAGTTTCATAACGGATAGAGGCCTGTATTGCTACAAAGTTATGTTGTTTGGACTGAAAAATGCAGGAGCGACATACCAACGCCTTGTGAATTCCATGTTCAAATCCCAAATCGGAAATACAATGGAAGTTTATGTAGATGATATGTTGGTAAAATCGAAGAAAGCCAATGATCATCTGGAGAATCTGGCTTAGATGTTACATGTAACAGCCCATATTTTACGTATAGATGGATCGTAAAAAAAATTTATTTTATTCTATGAGGGTTGGATCATTATCATCTTTTAATATGTTGCTTATGGGGATGTGAGACATGTCTATAATTTTTACCGATTTTGTTTGTGACCGTTTTGCCCCTGTCAGTATTGTATAGGGAATAACTGTTGACTCTGGTCGAATCAGAGGGTGAGACCTGTGCCATTGGAAAGGAATTGATGATTGCCTTTCCGTAGAGTGGTATTCAAGATTTGGCTCAACGGTTTGAGAGAATCGCTGTTTTAAGGTTTTCAGTTGGTTGTCCAGGTTTGGTAAAGATTTGGCTCAGCGGTTTGGGAGAAATCGCTCTTTTAAGGTTTTTCAGTTGGCTGTCCAGGTTTGGTAAGCCAAAATGGATTGAAGTGGGAAGGCACGTTAAGGGGTTGGTGGAAACTATAAATAGAGGGCAAGGGATATGAGAAAGGGTTTGAATTTTCCATTCTCTCGTTGGGAGGTCTTGTGCTCCCCTTCCTCTAACACCTTTCCATAAATGAAAATCAAAATCCAAGGAGGGAAATCTTAGATCTACACCATTGGAGGCTAGATCTATGTCAACTGAGGCGAGAATTCATCGGATCAAGGTGTTTGGTGTGAAGTGTTTGCTACCCAGATTCATATTCCTTTTATTTTTGCTTGTTTAGGACAATTGGTGAGTGACTTACATCTCTCACATGGATTTAATGAAGTATATGAATGTTAGATCATGTTTTTCATCAAATTCAAGTGTTTTCTTGTAGATCTACACCTTTATATGTCCATTTTCATATGAATTACCCTATGATCTAATTTAAAAAGTTTAAACCATTAATTCCATGTTATTTCATACATTTATGCAAGTTAGGTCCCTCATTTTGATCATATGTTCATCTTAATTGTTTTGGTGAAGCTTACATCATTTTAGTGATAATCGTCATATTCATGTTGTTAGCCATGTTATGACATGTTTATGATTATATTTGGTGAGTTTGATGTGTTGGCTTCTTCGAATACATCGTTTTGCGAAGTTTTGGTCAAAATCGGAGTTGAAATTGAGGTGTGCAGATTTCTGGTCGGCTTCAAGCTGGTCGGGTCGGTCAAGTTATGGCTTGGGAAGCAAGTGACGGTTTGGGTCAGTCCAATCCTGGTCAGGTCGGTCTTTTTTGAAGCAACGGAGGAGTGGGTCAGTCTTAAATCCTGGTCGGTCGGGTCGGTCAGATGGTAGTAAGGCTGGTTGGTTGGGTCGGTCAGATGGTAGTAAGGCTGGTCGGTCGGGTCGGTCAGATGGGAGCAAGCCTGGTCGGTCGAGTCGATCGTAAAGTTGAAGGTTGAAGCTTCTGGTCGGTCGGGTCTGGTCTGGTCGGTTAGCCTTATACTCTCGTCAGTCATGTTTTTAGTAGCGCTTTTAAACGCTGTGGTTGATAGTGATAATGCTATGGTTTGTTTCAAATGGGGTCATTTTATGAAAAAGTACTTTTTTCGGGTATGACCTGGATTTGAAGAAAAGAGCCTGAAAAAAAATATTTTTCAAGGGCAACCCCCCGAACCCTACTCAAGCCGCAGCGCAGTGGTGTAACTGGGCTCAGTGATGTTTGTGATTTTGAAGTAAATTCAAGTGGGAATATTCAAAGTGTTGTATGCGTTCGTTAACTGGTGTAGAACAACAGATGAGGTGACAACTCAAAGGTTGTGAGTTGGTGGATAATGGTTGCTCGAAAGGTTGTCTGACCTATGAAAAGTCATCAAGTTGGGTGACTAGAGATGAGAAGGCTGAGAGATTATCGTTGTTGTAAGTTCTAGCAGGCTTTAAGCAGGGGTACGATGGGGCCACCCAAAAGACCGGTCGTAGGTCGAGTATCCTGGGTATCGTTGGAAGGCCTAGTTGTCAAGGTTGGACATACATACATATCATTGAAAGGAGTATGGAGTTTATGCTAGAACTAGGGTTACCATTAACCCTTGACATATGGCAAGGTTGGCTGTCATACGATTAACGATGGTTTCAAAGAAGGATTGGCGGTGATAGCCAGAGTCAGTCATGGATGATTGGTTGTTCTGTTTGTACTGTCTCATATAGATTGTCCAACGTCGAAGGAGATGTTCCCTGGGTGCTAGTCTAATATTGGTTCAAGCCTTTGGGGCTTGTGCTTGAGGGATGTTGAATCTGATTAGGATTGTCTACATAATATACATATATATATAATATATGGATGTTATGAGTGCTTACCATGATCAAATGAGTGTTCTGGTTTCCATGGATGAATGGATGACTTGTTTATTGTAAAGGCTATCACTGTCCGATGTGGGGAAGGTTAGGTTGAGATCTTCTTTGGTATTGTGGGTAGATTGGTATGTTTATCTATCTGTGCTCATATACTTTATTGTTGAAGTTTGTTAGTTTTTTTATCGCTCACTAAGACTATTGTCTAATTCAAGGTTTTATGTCTCCTCTTATTACCTTAGGGTGTTCATTCGGTTGTGGATGGGCAGACTAAGTAGCAGGTTATAGGTGATTAGTGAGGACGATGCTGCTGTGCTTAGGCGAGCAGGAGGCTGACGTACCAGTTTTATTACTACCTAGTATTTCTATTTCCGCTGTTTGATTGCTCTATGAGGATTGTAGTGAGGCCTTATGTACATACTTTAGTATCAGTTGGATAATCTTTTAGGATGTTGAGAAAGTTTCAAAAGTTTTCTATTCATATGTTCTATTATATTTTATCAGTTGGATAATCTTTTAGGCCTTATGTACAAACTTTAGTATCAGTTGGATAATCTTGTAGGCCTTATGTACAAACTTTAGTACCTGTTGTATATGTTCTATTATATTTTATCCTTGCGCTATGAGTTCTACGACAGGTTCCGATGTTGTTTACCAACTCTGATGATCGTCCTTAGCTGTCTGGAACACTTTTTAGTGCATTATTGCTCTTGTTTAGTGCAGGGGTTATGGGTTGTCGTCGCATTTCATATCCTCAGAAAATATGGGATGAAGCTGAATCCGCTTAAATGCTCATTTGGGGTCTCTTCAGGAAAATTTCTCGGGTTCATAGTCGACTCCAGGGGCATTGAAGCGAATCCTCCCAAAGTCACAGCCTTACAGGAGATGCGTGCTCCAACGACAAAGATTGAGCTTCAAAGCCTAAATGGGAAAGTAGCTGCACTTAACCGATTCATTTCAAAGGTCGTGGATCTGTGCATTCCACTCTTTGATGCTTTAAACAAAGGAAGGAAAGATTTCCAGTGGACTCCAGAATGTCGAGCAGCCTTCGAAGAGTTAATCAAGCACATGGAATCACCACCGAAGCTGTCAAAAGATGGAGAGGAACTATTCCTGTATCTGGCTGTCTCATCACATGCATTAAGCGACGCGCTTGTCGGAAGATGCCAAGGTTCAATGGCCAGTTTACGATATCAGCAAAAGGCTTGCTGGGGCGGAGCTACACTATCTGAAGCTGGAAAAACTTGCGTATTGTCTGCTTATCACCTAAAAAAAACTTAGGTCTTATTTCTAATGCCATCCTATAAAGTTTCTCATCGATCAACCGCTAAGACAAGTATTCTTTCGCCCAGAAACTTCGAGAAGATTATTGAAATGGAACATAGAGCTCAGTCAACATGACATCACTTGTGTAACGACCCACATTCTACGCATCGGAGGATCGTAGAGTATTTATTTTATTTTCATATGAGGTTGTATGGTCGTGTAACTTAGGGGAACGACTATTGGGGTCATTTCCCATGTTCACGATTTTTGCCGATTTTCATATGACCGTTTTGCTCATGGCGAATCTTGTTTCGCCTATAACGTTTGATTGGTAAGGAGTTTTAACCTGAAACCACTTCCATTGGATTCATATGATGGTTTACCTTTCCGTAGAGTGACCACACTGATCAAACGGACTTATCATTTGGGAGATATGACTGAAACAGTGTTTGTAAGGTGAAAAATAGCTTAACCAGGCCAAATTAGGGTGATTAGCAGCTAGGCCCATAACCCATTTCAGGATTAGGGTTATGGGAAGGATAATAGGGTTAGGGAAAACATTTCATTTCAGAAATCTAACAGCCATTTACATCCTTGAAACCCTAACAATGGCCTCCACCTTCTAAAATCATCCCAGGTCACTTTCTAATCGCGTATTAGCTTAATCTACACCAAATCAAGAAAGATTAGCATTAATGGAGCTGTTGTGTTGCATTGGAAACCATGCCAAAATAGTAGAGTTTCATATATAAAGTTTTATTTGTGGCTAAGGTGAGTGATTACCATGTTTTTACACTAATTACGGCTAATTAAGGGTGATTAGTGATAATTAGCGAAATTATGCATGATAAAATTCTGGAAAAATATGTAGAAATTCTTAAATAATATTTTATGCCTCTGTTAGAAATTTGGGTTAATTTGGACATGTTTTTTAATCCTATCATTAGTTATGGTTAAACATGATTAAGGGGAAAACCATGGGTTTTAGGCATGTTTGATCCATATTGGCATGATTATTCATCGTTTGGTGTTTATGGTTGATTATACATGTTGCTATGACTGTTTTCTATGTTTTATGATTGTTTAGTAAAGTTTGAATGGTTGAAAACCCCATCGTATGGTGAAAAAGGACGATATATGCTCGTTGGAAAATGTGTAGAGTTTCGGATCGGTCCGATTATAGCTTTCAGATCGGATCCGAGAATCGAGCAAGGAAATTCGGACCAGACCAGGGATTGGCAAGAAGGAAGGCCATTTGCATAGAGTTGGAGTTGGGTTCGGATCAGAAGCGAGGGCGTGGGGATCGGATCGGAAATGGTGAGCACGAACCGAACCGGGGCTGAAGCAATGGAACCGAAACGAGTTGGAGTGGTGGCAGGTGGACTCGAACCGAATGGAGGATGGCATCCGAACCGAACCGAATGGAGGATAGCACCCGAATCGAGCCGAATGGAGGATGGCACCGAACCGAACCGAATGGGGGAACTTGAACACTATGCAATTGAACCGAACCGGGCATGTACTTCTATTTCTACGTGGTGATTCTTTTGAAGACCAACTCAAGTTTAACCAAAACCCGAGATGCAAAGGGAGTACAAATGGGAGGTTATTACTCAGGATCCAAAACGGGATTAACGAGTTAACTTCATGTGTTGGAATTTGCTGCGGGACGTGTTCAAAGGGGTTATCGATACCTATAGCTTTGACTCACCACTGAGAGATGGATTAGTGGCTATGGATCAGTGCAATGGAGTTGTTATGGGGGCAAAGTGATTGTAGCAAGGCTATGAGCCAGTGCAGTGGAGTTGTCATGACTTCATGGGGCAGAGTGGACATAGCAAAGGATTAGTGGCTGTGGATCAGTGCAGTGGAGTCATCGTGACTCCATGGGGCAGAATGATCGTAGCAAAGGATTGGTTTACCAAATTGGTAGATATTGTATGCTTTACGCACTGAGTGAGAGATGTTGGATGATTGTTATGTTTGATGTTTGCTATCACCATGACATGCACACCCCCTCCCCATTATTTTCACGTCATGTGTTAGTGTCACCTTAGAGTATTGTACATCCTGTTGTGCTAACTCTTTGGTTGCAGGTCCAAGTTCAGGTATGTTTATGCATACCTGTTATTGTTTTGTTTTTGGTGCATATCACTCATACCAGACTTTTGTCTGATCCAGAGTTTTATGTCTCTTCTTATTACTCTGGGTGCTCCTAAATGAGCAGACTAGAGACAGGTTAGCTTGTTATGCACTAGTAGCTGTCCGGAGACGAGTAGGAGGCTTACACATATTATTCACGTATATTCTCCCTATGTTGTTGCTGGTCACTAATTTGGGCATTAGTAATGTACCTGCCTATTTTGCTTTAGAGACAGTTTTAAAACTTGTAATAATGATGGTCCGAATCATAAGCTGTATTTTGAATTTTCCGCTGCTACGATGGTTTAGTTTTCAACTTATGCACTGTCTCATCTTTCTTATATCAAGTTATGTTATTATTATATTTTGTTCCATGCATTGTGAGATATACTATAGGTTTTTTGTTGATTCACCGTTCAAATTCCATCCCTTTTTCCTTCCTTTTGACAACCATCCCGTGCTGGTTGGACGTCGGTACAACGCATTTCATCGGAAATGTTGACTGATGCTGGGCGGGCTGTCACATTAGGTATCAGTGCTCTAGGTTGCGTAGTTAACCTAGGGAAAGGCACCAGGGAGAGATAGTACGTATATGAGAGCGCGTATTTGTTATATTTTAGGTTTTCAAAAGTTATATATATGCTATTAGTATATCTATGGATGAAGTCATGCTACACTAGCACCACTAGAGAGATGGTTAATCGTTTTCTCTTTACAGATTGAACGATGAGCTAACATACGAGGAATACTGGTTCAGGAGCCAATAATAGGAATGCTCCTGACATGAAGACGATGTTTACTACCTTCATGTGAGAGATGCTGAGAGATGTTCAGGAAGCAACTCCAAATGCTGCAAATGGTGGTGGTGCAGCGGTGCGGGCGCCTAAAGCCGATTTAGCCAAGCTCTGTAACGACTACACTAGTCTTGGTGGAAAATCGTTCCATGAAATGGAATCAGCTACAGAAGTTCGGGATTGGGTTGATAGTTGTGAGTGCATCTTCGAGGATCTGAGAGTTGTTTAGGAAGTTCTTGGAGCTTAAACAGAATGGTGGGGTAGTCTCGGAATGTATTGCTGAGTTCGATACTTTATCGAAGCATGGATTATCTCATATCGATACTGTCGAGAAGAAGAACGAGAAGTTCATAACTGGTTTAGATCAGTGCTTAGGAGAAAGGCTTATAAATCATATTGATGAGACTTTTGAATCGATTGTTGGAAAAGAATTGAGATCAGAGTGCCTTTATCCTAAGCCCAAAACTGAAGTCATTGTTTCAACTGCAGTAGGGGCCAAAGCCGTAGGCAAGCGGTGGAAGCAAGAATAATTCCCAAAATAAAAGGAAGCAGAATCATACCAAGGATTGTCAGAAAAAGAAAGACAGGAAAGATGCATAGTGCTTTAGCTATGGAAAGAAGGATCACTATGCTAAAGAATGTCGAGCAAAGCCAACAGACAGGAAGTGCTTCAATTGTGGCCAAGTGGGACATCATAAGGATAAATGTCCACAACCTCCTAAAGAGAAGCAACTTGTGAAAGCATATGCTATAAATGCTGTTCTTTCTTCGTCGAATGCTCCAACTGCGGCGGAGAAAGTAAAGAATGTTGTCATTCAAGGTATGCTTTCTATTTATGATGTTCCTATTCGAGTATTGTTTGATACCAGGGCTTCCCATTCCTTCATATCTAGTGACCTGGTAGATAGGTTGGAACTAGAACCCGAGATAGTCGATAAACCTTTAATTGTGACGAACCTGATTAGTGGTTCGACTAGCCTTAGCATGATTTGTAAAATTTGATCTTATCGAGTCATGGATGTATGTTTGCTTGTGATTGCTTTGTTTTGGGATTTATTGGGTTTGGCATTATTTTAGGAGTCGATTGGCTCCAAAGATATAGGGGTGGTGGTAGACTGTGAGGGATTTTGGGTGACTATTAGGGCGAATGATGGGCGGAGGGTAGTGTTTGGTCGCCTACCTAGTGATGAGGTGATGGCTAGTTTTCTAAATTCCCTTGACATTCCGCAGGACAAGTTATCAGGGGTTCCCATTGCTGGCCAGTATCCGGATATCTTCGAGGAAATGACCGAACTTCCACTACACCGGGAGATTGAGTTCCGTATTGATTTAGTGAAAGATGCCAGACATATAGTGATTCCACTTCGTCGTATGGCACCAAGGGAGCAGCGAGAGTTCGGGTGCAAGTAAGTGATCTTTTGAAGAAGGGATTTATCTGAAGAAGTGTATCCGAGTGGGGAGCACAAGTGGTATTTGCCACTAAGGTAGATGGTTCCCTTCGTTTATGTGTTGGCTATCGCGAGTTGAATAAAGTGACTAGATAGAATAAGTATCATTTTCCATAGATAGATGATTTATTTGATCAACTGGAAGGAGAAAGAGTGTTCTCTCAGTTGGACCTCACGACAGGATTTCATCAGCTCCGAGTAGCAGCTAAGAGTATTCCTAAAACGGCCTTTCGTATGTTGTTTGGATTCTATGAGTGGTTGGTCATGCCATTTGGGTTGACCAATGCATCAACATATTTTGTGGATTTTATGAATAGGGTATTCAGGGATCAATTGAATAAGTTTGTTCTTGTGTTCATGGACGATATCCTTGTTTACTCGAGGGCAGAGGAAGAACACAAGTAACAATTGAGGATAGTGATGGAGTTGTTGGGAAAACACCGATTGAAAGCGAAATTTTCTAAGTGTCACTTTTGGAGGAGGGAAGTGAGATTCTTGGGCCATGTTGTTTCAGAGAATGGTATTGCCGTAGACCCAGCGAAGGTGGCTACGGTACAAGATTGGTCTCTGCCCAAGAATGCAACAGATGTAAGACGTTTCTTGGGATTAACTTGATATTATCGTAAGTTTATCCAAGACTTCTCCAAGATAGCGGTACCGTTAACTCTGTTGACCAAGAAGAATCAAGCTTTCATCTGGGACGAAAGGTGTGAAAATGCATTCAAGAGTCTAAAGAAAATGTTGATGTATGCGCCAGTGTTAGTCATTCCTAAAGGGAATGAAGAGATGACAGTATACACGGATGCATGTGGTACTGGACAAGGTGCTGTATTGATGCAAGGATGTAGGGTTGTAGCTTATGCTAGTTGGCAATTGAAACCGCATGAGAAAGGATATCCTACACATGATCTGGAGTTGGCAGCGATCGTGTTCGCATTGAAGATGTGGAGACATTGTCTCTTTGGAAAAGATATGAGTTGTTTACCGATTATAAATCGTTAAAATAACCTTTCTCTCAGAAGGATCTAAATCTTCGACAGTAAAGATGGTTAGAATTCTTGGCTTCCTATGATTTCCATATCGCATATACACCAGAAAAGGGCAATGTGGTAGCTGATGCATTGAGTAGGAGACATGCAAGTTTAGGACTATGTTTCTGGAATGGAAGCAACTGGAGTATATCATTGGGTATTATTTCAGACCAAATTGCGAATAGGATCCAGAAATGTTAGCAAGCTTGACGATCAGACCCACTTTGATTGAGCGGATTGGTTCCAGTCAGAGAGACGATCCTAATCTATTAGAAATCATCTACAAGTTAGAAATGGGAATTGATGAGGAGATGATCAAGTATTGGCTTAATCGAGATGGAAGGCTTAGAAAAAATGTGAGACCAATTGTGCCCAATGTTAATGGATTAAGAGATGAAGTGCTTATAGAATGTCATCACTCAAAACTAACTATACATCCCGGGGGTAAAAAAAATGTATCGAGACATGAAGCAGACCTACTACTAGGAAAGGATGAAAAGAGACGTTAGGAAGTTTATATCCAAATGCATGAATTTCCAGCTAGTTCAAGCCGAGCAAAAGAAGCCTAGTGGTTTGCTGCAACCATTGGAAATTCCAGAATTGAAATGGGAACAAGTCTCAATGGATTTCATTGATGGGTTACCAAGGACTAAATTGGGCCGTGATAGCATTTGGGTGATTGCGGGCCGATTGACCAAGAGTGCAAGGTTTATACCCGTCAAGTCGAATAGAACAGCAGCTAAGTTAGTAGAACTGTATATGAAGTGGGTAGTGAGATTTCATGGAGTTCCCAGAGGCATTGTGAATGACCAAGGTCCGTTGTTCACTAGTGGATTTTGGAGGAGCTTACAAGAGGCTTTAGGGTCAGAATTACATCTCAGTACCGCGTACCATCCTTAAACTAATGGTCAAACGGAAAGGGTGAATCGAATATTAGAAGATCTCTTGAGAGCTTGCATATTAGATTTTGGAGGGTCATGGGATGACCATTTGCATCTGGTTGAATTCACATATAATAATAGTTATTGGTCCAGTATTGATATGGCTCCATTTGAAGCTTTGTATGGAAGATCGTGCAACTCACCATCATGTTGGTTAGAAACCAGTGAGAAATTTGTGCTTGGACTGGATGTGATAAGAGAAACCTCAAATAAGATCAAGGTTATCCAATAGCGAATGAAGGCTGCTCAAGACAAGCAGAAGAGTTATGCTGATAAAAGACGAGCAGAATTGAAATTCTCCATTCGCGACTTAGTGTTTGTCAAGATTTCTCCGTTAACGAGCGTGATTCGATTTGGTAGGAGAGACAAGTTAGCACCAAGATATGTTGGTCCATTTCCAGTTCTCGAGCATATTGGGAATTTAGCATATAAAGCTGGATTACATGACAAGATGGCAGGAGTTCACAATGTATTTCATGTTTCCCAGTTAAGGAAGTTCGTGCACGACCCCACATGACTATTTCACCGGATAAGTTGGATGATGTCGAAGTAGAACGCGGGGCGGTTGGGAACCGCAGGCCGATTCATATTGTCGAGTATGATACGAAACAACTTCGAAGGAAGAGGGTGAAACTGGTCAAAGTCCAGTGGGGTAGTATCGGAAATTACTATACTTGGGAAACAGAGGAGAGCATAAGGAAGTCGCATCCAGAACTCTTTGCCCGGTAAGATTTTGCGATTTAGCTATTCCGATATACTTGTTGCATTATTATGTGTGTTTGATTGTTTGTAAATGGCTGATAGGCATGCGGGACCTATTGTACGTTTTGGTTAAGGAATTTCGGAGGTGAAACATCTCAAGAGGGAGAGAATGTAACAACTCGCATTCTACGCATCGGAGGATCGTAGAATATTTATTTTATTTTCGTATCAGGTCGTATGGTTGTGTAACTTCGGGGAACAACTATTGGGGTCATTTCCTATGTTCATGATTTTCGCTAATTTTCAAAAGACCATTTTGCTCATGGGGAATCTTGTTTCTCCTATAACTTTTGATTGGTAAGAATTTTTGACCTAAAACCACTTCCATTGGATTCGGATGATGGTTTACCTTTCCGTAGAGTGGTCACATTGATCAAACCGACTTATAGTTTGGGAGATATGGTTGAAACAAGGTTTGTAAGGTGAAAAGCAGCTTAACCTGGCCAAATTAGGGTGATTAGCAGCTAGGCCCACAACTTATTTTGGGATCAGGGTTATGGGAGGGCTGATAGGGTTAGGGAAAACATTTCATTTCAGATCTCCAACCGCCATTTACATCCTTGAAACCCTAGCAATGGCCTCCACCTTCTAAAATCATCCCAAATCACTTTCTAATTGCGTATTAGCTTAATCTACACCAAATCAAGAAATATTAGCATCAAATCAGAGTTGGAACTGCTGTATTGCATTGGAATCATGCCAAAACAGTAGAGTTTCAGGTTTAAAGTTTTATTTTTGGCTAAGGTGAGTGATTAGTAGGTTTCTACACTAATTAGGGGAAATTAGTGATAATTAGCAAAATTATGTATGATAAAGTTCTGGAGAAATATGTAGAAATTCTTAAATAATATTTTATTCCTCTGTTAGAAATTTGGGTTAATTTGGACATGTTTTGCTAATCCTATTATTAGTTATGGTAACATGATTAAGGGGAAAACCATGGGATTTGGATATGTTTTATTCATATTGGCATGATTATTCATCGTTTTGGTGTTTATGGTTGATTATACGTGTTGCTATGACTGTTTGGTATGTTTTATGATTGCTTAATAAAGACAGAATGGTAAAATAGACGATATATGCTTGTTGGAAAATGTGCATGGTTACAGATAGGATCGGATTAAAAGGATTTAGTCGGATCAGAGAACCGAGTAAGGAAATTCGAACCGGACCGAACTTGGCAAGAAGGAATAGCATTTGCATAGAGTTGGAGTTAGGTTCGGATCAGAAGCTAGGGCATGGAGATCGGATCATAAATGATGAGCACGAACCGAACCGGGGCTCGAGCAATCAAACCAAAACAAGTTGGAGTGGTGGCAGGAGGACTCGAACCGAATGGAGGATGGCACCCGAACCGAACCGAATGGAGGATGGCACACGAACCGAACTGAATGGAGGATGGCACCATAACCGAACCGAATGGGGGAACTTGAAAACTATACAACTGAACCGAACCTGCCGTGTACTTCTATTTCTACGTGGTGACTCTTTTGGAGACCAACTCCAATTCGACCAAAACCCGAGATGCAAACGGAGTCCAAATGGGAGTTATTACTTAGGATCCAAATGGGGATCAACAAGTTAACTTCATGAGTTGGACTTTGCTGCAGGACATGTGCAAAGGGGTTATCGATGTCTATAGCTTTGACTCACCACTGAGAGATGGACTAGAGGCTATGGATCAGTGCAGTGGAGTTGTTATGACTCCATGGGGTAAAGTGATCATACCAAGGCTATGAGCCAGTGTAGTGGAGTTGTCATGACTCCATGGGTAAGAGTGGAAATAGCATAGGATTAGTGGCTATGGATCAGTGCAATGGAGTCATCGTGACTCCATGGGGGCAGAGTGATCGTAGCAAAGGACTGGGTGATCAAAGTGGTAGATATTGTATGCTTTGCACACTGAGTGAGAGATGTGAGGATGATTGTTATGTTTGTTGTTTGTTTTCACCATGACATGCACACTCCCTCCCCATTGTTTTCACATCATGTGTTAATGTCACCTGAGAGTATTGAACATCATGTTGTACTAACTCTTTGGTTGCAGGTCCAGGTTTAGGTATGGTTATGGATACCTATTATTGTTCTGTTTTTGCTACTTATCGCTCATATCAGACTTTTGTCTGACCCAGAGTTTTATGTCTCTTTTTATTGCTCTGTGTGCTCCTAAAAAGCAGACTAGAAACAAGTTAGTTGGTTATGCACGAGTAGCTATCCGAAGACGAGCAGGAGACTTACACGTATTATTCCCATATATTCTCCATGTGTTGTAATTGGTCACTAATTTGGGCATTAGTAGTGTACCTTCCTATTTTGCTTTAGAGACAGTTTTAAAAGTTGTAATAATGATGGTCTGGATCATAAGCTGTATTTTGAATTTTCCACTGCTATGATGGTTTAGTTTTCAGCTTATGGACTATCTCGCCTGTTTTATATCATGTTATGTTATTATTATATTTTGTTCCATGCGCTGTGAGATATACTATAGGTTCTTTGTTGGTTCACCGTTCAAATTCCTTCCCTTTTTCCTTTCTTTTGATGACCGTCCCGTGCTGGTTGGACGTCGGTACAACGCATTTCATTGGAAATGTCTACCGGTGCTAGGTGGGCCTTCATAAATTATGACCCTCGAAGAGCTATTAATGGGCAGGCTTTAGCAGATTTCATCGTCGAGTTCATGGATAGGGTAGAAGAGATAGAGGAACCCGTAGAGACGGTGGCTAGTTGGAAGTTGTATATCGATGGATCAAGAAATAATTACTTTTTAGGGGCTGGAATAGTCCTGGAAACTCCAGATGGCCATTCCCTATGCTACACCTTAAGGTTGGAGTTCCCATCAACCAATAATGAGGCAGAATATGAAGCACTGATAACAGGACTGAAACTAGCGAAAGAGCTGAATCTGAAACCTTATAAATTTTTAGTGATTCTCAGTGGATAGTATGTCAGGTCCATGAAGAATTCCAAACCAAAGTCAGAAACCTTCCTACTTATCTTACCAAAGCTTTGGAACTTCTAAACGACCTTAACTACTAAACTATGTCTTATATTCCTAGGGAAAAAAATTCAAAGGCAGATTTTCTTGCTAAATATGTCAGTTCCTCATATGTGCAGTTGCTGGGTCTAATACCTGTTTAAGTCCTTTCAACCCGTACTATTGAAGAAGTGGGTATCGATTGGATCATGGACATAGTTGAAGAGCCTATATCCTAGATGATCCCAATCAAGGAATACATCCTTAATGAAACACTTCCGGAAGGGCTGAAAAAGCAGAGGAAAATATTGCACAAAACTCCATTACACCTTGTCCAAGATGGATGGTTATATTGACGAGGATTCTCCATGCCACTGCTGCGATATGTAACCAAAAAGGAGTCCAGACCAATCTTGGCAGAACTACATGAAGGGAAACACGGAGGTCACACAGGCGGTCAATCACTGGCCAAGAAAATTTTGCTATACGGCTACTTTTGGCCTGATATGAATCTGGATACAACGACCTATGCTAAGAAATGTGATAGATGCCAAAGATTTGCGATGATTCCAAGAGCACCTCCCACAGGGTTGACTGAGATGGTAAGTCCACGGCCATTCACCGTCTGGGGCATAGATTTGATCGGAGCATTGCCTACAGCTAAGTTAAGTATGAAATATGAAATCGTGATTGTGGACTACTTCACTAAATGGGCTAAAGCCGAACTGTTAGCAACTATTACTTCGGAAAATGTGATCAACTTTGTTCTAAAGAACATTATATGCCGATTCGGGGTACCTCAGAAGATAATCACCGATAACGGAACTCTATTCGAGAGCAATGAATTCCTAGATTTATGTGCTAAATACAGGCGTTGCTCATCCGCAGGCCAACGGGAAAGTTGAAGCAATCAGCAAAATTTTGAACTTAACCATCAAGAAGTGTCTCGAAAAAGCTAAAGGTGGTTGGGTAGATGAGCTTCCTCTTGCACAATGGTCATATCGTACAACTTATAAAACTATAACTGGGCACACTTCATTCTCACTTGCATTTGGATCCGAGGCTATGATCCCAGTGGAACTGGAAGTTCCCACTCACCGAAGAATCCACTTCAACCAAGAAGGGAATGAGAAGCTCTAGCTCGAAGAACTTTAACTTCTTGAAGAAAAAAAGGAAAGAAGCAGAACTCATAATCGTTGCACATCAAAGAAGAATAGCTCGTCATTTTAATGCTAAAGTTAAACGGAGAACCTTCCAAGTTGGGGACCTTGTTCTAAAAAGAATCATGATAGGAACTAGAGTATTTGGAACCAACTGGGAAGGGCCGTATATGATAAGCCAAAAATTCTCAGATGGCATATTCGAGCTGAAAATGACAGATGAGATCCAACTTCCGAGAGCATGGAATAGCATACATTTTCATCATTACTTCGTTCTCTCATTTTGCAAGTTGTAAACATCAAGCATTGTAAATACCATGCAACGTTGTCTAAAGTTTTGTACATATTAACGAAAGAGACAACTTTACTTGCCTAAATCGTACATTTTCAATCTCTTGTTTACAAGTTGCTAAAATTTTATTTTGATTGCAGGACCCCTAAAACAGCATCGATGCATCCATAACCTAGTAAATCCTGGTGGCCATTAGAATTCATCTTGTTCGGGATAGCTCAAACGCCCATTGCTTAGTGCTTAAAACATCATTCGCAACAAATACGATGGTGTGAAGCCCAACACTACAAATAAGGGACACCAGGAGATGAATGGTCAAATGATGCGGCATTCAAACTACAAGCAAAGTTGTAAGTTTCATCGAAGGGGCACTTTCTTAATTGAAAGGTTCAGGACCCTAGTGCTAACAAATCGCAATAAAACTGATAAATGGACTAGCGTCCTCCCCGTGAAACGATGCGACTCTAAACCAAAGACCTCCCTAAGGGGCAACCAGTTAGTCGTTAGTGTAGTTAATACATGGCCCGATTACGACAAACACTGCGCCTTTGAACCAAAGACCTCGCCCCCCAACCCGAGGGGCACCCAGTTAATCATCAGTGTCATTAATATATGGCCCGATTACGACAATCACTGGGCCTTTGAACCAAAGACCTCCCCGAGGGGAACCCAGTCGATTGTCAGTTCCATTAATACATTGTCTGATTACGTCAAACCCAAGGATTCAAAATACCCCCTCGGGGGCATCCGAGCATAAGCCGAGTCTTCCAAAATCAGTAAATAATGGACACAAAGACCTCTTCGGAGGCACGAAAAACAAGACCTCTCTAGGGGCATATGTTCAAATCTAATCTCTGTAGGGCCTGGATTACCAAGTTAGTGAGAAACATGGTTTAATATACTAAAATACAAGACCTCTCAAGTAGGGGCACACAAAAAATTCATCTTCATAAAAAGGTATGAGCTGAATCGACTAAACTGGAAACCCTTGGATCATGAGAAAGCCATGAAATTTCAAATGTAATGGCAAAAAACATGACCAAGAGACTCCAAATATACTCGATCACAAATGTCATGCTTAACCTTTAGAGTATGTGACAAATTTTGGTATGTAGGCATTACCACCACATTAAAGAAATTTATTAATGCTCACTTAGACATACCATAAACTCGTCACAGCTCTACGTTAAAGGTTTAGCATCACAAGGATTACTTTAACCAACAAAGTTGAATCCTTTGAAATGGTTAAGGCAAATTTGAGAGCTTCGATATAGTGACAAGCACAAAAGTGGTTAGACATAGGAAAGAATTCTCAAATGTTGCCCCAGTCAAAATCAAGGAGATTTAAAAAAATTGGTTAAGTAAATCCAGTTAATAATGATACGTCTGAAAAATCTTTATTTATACAAATGTACCTCGAGGATATTTTAATATCAAACATTGCAATAACAAATAGTTTGTAATATAAAAATTTGTGTTGTGAGCATGAAAAGAAAATAGGTGTTGAATGTAGAACAAGAAGTTGCGACAAAACTAAAGGCAAAAGATTAAGTATAGTAAGCAGAACACAGTTTATTGCAACAACATAGAATCAGATCACAGCATCACAAGTCAAGTACAAAAGTATCAAACATAAATGTGCGTAAAATAATAAGCATAAGAGTAGTAGGCAAGGGCCGACACTCGCATATACAACCGGTCTGAATACGGTAATCAGAAACTAAAGCAAAGCCATGAGTACTACTGTTTCTTGCCACCTGACCTCAGAGCAGGTTTAGTGGAAGGAGGAGGAGCACTAGCTGGTCGTCTCCTTGGCCCACTGGTACTTTCCTGAGATGACAAAGTAATAACTTTCTTCTTAGAAGCATGCTTTTTTCCTCTTCGCCCAGAAGTTGATGAGACTTTGGATTTGTGCTTCTTTAGGTCCTCGGTCTCCTTGTCCGTAGCCTCGCTAGTGGGCTTAGAATCCTCCCCACTAGAAATGTAATCCTCATCCTTACCTAAGTTTGCAATTGATGGAATCCGAGTATCCTGAGAACCCGGGGTGTTGAAAGAAAGAAGGGATGGATCACTGAGAGAAGGAGCAGAAACAGGGGCTAAAAGCCACGCTTATCTCTGACAGATCACACATTTGTTCACTTTAAATGTCACATCGTCATACCCGCCAAACCACAAATTGATTTCCCCAAAAATACAATGGGTATATAGCTAAGAGAAACGAATTCCTCCGCCACCAAACATAAATACATTTGAAGAGATCAACTTACACGATCTATTGAATATTCTCTGTCAAACATTCTTCCATACAGGTTGTCCTGGGACTGGACAAACTGAACGCACTATTCTGTAACCAGGACAACCCTTGCATAACTCCGTCTTTAATTATCTTCATCATATTTGATCACAACGCTAACGCCCATACAGAGTGGTTTTCAGATAATAAATCTGATCCCAGTCTCTCCGTATTAAAGACGGAAAAATGGTCAAAAATTCGATAGTCGGTGAGTTAACTATCAATGAAAAACACGTGTGCAAACAACGATATTATTTCCAGATGGAAATTATATCGATCAATCATCATTTAACATTTATCTCTTTAGTTCATTAATTTATTCATTTTTTCGTCTCCTGTTTCCATATATTCAACATTTCTTATTTTCTAAATTTAGAAAATATACATTATTAACATTGGAAAACATTTCCATTTCTTATTTTCTATATTAGAAAACATTTCTAATTCTTATTTGGAAAACATTTCCAAAACTCCTACATTTGGATTTAAAACATCGCTATGCCAACTCAAAACATTACACTCATTAACTACATTCACTTAACCAACCTTCACTATCGAACCTTAACCGTTCCTTAGTTAAAAATGGAGTCAATCAAGTTGAGGTATAACTACCTCTCAGACCTTAACTGAACAACATTTCTAACCTCAAAATAGACAAATTTCACCATTTAAATCTTTAATAAACTTCCTTACGTAACTCTGGGATTCTATTTACGCATCCACTTCTTTTACAGAAAGCATTTGATTATAACAATAGTTTTATAATCCCATGCTTCTGAAATATTGAAACTTAAATATAACTTTTATTTATTAATTTAAATAAATAAAGGATTTATTAAATAATAAATCTTGATTTAAAATCTGGAAAGTAAATAATTCTTTCCTACCTTCGATATAGTCAAATTCCAATGTATAATTCTCTTTCTAATAATCTCTATTCGATCACTCTCTTTCGAATAAACTATATTCGATAATCTCTCTTTCGAATAAACTATATTCGATAATCTCCCTTTCGAATAAACTATATTCGATAATCTTTCTTCGAATAAACTATATTCGATAATCTTTCCTTCGAATAAACTATATTCGATAATCTCCCTTTCGAATAAACTATATTCGATAATCTCCCTTTCAAATAAACTATATTTGGTAATCTTTCTTTGAATAAACTATATTCGATTAACTCCATTCGAATAACTGTATTCGATTAACTCTATTTGATTAACTCTAATTCGATTAACTCTATTTAATTAACTCTAATGGATTACTCTATTTGATTAACTCTTATTCAAATAACTCTATTTGATTAGCTCTAATCGATTAACTCTACTTGATTAACTCTAATCGATTAACACTAATTGATTTCTCTATTCGATTAACTCTATTTGATTAACTCTAATCGATTAACCCTAGTCGACTAACTCCATTCGAATAACTATATTCAATTAACTCCACTAAGTTTGACTTCGTATTTCAAATAGTATCCCATTTCCAAATTCTATTTATACTTCTATTTATAGAATTATTCATACGAAATCTCCTTTTTATTTCTAATACTTAAATCTCATTTATAATTCCCTTATAAGTGTTGAGTTCACATTCTATTTAAAATATCGGTGTTAAAACCAATTTCTACTTCTCTATATAAGTTCAGACTTACATATTCCATTTATCAAATGTTAAATATTTTGTTTAGTTTATAAAAACATTATTTATAAATTAATCTTCTCAGTTTATTTGTTAAAACAGATTCCATTTAATATCTACTTTAAATTCATTTTATAATTCTTTTATATCCCGCCAATTCCTTTATACTTTCATTTATTTACCAAATAATTCTTTTTATACTTCTATTTATTTTCCAAATATTATTCCTTTTATAATTCTATTCATTTTCCAAATAAATTCCTTTTATAATTCTATATCCACTTTGAAATTTCTTTTTTTATAAAATCATTTGATTTTATATAAATATATTTTATTTTCAATATGCACATTGAAAATTCCCTTCTAAATTCCAGTATTATATATGGTATTTAAAATATCAAATAACAATGATCCATATCATTCAAACACACATAATCAATAACAGATTATATATCACATCATATATTACAATATATGAAATAAAATAGTATAATAAATATTGAGGAATCCAGTTGGATCCCTCCAACCTATTTCCCTGCATCCACAGATGTTAAACAATATAATTAACATCAATTTCATTTCAATATGAAATATTCTGATAAACAGAATCAATATTTAATTAACGATTTATATATATATATATATATATCATTATCAATAATTTCAACCAATAAATCAGCAGTTCATCCAAATAGTCAACACACAGCCATCAACCAACATTTATAGGTTCTAAAAAAACGTTATAAAAATATAACTGGGTAGAGTTAGAGAGATTTACTCACATTGGACATTCATCGTTAAATAACGATAACTGTCGGTTGATTCAGACAAACAATTTATTTCGTATAAATTGTAACGAGCTCCAATTCATTCCCCGTCAATTCCATTGAGTAGTCGTCATTCATACGATCCCATTTGTTATGCTTTATACAAATTAATACACTATGAAATTAAAATAAACTTTAAACATTTATATTATTAGTGGGCCAAACCTTTTCAAACTCGGTTCATTTGCCACGTCCCCGACCCATCTAAAAACCTCCTTCCCTGATAAAAATGGCGCTCCAGTTTTCAACTAAACCGCACCATTTCCACTACATCACACCATTCAAACTCCTTCCACAACCCATAATAAATCTAACAAAATATACCAAAATCCTTTCCTTTAAAATCTTGTTACCTCCATCCCGATTACACACATCTCACATTCCACCTTCAAGACCCGTTCTTCAGCCATCTTTGTGTTTTATAGGAACTACGAAACTTACAGTGAAACCCCTCAACAACTGCGCCTCCATCCTAGGACCGCAACGCCAACATCAAAATGGTTAATAGCCTTCCCTACCCCTCTTCCTCATATGATACGCAACTAACAGAACTGTCGCATGCACCATTCAAGACTTGCGACAAATTTTTTTTTTCTAAAATCACCAAAATCTGCCAACAAGTACTATTCGATCCTAGGATCTCCAAAATGATGTCCATTTCGCCCATCAAAGATTACAACTTCCAGGAACTAAAATCCTAAGTCGGGACTGCTTAATTTTTGCGAATGAAAAACAAAATCGAACACAGAAAAATTTGTACAAGGCTGAAGCTAATGCTATCGTGAATCCTTATATATATTCCAGATGATTTCTAGGATTTTATTCGAATTGTTT
This sequence comes from Allium sativum, assembly GCA_030737875.1. Classification (NCBI taxonomy): domain Eukaryota; kingdom Viridiplantae; phylum Streptophyta; class Magnoliopsida; order Asparagales; family Amaryllidaceae; genus Allium; species Allium sativum. The sequence goes on from JASFAX010000054.1 coordinate 2,302,389, forward strand.
GTGAATTTAGAACTTGCGACTTTGTTACAGGAAGAAAAAGAAATGGCGGCTTCTACTTTTGACCAGGGAATGAATTTTTCTTAGGTTAGAAAACCCTAAGGACTATTTATAGAAAATTCTAATATTTTTATATTTAATATTTTATTTTATTTTAATCAATCGTTGTTCGTATTTACTGTTTAAAAATCCGTACTGTCACATAACATATCCAAATTTGCTGAAAATGGACATGCAACTAGTGTTTGACATTACAGACCCAACGAAACTGGTTTCATCAAATTCCGCCTCCATTTGATCACACAACGTATTTTTAAAGTCAAATTATTGATTGTTTTTCACATTTAAATCCTGTACGGCCACATACTAACTCCAAAAATCACGAAAATTGAATTCTAACAATAATTTAATATTCCGGATCCAACAAAATTGGTTTCGTCGAAAACGGAGCTCGTTTGCAAAACTAGTTATTTTTAAAGCTCTAAATAAACTAATTTAAATATATATATAAAAATAATTAAATTAAATATTGTAGATAAATATTATCGTATATATTCACAATAGAATACCATGCAACTCCAGAATGTTCTATATGAATTTCTAACTTGATATTTCAAATCCCGATTAAATCGATATTCGTTTTATAATGAAATTCCTTTTATATATCGTTATAAATTATATATGAATTCCATAGAGACTATTTGGAAATTTGAATTGGACACAACTCAAAATCTACACGAAGAAATCTCAATTTTTCTCTTCCATTATAAAAATATACTTCACCTGCTCTAAATGTTTCTTATTTCACAAAAATCTGGCTTAAAACGAATTCTATATATTCGTTTAAAGTTCAAATCGCCAAATTACGAACTACCGCGCCATTTCGAGCTCAATTATAATTATAATATAATTTATACGTTCAAATGGCATTTATAAAAATATTCGTTAATATAATTCAACTCTACACTGAATTATATATATTATAAATGATCCAATTCACACAATATTCTGAATTCCACTATTTCCGACTATTTTGGAAATAATTATATTATTCTATTATTTAAATTTATTAAGTATTCAATATTATTTAGTTCTGGTCGTTTTCAATTACCAAACCATTATTTAAATAATTAAGCAAATTATTTATAATATCGTAAAAATACGGGTCGTTACATTCTTCCCACCTTAAAATAATTTCATCCTCAAAGTTGCTAAGGTAGAAAACAAACCTTATTAACTGGGTTAAAAATTATTTGTTTACTTCTTAACTTCAGTTCACTGAACCAATTTAATTTCAATTAAATATTTATTCATTCCTACTAACGAAAATTTAAAAAATCCTGAAAATTTTCTAACACCTTAATTTTTAGGAAAATTTCGCCAGCAATTCCTTTGTACTCGTTAATAGCTCAAACTCCAACTCGCCTCTCTAAGCCTTCTTCAACACAAAGAAAATCAAACTGCTAAGCGGCTTGCCAATTTGGCTCATCAAAATCTCAAACCCGTATATAATACAAACTGGTACCTATTTGTCGGGCATATCAATATATCCTTTACATCTGCTATCAATTCAGCATATACCAATATCATCCTAATCAAACTTAAATCACTTTTATCTCCAACACAACCATTCTCTTATTCCAGCCAAATGTCATTCTCAACCTCAAGTACCATTCTTGACTTCCAATTTCTTAACTCACCATTTAATATACTCAACCAAGTTTAGTTCCATCCTATATTTCATTAACTGGTTAATTTCTCTGATCAAAGATCTTTACTCATAACTCAAATCGGATTTTTAATTCAAAAATCAATCCATTTCAATTCACATGGGTCTAATTACATTCAAGAAACCAATTTTTCTTGATATCATTCTATTCCAACACAATTTCCACTTAATAGGTCTTTAGTTCGATTCTTATTTGCTTTCACAAATTTTTTTTACTTAAATTTGTTTTCAGTTCAAACAATCTCTCCTAGGAGTTTTTAAACAGTTTAGCTCTTTCAAAAATAAAATATTCCTTTTCAGGATTCAAACAACCTGTTTTCCTAAAATAATTCGAAAAAAATCTCTTTGGTAGTAATATGTCACTTAGCAACTCAAAAATGAACACTAATGATATCGCGATTCATCATCAGGGTTATTTCCCAGCTATCGAAGTGATTTCAATATTATGTCACTTTTAAAACCATTTCTAAATACTTCCATTTTGAAATCTATTTCAAAATACTATTCCCAATGCTTGGAAAACATTTCTAAAATCTCCCAAGATTTTAAAATTCTCTTATACTTAAATCCAAATCCATTTACAAACAACTTTCCAAACCCCAGAGTTTTAAATTTCAATTCTGGTTTAAATTCAATTTTAATTCATTTCGTAATACTTATACGAATTTTATTTGGTTATATATGTATAACCAACTCAATTTTAATCTTATTCGATTAATATAACAACCAACACATCTAATATACTATAATATATCAAATATCTATACTTTGTTTATGTCAAAATATAATTTGGATAAAATTATTTCTTTTACCTACTTTTCAAAACGTACAGTGTCGGTTCATCGTATTCGAACGTTTATAAACTCCTACCGATACAGTGGATCAAACTGATCGACTAGAACTCATAAATAACTCAATCAATAAATCTCCACAACATAAAACAATTTTGTATTGAATAACAAATACGCACTCATATATATACACTCAACTCAATCTAGGGTCTTGCTAGCCCTATCTCTACTGAGTTACGCCACAGAGCCAAGGTAATTACTTAACCTCAAGCTCTGATACCAACTGTGATGTTCCGGTATTTCCAATGCTTGATAGTCCACATTAGGTTATATGTCTATTACTCAGGATTGCGAAAACCCGGGACGTTACAGACATCAAGGTTGAATCAGTTATGATGGCTTCATCCGTCATTGTCTTTCTTGCAGCAGGGGAGGGTGATGGTGTGATTAGACCTAAACCAGATGAACAATGAGCACGAAGTGTAGATGTCTCAGGTAAGGGGTATAGGCAGTCTAAGTATAGCAAAGTTTCGATGATTTCAAGTTTACCTATGGCTATAAGATTGGCCTGAAGATTTCTGTGTTCTTTGACCTCGAATTTGTTTGCATAAGTATCATCATCAACTTCACCATCCTTGTTTTGCTCCTTTACTAAGTTCTGTTCGACATTGTGTTCCTCGAATGATGTATCTTTGGAAGCAGCAGGAGGATTCACTGGGATTTGTGAACTAAAAGCCTCAGTATTAGCAGGAAGAGTAGCGGCATCAGCATTTGTTGCATCCTGGGTTTATTCTCCAGAAGGACCAGCCTTGTCACCTAGCAATGCCCACTTTTCCCTTAATATAATCTTTCCCTTAGCTAGGGCTTCGCGGGATTCCTCGTCTAAAAGTTCCTCTATAAGATCCTCCTCACCGCATTTGCCTCCGTCAATCCTGAGTACTTCTTCCTAGACACGAGATAAAGTCTCAGCAAAGTCTTTTTCCATATAGTATAAATTACCATGGCTCATGACGCTGTAAACATAAAACTTAAATAGGGTATCCCCAGTCTTCGCCTTGACTTTTCTATAGGCATCCACGGCTTTGGTCTTATCCTCCTCAAGGAATTTAACGTTGGTTGTTAGTGCTTCAAGGAATAAACTCTAAGAGGAAGTCTTGTGTTGAAGAGTCAAGTTCTCTTGTTTTAAAGTAGTAGAAGCGCTTCTTTCTTCAGCTAATTCGGACTCTGCAAGATGCTGAGCAGTTTGAGCTTCTTGGACTTGTTTCACAAGCGTGTCTTCTTTCTGTTTAGCAATAGCAAGTTCTTCCTTAAGCTTAGCAACTTCAGCCTCTAAGCCTTTTATGGAGCCTTGAGACTTAAGCATGCGGATTAAAGCAGCCTAGCCATTCTCCAGCATTTCAATATGGTTAAGGCAAGCTGAATTCAGTCTTTGGAGGTCATAAGCAAATGTGTGCCAGCAACCAAGCTGTTTTTCGACATGCTCGCTTAGTTTATCTAATTTGACCTCATCTTGACTCATGGCAACATCGTATTGAGTGTGCATACTTCTCTTTCCACCAGCTATTTCCTCAAGAATATCTCGCTTGTCATTGGGATGTAAATCCACGTTAAAGTACATCCCTCTCAAGTCCCAGCCTATGAAGCGCTCAGCAAGCATTAGGCTTGTCGGTCTTGTCTTATAGCGAGGCCTATCCACGATTATCTGAAGGTCAGAAGAAGTAGGAGGAACTGGTGGAGAGGCCAAAGATATGCCATCGCCGGTATTTTGAATATTCGACATTGAGAAATCCAACAATGGAAGTTTGTCCGATTTGTGACGCTTCCCGGAATCACCTTTATCCGCATCGCTCCTTTCTCTCTTCTTCTCGTTCTTCCTCTTTTTCTTTTCTTGTTCCTTCCTACTCTCATATTCTAGCATATCAAAATGATCATGCCTCCACTTCCTTTGTTGCTCAGTTGCAACGAGATCGCCAATCCGATGAGGCTGGTAAGCAAGTTGTGAATGTTTTGGATATTGAGAAGACCGAGGGTTAAGGAAGTTTTGGAATCAAATTCCTGGGTGCCATGCTCAAAGATATCTTTAACGTCGTGTCTCATTCCTGAACCTGGGAAAGGGAAAGAGAAAATTTTAGTATTTAATTTAGAAAGTACCGAGGCAAAATGTGAAAAGCCTATACAAAGTATTGGGAGCATAAGAAGTAAGTAAAAGTAAGGGAAATTTGCTTATGAAACATCTAATAAGGAACCAATCGGAGGAGGATCATTTAAGAAAATTCCTATGTCCTAAAGTGTTTTTCTAGGAGGAGGATCTCGAGATGAATCTTTTCAGTCCTAGTCTTCATAACTGAAACTGCTGGCTTTTAGGTCAAAGTATCGCTCGAAATAAGGTCTTTAGCTAAGCTGAGGTCACCGTGATTCCTGAAGGTCTCCAATATACCGTCTCCTTGACTGTCTTGAATAATGGGATTTTAGTCATGATTCCCACTGTTTAGTCTATTCTCAGAACTTACTACATCCTCTTTGGGCTGCTCATTCTCCTCCATAGAATCTGAAATAATTTTTGAAGTAGACTCATCCACATCAACTTGCCTAGTTTCTTCCATAGGATCCAGGACAGTGACCGCCTTCACGGTTTGATCAGATAAAGCCAAAGGACTCTTATCCTCACTTTGTCTAGATGCCTCCTCCTCAATGGGAGCCAATTTGGTTTTGGGAGGAGTTTTGCTGCTTCCCGCTAGTTCAGAGCATTTCCTTATTCGGACCTTATTGGCTAGGGATTTTCGGAAAGCATTTTTCTTATCTATCGGGTCTGTCCCTAGGGATCATGAGGGAGGAAGCATGTTGTATCGATGAAGAAACTCCTTCGTGAGCAAGAATTTCCTACTCCTTTCACTCTTAGGAACAACCGTTAAGGAATTAAAGAGAGCTTGATCGAAAGCATTATCCTTATCGGAAGGGACCTCTGTAATGTAACTAAAATTTCAATAGTGGATTAAGAAGTAAAGAAATAAAGTGTTGTAAGGAAAGTACATTCTTCTCCTTCCATCCAAAATCAATAGATGTTCGAGGGGCATCGAACAAAGAAATATTGGTTTGGAAACCCTCGGGCACTCCCGACTAAATCATTAATAATCTTGGAGCTCCGAATCTCGATAAAGATGATTGAGGGATGATCCTTCTTCCTTTTTTTAAAAGAATACAAAGAGAAAATATGTTGAAATTTAGGCGCACGCTCTTTTATCCTCATGAATAGTACATAAAGACCCGTTAAGGAAAAATAACCATTTGGGTGTAACTAGTATGGGCAATGGCCAGGCTCCTAAGAATTAACTATAAGTAAGGATTAAAAGGAGGTATTTCCCGGCTCATTAACATGTATCAGTTTACTATAATGTATCCAGTAGGAGGAATGTCAGAAAAGTCACTTTTTTCGTGGAATCTGGTTTATTCCTTTTCTGAAATCCCATATTCCTTAAACAATTATTGGAATGAATTAAAGGAAAGTTCTATCTTATGTCTTTCACGAGGTATATGGGAATATGGTCGAAGCTTAGGAAAGTTTTGACTGGCATTTTCCCTAGATGTGGTTCTAGCAACTTACCCAGAACCCCCAGCTTCACCGGACATGGCTTCTTCTTTGGGATTCTGGCGTAACTGTTGTCCGGTTAACATACGAATGACAATGCTTAAAGATAAATCGCAGTTTTAGCATCGAAAAAACTTGGAAATCGATAAAAAACCACAATTATTAACCATGCTCGAGCCTGAGCAAGGTCAAGCTCAACCGAGCAGCATTAAGGTCGAACATACCTGAACCCATGGGGCTCGGTCGAGAAGGCCTGAATTTAACAGACTCATACATAGTCAAGTAATTCGAATCAGACAAGCCAGAAGTTTGCGGAATTGTGATTATAAATAATCAAGTTCGCAAGGCAAGAATACGGTGTTTAGTTGACATATGTAAATAGCAAATTTCAACACACATTGCAAGTATAAATTCCAACCAAACAGTGAGATCACGTTCGTTCCCAAGCAACTCAAACATGCACAAATAGGATCAAACAAGTTAGAGCCTTAGCGGGGACGAGCATGCCCAACCCATGAGGGTCAAACATGTTCAAACCCAAATAGGGTCGAACAAGTTTGAGCCTTAACGGGGACGAGCATGCCCGACCCATGAGGGTCGAACATACTCGAGGCCAAATATGGTCGAATAAGTTCAAGCCTTAGCAGGGACGAGCTTGCCCGACCCATGAGGGTCGAACAAGTTCGAGCCTTAACTGGCATGAGCATGCCCAACCCGTGAGAGTCAAACATGTTTGAGCCCAAGCATGGTCGAGCATGCTCGAGCCTTAGCTGGGTCGAACATGACCGATCTGAATCCTGTAAGGGTCGGACATGTTCAAACCAGATTTGGGTCGAGCACGCTCTAGCCAAAATGGGTCGAACGGGAAGAACTTCACAAGGGCCAGACATGCTCAAAATTGAGATTGGGTCAGGCATGGTAACATCAGTTCGAGCAAAGCCTAGGATGTTGCAACATGAACAAATCATTGCTAGAGATTGATTTAAAGTTCTCTACACTATGAGCACGGCAAAAATGGGTCCAAATAACAATCACAAAATATTCAAACACAAGTGTATGAGCAAATAAACAAAGTGAATGGAAATTACATGTCACAAGCATTTAATCAAACACTTAGTGTGCATTGAATACAGATCAGAGTTTAAAGGATTTTGGCTAACTTGAATTCCTCAAACACATCCAACTATATGTTCTCAGTCCAAATTCAATCAAGTTCATCCCAATTTCCAACAATTACAACCCCAAACATTCAGTTCAAATCCAAACCGTACGCACAAGACATTTCAATTCAATCCCTTAACCACTTTACAAACCAAAAGCATTGCAAAAACACAGGAATATCACCTTCAAGCAGTAAAACAACTCAAATTTAGGGAAGATAGCTTCTCCAAGATAGTTCAAGGTTGGATCGATTTCATCGTGGGTTCGAATAAGCTCCACTGATCAATGACTCGAGACTCAGCTTGAATCAAATTTGGAAAAGAGTGAGATTGAAGCATAGGGAATTATAAAGGAAAGGAGAGGCCGCCATTCAAATTGGTTCTTCTAGAAAAATAAATGAGGAATGGAAGTGGGGGGACCAAAGGCAATATAAAAGGGGCGAAGACAAACAGTCACACTCTACCCGGATGGCTTGCTCAACCCAGAGTGCATGGTCGACCCAAAGTGCTCGACCGACCCATGATGACTGCTCGATCCAAATAATATGTTCGACCTAAAATGTTTGTTCGACCGGTTTGATGGAATGACAACTAATTTAATTCTTGATGCTTATCTCACGATAGAACCATACTTCTTGGCCTATGAAAAACCAAGATTCGATCTATAAATTGGTGCTATATTTCGAAGCTCGTAATTTTCACAAATTAAGAATTATGAACTTTGAGGGGCAAATGTTTATCCATTAAAAATCATGCACCAATTAATGGTTGAACATGTGTCAAAACTATTGGTCGAACACGAACATGCTTCAGGCCATAATGCCACTCTAAAATCGCAAAAAGGGTCGGGCATTGTACATGGCTCATGCATTAAGGGTTAGCCAAGAAGGGTTGAACATCACAGATAGGTCGAACAGGCGTCAGATAAATGTAATAGGGCTCATGCAACTATAGGGTCGGTCGAACCATCTCCGGGGTTGAACACTGTGAGGATCGAGCAACATAGGCTCGAACAAGCATGAAGTCTCGAACATGATGGCTCGTACAAACAAGGTCGGTCGAACATGGCGTCACACACAGGGTCGGTCGAGCATGATACAGACAGCATTGGTCGAATGTAGGGTTGAACAAACAACTGGATACAGTTGTCAACAACTGGTAGCGGCATTTCTGTAATTACTAGTATATTCGACCCACAACCTCCATATACACATTTCATCTCACCACTTCACTCCAATTTCTCCTATAAATAGGCCATGGCTTCCATGCTTTTAGGGATCAATTTTTACCACCTCGAAGGGCTGCCAAATTGCATCCTCTCCTATTTCAAGAGATTCTAACACCATTTATCATCTCAAAGCAAAGATCAAGCATTGAATCCATCATGAAATCCGCTAAAAGTGCTCAAGTACTTTCCACCATTTTTCCTTACAATTTGTGAGATCTGCCTAATTCCTCACTGATTTATATAGATTAAAGAGAAGTCTTTGTATAAGAGAGAATATGAATATACTTTTGAGTGACTCTAAGCTTGTAACTCTTGAATTGCTAATGGAAATCGTTACCAAAGTGGACTTCTATCTTTCCTAGGTCAAAACATTATAAAATCTTTGTTGTCTTTTCCTTTTTATTGCGATTGTGGTCTCATTTCTTACCGACTGGTGAAGTTCCTTTGTGGCATCTTTGGTGTTTAAGAAAATTTTGGTTTAAACGTTTCCCTTAGTCATTTGGTTTGACGAGCTTAGTATTAACTTGGGATAATTTGGCAAGAAAAATAGTTTAATCATTGAAATTTTTAAATAATGTATTTTGTTGATATTTAGGAAGTAAAAGTGACTGAAGTAACTCTCTTGATTGAATTTAATTTTGGGATTTTGTTAGTTTAAAGAATTTGAATAAATAGGTGTTTAATCATTTAAAATGATTACATATGTTGTTTGGGCAAATACGATGAATTTTGTGGTTAAATTGGTACAAACAAATGCAAATGTCGGAAATAAAGTTTTTAGAAAGCTTTGTAATACAAGATCAAGATGAAATAAATATATATAAGATGTTATTATGTTATATTACAATAAATGCAATATATATGTGTGTAAAAAGTAATTAGTGTTTTGTGGTAATATTATTGCTGCGGTGGGTATTCGATTCACTTTAAACTTAAAAGTCATGTTTTTATGCTCATAGCCCAAAACAGATCTCTGCCAACTTTTTGATATCATAACTTCTGCAATTCTTGCTCAAATCACACCAAACTTGTCCTTAATGATAATAGTGTTTCTTTTCTTTGTGCATATAAAATTTTAGGTCATTCTAACCTCTGGTTCATAGTGAAATCCATTGTCAAATTTGGAGAGGTTTCAGACCTGGGCAATATCCGAGAAGAAGAGAAAATTTTATACGTCATAAGCGCAAACAAATGAATTAAGCACTGCAGAAGTATTTAAAAAATAGTGATCCACATCTCTACATTTTTCAACGGTTCACATGAAAATATCCAACGCCCAGTATTATTGATCCGCATGATTAGTGCCCTCTCGATTCTTCATGTATACCTCGCAACTGCATATATACCTCAATGGAAAAAAAAATTGAACCCACCTTATTTAGTTAGTAGCCCCCCTTGAAAAGTAAATTTTAAATGACAAAAGCACCCTTAAGAATTTATCTTCTCATCTATTCTCAACACATCGTAAAATTCTACCGTCTCTAAAAACGTCTAAGCTTTAAAACCCTAGATTTCAAATCATTGAAGGAAAAATTCATTTGCAAACAAGAATGCAATGGATTTTGAAGGATATTATGATTTCCCATCGCAATCACAGCACGTAATAAAAGATAAATAAAAATTTTGAGTTTTTTTTCTAATATTCAAGTACAGTCGATGCTTCAATGCAAATATAAGAAGAAGTCGTCCTTTCTTTGGGGACCGAATTCGAAGTCGGTGCCTTCACTTGAAGAAGAACGATTACTAATTGATTTTATTATTTGAGAAAATCAGATGCCGCTGCTTTTGATTTGTGCGTTATTTACTTATTCGAACGATGTAGGAGAGGGTGAGGGCATTTATGGAAAAAATAAGGGGTTACTAACCAATTTTCTAGGTATATGGGTATTTTAATTTTTTGGGGGAATACTAACTAGAAAGGAGGGTTAGAAATAGAATTTGCCTACCTCAATATGCCATCTCCATTCGTCATCACTCCCAAATCTTGAAAGCATTACCAAATTGATAAAACCCTAATTTTTTCCTTCCTTCCAATGGCACGTACAAAGCAGACTACTAGAAAATCAACCAGTGGAAAGGCTCCGAGGAAGCAACTAGCAACAAAAGCAGCTCGTAAGTCCGCTCCAGCTACCGGCGGCGTGAAGAAACCACACAAATTCAGGCCAGGAACCGTTGCCCTTCGCGAGATCCGTAAGTATTAAAAAAGCACCGAACTTTTGATAAGGAAGCTTCCATTTCAGCGTCTGACTCGTGAAATCAATCAAGATTTCAATATTGATTTGCGATTTCAGAGCTTTGCGGTCTCTGCTCTTCAAGAGGCTACCGAGGCCTACCTTGTTGGTTTGTTTGAAGATACTAATTTGTGGGCAATTCATGCTAAGAGAGTTACAATCATGCCTAAGAATATTCAGCTTGCTAGGAGGATTAAAAGTGAAAGGGCATAGATTTTTTTTGAGTTCAATTATATTTTCGAAATCCTGTTTTTAACCCAGTGCTATTGTTTTGGGTATCATCCTCGTGCCTTTGTAATTTTCTTGATAACTGTCACGGTTAAGATTATGAATTGAATGAAACATTGTCCTATAGTACTTGTCCCTTTGGTACTATTATTTTTTGCCAAATGTAAATAGTTCATACCAGTGCATGTTGTGGGAGATACCATTGCAAACTGTTCGTACCATTGATAGTATAATCATTAAACCACATTTTCAAGGTGCTATCTTAATGTTTACGTTTGAACAGTAGCAATATGTGTATAGCATCGAGAACCTGTGAATGTGGAATGACATATTCTTATATAACATGCAAGTAAGCATGTCAATGCTTTGACATTGGTTTGATGTGGATTAAGCCACGGAGATGACTAGATTGTGTTGATCGATATAGAGTTATAGGTTTTGAGATTTAGGTTATCCAGACATCAAAATGGAAATATGACTGATTGGTCACAGCTCATTGCAAAGGTGATTAAAGAAAAAGAGGAACAATTACATGTTTCTATCTGTCTATCATTTCCAATATTGTCCAGTTCCAGTATTTGAACTAGTCTGGTAGCATTTGATGTTGAAATTCTTTTACAACGATTGATATATGTTAGTTGTCATTATTTTATATTTGTATACCAAATTGTTTATGAAAACACTCACTTTCATTCTTACAGTTTTAAGTTTATATTGCAATAATGTGGCTAAGTATCCGTTAGAGAATCTCCAAATGTTTTATGGGTCATAATATTACGACCCTTAAAATTCAAGGGGAATATGAGGAAATTCCGCAATGGGAGTTCGTTGATTTTATTGGCACGCGCTTATTTTATCGAAGCACGCCGATAATATCAACGCTTTAACATAACGATCTGATAATATCAGTGCGTTATGTAAGAAGCCTTAAGGTTGCAAATGTAGGTTTTATCATCCCTAAACTATAACCACCAAACTATAAATATATTAACCACTAAACTATAATGTTATGTGAAAATTGATTTATTATCCCTTTTAGGTTTATTTAGTGGTTTAGGTTGATATAAAAAGTTTGAATGTAAATATAAAACTCGCGATACAACTGATAATAAAGCATAAAAAACAGTTGCTCATAAACATAACGATACAACTACTATTCCGTAGACAGATACAAATAAAATAGAAGTTACTACATCCGCAAGATACAAATATAAAAGACATTACTATATGCGCCAGAAGCACTAAAAGATACAACTAACGATTAGACCAAAGTAAAGTAGGAAAATAAATACATAAGCAAATTAAATATTATGTTCAATCTCAATAGATTCCAAAGCAGTTCTAAACTGTCTAATCTCTTGTTCTCACTCATTGGCATAAGAAATATCCCTTGGACATAAATGGACGTCAATCCATTTAGAGTAATTGCAGCCGTTTAGCCATAATGAGCGAACTGGAGCCTATGACAAATATTTTCTCCATCTTCCCCTACCACCACCTCCACCGTGTACCCATAGCGACAAAAAATGGGGATAAGAGCTCACCTCTTGATCGTTTGGTGGTTGGGTAATTCCAGTCGCTCATACCTCTTGTTCATATGGAGCTTGATGTGCTAAGAATTGATCTATCATTTCTTTTGATGGAGGGTGAGTAACATTAGTTGCTTGTACCTCTTGTTCATATATAGGTTGAACTACCAGATAACAAAAATTTGGGACATAATCAATTGGTTCCTAGAGTTTGAGTAGGCTAAGATATGGATACCTAAGATGCACATCCTCATAGTGCCTCTCTTGGCATTCGATAAGTCAATCAATATCTGTTCCAAAGCGATTGTCAGCCAAATGACACCACTATGACACTGCTGCTAGTGAAATGAAATGATTCCACTATGATAAAGAATGTAGATTCTACACTCTGTTGACTGTTTCCTTTTACAATTCTGTTTAACAAGCTAAAAGTCATAATCATAATGTTAATGTTCTTGAGTACGACCCTAAATTTTAGCTTCTTTACGTATTGAAATGTTAAATTTAAACGGGACGACACTAGTTTTTCACTCATTTGCATTCCTAAATATAAATAATACCTTTTAATTTGCATGCAAACTTTTTTCGATATAACAAAATACAGGATAAAGGATACAATGAATGTTCGACCCAAGATACAACTATGATAAAGTACGACATAACGTTGAATACAAACATACAATTGAGACGTAGTACCATATAATTAAGACTCATAGTTTCGGGACGAACCATAGCACCTATACAACATTTCAGCCTTTGTTGCAACATTCAATCTTTCCAAGCGACCTACCTCTACTTGCATCTCTACTGCATACTGGACACCCCCAACCGTCGGTGGTGGATCGATCCATGAGAAAATTTACAAATTTGCAACGCTTGTCGGTTTTATGCATTAACGTATGCTTTGCAACCATAAAAGCGATGACCTGCATTCTTTTGGCTTGTAGAAACCACCACATTACATTCGACTCTGTCGTAGTAAAGTACTGAGCGACCCGTCATGCTAGAGCTAGATCTATCGGGGTTCTCCCGAGCAATTACTTCCCTTAACTGAGCATTGAGGGATTTTTGAACAGTTCCAATATGTGGGACGACAACATTCGGTTGCGTGGCACTGAATAGTTCAAACTCTACTTCTTCAGCTTCCACTTGATCTTCCGATCGTGTTTCAGGCACAAACTCAACTGGTTGCTTATTCCTTTCATACACATCATACATTCGGACCATGGTTTCAACACCCAATTCCCAACTAGACATTTTGAACAATTTGAAAAGTGGTAACTAGATAAATTGATTAATTTGACAAACCAAAGAATTCACAAGTAATGAAGAGAGGAGGAGAGGCTGGGTATTCTTAAAGGTTGCTAAGGCCACTTATTTCGTACTCTGCTTTATTAAAACGGTAAACATGTCGTATTTTGATTGAAGTCATCTATAATAAGTAAGACTGGTCAAGTTATGTTGTTTTTGTTTGTTGGACAAGCTATAACACATTGCCCAAGTTTTGCAGAGTGAAGGCAACTCAATTACTGATGATAGGGTGTAGTCATGACATATGTTTCTATTCTACAGTTCAAAAGTGACAAGTTATGGTACGGCTATGACAGATGTACACATCTTCAGTCAACTCCAGTCACTAAAACTTTTAACTTTACCCAAGTCATATACGACGACTTCAACAATCACCTCCACTCATTTAAATAGTTTATACTTCGTTCTCCAACCATAAACTATAATTTGTGCGTTCTTGATCAACCATGACATTAAGGTGAGAAACCATTACTCTTTCTGCTTTAAGGTGTCTAAGTATTTCTTTGTAAAGATAATACGTTCTTTTTTCCATGTAGCTTAAATGGACAACTGGGAAATCAGTGATGAAACCATGGGTAAAATGTATGATGATTATGAACGGGACAGGGAGGACGGAAATGAGGGTAGAATCGCTCCAAATACACAAGTAGTATAGAGAAGAACTGGTTCAAAATGAAATTATTTATGGTACCCAATGAGTTGTTGAAGTTTGGAATCCAAAACCATGTTCATGATCCAACATAGCTAGGCAAATGGGTAATCTTAATTGTCACAACCGCAGTACTGCAAGCTCCAGTAATAACCTCCAATGCTACTACAATTGAATTCTCTCCTCATGATTTACTTATACTCATGAAATCCTATATTGAAGTTGATCAAAGAGATTTGTTACTTTTGCAAAATGGAGGGGGTCTAACCCGTGAAGAATTGTGGTCAATGATAACAAGATTACATAACAACCATCGTACCTGAACTACTACAATCTTTTGTTGAAATCCATATGGCTCATCGGAATTTTGCAGAAGCTGGCGAACGATACCATAAGATTATAAAGACAGCTGAAAACGAAGTCATATTTAAACCAACTAAAGCAACTTTTGATTCTCGTTACCTTACAGAGCACAGTATTGATTTTGTAGGCTACAAAGCCTATAAACTTTGTTATAGTCGGCTAACCTATTGTTGGGCTGAATAAGCTAACGGTTTTGGTCTATATTATTTTCATTATTGAACTTGTATTTTATTTAATGATCCTATGAAAAATATGAAGTTATTCTAATTTTATACTTTAGTACAACTTCTAAAACTTTCAGCTTATGGAAACAATAGCAACATAAATAAAGCAAGCATTTCATTGATAAGAAAATAGTTACTACAGTAGGAAATATGACGTTACTACCTCAACATAATACAAGCAACTAGTAATAAAGATAGTGATGAACAATTTGCCTACAACTGAGGAAACCTAAACATTAGAATACGCTGTTTTATTCCCATCCAATATTCCTTCTCCATGTCATCTATTCCAGTCAAATCTTTGGCCATGATAGTAGTCTCATCTTGTTGTTGCTTATATGTTAAATCGTTCGCTAGATGTTGTAGCCTATGCTCTCCAGATAAGCAGACCTTCTCATAACCTCTATTTTTTTTCTTCGCATCTTCACGTCTTTCTACATGTCTATGACCATGTTCTTCATGGCAAATGTTCACTTTTCCTTCAACGACAACATCAGTTTTGCCCTTTCTATTCGCAGCTTTGACTCCCTATGGTCTAAAATCTTCTCAATCATGGTATTGAACTCATTAAGTAGGTTTTCACCTTGATATTGCGAAATTTTGGCCGTTGGCTCTCTAGGACTAGAAGAATACCTGGATTTAGAAGTTTTTTCTTGCCTTTGTTAGTAGTTAGAACATCGCATAAGCTCTTAGCAAGTTCAAAGTTCCATTTTGGTTGACTGGTAAGCAGATCATAACAATAAATAAAATGGTAATAATGTGGTAGCCTTTTCACCCCATTTTCTCCAGCAAAAAGCTTCTTGAATTTCTCGTTTGCCATTTGTTTCTAATAAAAAGAAGGAATATGATTCATAAATAATATATACTCAACCACTAACGTATGTTGTAAGAAAATATACTAGACTATCCTCTCCTCCCATGCCACTTGGATTCACTATGTTTATTATATAAACTTGTGATTCAAAAAATTTCACGATTTATTTTGCTGAATAGACCCTGAATCGCTGACAACGTCCGCAAGCCTTCTGGATGCTTCTCAATGAAGACGGTCATATTTTTTTTCTAAAACGTAGCGGCTTATTGATCATTCCCCATAGTCGAATCTTATGTGAAATGATAATAGATTCTGCATAGTTCGATTTTCCTCCTCGTTTGTCCACGTAATAAATGACTGTTTGCTCGCTTGACTAGCCTGACTGTAGTTTATGTTGTCTTGAGAAAACTAGGTTCCGTCCATCGTCGGTTGTGAAAAATCTCCAAATGGTAAAGACATTTTAGAGTCTAAGTTTCTTCGGATTTTGCAGAAAAAAGGAAACGAAATTATGTTGTGATATTGAATAGACGAATGTAAACAATTTATAACTGAAAAAATAGCCATTGGGAAAAAATATGACCATTTTATAGTCGTTGTAATTTATTATGGTGATAATAAGACCGTTTATAGCCGTTGAAAGTTTTAGGGCAGAGGGCAAGTGGGGAAGTTGCACCACGCCGATTTTACCAATGTTGTACATAGAGCACCGATTTTTCCGATGCGCTCCTAAAAATCGGCGCGCTGTGTAACACATTGGTAAAATTGGCGAGGGAACTATTCTTAATTCAGGATAGAACCCTGAATATTTCATTGAATATTATAACCCAAGACATCTATTGAGGAAGAAAAGGGGGGATATCTTTGATTACGGGTATGAATACCCATCTGTTGGAGATGCTCTTACAGATACTCCATTGGTGTACTATAGGTTTACACAATGCTATAATTTTTTTTGTGAAGTTGATTAATTTTGCAAATCCATGTTTTCTTGTGTCTAACGTTTAGATAAACTCCCTCAAGATAACTAATATGGGTTTGATTTTCATGGTGACCTAATTATTTAAAAGCTTGATCTTTCTTCGTCGATTAAGATCAAATGCACATATGTTTTCTTTATTCAACCTAGAAATTTATCTGTTATTGTACTTTAGGATTCTCTAGCCTTTATAATCTTGATCGATGAAATAATTAGGTTTTTTGCTTAACAAAAGGATATCTTTTTGATTATCCAGTCATTCTGTAACAACTCGGGGATTTACGACCTTGGTTATCGACATACTCTCAATGTCGACTATCCAAACATCGGAAATACCGGATAGTTAACAGAAAGAAGTTAGAGGATGAGAATAGATATGATAGAAAATTAGAATAGAAGAAGAAGATCACAACAATAGAATCAGAGTAACACGAATCTCACGGCGGAACAAATAAAATAAAACATAACTTTGAAATAAACCAGTATATGTATACAATAACATTTATTAGAGTGCAACACTTATAACACAGCAGAAATAAACAATTGCTATAAAATCCTGAAGCCTCCTGCTCCAGCTCTCGAAGTATCTGTAAAATCCCAACTACTTGATTCCTCATACAAAATTAGGCGCCCAAGCGTTTAGGGAAACATAACAAAATAAACTCTAGGTCAGTCATGTGAATAGTGTAAGTAAACTCCAAACACTTGGTTTAACTTTTCCAAATCCTTTTCAAAAGCAATGATAATCGTAAGACCGATCCGCACATAAATACAGATGGTTTTTACCTTAAGATAACCCAAAATATTTCTTAAGATCAATATTTTCTGATATTATAATAATGTCTAAATCAAGTACATAACAATCTAGTAGAATGCTTTCATCTCATGCTCTACATATATAATATACAATCAAAAACTGCGGGCTCTCATAGGGTAATGGATTCCAACTATGACAAGGTATGGGACCACCTTCCGATCAGTGTACTCTAGAAGTGATACACTGGAGTTCAACAAGAACATCTTGTAACTCGGCCACACATGACCAGCCATTCATTTCGCTTGAATGTTCCAAATATGTTGTCACCTTACGGTTGGTATACCAACATAACCGTTCCCAGGAGATACAGAATTGAAAGAAGTAACAAATATGAATATTCCCTAGATGGTGACAATATACACAACTTGGGTGCGACCCACTTAGCCATGCTGCCTGCTGATTTCTTTCATTTCCGGGTTGATGAGGCTTGAAGTCATAACGTATCTTTTAACATGTCACTCCTTCATTTATTTTGAATGCCACATCGTCATACCTGTCAAATCAAAAATTGATTTCCCCAAAAATACGATGGGTATAAGCTAAGGGAAACGAATTCCTCCGCCACCAATGTAAATATGTTTGAAATGATCAACTTACGTTATCTACCAGATATACTCTGTCAGACATTCGTCCATTCAAGTTGTCCTGGGACAGGACAACCCAAAGGCACTATTCTATAAATCTGTCTTAGGCAATTTCTACCTAGGATTTACTGAACAGCCCTTGCATAACTCCATCTTCAATTATCTTGGTCACATTTGATTTGCAACGCTAATGCCATACAGAGTGGTTTTCAGATAATATATATGATCCCTATCTCTCCGTATTGACAACGGGAATGGTCAAAATCTTTAATAGTTGGTGATTTAACTATCAAAGGAAAACATGTGTAAAAACAACGGTCGTATTCCCAAATGGAAATCTTACCGATAAGTCATCATTTCATTTCCCAATTTCCCATTTATCATTTCCATATATTCATAAATTCCTTATTTTGTAAAATTAGAAAATATACATTAATAACCTTGGAAAATGTTTCCATTTCTGATTCACGCATCAATATCTTCCCACCTCTATCAGTTTTTTTGCTGTAAACTAGTAAGAGAACAACTTTCCAAGTATAAATCCCGAAGGCCGAAACCAACATCAGATCGGTACCCAGAAAGCCATTCAACTCAACTAATTTTCTGTCAGTTTCTAATTTCAATAATCCCATTTAAATTCCTAATTCAAACCCCAAATTCCTTTATAATATTTTATTTGCAAAATATTTACTTTAATCTAATTTTTCACATAGAATGTGAATAACATGTCTATAAATAATCAAACAGTTTGATTTTATATTTTAAAAACAATATTCCAAATCCAATTTCTTTTCATACTTCTATTTATAAAATTTTCAAATAAAAACTTATTTATAATTTTAACACTAAAATCTCATTTAATTCCCTTTAAAAAATGCTAAGTTCAAATTCCATTTAAAACATCGGTGTTAAAACCATTTTTCACTCCTCTATATAAATTTAGATTTATATATCCGATTTATCCAATGATAAATATTTTATTTAATTTATAAACATCGTTTATAAATTTATCTTTTCAATTTATATATGTTAAAATAGATTTTTATTTAATATCTATTTTAAATCCATATCATGTTATACCCGTATGCGAAGCACAAGTGTAAATCTTCCTAATGTAAAATTCTCCTTTTATAAATTTCTATTCATTTTCCAAATATTTCCTTTTATAAAATTCTTTCCATTTTTGAAGTATTTCCTTTTATAATTCTATTTACTTTCCAAATAAATATTCCTTTTATAATTCTATTTATTTTTCAAATAAATATCCCTTTTATAATTCTATTTATTTTCCAAATAAATATCCCTTTTATAATTCTATTTATTTTCCAAATAAATATTCCATTTTCAATATTTCTTATGGTATTTAAAATACCAATTGACCAGACCAGTGTCATCATAATCAATCACAGGTTTTATATCACAATATATGAAAACAAACAGTATTATAAATATTGAGGAATCCAGTTGGATCCCTCAAACCTGTTTCCCTGCATCATAGATGTTAAACAATATAAATAACATCGATTTCATTTCCATATGAAATATTCTAATAAACAGAATCAATATTTGATTAACGATTTATATATATATATATATATATATATATCTTTATCTATAATTTCAACCAATAAATCAGCAATTCAAACAATCAACACACAGCAATCAATCATCATTTTCAATACTAGGTTTTATTTTAAAAAATATATAAATTGAACAGAGTTAGTGAGAATTACTCACATTGGACGGTCATCGATAAACAATGAGTTGATTCAGACAGACAATTTATTTCGCTATAAATTGTAATGAGCTCCAATTCACTCCCGGCCAGTTCCATTGTGTAACCTCCTTCCATACGATCCCAACGAATCCTTTTTTGTTGAAAACCGATATTGTATGCATAAGTTATATTTTTTATAAGTAAATGTGCAAATTATATAAATCTTAGACTAAATTTTAAATAATTTATTGGGCTTTACCACTTCTCCTCAGCCTAATACCATCTCCACCTGTTCATGAACAGTAAAATCCTCTTCTTCCCAAATCGTGAAAACAGAATCCGCTGCTCCTCTAACATTAGTTGCTGACTTTCTCCAAATCATACTCCTCCATTAATTCAAAAACCAACATCACCTTAACCAACCTCGTTGACTCCTTAATCACCTCCAACCCAAACTGTACTACTCGCACCCCTCTCTTCTTCCCGAAAAGCAAGTTGTCGCTCCAGTAAACATCACAACGCAAAGAAAACATAGCCATTACTTATTTTTAAACCCTCTTAATTCCTTCATTTTATTATGATTTCGAAAACAAAAAAACACCATTAAACTTCTCCTCCCTTCCTCTTCAACATCACACACCAATACTGTAAAGCTCGAACATGGCTGTTGAAACACGTCCAACACCTTTCGTCGCCTCCCCAGCAAAACATGCGATCCATTTCTGGACGAAAACTCATCAAACTTCAGAAATCGAAGCCTCTCCTCCCCATAAATTCATTCTCTCAGTTATTTCAAAAAATTAAAATCACCAGACTCCTCCTCTAACTATCCCCTCTAATCTCCTACCACCCTCAAACAACCCGCACGCAATCTTTTAGTTCGCGATAACCCACCTATTGCCGAGCTCGAGCAGAAAAGTGTGAACCATATGTATATCTAAATTCTTCAAACTTTGTAAGGAGGAGCTAAAACACATGCTGAATCCAAATTACGTATTTCGTTTAATCAGATTCATACTTTAAAATCTTAGAATCTGAAGCCCTAGGTCACGATGGAACATACAGGAAACCCCAAACAACATGAGCACCTAGAGAAAGCCATAATAGATTGAAGCTTAGTCGGATACGAAGCTAATTATACTAGATTTGGGTTTTATAAGATTTTATTTGAATTGATATTAAATTTTGAAGTGGTTGAATTCATGTTGTTAACTGGCGGCTTAAAAATAGCCTTGTCCAGAGAAAAGAAAGTGATTAGGTTTAGGAAATTTAAGGGTTATTTATAGGATATATTAAATATTTTAATATTCGATTAAATATTCATTTTTAATCAACCACTCATTATATTTATCATTAAAATTCCATATAGTCACATATGATATCCAATTTCACTAAAAATGGACATGCAGCAACAGCTCGACATTACGGACCCAACGAAACTTGTTTCGTCGAATTCTGACTCCGTTTGCTCACACAGCGTATTTTTAAAGTCAAATTATTGACTGGTTTTTCGATTAAAAATCCGTACGGTCTTATTCGGGATCTAACAAAATTAGTTTCATCGAAAACGGAGGTCGTTTGCAAAATTGGCTATTTTAAAGCTCTAAATAAACCCATTTAAATATTAATATATTAAAAAATAATTAAATTAAATATTTATAAATAAATATTATCATATATATTCACATAGAATATTACGCAACTCCAAAATAAACATATCTGAATCTATAACTCAACATTTCAAATCCAGATTAAATCAGTATTCAATTTATATTGAAAATCCTTTTATAATATAAATAAATCGTTATAAATTATAAAGGAATTCCATGGCGACTTTTCGAAAATTTGATTTGGACATAAATTAAAATCTACATGACAAAATCTCGATTTTTCTCTTCCATTAGAAAATATACTTCACCAGCTCCGAACGTTTCTTGTTTCACAGAAATCCGGCTTAAAGCAGATTCTATATATTCGTTTAAAGTTCGAATCGCCATATTACGAACTGTCGCGCCATTTCGAGCTCGATTATAATTATACTATAATTATAAGTTCAACTGTCATTTATATAATATATTTGTTAACATCATTCAACACTAAACTGAATTATATATTATAAATGATCCAAATCACACAATATTGTGAATTCCACTATTTCCGACTATTCCGGAAATTAAATATATTATTCTATTATTTATATTAATTAAATATTCAATATTATTTAATTAAACAATCATTTAAATCTCTAAACCACTAATTAAATAATTAAATAAATTAAATATTATATGTAAAAATACGGGTCGTTACATTTTTTCCCCCTTAAAATAATTTCGTCCTCGAAATTGCTAAGGTAGAAAACAAACCCCATTAACTGGGTTAAAAATTATTTGCTTACTTCTTAACTCCAGTTTCATTGAACCAATTTATTTTAACTAAATTATTAATTCATTTCTATAAATGAAAATTTTCAAAAATTCTGAAAATTTTATAACACCCAAAAATTTCGCTAGCACCTCCTTTGTACGGGTTAATCGGTAAAACTACAACTCACCTCTCTAAGCCTTCTCCAACCCAAAAGAAAATCAAATAGCCAAGCGGCTTGCCAAACAGGCTCATAAATCTCATGCTTATACCAAATATAAACTTATACCTTTTTGTCGGGCATATTAGTACATCATTTCCGTCTGTTACTAATTCAACATAAATAAATGTCATCCTAATCAATCTCAAATCAATTTTTCCTCCACACAGATGTTCGCTTATACCCAAGCCAAATTCCATTCTCAATCTCAAGTACCATTATTGATTTTTAATTTCTTAACTCGCCAATCAATAAGCTTAACCAAGTTAAGTTCCATCCCATATTTCATTAACTAGTTAATTTCTTTAATCAGAGATCTTTTCCGCACAACTCAAATCGGATTTTTATTTCAAAAATCAATCCATTTCAATTCACATGAGTCTAATTTATATTCAAGAATCCAATTCAATTTCAATTTGCTTTTGCAAATTCCTATTTAAATTGTTTTTAATCAAACAAGCTGCTTCTGGGAGTTTTTAAATAGCTTAGCTTTTCAAAAATCAAAAATATTCCTTTTTAAAATTCAAAAAAACTTGCTTTTTCCAATACAATTCAAAATGAATACCTTTGTTAGTAATCCGTCACTTAGAAACTCGAAAATGAACACCGATGATGTCTGGATCATCATCGGAATTATTTTCCAGCGACCGAAGTGAGTTCAATACTATATCACATTCAAAATTCATTTTAACACATTTCCATTTTGAAGTCAATTCAAATATCATTCTCAAAACAAATTAAAATCTCCCAGGATTTTATAATTCTCATATATTGAATTCAAACCCATTTACCAACACTTTTCCATATGTCCAGAGTTTTAATTTCAATTCTAATTTAAATTCAGACTTTGTTCATTTGATTTTGTATATTACCCTCATATGAATTTTGATCGGCTATTTACATAACCATTTTACTTTTATAATCTCATTTGATTATAATGATAACCAATATATCTTATATATGATGATAATTCCAAGATATACATTTCTTTTATATTAAAATATATTTTGGGTAAAATTATTTCATTACCCTTTTCAAAACATATTTTGTCGGTCCATCATATTTAAGTGTTTAGAAACTCCTACCAATACAGTGGATCAAACTGATCAACCCGAATTCATAAACAACTCAACCAATAAATCTCCACAATATAAAAAAGTTTATACAATCTACTAATACGATCTCTCATATATATATACTAAAACTCAATCTAGGGTATTACTAACCCCGTCTCTACTGAGTCACGCCACAGAGCCAAGGTAATTACTTATGCTTCAGCTCTGATACCACTGTAACGACCTAGGGATTTGCGACCTTGGTTAACGACATACTCTCAATGTTGACTATCCAAACATCGGAAATACTGGATAGTTAATAGAAAGAAGTTAGAGGGTGAGAATAGATAAGATGGAGAATCAGAATAGAAGAAGAAGAAGACCACAACAATGGAATCAGAGTAACACGAATCTCACGGCGGAACGAATAAAATATAACATAACTTTGAAATAAAACCAGTATATGTATACAATAACATTTATCATAGTATAACACTTACAACACAACGGAAATAAAAGTTGCTATAAAATCCTGAAGCCTCCTGCTCCAGCTCTCCAAGTATCTATCAAATCCCGACTACTTGACTGCCCGTAAAAAATTGGGCACCCAAGAGTTTAAGGAAACATAACAAATAAACTCTGGGTCAATCATGTGACTGGTGTAAGTAAACTCCAAACACTTGGTTTAACTTTCCCAAATCCTTTTCAAAAGCAATGATAATCATAAGACCGATCCACACATAAATACGGATGGTTTTTGTCTTATGATAACCCAAAATATTTCTTAAGATCAATATTTTCTGTTATTATAATAATGTCTAAATCAAATACATAGCAATCTAGTAGAACGCTTTCATCTCACGCTCTACATGTATAATACATAATCAAAAACTGCGGGCTCTTATTGGGTAATGGATTCCAACTATGACAAGGTATGGAACCACCTTCCGATCATTATACTCTAGAAGCGATACACTGGAGTTCAACAATAACATCTTGTAACTCAGCCACACATGACCGCCCATTCATTTCGCTTGAATGTTCCGAATATATTATCACCTTATGGTTGGTGTACCAACATAACCGTTCCCGGGAGATACAAAATTAAAAGAAGTAACAAATATGAATATTCTCTAGATGGTGACAATATACCCTACATGGGTGCGACCTACTTAGCCATGCTGCCTGCCTGATTTCTGTCATTTCCGAGTTGATGAGGCTTGAGGTCAAAACGTATCTTTTAACAGATCGCTCCTTCATTTACTTTGAATGCCACATCATCATACCAATCAAATCACAAATTGATTTCCCAAAAAATACCATGGGTTTAAGCTAAGAGAAACGAATTCCTGTGCCACCAACGTAAATATGTTTGAAACGATCAACTTACGCGATCTACCAGATATACTCTGTCAGATATTCATCCATTAGAGTTGTCTTGGGACTGGACAACCCGAAGGCACTATTCTGTAAATCCATCTTAGGCAATTTCTACCTAGGATTTACTGAACAGCCCTTGCCTAACTCCGTCTTCAATTATCTTCATCATATATGTTTCGCAACGCTAATTCCATACAGAGTAGTTTTCAGATAATATATCTGATCCCAGTCTCTCCGTATTAACAACGGAAATGGTCAAAATCTTTGATAGTCGGCAATTTAACTATCAAAGGAAAACATGTGTACAAACAATTGTCATATTCCCAAATGGAAATCTTATTGATCAATCAACATTTCATTTCCCATTTATCATTTTTATATATTCATAAATTCCTTATTTTCTAAAATTAGAAAATATACGTTATTAACTTTGGAAAATGTTTCCATTTCTGATTCACGCGTTAATATCTTCTCACCTCTATCAATCTCTAACTGTAAACTAGTAAGAGAACAACTTTCCAAGTATAAACCCCAAAGGCCGAAACTAACATCAGATCGATACCCAGAAAGCCAATCAACTCAACTAATTTCCAATCAGTTTCTAATTTCAGTAATTCCATTTAAATTCTTAATTCAAACCCCAAATTCCTTTATAATATTTTATTCGCAAAATATTAACTTTAATCTAATTTTTCACATAGAATGTGAATAACATGTCTATATATAATCAAACAATTTGATTTCATATTTTAAAAACAATATTCCAAAACCAATTTCTTTTCATATTTCTATTTATAGAATTTTCATATAAAAACTTATTATATACTTCTAACACTAAAATCTCATTTAATTCCCTTTAAAAAATGCTAAGTTCAAATTCCATTTAAAACATCGGTGTTAAAACCGATTTTCACTCCTCTATATAAATTCAGATTTATATATCCAATTTATCCAATGATAAATATTTTACTTAATTTATAAACATCGTTTATAAATTTATCTTTCCAATTTATATATCTTAAAACAGATTTTTATTTAATATCTACTTAAAATCTACATCCTGTTATACCCATGTGCGAAGTTTGTGTAAATCTTCCTAAAGTAAAATTCTCCTTTTATAAAATTCTATTCATTTTCCAAATATATCCTTTTATAAAATTCTTTCCATGTTATAAATATTTCCTTTTATAATTTTGTTTACTTTCCAAATAAATATTCCTTTTGTAATTCAATTTATTTTCCAAACAAATATCCCTTTTATAATTCTATTTATTCCAAATAAATGTCCCTTTTATAATTTTATTTATTTTCCAAATAAATATTCCATTTTCAATATCATATTTATTTCCTATAAATATTTTATTTTCAAAATACACTTTGAAATTTCCCTTTTTACATTCCAGTATTTCTTATGGTATTTAAAATACCAATTAACCAGACCAATGTCATCATAATCAATCACATGTTTTATATCACATCATATAACACAATATATGAAAGCAAATAGTATTATAAATATTGAGGTATCCAGTTGGATCCTTCCAACATGTTTCCCTTCATCACAGATGTTTAACAAAATAAATAACATCGATTTCATTTCAATATGAAATATTCTGGTAAAAAGAATCAATATTTGATTAATGATTTGTATATATATATCGTTATCTATAATTTCAACCAATAAATCAACAATTCAACCAAACAATCAACACACATCAATCAATCACCATTTATCAATACTAGATTATATTTAAAAAAATATTAATTGTACATAGTTAGTGAGATTTACTCACACTGGACGGTCGTCGTTTAATAACGATAACTATCGGTTGATTCGGAAAGACAATTTATTGCGCTATAAATTGTAACGAGCTCCAATTCACTCCCGGACAGTTCCAATGTAAAGTCGCCTTCCATACGATCCCAACGGATCCTGTTTTGTTGAAAACCTATATCGTATGCATAAGTTATGTATTTTATAATTAAATGTGCAAATTATATAAACCTTATACTAAATTTTAAATAATTTATTGGACTTTACCACTTCTCCTGTGATGACCCCATTTCCCGTACAGACGGAGACAAGGGTTATCTTTGGAATATAACACAGAAACAGATAATAGCAGAACAGAATTAAATAAATACACCAGATAATGAACAATAGAATATATTGGATAAACGTAACCATCAGAGTTACACAGTATACAGGATCTTACTTAGTACAATTACAGTTCAACTATACGTATATGTCTACAGCGGAAAACAAACATAATGTACAATAGGAGCTGAACAACATAAAAAGAGATAAATGATAGAATCCATCTTCAGCTCCAGCTATCCAGAAAGAACCAGCTAAACCTGAATACAAGGCTGCCCGTGTAGAAAAAGGGGCACTCGAGTTTGAAAGCGAAACAAACTATGAGTCAGTCATGGGACTGGTATGAGAAATCTACTCTACACATTTATAATATGGCTAATCATAGGACCACGCCACTTTCGTGGAACGGGTTTACTCCATTGGATTGCCAGTGCTTTAAAACAAATCTTTCTTTTAAACAACGCAATGCTTTTTATAAAAATGAAGCCATTATAAGACTCAGTTCCCATCACACAATGTAACGCAAATCGGAGGATAGAGTTTTACCTTATAATGGCCAAAATATGATTGGTACGGATAAAACAAAAGCATTTGATATTATTACTAGTGTTTATATGTTTGAAAAACAATTTCAATCATAACTATCAATCATAGACGGCATGGGTACCATATATCATGTCGCCATATATATACAATCAAAACCGCACGATGTCGTATTTGGAAATTGGATTTCCGTCCTGAACCAAGGCAAAAGATAGTCCTTACCGAATTCGTGACTCTCTAGCCCGAGCCACAAGATCAGAACGCATCAACCATTTAGATCGTCAGGGCCGATCCACCGATGTGGATTATTATGCCTGAACACTACGTTTCCCCGCCCTTTGGGGCGTAAACGAGCCAACGAATGACTCCATCGGACCCGGATCGTCCGATCAAACCGAGGCGCCTTGCAACAGCAACAACCACATAAGTCAAACTCGTCAGGGCGTGTAAAACCACTGATGCCACTTATAGCAAGAAAGAAACGCAGGCCCTCCCTGATGTCCTCTCCCGTTTCTGGTTCATACCGGGGTGTGAGTCTCGCGAATTTCACGTTATACACAAAGCTACGCCACACAGGCGGTGCTTTGATCATCACCACAAGACTTTGCTTTTCAACAGAAGCCCTGATCATTTGCCACTTAGGCATGCCACACTAGCAATTCATGCCATGCGACTGATGTCCATCGATATACAACCTCTGAGCTCGTGTGTTTCAGAGAAGGGCGTTAAGCAAAAGAATAAATTCTCCGCCGCCAAACAGATGTATATTTAACAGAGATCAATCAACATAGAATAAAGTCCAATGTCAGACACACAGTCCATTTACAAATCCGTTCTAGGTCTGAACGAAACCGGAGGCACTATATACCTCGCAAACCCATCGATCACCTCGTACGTCTGGACGATCACCACTTATTATCCATATTTCGGGATGCCTCCCAATCAGGACCTCGGTTACCATCCAAACGAGGTGAAGATCTTCGGTCTTCGACCACCGTCTTCATCTTCGATTTCTTATCGTCGATTCAGTTATTCAGAATGGGATAAACCCAGTCTTTCTGAGCAACTCGCATATATAATTAACAAGTGCAACACTAACATACACACGCATCATTTCAATTCATTAGTCACTAATCGTCAATATTAACCCCAAAGGCCGAAACCAACATCAGATCAACACCCAGGAAACCATTCGACTTAGCCAATCTTCGGTTAATTTCTAAATCACATCCATATCGTTTATAATATTTTATAATGATTTATCGCTATTTTTATTTATTTTAAAATAGCTAATTTATTCAAAACGACGCTTCGGGCATAACGCGACCGTGGCGCTGTTTTTCTTCAGATTTGATTTACACATATCTGAAAATTTAACCGTTGGATCTTCACAAAATTTACATCATTAGAAAGTTCTTTTCAAAACGAATCCAACGGTTCCAGTTTCGGGAAATTCTGACGGTCGGATCTCCCGGTATAGTCGTTTGAATTTTCGATTTCAAAATACGAACTGCAGCGTTGTTATTCGATTAAATATAATTATATTTATATATATAAATATAATCGATTCTGGCGCTGTTTTTCTTCAGATTTGAATTAAACATTCCAGATAATCCAACCGTTGGATTTCTACAAAGTTGGTGCCGTTGGAAAGATAATTCCAAGGCGAACCCAACGGTTGCGATTTCAGGAAAATCCGATGGTCGGATCTCCCGTACTAATCGTTTGAAATCACGGTTTCAAAATATGAACTGCAGCGTCGTTATTCGATATATTTCAATTCTATTTAAATATATATATCGATTCTTCGATTTCAAAACTATATTATTTTCATACATTTGATAAAAATGATATTTTTATCTAACTGTCTTCTATTTCAACACTTCACTATATTTCACAAGTCATGTATATAATAAAAATGTGATTTTTATTGTAAAACAATTCATTTCAAAACACTATTATTTTATATAGTTCATATAGGTAATAAAAATAGGATTTTTATTATAAAACAATTTCTTTCAAAACGGGATTATTTTTTACATTTCATATAGATGATAAAATGTGATTTTTATTATAAAACAATTTATTTCAAAATATGAATATCATTCAACACATGAATTTCAATTCAACGAATGAATATCGATTCAACACATGAAGATTTTCTACAGTTTATATATATATAGATAAAAATGTGATTTTTATATTTAAAACACGAACACCATTCAACACATGAATTTCTAATCAACGAATGAATATCGATTCAACACATGAAAGTTTTCTATTTAGCGAATAAATATAGTTGCAGCAAATGAAAATAATTTAAACACATGAATATTATTCAAAATTTCGGCAGCATAACGGCAGGGTAGTTAAAACCAGGACCGTCCCTAGTACGGCTCCTCGCTCTACCTTAAAACCTCGCGGTTTTTGACAGTGGGGATCATGCATCTAGTTCGCACGCAGGCGACATGTATATATTTATTTCATTTCCACAACTAATCCTATGTGGTTTCGACCAAATATTTCTCAACCACAAATGGGTATTTTTCAACCACAATCAATCAATATCAACCACAAACAATCCCAATCAACTATTGGCTATCAATCAATTTTCACACCAATTACAACCAATAAATATCGTCCATGGTTTGTGGACGAGGGGCGTATATATATATATATTTATATATAGCAATTCACTTCTATTTCAACACATATATAATTTTTGCAATGCATATATAACTTATACATCGAACGTACAACTTATACAACGCTTATACATGAGGTGTACAACGCTTATATAACTCATACATCGATCATATAATTTATACATCGTCGTTTTCCAAATCGTTTATAAATTAGAAATCTCACATTGGGTTCAACTTCACCAAAAATAGCGGAAGGCTCAGAAAAATATGCGGTCTCTTCTAGAAGGTAGAAGACATCCACACGAGTCCACTATCTCTTGTTTCACTGGATTTCGTCAACACAGCAAAATGATATGATTTTTCAAAGTTTGCAACGGTTTTAAACTGTTGAAATCAGTTAAATAATTAACAGTCGTATACCTTCCTTTTGATTCAAAACTAGGTTTTGAATTTTCTTCCGATACGTTGCACTTGAAGTCAATCGGCCTATTCCACCTTGTAATCCTTGGAGAGGGCTTCTTGACGCCGTGCCTCTTGTTGAACTCGAAGTCGAGAGGGTAGCGGAAATCGAGGTCGATGCGGCAAACTTTGAGAGGCCGATTCAAACAATTTACACAGCGAGGAAGGGCGAGTTTGGTACGGATTTGTAGAGGGGGAAGAGATCTTCAAAATCCCTAACTGGAGCTAGCGATTTTGGTGAGTGGATTGAGCGTTAGGGAGGAGAGAAGGTGGAAGCTTCGTTCGCCGTTCGTTCCAGGTCGGGGAGAGAGAATGTCGGGGGGGGTCTGATGTGGATGAAGCAATTTTTTTTTATTTATAATTTTTTAAATTCCAAAAATACCCTCTTTAACACACGAACCCCAATCCAAACCCAACGACTGTCGTCCCTAGCGCTTTACCCCCATTCTGAACACAATGGGATATGTTTCATAGGCCCATTCGACTATTTCAGTCAGTTTTCCTTCAAATTAAAATATAAAACATTCAGTATTTAATTTGAACGTACATTTCAATTTGCTAGGGCCACAAACTGATTCGAAAAATTCCAGAAAAATAAATCTAGCTATATTTTGACGATACGGTCCCAACAAAACTAGTTTCGTCGAATTCTGAGATTGTTTGCAAAAAGGCCCATTTCTGGTCGATCCGATTTAACTATAATTGACCAAAACACGTTTTCCTTTGCCACGTTCACATACTAGCTTCAAAAATTATGAAATTTGAAACCTAGCAATAACTTCACATGCCGGATCCAACAAAAGTGGTTTCGTCGAATTCCGAGGTCGTATGCAAAATGGCCATTTTCACGGGCTATATAAATTCCATAGCGACCTTACGGAAAATTCATTTGGCCATAACTTTTGCTTTCCATTATGAAAATTCGATTTTTTAGATTCGTTAGAAAGGTATTCACTAACAGATTTAAATATTTTTGGTTTCACTAAAATCCGTTTTGTTTTGCACCCGGTACAGTCCGACAAAGTTTGAATTCAATTTTTGAAACTGCAGCGCCATTTCAGGCCTTGTTTATAATTAGAATTAATTATATTTGTTTTCAATTGTTGATTCAACTCACTTTTCATCTCTATTATTTAAAATATTTATTTTAAATATTTAAAATCCATTATTTTAGTCAATTTAAAAATTTTAAATTGGTTCAGATTTTCTGGGTCGTTACAATCTCCCCCACTTAAAACTTTTCGTCCCCGGAAAGGAACAAAGTCGAAAGTGGTTTGATTAATCAACTCTACGTTCGATCTGGCTTCAATTCTCCAACTTTTCAGTTTCTGAGAATTTTCAAATTCTTCAAAAATTTGGCAAACACCCGGAATTTTCGAAAAATTTCGCCATAACCTCCTTTGTACGGAGAGAGGTTTGGAAATTTATTGGGCCGTATTAGGTACCCAATAAATCCTAATAAGCATACACATATTTATAGTGATATATTCTGGTGTTTACAGGGGAGCGTGTATTGATAATAACTCCAAAGAATAAATTCTCGTCACCCTGTCAAAGCCTGAGGGAGTGTGTATTTTAAATGCTCCAAAGGATAAATCCTCGTCACCTCGTCCCGTGTGGGAAATAAATAGTCCATGTGCCGTATCTAATAACTAGAGAGACGTGATTATTGTGAACTCCAGACCCGTGTGGGTTTTTTATTAATCTGGCAATTTTATCGTTACAATTTAAATAGTCCATATCAGTCATAAGTTCGACCTGTAAAATATAGTCATCGCCATACAAGCCTCTCGCTCGTATGGTCAATCTTCCACCACGTCACACAAGCTCCAAATGCTTATGTGGTATGTGATGAAGTATGCCTATCTTCAGAAGTATACCATGTAATGTAGTTCAAAATTAATTGTTACTATCCTATGGCGACGTTTATTATTTCACACAGAAAAACCAGCACTTCGCATCCAATGGCATTCACAGGAGTTGATATAATAATATTTCGCATCCAACTCATTAAGGTTTACCTATTTGTCGGGCACGCAAATAAAATCTTTACTCAACAGCTATCCATTTACCTATTCAAACGTATATAATGCACATGTATATATTTCTATCTATTTTTAAATCAGTTAAATGTGCGATATAATCGAATAAATATAGTTGCAGCAAATGAAAATAATTCAAACACATGAATATTATTCAAAATTTCGGCAGCATAACGACAGGGTAGTTAAAACCGGGACCGTCCCTAGTACGGCTCCTCGCTCTACCTTAAAACCTCGCAGTTTTTGACAATGGGGATCATGCATCTAGTTCGCACGCAGGCGGCATGTATATATTTATTTCATTTCCACAACTAATCCTATGTGGTTTCAACCAAATATTTCTCAACCACAAATG
The DNA here is from genome assembly GCA_030737875.1 of Allium sativum. NCBI lineage: Eukaryota > Viridiplantae > Streptophyta > Magnoliopsida > Asparagales > Amaryllidaceae > Allium > Allium sativum. The sequence goes on from JASFAX010000054.1 coordinate 2,335,481, forward strand.
GGTATTTTTCAACCACAATCAATCAATATCAACCACAAACAATCCCAATCAACCATTCGCTATCAATCAATTTTCACACCAATCACAACCAATAAATATCGTCCATGGTTTGTGGACGAGGGGCGTATATATATATTTATATATAGCGATTCACTTCTATTTCAACACATATATAATTTTTGCAACGCATATATAACTTATACATCGAACGTACAACTTATACAACGCTTATACATGAGGTGTACAACGCTTATATAACTCATACATCGATCATATAATTTATACATCATCGTTTTCCATATCGTTTATAAATTAGAAATCTCACATTGGGTTCCACTCCACCAAAAATAGCGGAAGGCTCAAAAAATATGCGGTCTCTTCTAGAAGGTAGAAGACGTCCACACGAGTCCACTGTCTCTTGTTTCACTGGATTTCGTCAACACAGCAAAACGACATGATTTTTCAAAGTTTGCAACGGTTTTAAACTATTGAAATCAGTTAAATAATTAACAGTCGTATACCTTCCTTTTGATTCAAAACTAGGTTTTGAATTTTCTTCCGATCCGTTGCACTTGAAGTCGATCGGCCTATTCCACCTTGTAGTGCTTGGAGAGGGATTCCTGACGCCGTGCCTCTTGTTGAACTCGAGGTCGAGAGGGTAGCGGAAATCAAGGTCGACGCGGCAAACTTTGAGAGGCCGATTTAAACAATTTACACAGCGAGGAAGGGCGAATTTGGTATGGATTTGTAGAGGGGGAAGAGATCTTCAAAATCCCTAACTGGAGCGAGCGATTTTGGTGAGTGAATTGAGCGTTAGGGAGGAGAGAAGGTGGAAGCTTCGTTCGCCGTTTGTTCCAGGTCGGGGAGAGAGAATGTCGGGGGGAGGGGTCTGATGTGGACGAATCAAACTTTTTTTTATTTATAATTTTTAAAATTCCAAAAATACCCTCTTTAACACACGAACCCCAATCCAAACCCAACGACTGCCGTCCCTAATGTTTTACCCCCATTCCGAACACAATGGGATATGTTTCGTAGGCCCATTCGACTGTTTCAGTCAGTTTTCCTTCAAATTAAAATATAAAACATTCAATATTTAATTTGAATGTACATTTCAATTTGCCAGGGCCACAAACTGATTCGAAAAATTCCAAAAAAATAAATTTAGCTATGTTTTGACGATACGGTCCCAACAAAACTAGTTTCGTCGAAATCAGAGACCGTTTGCAAAAAGGCCCATTTCTGGTCGATCCAATTTAACTGGAATTGACCAAAACACGTTTTCCTTTGCCACGCTCACATACTAGCTTCAAAAATTATGAAATTTGAAACCTAGCAATAACTTCACATCCCGGATCCAATAAAGTAGTTTCGTCGAATTTTGAGGTCGTATGCAAAATGGCCATTTTCACGGGCTATATAAATTCCATAGCGACCTTTCTGAAAATTCATTTGGCCATAACTTTTGCTTTCCGTTATGAAAATTCGATTTTTCAGCTTCGTTAGAAAGGTATTCACTAACAGATTTAAATATTTTTGGTTTCACTAAAATCCGTTTTGTTTTGCACCCGGTACAGTCCGACAAAGTTTGAATTCAATTTTTGAAACTACAGCGCCATTTCAGGCCTTGTTTATAATTAGAATTAATTATATTCGTTTTCAATTGTCGATTCAACTCACTTTTCATCTCTATTATTTAAAATATTTATTTTAAATATTTAAAATCCATTATTTTAGTCAATTTAAAAAATTTAAATTGGTTCAGATTTTCTGGGTCGTTACATCTCCTCAGCCCAATTCCATCTCCACCCGTTCATGAACAGTAAATCCTCTTCTTCCCAAATTTTGAAAACAGAATCCGCCGCTCCTCTAACATCTATAGCTGACTTTCTTCAAATCACAGTCCTCCATTAATTCAAAAACCAACATCACCCTAACCACCCTCTTTGAATCCTTAATCACCTCCTACCCAAATCGTACTACTCGCACTCCTCTTTTCTTTCCGAAAAGCAAGTTTCTGCTCCAGTAAACATCACAAGGCAAAGAAAACATAGCCATTACTGATTTTTAAACCCTCCTAGCTCCTTCATTTTATTATGATTTCGAAAACTGAACATCTTGTTAAACTTCTCCTCCCTTCCTCTTCAACATCACACCAATACTGTAAAGCTCGAACATGGCTGTTGAAACTCGTCCAGCACCTTTGCTCGTGTCCTCAGCAAAACATGCGATCCTTTTCTAGACGAAAACCCATCAAACAACATAAATCGAAACCTCTCCTCCCCACAAACTCATTCGCTCAGTTATTTCAAAAAAAAAAAAACACCAGACCCCTCCTCTAACGATCCTCTCAAATCACTTACCACCCTCAAACAACTCGAACGCAATCTTTCAGTTCGCGATACCCTACCTGTTGCTGAGCTCGAGCAAAAAGTGCGAACCATATGTATATCGAAATTCTTCAAACTTCGTAAGGAGGAGCTAAAACACATGCTGAATCCAATTATGTATTTCGTTTTATCAAATTCATAATTTAAAGTCTTAGAATCCGAAGCCTTAAGCCACGATGGAACATACAAGAAACCCCAAACAACATGCGCACCTAGCAAAAGCCATACTAGATTGAAGCTTCATCGAATACGAAGCTAATTATACTAGTTTTGGATTTTATAAGATTTTATTTGAATTGATATTAAATTTTGAAGTGGTCGAATTCATGTTGTTAACTGGCGGCTTAAAAATAGCCTTGACCAGAGAAAAGAAAGTGATTAGGTTTAGGAAATTTAGGGGTTATTTATAGGGTATATTAAATATTTTAATATTCGATTAAACATTCATTTTTAATTAACCGCTCTTTATATTTATCATTAAAATTGTATACAGTCACATATGATATCCAATTTCATTGAAAATGGACATGGAGCAATAGCTCGAAATTACGGACCTAACGAAACTTATTTCGTCGAATTCCAACCCCGTTTGTCATACAGCGTATTTTTAAAGTCAAACTATTGACTGTTTTTCACATTAAAAATCTGTACGGCCATACACTGACTCCAAAAATCATGGAAATTGAAATCTAACAATAATTTAATATTCTGGATCCAACAAAATTAGTATAATCGAAAACGGAGGTTGTTTGCAAAACTGACTATTTTTAAAGCTCTAAATAAACCCATTTAAATATTAATATATATAAAAATAATTAAATTAAATATTTATAAATAAATATTATCATATATATTCACATTGAATATTACGCAGCTCCAAAGTAAACATATCTGAATTTATAACTTGACATTTCAAATCCAGATTAAATCGGTATTCAATTTAAATTGAAGATCCTTTTTCAATATAAATAAATCGTTATAAATTATAAAGGAATTCCATAGCGACTTTTCAAAAATTTGATTTGGACTTAAATCAAAATCTACCCGACGAAATCCCGATCTTTCTCTTCCATTAAAAAATATACTTCACCAACTCCGAACATTCCTTGTTTCACAGAAATCCGGCTTAAAATGGATTCTGTATATTCGTTTAAAGTTCAAATCGCCAAATTACGAACTGCCACGCCATTTTGAGCCCGATTATAGTTATTATATAATTATACGTTCAACTGTTGCTTATATAATATATTCGTTAACATCATTCAACTCTAAACTGGATTATATATTATAAATGATCCAATTCACACAATATTGTGAATTCCACTATTTCCGACTATTCCGGAAATTAAAATATTATTCTATTATTTATATTAATTAAATATTCAATATTATTTAATTAAACAACCATTTAAATTTCTAAATCAATAATTAAATAATTAAGTTAATTAATTATTATACTGTAAAAATATGGGTTGTTACACATTCTTAATTTAATGCAACAAGTTAGTGAAATTTCAACATTAGCTTTGGTTCTACGAGCACCTAAAGAGAGAAAATAAAAGCATCTGTTTCTTCCATCTTTTCAATAGTCAGTGTGAGAAATCAATGCTTTCTAGTTTCTTTTTTTAATTATCTATAAACGAGGTTCTGTTTTCCATTTATAGTATAAACATGAAACATAATTCCGTTTATATTATTTCTAACTAAAAGAATCTCTAAATGGAGTTCATAAACCCTTTTAAACTATAAATAGGTTATTGAACCCTGTTTATATATTGACGTTTCAAAAAGAATACGGTAATATGTCCACAGAATTAGCCCAGCAGTTAAGGACTTTTGTTGAGGTAACAACGATGCGAGTTCGAAACCCATAATGGCATGCTAAAATGGTTTACCATGTGCGTACGCTACTATTAACCACTTACGTTGTATCCGCGGACCGGGCTAGGTGCACTAGTGGGGGTTTTACGACTCCAGTCGGTTCCCCCTGAACCAATTCAAAAAAATCGTTAATGTTCCTCTTCAGTTCGATCCCCACATTCTAATCCCTCTGCTGGAGCGTGCGGAACCGAATTGAAATGGGCCAATGCCTCATTTTCACATCTCTAGCCATTGCCAGAGATGGTCTAATAATGTGACAACTCCATTAGCACATCCACGGTGTCTAATCAATTGTTTCATGTTTTTCATTTTCTATTTTCCTACTTTGGACCATTCTATATTGCTTTCTCGACCTTTTTCAACCTATCTAGTTCAAACACTACTGCACTTAAGTTCCTTTTGTTGTCCTCGTTCATATTCCCCTCAGTACTAGTTTTCGATGTCACATTTTTTTATTATCCCGCCTTTGCTCATCTTGTGTTATTAGTAATTTTATAGGGTGTGGAATCATTTTCGCGCTTTGCTCAACAACATTTTGCTTGTCTAGGTGATTAGGGTGTTGCTGCATTATAAGGGCTCTGGGTGTCATCGTCTTGTAGCTAAAGTTTTTCTGTTGGATAATGTTTTTTTATGGTGATACCTAAGTTCTCATTTAGTTTTGGTGGTATCTACTGGAGAATGGAGTTTTGATGAAAACAACCTTATTTCAATATTAATTGATTATAAAATATGTACTAACACTTTTATCTAGAATATATATGTATATACACATATGCAGGATTTGTATACATGAATTAGTACTAAAGACTGTACAGTTTAAGAGTTCAAGAGATTTGAAATTCAGAGATGATCCAAGGCTCATAAGTAATCAAGATTTCAAGGATAAGTATAGTAATAGAGTCTAGTTTATGTAAGGCTCTGAATAACACTTCAGGTTCAAATTCAAATTCTATTTTTTCAATTTCTGATTTTCAAATTTCTACTTTCAAATTCTATCTTCAAACTTTATTCTCTATTTTTACTTTTGATTTTAAACTCAAGTTTGTTAGTTTATAAGTTTTATATATTTATACTTTTAAATACTTATATTTATGTAGTTTTAAACTTTATAATTTTATAAAAATATTTATATGGTTTAAATTTATGATTTCATATGGTTTTATTCTTTATAATATTTATTTATAACATTATGTTTTAATTCAAAAATTTCTAGAATTATATATATATATCAAAACAGTTGACAAATGCTCAAAATTCAATTTTGTACTATGATATGTCGACATACATAATTGGGCGTATCGACATATAACTGCCATATTTTTTATTTTCAAAGGAAGTGTCTTTTCATTATTTGTAACATTCCAGAAGTGTTGCAACCTTTCAAATCTTGTAAATAAGGGTTGAAATCGAATTTTTTTCATCATTCATCTTCTCCTTCTTCATCCCCTTTCTCTACACCATTATTATTTCTTATTTTTATGATTTTTACACTTATACTCTACCGAATTCAATTATATTTACATAAAACTTGTTCTCTTCTCACTCTCTAGTCATTACTCTTTGAATCAAAGTGTTGTTGAAGAGTTATAGGGATGTTGTAATTGTTTGGGAAGTGTTTGGGAAAGGTGTGTCTTTGTAGCCTTGAAATCAAGGAAACAGAGCGGTGTTAACCTTTTAGCTGGGAAATCAAGGGTGCTTGGAATCGATGTTAACCTTGTAGCCATAAAATCAAGGGGCTATACTTGGATATTGATATAGTAATAAAAAACTGCGCAATCCAGCGTTGCATAGGATAGAACGCTGGAGTAATCCGACCCAGTATAAAATCCGGTGTGTTCTTTCCTTTTCTACATTTTATTTCTGTTTATTTTTGTGTTTGTGTTTGATTCTTTGTCTTTAATTATCTCTGTGGTGTGTGACTCATATAGTAGATCATCTGAGTTTTAGATTTTGTTAAATTTCTTAAAAACACAATTCACCCCTCCCCCCTCTAGTGTTAGTTTTGCCTTAACGATCCATTCCACAATCCTCAACAATTGGTATCAGATCAAGGTCTTTCAAAAAGTTCATAATCTGGTTTTTAAAAAAAATGGTAAATTTTGAAACTGTTGTTAACACTAGTATCAATTCATGAATTGTACCAATGTTGAAAGAGTCTGCATATAATCGTGTTAAAAAGTCAAATGATGTACTGAAATACTGTTCATTAGAGGAAAAGATGTGTTATATGGCTTTTGAAAATTCAAAAGTTGAAAAGATGGGTAAAGTGGCTGTTGATAATTCAAATTCCGGAATGGTGGCTATTGAAAATCCAAATTCTTAAAAGGTGGTTGTTGAAAATTCAAACTCTGAACCGGTGTGTTACATGACCATTGAAAATTCAAATTCTGGCAAGCAATTGGTGGAAATTTAAAAGGACAAATGGATATTGGATAGTGGTTATTTGAGACATATGATGGGAAGTCCTGAATTACTAAACAATATGGTGTATGAAGATGGTGGAATTTTGAACTTTGAAGATAATTCTAAAGGATACATCATTGGGATCGGCAATGTCGGCAATTCTGAATCTCCTATTATTTTTGATGTTTTATTAGTTAGGAATCTAAAACACAACTTGCTAAGTATAAGTTAACTTTGCGATAAAGGTCATAATATAAACTTTGAAAAAGATAAATGTTTTATAGAAGATAGGAATTCAAAAGTAGTATTTGAAAGAGACAGAAAGAAAAATATTTATATATTGAGTATGAGAATCTCCAATGATAATCTATGTCTTATGGCCAATACAAGTGATCCCTGGATCTGGCATAAGAGATTTGGTCATATAAATTTCAAACACTTCTCTAGGATTTATAAATTAGATTTAATTAGAGGATTACCCAAAATGAAATTTAAAGTCAGTAATTTATGCAACGCTTGTCAATTCATCAAACTAAAATGGAGTCCATTTAAATCAAGAAAGGAAATTACAACCTCGAAACCATTAAAGTTAATTCACATGGATTTATTTGATCCATGTCAAAGCCAATCGATAAATCATAATAGATATGTTAACGTAATAGTCGACAATTTTTCTAGATTTACTTGGACTTTGTTCTTAAAAATAAAAGTGATGCCTTTGATCAATTTAAAACTTTTTCTAAAAGAATTAAAGCTTATTATCTTTAAAAATCAAAATCATACGTAGTGACCATGGCAAAGAATTCGAAAACGAAAATTTTGAAAAATTATGTGATAAAAAGGGAACAACCCATAATTTTTCTATTCCAAGAATCCCTCAAAAAAATGGAGTAGTTGAACATAAAAATAGGATGATACAAGAATGTGCGAGAACTATGTTATCTGATAGTAATTTACCAAGAAATTTTTGGGCTGAGGCAGTCACAAGAGCTTGTTATATTTTTAATAGAATTTCAAATAGACCCTTAACTCACAAAACACCATATGAACTTTTGTATAATAAGAAACCAAAAGTATCATATTTTAAAATATTTGGAAGTAAATGTTTTATACTTAATACTAAAGAAAATGTAGATAAATTTGACTCGATATCCGATAAAGGGATATTTATTGGATATTCGGAGAGAAGTATGACATAGAGAGTTTTTAATACTAGAACCAATACTATAAAAGAAACTTCAAACATATCATTTGAAGAAAATTGTAAAAATATAACACAACAAAACGAAGACGAATGTGAAAATGAAGTTAATTAAACAAATTATGAAGATAATCAACCAAATAAACAAATTAGACTACTAACAGACCATCCTGTAGAAAATATCTTATGAGATATTGAATCTATGGTTAGAAATCGTAATCAATTAAATAACATGAGTAATTCAATATTTATTGCAACTATTGGACCTAAGAATCCAAAGGAATCATCTTCCGATGATTCATGGATCCTTGCTATGCAAGAAGAACTGAATCGGTTTACCAGGAATGATGTATGGGAACTTGTACCTAGACCAGAGGATAAACCTATAATAGGAACTAAATGGGTTTATAAAAATAAAATGAGTGAACATGGTGGGTCGTAAGAAATAAGGCACGACTAGTTGCACAAGGTTATACTCAAGAAGAAGGAATAGATTACGATGAAACTTATGCCCCTGTCGCAAGATTAGAAGCGATTACGATTTTACTCACCTTTGCAAACCATAATAATTTCAAATTATATCAAATGAATGTTAAAAGTGATTCCATAAATGGATTTGTCAAAGAAGACATATATGTAGAGCAACTACCTTTTTTTGAAGACGAAAAATTACCAAATCCAGTATATAAGTTAAAGAAAGCATTATATGGATTAAAACAGGCTCCTAAGGCTTGGTATGATAAATTAAGAAATTACTTAATACAATCCAACATTGAAATAGGAAAATTAGATAATACTTTGTTTATTAAAATAATAATAAATATATACAATTAGTACAAATATATTTGAATGATATAACTTTTGGACCAACAAACGATAAAGTGAATAAATAATTTTTAGATATTATAACCCCAAGAATTTGAAATGAATCATATGGGAGAACTAACGTTCTTTTTAGCCTTATGAATTCGTCAATTAAAGAATGGAATATTTATTAATCAAGAAAAATATGCAAGAGGTCTAATTATTCTAATTAACAACTAATGGGGGACCAACACCGATGACGACCAATAAAGCATTAAGTAAAGTTGATACATCTAAAGACGTTGATAAAAAATTATATAGAGGAATGATATGATTGGTATTATATATAACCGCTAGTAGACCGGATATAATGCATAGTGTATGTCTCTGTGCAAGATATCAATCACAAGCTAAGGAAACACATTTAAAAGTCGTAAAACGTGTTCTAAGGTATGTAAAGCATACATCAGACTTTGGATTATTTTATCTTAAGGATGACTAATTCGACTTAGTTTCTTATTGTGACATTGATTATGCAGGACATAAATCCAATCAAAAAAGTACTAGTGGAACATGTCATTTCTTAGGACATTCACTAGTCTCGTGGTTCAGTAAAAAAAAAAGCAAAATACCATATCTTTGTCAACAACTGAAGAAGAATATATCTATGCTACTTTGGCTTGTTCACAAGTAATATATATGCAACAAACTCTTAAATGATTTTGAATTAAATACAAATAAATCACTAATATACAACGATAATACGAGCGCTATAAATATACCTAAAATCCCAACTCATCATTCAAGAACTAAACATATCGTTATACGACATCATTTTCTAAGAGATAACATAAGTAACGAGAAAATTTCACTTGAATTTATAGAAACAAATAAATAAATAACAGATATATTAAATAAACCATTAAATGAAGCAACATTTATTAAATTAAGAAGAGAATTAGGTATTTGTTCACTAAGTGAATTAGAATAATCAAATAAATATACATTATAAGAGTAACATTAAAAATCAGAAAAATAATATAAATATGTCGACATACATATGTCACTATGTCGACATATAACAGCCAGATTTTTTAAATTAATTCCCACAAAAGTTTGTTACAATAATCATTTAAACTCTCTACTTCTAATTTTCTTCTTCATTTTCAATTCTTATTTATGTAAAAACTATAAAGTATAATAAACAATGGCCTCCACCAATTTTAACATCGAAATCAATCCTGAATATTGAAGAGTTATAGGGCTATTGTAATTATTTGGGAAGTGTTTGGGAAAACGTGTGTCCTTGCAGCCTTGAAATCAAGGAAACGGAGTGGTTTTAAACTTGTAGCCGGGAAATCAAGGGTGTTTGGAATCGGTGTTAACCTCGTAGCCATGAAATCAAGGGGTCGTACTTGAATATTGATATAGTAATAAAACTCTGCGCAGTGCAGCGCAGCGTGGGATTGGCCGTAGGAGTAATCTGAACCAATATAAAATCCGGTGTGTTCTTTCCTTTTCTGCATTTTATTTATGTTTATTTTTGGTTTTTGTTTGATTATGTGTCTTGTATCATCTCTGTGGTGTGGGATTTATACAATAGATCATATAATTTTTAGATTTTGTCAAATTTCTCCAAAACACTATTCACCGCCCCTCTAGTGTTAGTTTTGCCTTAACGATCCATTCCAAAATCCTTAACAGTATCTCTTTGGTGAATGATGTCTAATGTGCTTCAGTAATGGAACAAGTAATGGAACAAACCTCTATAGATAAATTTAATTATATTTAATTGCCTTTGATTGCCAATTATTGATTCCCATTGTTCATCGACAAATTCAATTGCATCCCACTTAATCACATTTTAATACTTTTTCATTCAATCCTTGTGAACAAAGTAAAAAAATGATACTCATTTATTTACTTTGTTCAAATCTATTCGTTTTTTAATGAATCAGTCAATCTATATTCTTATGGTTAATTCTCTTAACTAATTGATCATTGATTATTAGGTCATTGGATTGCCTAAAAAAAAAAGTAAGTATAATAATTATTTATTTAGCCATAAATGAATCAGATACATTTACATAAATATATGACTTTAAAATCCATAATATTAGTACATTCTAAAATTTAGTTTCAAATACGCATGTTGTATGTAATTATGCATATTCCGTTTTTAGCAAACTTACCATAGATTAAAAGTGGTCTTACATAGAGAAGTTGTAATACAAAATGATAGTGAAATGGAGAACAAAGTTTGGAAATCAAATGGAATTATGTGAAGAAGTTCGCAAAAATTAATCAAGATCATGCCAAGTGATTGTAACAACCTGGAAATTCTGAGCCAATTTAAAAAAATTTATTTTGGCAATTTTAATGAATTTTGAATATTTTTGGGTTCGTCGTGAATGGTGTCTTAAATAACACTATTCTTGAACCTAGTTTAGAAAAGAATAAATCTTTTAATTAAGATTTAGTGAAGTTGTCCAGTTAATTAGTATTTAATTGGAATTGAATTTAAATTGGTTTTTAGGGTTTACCGTGAGCGGTGTTTTGAATAACACCGGTTCTTTAACCCGCTTAACAATAGAATGTGATTTTGGGTTTATCGTGAGCCGTGTTTTAGATGACATTGTTTCTTTAACCCAGTTAAAGACAGAATATTAATGTGGCGGCTAGGGTTCCTCCGCGCTTTTTTTTCTTTTTATCCTGCGTTGAATTTTGATCGGGGAGAGAGAAAGGTAGGGGGTATAGAGAGAGAGAGTATTATTATTTTTATTTTTTTATTTCAAAAAGTAATTTTTATTTCAAACTCAAAATCAAACCCACCGACTATCGTCTCAAGCTAATTACCCCCATTCCGAAAACAATGGGATATGCATCGTAGGCTGATTTGATCGTTTCGATCAGCTTCCATCAAAATCAAAATATAAAACTATATACTGAATTTGAATGCGCATTTCAATTTACTAAGCCACATATCGACTCTAAAAATTCCCGAAAAATATTTTCTAGCTTCTTATTGACGATACGGTTCTAACAAAACTAATTTCGTCAAATTCCGAGACCGTTTGAAAAATGGCCATTTTCTGGTCGATCGAAATTAACTGAAACTGTTAAAACACGTTTTCTATCGCCACGCTCACATATTGATTCAGAAAATTACGAATTTCGGAATCTAGCAATAACTAGACATCCCGGATTCAACAAAAGTGGTTTCGTCGAAAACCGAGGTCGTTTGCAGAATTTCCATTTTTAAGGGCCAAAATTCCATAGCGACTATTCTGAATTTTCAACTGGACATAACTTTTTATTCTCGCAATGAAATTTTGATTTTTCAGATTCATTGGAAAGATATTCTCAATTAGATTCTAATATTTTTGGTTTCGCTAAAATCCGGTTTATTTTGAATCCTGTACATTCATTTGAACTTCGAAATCGAAATTTTGAACTACCGCGCCATTTTCAATTCCTTTTATAATTATTAATAATTATTTATATTCTAACGATGATTTAAATAAATATATACGTTCTAATTCTATTAAAAATAAATTTCTCGTCGTCATTATTTAAAATAATTCATTTTAAATATTCAAAATTCATTAAAATTGCCAAAATAAAAAAATAAAAAATATATAATACTCTCTCTATACCCCCAACCTTTCTCTCTCCCCGATCAAAATTCAATGCAGGATAAAAAGAAAAAAAAGCGCGGAGGAACCCTAGCTGCCACAGTGATACTGATCACTACCCAACTGTTTAGATCCATACATATCGATTTACCTTGATTTGCCTATCTTAATACTCAGATACATTAACTATTGGAATTATTTATGAAACACTCACTTTCATGCTTACGATTTTAAGTTTATATTGTAGTAATGTGATCAAGTACCTATTATAGATACTCCATTGATGTACACTATTGGTCTACATAATACTGTAATTTTTTATGTGAAGTAGGTTAATTTTGCAAATTCAAGTTTGATCGCGTCTATTGTTTAGATAAACCTCCTCAAGACAACTAATATGTGTTTGTTTTTCATGATGATCTAGTTATTTAAAAACCTGAACTTCCTTTCTTCTTCGATTAAGATCAAATGTACACATATTTTTTTATTCAACCTAATAGTTTACTTGTTAATGTTACCGTACTTTAGGATTCTCCAGCCTTTATGATCTTGATCAATGAAATAATATGGTTTCCTGCTGAACACAAGGATTTTTTTTACTATCCTGTCATTTTTAATAAATGCAACAAGTTAGTGGAATTCAAGCATGTATTTCTCCCATCCATTTAATAGTCAGTGGGAGAAATCAATTCTTTTTTTTAATTTACGTGTGGAACCTAAGACTTCACTCAAGCCATTGCTTGTCGGTCTTAGTAAACACCACGGGTAGTGATATACCCTGATTTTTCAATGCCTTCACACTACCTAGGTTATTTGTTTCTTTTTTAATCATCTATAAATGGATTTTTGTTTTCATTTATATTTTGTTTTCGTTTATAGTACAAATGTGAAACAAAAACCCTTTTATATTATTTTTGATCAAAAGAATCTTCTAACAGAGTTCATAAACCCTTTTAAACCATAAACAAGTTTTTGAACTCCATTTATATATCGACATTTAAAAATGATACTACATTGTCCCATTTCAGTTTGAACCCCATGCTCAAATCGCTTTTACTGGAGCGTGGGGAATCGAATTAAAATGGGGCGATGCCCTATTTTTACATCTTTAGCCACAGCTAGAGATGGTCTAATAATGTGACAACTCCATTAGCATATCCATGGTGTCTAATCAACTATTTCATGTTTCTCCCGTTTTCGACTTTCCTATCTCGTGCCATTCTATGTTCCTTTCTCAAATTTTTTAACCTACTCTAGTTCAAACTCTACTGCATTTTAGTTTCGTTTGTTGTCCTCATTCACATCCCCTCGGTATCGGCAATCTATGTCACACTTTTTTTACTATCCTGCCATTATTGCTCATCTTGTATTGTCAGTAATTTTATAGAATACGGAACCATGATCGAGATTTGCTCAACAAGATGTGCTTGTCTTGGTGATTAGGGTGTCGGTGGTGCTGCGTTTTAAGGGCTCTAGGTGCTGTTCAGTAAAAGCGCCTAACATGTCTATAGTGGTGGAGGTCCAAAAGGTGTATCAGGGATAAAGTAGAGAAATAACGGGGATATAGTGGAGGTGCAAAAATCCTCAATAGAGTTAATATAAAATATATGAATATTAATTAATCATCTTTCTCATATTATATGTGCATAAGAGACTAATATTAATTAATCTTATACAATAAATTCACAGAATATCATAGTTATGCATGTTAAATTTGATGAGTGTAATTGATTGTTACCATATATTAGGCACTTATGCCTTAAATTTATCCCTTTACGCTAAAGGGCTCTACATATTAATAATGCTAAAGTGGACAGTTAAAAGCCTTGATTTAGCGGATGTAGTGGAAAATAGCGGGGCTAAAAGTGAATCTACAGTTTATCGGCACTACATTGAAATAGCGTAGCAATTTAAGGGCACTATGAGCTATAGCGGGGATATTACGAGGCTTTAACTGCATAGTCTGGGTGTCGTCATCTTGTGGCTTAAATTTCTTTGGTGGGTAGAGTTTATTTGTTCCGATGTTGATACATGGGTGCTCGTTTAGTTTTAGTGGTATCTCTTTGGCGAATAATATTTGATGTTCTTCAGTAGTGGAACTATGGTCAAGAAGCTATCCCGTTTCATGCTTTGGCATCATATGCCTCTATTGGAATGCTCCTTCTTACCAATTGTACAAGCACGTATCCATATATGCATAAAAATCCCAAGAACCGTATGCCAGAGTTACATATTCGTACATCCTCAAATGAATTAATTAGAATCATTTATGAATTTTCGATACAAAGAAAATTAGCTATTACACAAGGACCCACCATACATTGACCCTAAATTGATATCTAGTTAGTTAACCTTTATCACATTTTAGATCCTTTTACTGTTGAAAATTCAACTTTAACCATTCTCGTTAATTCAAAGACTTTTTTTGCTCAAATTATTTTTGGTTTGTTCAAATAACTTTAGAAAATGTTCCACGCCTAATTAATTTAATACTCTTTGAGCGATTCTTGCCTAAATTATCTTTCTCAAATAAGTATTATTCTTGCATATTTGTAGATGAATTTAATTATATTTAATTGCCTTTAATTATCAATTATTGATTCCCATTAATCACATTTTAATACTTTTTCATTCAATCCTTATGGACAAAGTTAAAGAGATTCTTCCTCGTGTATTACTTTGTTCAATCTGTTCGTTTTCTTTTGAATCGATCAAGCTTTATTCTTATGGTTAATTCTCTTAATTGATTGTTCATTGATTATTAGGTCAATATGTTGCTTAAATTTAAAATAAAAGTAAGTACAATAATTATTTTATTTAACCATAAAAAAATCGAATTCAAACAAACATATACAAAAATATTTGACTTTAAATTTTAGAATCAAGGAGTATCCTCATGATGCAGGCTCTATAGTGAATTGTTTTGTACTTTCTATTATACGTAATGTCAAGAAACTCATCCATAATAAATTTGACTCAACTTACAGGAGCACGATTATACATAGCATAAAATGCCTGGAAATCCCTTTCGTAAACCTTTTCGTAGCTTCTGGTTCTAGGTTGTAAAGAACGAATTAAGGTATGGTGTATAATACGTGCTTGAGCACGCAATGCACTAGACTTTAAATTACTTATATTTGTCAAGCTATCGGAAAGGAAATGACCAGATAATTCATCACACTTGGTCATATCTACGTCTATATCATCTATCTTTGTTCCTTGATGAAGGCAATGTAAGATATGACCAGTAACACCCTACATTCCTTAATGTCACCCATATGAGGATGTAACAACCTGGAATTTTGGTAATATAAATTATTAGTTTCAAAAATAGGAAATTCTGCAAATGATGGAATTTGGCCGTGAGACTTTATCTGTTGTGTTCGTCTCGGAATTCCGGTCAACTTTCATGTTTGGAGTTTCGCGAACGGAGTCCGTATAAAAGTTACGGACAAAATAAGAAAACGAACGGAAAATAAATAACTTAGGATTTAAATAAATATTATGAACAGGTGACCTGGGCATCTGATTGCCTAGGCGGTCGACCATAGTAGTCGACCGCCAAGGTCGACCTACTTGGCGATCAGATGCCCACTGACGGCTAGGTCATATAGCGTTTGGAATATAATATTATAAAAACGTGTGGACGGATATAACTAAAAACTAATCCGATGGTTCTAGGCCATTTTCACCCCCTATAAATAAAGACGTAGAAACCCATTCTCTTCCATTCAAATCTATAGAGGCAGCGGAGCTCTGCCGTTTTTCTTCCTCTTCTAACCTAATTTCTAAATAAAATATATTCATACATATACCAAATCAAATCAAATTCATACGGAATCGGGAAGATTAATAGTATCAATTGAAGAGGATGCTCAACGATAGATTTCTTTTCTCTCTTCCCTTTTTTATATTTCTACAGATCTATAATTTTCCAAGATTTACAAGAATTTGGGGATTGTAAGCCTAAAGGGTTCAAAACTAAGAAATTGGAAGCTATAAGGCGAGTGGGAAATTTACTAATAAAGGTATAATGATTTATCTATTTCATTTGAATCCAATCTATGTTTTATGCCTATCAAATCTGCTTATTTAAATAATTGTGAAGTTGTGGCAACTGTCAGATCTGATTATGAATATGTTAAAAATTGGCAAATGATAAGTTTGATTATGTATAATAAGAATTGTAGGATTTCATATATTTTCCCCACATATTCCTAGAGTTATGTCTTGAAATATGTTGTATATGTTGCATAACCATATGGATCTGGAAAATCAGTCCCATTAAAAATAAATTTGTTTTAGTTATGTTCCAGATCTTTAGTCTAGTGCCGAAATATGAAATATGCAAATTTGGGTAATAAGATGAATTTATGTATTATGTGACTGTAAGAATAAAAAGAAATATTCCTGATATATTCCATATTGTTGGGTTTCGGCTTAAGCATTGTAAAATATGCCCTTTTTCTCCTTAAAAATATAAAGATGCATTATTCTAGAATCACAAGAAGTATGATAAAAAAGGATTAAAAAGGGAAAAGTGGTGCAAAGGTACATACAAATATAAATAAATGTATTTGAATGTAATTTGCATCGACTATTCCAATATATACATATTACATATATTTCTTATGATTTGGAAATAGGTCAAATTCCACAAAATAGACAGTTTTACAATGATTACAAATAACGGTCCTTGTGAGACTTGAAACCTTTTTGGCAAGATTGAATGTAAAAAGGAAAAGTTTGGTTAATTGATTAGGCTAAATCATTAATTTAAAAATAAGCATTAAAAAATTAATAAATATTAATAGCTACGTTGATTGCACGAAAACATAGAAAAAATACATATTATCCGTCCAAATCAGCGTAAAACGATGAAATATAAATTGTATGGAATATTTGGATAAGGTTCAATTATGGAATTATGTGTAAATATAATCCATTTTGAATTAATATATTTATGGTGACCATTTGTAGCAATCAATGTAATTAACTGCTATAAATGAGGCCCCAAATAAAGAAATAACCATTGTAAACAATATTGATTGTGGAAAATAAATGTGATGGGAAAATGGTTGTAATTCCTAAAATCAATTAGGATAATTTTTGTGGGCCCCAATTAGGAAATTTAAATTAAAACCGCATTTAGACACAAGGTTAAACTCAACTTGTGGTGTAAGCCTGCCTGGAATCGACCAGCTAATCCATCAACCGTAGGCAGTCAGTTTAATGTAAGGGGTCTAATGCATAAATATAATCATACTAAGGCACAAGGTTAAGTTAATTTTTGGAAGAAGTATGCCCGAAACCGACTAGCATATCCAGCATCCACAGGTAGTCAATTTAATGTGAGAGGCATGGTATGTAAATGTGTGTGTGTGTATATATATATATGCATATAACAGTCAACCAATAAATAAATAAATAAAAACGGTCTGTTGGGGTACAACAAATAAATAATTTGGGACTGATAAATAGTTTCCTTAGGAAAATATAACCATTAGAGTCATAAAGGGCAATAAAAAAAGAATAGATGGAAATGAGTGTCATAAAGGAATTTATGATTGTCGTTTAAACATTAAGCCCAAATTAGGGAAGGTATTAAATAAACATCCTAAGGAAAAAGGAACATAACCTTCCTTATTAATAGTAATGGAAATAGAAAATATAGTTGGACTTGGTAGGTTAATAATGTAGGATATTATTAACCATATAAACCCATGACGCAAATAAATGGTGTACGTATAGTATTTCTGTATAAAGGAACAAAATGGGAATGACTTAATAACGTAGCCTACTTTCTCCCAAAAAGGGGAAGGTGTTAAAGGCAAATGGGGTATGAACTAATAACCTGCGCGTATAGTCTGCCTCCTGGGTCCTAAAAGGCTAAAAGACTAGGGGTTGAAGAGTCCACTTAGAATATGTTTTTCAATATAGGGGTCTTAAATGACATGTGTGTGCGGGCCTACCCGAACCTATAAATTAAAAGGGTCAGATATGGTCGTCTATCCTACGGAAAGTAATAAGAGACTAAGGAGACTATCTAATAAGGTCAGTGTTACACCCACGGGATTCAACCCCCGACCTCCCGGAAAGTAACACCACGCACTAACCAATGTGCTAAAAGATCTTTGTGTTAGCTTTACTAGAGGGGTGTTACAGACTACCCCACTTAAAGAGCCCAACGTCCTCGTTGGATCATATCACTCACCACCTAGGTGTTGTGCATGTAACCTGCATTAGTACCACAAAACCAACCGACATCTATAGCATTACACACACAATTTCGGCTAGGTATAGACTCTGATACCAAATGTGACACCCATGGGATTCGAACCTCGGACCGCCCGTAAAGCAACACCACGCACTAACCATTTTCCTAAAAGATATCTGTGTTAGCTTTTCGAGAAGAGTGTTATAGTCCGCTAGAAGGTATAACGCATAATACAATACCTTCTCTCACCTTATATGGGGCAAGGGTATATGCATTAATAACGAAACCCTTAACTGGTAGGTCCAGTAGCTAGGGCCCTCTAGTTTATGTTACATTGAATATATTATATAGTGTTAATAAGCGACCAATAGGTCCGCCTAGGGTCTCAAGTGATCAGGGAGAATCTACCCTATCTATCAATGATAGTGAGGCGTTAAACAATAGAGAATATTGAATAAGGAAATAGATAGATACCCCGTAATTAGGGGCCCACTCTCGATTAAATAACCAGTTGTGTTCTGGTATAAAGGCTTCACAAAAATATCAGTAAAACATCCTATCTCAGTATAGTACTTCTAGAATTCTACTTTAGGAAGGGTAGTAAAGTCATGCGTAAACATTTACCAGGTTGGGCTAGAATCACTAACTAGGTTAGGCATACAGCTTGGGTTGAACCAAACGGATTATATCTTTGTTATAATCTATGTTGTACATTTCTTTGTCACCAGAACTTGCTGTTTTGACCCCCTCCTCATTACAACCTCTTAGGTTTCCTATAGAAGGTCGGGTTCTCACGGATGATTAATTCTGGCTTTCTGTTCTCGTTCTCTCTCATGCTCGGTATTGGCAAAGTGACTTACTTTGAAAATGGTAGTTACTTAAGTTAATACTAATTCATCCTAATTTGTTTCCATTGTGAGTTTTCTTTATCGTACTTTGATTATGTTCATGCTCATTTGTTGCAGGTACCAGATATACACGCTCCATGCTTGGATGTGTTCAAATTTTGATTTTTGTCAAAATTTGGGTGTAAAAGTGTGGGGTGTTACATTTGGTATTAGAGCTTAGGTTAAATGACCAGAGGAATTGGTTAAATTAGGAATCGTGAGAGAATATAATTCGATTTTCTTTTTTCTTTTTCTTCGTCTTTCTTTCTCGACTTTAATTTATTTCAAATATAGAAATTAGTCATAGGCCTAAATATATATAGTGGGCTTTGAGCGATTAAGAGTTGAAATATGTTGAGTTCGGGTTTCTAGTCGATTCTGTCTTACACCACAGTACGTTGGCAATCTTGTCATGAAGAGCCTGAGACAACATATGGTGGATTATGTTGGCTCGAGATTGGAAACTGGAATAATATATATGTATATATATGATAATATAAAAAGCTAGTTACAACCGAGATAGTCATAAATTCCTGGTCTGATTACGTTGGTAGTTCTTGTTAAGACCATTACTCGATCCAAAATGGGAAAAAGCCCATGTTAATATGTTGTATCCATTTCAAAATTATAACGATGAGGTATATTCATTTGTTACTTCGTTATGATTCTGAATCTACCTTTGATGAAATATTCAATTGAGTTCTTAGCCTTGTATTCGAGGAAATTTATTTTTAAAACTATCTGAAAAATAAAAACGTATTTCGACGGTTTGGAAATACGGTTTCGGAAAATAGTTTGTGAAGATATGGTTTTAAATTCTTAATTTATTCGTGTTTTAAAATTTTTAGGACCATACAGTAATTTTAATAAATATGGTCTAGTTGGTAGTAAAGAAGGAATTAAAAATAATAAGGAATATACCACTAAAACTCAAGAATAATAAATGTCCACTCCTTGTGATTTACAATATCCATCTTCCTATATATATCGGATAATTTATTAAAGTTAGCAAAATTAATATAAATTATTTTAAAGCTCCAATATTTTTAAACATGAAAGCGTTTTTCCAGTAAAAATGTATAACTGGAATATAAATAGTAATAATAAAATGGATTTATAAATACGAAATCGTTAATTATAAATAAATCCAATTTTAGGAAAAGTTTTAAATTTTTCTTTGGAAAGGCTAAGAAAATTCCTTCATTTTGATTATTAGGGTATTTGAATTTGAATCGCTTTGTTTATGTAAGCTAGCAAGGGGAAAATCCATTTTAGAATTTTATTTCGGATTTCTAGCTGATTTCCTATTTTAAATTTGTTTGTTTCGATGGTCACAAATATTTTTGGATGTAGTGAAAAGGAGTTGAAGAAATTAAAATTCTCAACTAGATGAATGGTGGAAGTCGATACGAGAATTCGGCTAGGAGTAGAAGTTGTTTTGACATAAATAGAAATTTTAAATTTTAAATTATATAAATTAAAGGGGTCGTTGGGCCAAGGTTCAAATCGCGCGCGAAATGGGACAAGTAGTCGACTGCCCTCTATGGGCCAGGTAGACCGCAATCGCACGCAAAGGCGTGGTTAACCCGACCCGTCTTTTGCTGAACGATGTATATAACATCGTTCAGCCAACACTTCTCTCCAAACCCTTTTTCACCGAAAAACTCAAACTCTCCTCCTTCCCAAGCTCCAATCCGAGCAACCCCCGCTCCTTTTCGCCCCTAATCACCACCAAATTCCTCCTCGTGTAAATCACTACCCGATTATACCTCGGATTTGCAATTTTTCTTGCCCATTTTGCCAATTCCTCCATGACACCTCGCAACCAATTCCCCGGTCTCATGCCCCATAAAGTCTCTTGGCTAGACAGTGATGATGCTACGATTAAGTAATACCTATCAATGACTAGTTATGAGTTCCAAATCGGTCGCTAGGTGAAGTTCGTCGACTTCGCCGCATTTGGTTTGGATGAGCTTTTTGTCGCCGCCGGCATAACACCGATCATCTGTTTCGACACTTTTGAGCGCGATGTGTATTCGCGCTGTGTTCATTTGTTTGATGCCCGGATGAATGCTGATATCGATACGAGTCTTGCGTCATCATATCTAAGGTCATGGGCACCCATATTGAGTTCACTGACATTGACTTGGCCCAGATTTTGGGTATCTCGGGAGAGGGAGCCGAGTTTGATTCTAATGAGATGGAGGACCCTAAGATCCTTCAGGTATCTTTGTTGGAGAGCCCGAAGCTTGGACCACCACCAATCCGCGACCCATCGTCCAAATATTTGTGTGCATCATCCCAAAGACGAGAAGCTTGGAGCAGAATTATCCTTCTGTTCATCGCGCCACTTATGCTACCCGTCAATTGGGTGTGCGTGCTTATAAGCCCTTTGTCGGCATACAGTGGAGCCATTTTCCCTATAACCATCTTCTCACCCGTACCACCGGGCACTTCCAGGTGAGACTTTCTGGGTAGACGCTTACGAAGAAAGCGCCAACCATCATCAGTCGCGCCACTCTCCGGAAGATGTGTATCCAGCTACCCGATGCTCCTGCACCCACACCACCCGCTCCAGCTTAACAGCCTGGTCATGAGAGCCCAGAGCTCACTATCATCCGAGCCATGCATTCCGAGCTCTGAGAGGTTCGAGAGGAGAAACGCCGATAGGCGCGAGAGATTGGTTGCATCTCCACTATACTACCCTCCTGGCGCAGACGTGGTAATGGATCTGGCTCCAGCCGTGGAGGTGGTCCAGCTATAGTGAATAGTGTTAGTCGTCGTCGTCGTTGTTGTTGTTAGAACATGCTTTGTGCATGTCATATCTTTTATCATGTTTTCCCTTTCCGGCATTTTTCTTTTTCTTTGATGTAATGTTGTGTTAGAAGTTGCTAGTAACATAAAATTCGCACAACTTTAGTAATGAAATTTCTATGTTGAAAAAAAATGTTTGTCATTCATGCATGATTATTTGAATGAAATCTCATTTAAATACTAAAATTTACCACTGTTATAAAAATAAATAAACCACTGTTCCTTGTCAAAACTAAAATTTACTTATTTTGTCTTTTGTGTGATTTAAGTTTTCGCATATTTGGCGTGACTAACTTCCTTTTTCGCCAACTTGTGACATGAATTGTTTAAATTTTTGTAAATTACATTTTTGAAAGTTTATGAAAAGTATTGTTTGGAAAAAAATTCTATAATTTTCTTATTTTATAGGAAAAGGAAACGACTTTGGAAAAAAATTCAAAATAAACATGGCAAATTTTCAAGCGGAAAATTATTTTTGTGAAAAATTTCGATTTTTGGTCGCACGAATGGTATAAGAAAGATTTTTGGAAGCATTGTGTGCGCGTTGTACCAGTGCAATAGGACCGATGGTACGATAAAAACGTTAACGGTAACAAGGAAAATGCTGTTTTAGCCTTGGAAACATTGTTTTCATGTGCCTTGTTAACGATGTGCACGAGCTATTAATTAACGCATTTTACGTTTTAGAGCTTGTTTTATGCTTCCTTTACAGTTGGAAATTTTTGGGGTATTTTGGGTAACTAAAGTGAACATTCCACTATAGGTCGGAAAATGGAATATTTGAAAGCGAAGGGAATGTTAAATTTCTTCGCCTTAATTTCCTTTTTCTGGTTTAGGAGAGAGTAAATAGGAAACAATTTGATTGCGTACATTTTGAATGGTAGGGTTTTCTTGCAAAATTGGTTGCTTCGCACTTCTATTTTAGTTATGTGAGGGTTATGGATGAAAAAGAATTTTCAAAAATTTGCATTTATATAAAACTGCCAGTACATTTAGGATGTTCTACATCATGTTTTCAAAAATATTTTCAAAAATTTAATGCAATCATATAGGAGGATCCGATTAGTATCATCTTGCATGCATATTTTATGGTTGAATTGCATTATGTACACCATGCATATATACATATGGTTGCAAAGTGTATATACACAAATTGGTTGTGTAGCATAGGATTATAGGCATCAGAATTTCGGGACGAAATTCCTTTTATGGAGGGAAAAATGTAACAACCTAGAATTTTATCAATATAAATTAATAATGAATTTTATCAATATAAATTAATTATTAAAATTTCAAAAATAGGAATTTCTGCAAATGATGGAATTTGGCCGCGAAACTTTAACTATTGCGTTTGTCTCAGAATTCTGGTCAACTTTCATTTTTGGAGTTTGGCAAACGGAGTCTGTATGAAAAATTTACGGATGAAATACGAAAATGGAAAGAAAATTAATAAATTAGGATTTAAATAAATATTATACAATACATGAACACCCGACCTGGGTATCAGATTGCCCAGGCGGTCGACCATAGTGGTCAACGACGGTCGACCGACTTACTGGGCGATCAAATGCCTAGTGACGGCTGGGTCATATAGTGTCTGGAATATAATATTATAAACATGAATGGATGAATATAACTTAAAATTAATCCAACGGTTTTAGGCCATCTTCACCTCTACGAATAAAAGGGTAGAGCCTCATTCTCTTCCGTTCAAATCTATAGAGGCATCCGAGCTCTGCCATTTTTCTTCCTCTTCTAACCTAATTTCTAAATAAAATATATTCATACATATACCAAATCAAATTAGATTCATATGGAATTGGGAGGACAAATAGAATCAATGGAAGTGGATGCTCAAAAACAGAATTCCTTGCTCTCTTCCCTTTTTCTTATATTTTTACAGATCTAGAATTTTCCCCTTTCTAGGTAAATTGTTGATTTATAAGAATATTGGGATTGTAAGTCTAAAGGGTTCAAAACTGAGAAATTGGAAGCTATAAGGTGAGTGAAAAATTTACTAATATAGATATAATGTTTTATCTATTTTGTTTGAATCCAATCTATGTTTTATGCCTATTATATCTGCTTATTTAAATAATTGTAAATTTGTGGCAACCATTAAATCTGATTATGAATATGTTAGAAATTGGCAAATGATAAGTGTGATTATGTATAACATGAATTGTTGGATTTTATATATTTTTCCCATATATTCCTACAGTTATGTCATGAAATATGTTGTACATGTTGCATAACACTGTGGATCTGGAAAATAAATCCCATTAAACATAAATTTGTTGTAGTAATGTTCCAAATCTTCAGTTCAGTGATGAAATGAAATATGTAAATTTGGGTAAAAATAAGAATTTGTGCATTATGTAATTGTAAGAATAAAAAGAAACATTCCTGTTATATTCCTTATTGTTGGCTTTTGGTTTAAGCATTGTAAAATATTCCCTTTTTCCTCCTTAAAAATATAAAGAGGCATTATTTTAGAATCACAAGAAGTATGACAAAAAAGGATTAAAAAGGGAAAAGGGGTGCAAAGGTACATATAAATATAAATACATGTATTTGTACGTAATTTGCATCGACTATTCCAATATATACATATTACATACATTTTTTGTGATTTGGAAATATGTCAAATTCCACAAAATAGGCATTTTTACAATGATTACAACTAACGGTCCTTGTGAGACTTGAAATCTTTTTGGCAAGATTGAATATAAAAAGGGAATGTTTGTTTAACTGATTAGGCCAAATCATTAATTTAAAAATAAGCATTGCAAAATTAATGAATATTAATAACTGCATCGACCACACGGAAACATAAAAATAAATATATACATATTATCCATTCAAATCAGCGTAAAACAGTGAAATATTAATTGTATGGAATGTTTGAATGTTTGGATAAGGTTTAACTATGGAATTATGTGTAAATATGATCCATTTTGAATTAGTATATTTGTGGTGACCATTTGTAGCAACCAATGTAATTAACTGCTATAAATGAGACTGCAAATAAATAAATGACCATTGTAACCAATATTGGTTGGGTAAAATAAATGTGATGGGAAAATGGTTGCAATTCCTAAAATCAATTAGGATAATTGTCGTGGACGCCAATTAGGAAATTTAAATTATAATGCGCATTTAGATATGAGGTTAAACTCAATTTGTGGTGTAAGCCTGCCCGGAACTCACCGGCAAATCCAAAAACCACAGGTAGTCTGTTTAATGTGAGGGGTCTAATGCATAAATATTATCATACTAAGGCAGGAGGTTAAGTTCACTTGTGGAAGAAATCTGCCTGTAACCAACGGGCATATCCAGCATCCACAGGTAGTTAACATAATGTGAGAGGCCCGGTACGTGAGTGTGTGTGTATATATATTTGTGCATATAACAATCAACCAATAAATAAATAAATAAAAACAAAAATGGTCCTTTGGGATACAACAAATAGATAATATGGGACTGATAAACAGTTTCCTTTGGAAAATATGACCATCAGAGTCATAAAGGAAATAAAAAAATTTAACGAGCCAGGGGATTTGCGACCTTGGTTATCGACATAAACTCAATGTCAACTATCCAAGCATCGGAAATACCGGATAGTTAATAGAAAGAAGTTAGATGGTGAGAATAGATATGATAGAAAATTATAATAGAAGAAGAAGATCACAACAACAGCAGAATCAGAGTAACACGAATCTCACACGGAATGAATAAAATATAACATAACTTTGAAATAAAACCAGTATATGTGTACAATAACATTTATCAGAGTATAACACTTACAACGCAACAGAAATAAACAATTGTTATAAAATCCTGAAGCCTCCTACTCCAAGCTCTCAGTATATCTGTAAAATCTTGACTACTTGACTTCCTGTACAAATTTAGGCACCCAAGAGTTAGGGAAAACAAAACAAAATAAACTCTGGGTCAGCCATGAGACTGGTGTGAGTAAACAATTTAAAACAGTTTGAGAAAATAAACAATATCTCATAAGACCACGCCGTATAACACGGAACAAGTTTTTCCCTTATGAGAATCCAAAGCATTTGATTTAACATCAAAAATCCTTTTGCAAGAAACAATAATCTTTATATCAAAACTCTTTTGATATTATAATAATGTCTATCAACCACAACTAAATAATCATTAGCAGAACGCTTTCATCTCACGTTCTACATACATAATATATAATTAAAATTCGTGCGCGCTTATTGGGTAATGGATTCCAATTGGCAAGGTATGGGACCACCTTCTGACAGGGTATCTCTAGAGAAGAGCACCGGGTTCAACAAGGACATCTTGTAACCCAGGCTAAACATGAATGGACACTCATTACGCCTTAGTATACGAATGTATTATCATCAACGGGTGCGATAAGCAACCATTTCTCGAAAGGGACAGCATCGAAATAGATTATAAAAGCAAATGGAACTTCTCTAGATCTGGTGACAATACACCCTAATTGGCAGCTAACCACTTAGCCATGCAACCTACCCAATTTTATACCATTTCCTAGTTGTGAGGCTAGAGATCATAACATATAGATTACACCTTTATTTACTTTGAATGTCACATCGTCATACCCACCAAATAACACATTGATTTCCCCAAAAATACCATGGGTATATAGCTAAGAGAAACGAATTCCTCGCCACCAAACGTGAATATGTTTGAAGAGATCAACTTACGCGATCTATTAAATATACTCTGTTAGACATTCTTCCATATAGGTTGTCCTGGGACTGAACAAACCAAAGGCACTATTCTGTAAACCCATCTTAGACAATTTCTACCTAGGATTTGTAGAACAGTCCTTGCATAAACTCCGTCTTTAATTATCATCATCGTATTTGATTCGCATCGCTAATGCTCATACGGAGGGGTTTTCAAATAATAAATCTAATCCCGGTCTCTCCGTGTTGACAATGGAAATGGTCAAAAACTTTGATAGTCGGTTACCTAACTATCAAAGGAAAACATGTGTACAAACAACAGTCGTATTTCCAAATGGAAATCTTACCGAGCAAATCATCAATCAACACTGTTCCCCTTTAATTTAATTTTTCATTCAATTATTCATTTCCCTATTCCCCTTTCCATATATTCGTAAATTATTATTTTTAAAATTTAGAAAATATAAGTTATTAATCATTGGAAAACATTTCCATATTTACTCTCATTTCTTATTTTCTATATTAGAAAACATTTCTGACTCTTATTTGGAAAACATTTCCAAAACTCCTTCACTTGATTTAAATAGATGTTTAAATAGAACATCGCTTTGCCAACTCAAACCATTACACTCAATAACTACATTCACTTAACCAACCTTCACTATCGAACCTTAACCATTCCTTAGTTAAAAATGAAGTCAATCTAGTTAGGGTATAACTACCTCTCAGACCTTAATCGAACAACATTTGTAACCTAGAAATAGACAAAGTTCACCTTTTAAATCTTTAACAAACTTCCTTACGTAACTCTCGGATTCTATTTACGAATCCACTTCTTTTACAGGAATCATTCAATTATAACAATCATGTTATAATCTCATGCTTCCATAATATAATAACTTAAATATAACTTCTTATTAATTTGGAAAAATAAACAAACAAAAAATTTAAATATAAATAAATAAAATCTTGATTAAAAACGGAAAGTGAATAGTACTTTCCCGAATTCGATATAATAGAACTTCAGCGTATAACTCTCTTTTGGATAATCTATTTGATAACTCTCTTTCGAATAATCTATATTCTATTAACTCTCTTCGAATAACTTATATTCGATTAACTCTCTTTGAATAACTTATATTCGATTAACTCTCTTCGAATAACTTATATTCGGTTAACTCTCTTCGAATAACTTATATACGATTAACTCTCTTCGAATAACTAATATTCGATTTACTCTCTTATTCGAATAACTAATATTCGACTAACTCTTATTCGAATAACTAATATTATTTTAACCCTATTTCCTATCTTATTCAAATTCCCATTTGAATTCCAATTTCAAAACCCAATTTTCCTTATAAATGTTTTAATTTATAAAACATTCATTTTAATCCATTATTCACATCGAATGTGAAAATATTTCTTTTATATTGTCCATTAAGTTTGATTTCGTATTTTAAAATAATATCCCATTTCCAAATTCTATTTATACTTCTATTTATAGAATTATTCATGCGAAATTTCCTTTTTATTCTAACACTTATATCTCATTTATAATTCCCTTTATAAATGCTGAGTTCACATTCTATTTAAAATATCGGTGTCAAAACCTATTTTTGCTTCTCTATATAAGTTCAGACTTATATATTCCATTTATCAAATGATAAATATTTTATGTAATATATAAAACCTTATTTATTAATTAATCCACTCGATTTATCTGTTAAAACGAATTCTATTTGAATATTTACTTAAAATCCATATCATGTTATACCCATATGCAAAGCACGGGTCTTAACCTTCCTAATGAAAAATTCTATTTTTATAAAACCATTTTCATTTTATAATTATTGCCTTTTATAAAATCCTTTGATTTTATAACTATTTTCTTTTATAAAATCCTTTGATTTTATAATTATTTTCTTTTATAAAATCCTTTGATTTTATAAATGTATTATTTTCAATATACACTTTGAAAATTCTCTTTTTACAGAAAAGTACCACTTATAGTATTTAAAATACCATATAACAAGGATCAATATTATCCAAACACACATAATCATTAAAAGATTTCATATCAATCATATATCACAATATATGAAAAAAACAGTATTATAAATATTGAGGAATCCAGTTGGATCCCTCCAACCTATTTCCCTGCATCCACAGTTGTTAAACAATATAATTAACATCAACTTCATTTTAATATGAAATATTCTGATAAACAGAATCAATATTTGATTAACGATATATATATCGTTATCTATATTTTCCACTAATAGATTAGCAATTCATCTAACAGTCAAGACACAGCAATCAACCATCATTTATCAATTCTAGAAATATGTTATAAAAATATAAACCGTGCAGAGTTAGTGTAATGACCCGGAAAATCTGAACCAATTTAAAAAATTTAAATTGGCTAAAATAATGGATTTTAAATATTTAAAATAAATATTTTAAATAATAGCAATGAAAAGTGAGTTTGAATCGATGTTTGAAAACGAATATAATTAATTCTAATTATAAACAAGGCCTGAAATGGCGTTGCAGTTTCAAAAATTGAATTCAAACTTTGTCGGGCTGTACCGGGTGCAAAACGAAACGGATTTGAGTGAAACCAAAAATATTTAAATCTGTTAGTGAATACCTTTCTAAGAATCTGAAAAATCGAAGTTTCATAGCGGAAAGCAAAAGTTATGGCCAAATGAATTTTCAGAAAGGTCGCTATGGAATTTATATAGCCCGTGAAGTTGGCCATTTTGCAAACGACCTCGGATTTCGACGAAACCACTTTGGTTGGATCCGGAATGTGAAGTTATTGCTAGAATTCAAATGTCATAATTTTTGAAGCTAGTATGTGAGCGTGGCAAAGGAAAACGTGTTTTGGTAATTTACAGTTAAATTGGATCGACCAGAAATGGGCCTTTTTGCAAACGGTCTCAGAATTCGACGAAACTAGTTTTGTTGGGACCGTATCGTCAAAACGTAGCCAGATTTATTTTTCTGGAATTTTTCGAATCAGTTTGCGGCCCTAGCAAATTGAAATGCACGTTCAAATTGAAAATTGAATGTTTTATATTTTAATTTGAAGGAAAACTGACTAAAACAGTCGAATGGGCCTACGAAACATATTCCATTGTGTTCGGAATGGGGGTGAAACGCTAGGGACGACAGTCGTTGGGTTTGGATTGGTGTTCGTGTGTGAAAGGGGGTATTTTCGAAATTAAAAATTTATAACTATAAGAAAATTCTCTCATTGGCCAATTAACTCTTTCTCTCTCCCCGATGGATACAGCGCGTGACGGAAAGAGGGTCGACACCTTCTCTCTTCGATTTCTCCCCCATTTCACAATGAAATCGAGTGATTCTTGATTCATTTCAAAGCTCTTCGTCTCCTCTTTAAATCCATCTAAGGTTTGCTAGTTATCAACAAGTGAGGAGGGAGATACGAGTCCTCAAAGTCAGTGACATTGGAGCGCCGCCGAGCCTTCATGGCGCCACCGAATTGAGAGAGACCACCGGCGCCAGGAAGGTGTTTCGAAGCTCTTCGACGCTGTGTGAGTCGATTCTCCTATCGCGCAACAGTTTGATCGAAAGATCAAAACCTAGTTTTGAACCATCGTGAAAGGTAGGTCCTTTATTACATCTGAACTTTGAAAAATCGTATCTTTTTCGTTTCTTGACGAAATTCGATGAAACAGGAAACATCGTGACCGCATATTTTTCTGAGCCTTCTGCTATTTTTGGTGGAGTGGAACCCAATGTGAGATTTCTAATTTATAAACGATATGGAAAATGACGATGTATAAATTATATAGTCGATGTATGAGTTATATAAGCGTTGTACACCTCTTGTTTATGCGTTGTATAAGTTGTACGTTCGATGTATAAGTTATATATGTGTTGTAAAAATTATATATGTGTTGAAATAGAAGTGAATTGCTATATATAAATATATATATATACGCCCCTCGTCCACAAACCATGGACGATATTTATTGGTTGTGATTGGTGTGAAAATTGATTGATAGTGAATGGTTGATTGGAATTGTTTGTGGTTGATATTGATTGATTGTGGTTGAAAAATACCCATTTGTGGTTGAGAAATATTTGGTTGAAACCACATAGGATTAGTTTGTGGAAATGAAATAAATATATACATGCCGCCTGCGTGCGAACTTGATGCATGATTCTTCATTGTCAAAAACCGTGAGGTTTTAAGGTAGAGCGAGGAGCCGTACTAGGGACGGTCCCGGTTTTAACTACCCTACCGTTATGCTGCCGAAATTTTGAATAATATTCATGTGTTTAAATTATTTTCATTTGTTGAAACTATATTTATTCGTTGAATAGAAAGCCTTCATGTGTTGGGTCGATATTCATTTGTTGGATAGAAATTCATGTGTTGAATGGTATTCGTGTTTTAAATATAAGAATCACATTTTTATCATCTATATGAACTATATAAAATAATCTTGTTTTAAAAGAAATTGTTTTATAATAAAAATCCTATTTTTATTACCTATATGAACTATATAAAATAATAGTGTTTTGAAATGAATTGTTTTACAATAAAAATCACATTTTTATTATATACATGAATTGTTAAATATAGTGAAGTGTTGAAATAGAAGGCAGTTAGATAAAAATATTATTTTTATCAAATGTATGAAAAGAATATAGCTTTGAAATTGAAGAATCAATATATATATATAAATAGAATTGAAATATATCAAATAACGACGCTGTAGTTCGTATTTTGAAATCGTGATTTCAAATGATTAGTGCGGGAGATCCGACCATCGGATTTTCCCGAAACCGCAGCCGTTGGGTTCGCTTTGGAAATATCTTTACAACGACACCAACTTTGTAAAAATCCAACGGTTGGATTATCTGGAACGTTTAATTTAAATCTGAAGAAAAACAGCGCCAGAATCGATTATATATATATATAATTATATTTAATCAAATAACGACGTTGCAGTTCGCATTTTGAAATCGAAACTTCAAACGATTGTACCGGGAGATCCGACCGTCGGATTTTCCCGAAACTGGAACCGTTGGATTCGTTTTGAAAAGATCTTTCTAATGAAGTAAATTTAATGAAGATCCAACGGTTAGATTTTCTGATATGTGTAAATCAAATCTGGAGAAAAACAGCGCCACGGCCGCGTTATGGCCTGAAGCGTCGTTTTGAATAAATTGGCTATTTTAAAATAAATAAAAATAGTGATAAATTGTTATAAAATATTATAAACGATATGGATGTGAAATTTAGAAATTAACTGAAGGTTGGCAAAGCCGAATGGTTTCCTGGGTGTTGATCTAATGTCCTTTTCGGCCTTCGGGGTAAATATTTGGGAAATCGTTCTCTTACTGATTGACGATTAGTGACTAACGAATTGAAATGATGCGTGTGTATGTTAGTGTTGCAGTTGTTTATTATATACGCGAGTTGTTCAGAAAGACCGGGTTTATCCCATTCTGAATAACTGAATCGACGATAAGAAATCGAAGATGGAGACGGTGGTCGAAGACCGGAGATCTTCACCTCGTTTGGATGGTAACCGAGGTCCTGATTGAGAGGCATCCCGAAATATGGATAATGAGTGGTGATCGTCCAGACGTACGTGGTGGTCGATGGGTTTGCGAGGTATATAGTGCCTCCGGTTTCGTTCAGACCCAGAACGGACTTGTAAATGGACTGTGTGTCTGACATTGGATTTTATTCTGTGTTGATTGATCTCTATTAATTATACATCTGTTTGGCGGCGATGAATTTAGTTTTTTGCTTAATGCCCTTCTCTGAAACGCACGAGCTCAGAGGTTGTATATCGATCTACATCAGTCGCATGGCATGAATTGCTAGTGTGGCATGCCTAAGTGGCAAATGATCAATGCTTCTGTTGAAAAGCAAAGTCTTGTGGTGATGATCAAAGCCCCGCCTTTGTGGCGTAGCTTTGTGTATAATGTGAATTCGCGAGCCTCACACCCCGGTATGAACAAGAAACGGGAGAAAGGACCTCAGGGAGGGCCTGCGTTTCCTCCTAGCTAGAAGTGGCGTCAATGGTTTTACACGCTCTGACGAGTTTGACTTATGTGGTTGTTGCTGTTGCGAGGCGCCTCGGTTAGATCGGACGATCCGGGTCCGATGGAGTCATCTGTTGGCTCGCTTACGCCCCAAAGGGCGGCGAAATGCAGTGTTCAGGCATTTTAATCCACTCCGTGTGGACCGGCCCTGTCGCTCCAAGGGTCGATGCGTTCTGATCCTGAGGCTCGGGCTAGGCATCCTTGAATTTGGTAAGGACTATCTTTTGCCTTGGTTCATGACGGAAATCCAATTTCCAAATACGTGACTGTGCGGTTTTGATTGTATACCTATATATGGCGACATAGTGGTATGGGGCATTAATGTCGTCTATGATTGATAGTTATGATTTGAAATTGTTTTCAAAACATATAAACACTAGCAATAACATCAAATGCCTTTGTTTTATTCGTATCAAGCATATTTTGGCCGTTATAAGGTAAAAACTCTATCCTCCGGTTTGCGTTGCATTGTGTGATGGGAACTGAGTCTCATAATTGCTTCATTTTTATAAAAAGCATTGCGTTGTTTAAAAGAATGATTTGTTTTAAAGCACTGGCAATCCAATGGAATAAACCCCTTCCACGAAAGTGGCGTGGTCCTGTGATTAGCCATATTATAAATGTGTTGAGTAGATTTCTCATACCAGTCCCATGACTGACTTGTAGTTTGTTTCGCTCTCAAACTCGGGTGTCCCTTTTTCTACACGGGCAGCCTTGTATTCAGGTTTAGCTGGTTCTTTCTAGATAGCTGGAGCTGAAGATGGATTCTATCATTTATCTCTTTTTTTGCTGTTCAGCTCCTATTGTGCATATTTTGTTTGTTTTCCGCTGTAGACATTTATGTATACCTGAACTGTATTTGTACTAAGTATGATCCTGTATACTGTGTAACTCTGATGATTACACTTATCCAGTATATTTTATTGTTCATTATCGGGTGTATTTATTTATTTTTGTTCTGCTATTATCTGTTTATGTGTTATATTCCACGGATTGCCCTTGCTACCATCAGTACATGGTTTGGGGTCGTCTCAGTTAGTGAGATTTACTCACATTGGTTCGCATTTGACAAATATTTGTTTGTTCCATTTAAAATCAAATGAGCATTTGGTTTTATTATGAGATTCCAATAGCGCTGTCTTCTGCCACACTAATTTCATCACGTAGATCTTATTATTACGATTCCAACGTGACTGTATCCGTCCAATTATGTATACGAATGAACCCGGTATAGCTATTAAAAATTTTAATTATATATTTTAAAATCCTAAAAGTCATTAACCAATACTTTGCTTAATTATTTACCATATTGATATAAACGCTCATCCTCATCATCATGTTAACCCAGCTTCTTCCATTTCACTGCCATGACTGACTCAGCACCTTCCATCCCCTATTGCTCATCCTCTAGTCCAGGAAACCACCTCCTCTCAGTGTTGACAACCTTCTCTTCAACATTTCAAATCCTTTAATATAACATTTATAATCCCATGTTTCAGTTGCTAACAGAGCTTTCTGTTGAACAAACCCCAAACCCAAAATTTCCTTAATCGCGAACTCATCTCCATCTTCTTTAACTATGCTTGACTATGAAGCTCCATGCCTACTGATACCCAAAAGATTTGATCACCTTTACAGAGGATTTAGATATCCAAACCTCCCCAAAATTAGTTTTAATTTAATTAACCATTAGCCTTTATTAATCCTTCATAATCTCGTATTAGCTGTAAAGAGCCCGATTAGTTCCTTCGTTTTCCGGTTACAACCCGACATCACACTTCCATCACTTCAACCCACTCAGTAATTCGTTTCCTGAAATGTTCTTCCACCATTATCCAGCCCTTCTCCTTCTCGTTCACCTTCGCTAAGTCACGAAAATGGAAACTGACTTCACCTACGTTCTTCCCAACGCGAGTACAACCTCCTCAACACTTCCAGGTCACGTTCGAGTTCGTCTATCATAAAGCATTCGACATTCCTCTTCACGATTACTATGCACAGAACATCGACACTTTTAATGTCAAAATCCATCCAAAATGAAGATACGGTGTAAATCGATCTGCTAAGCTCAATCTCACACTCCAAATCACACGCGGTTGCCTCGGAATCCAAATAAATCCAACCCTAATAACGCTGTTCGATAATTGTAATGTAACACCCCGTAATTTTGTTAATATTAATATTCACAAATTAAAGAATAACTAATCTCAGATGTTTGAATTGTTGGAAATAGGTTGCGCCATTGTGTTCGTCTCAGAATTCTGGTTGAAATAGAGTCCGAGTTTGCGTGATTTGGACTTCGTATGAAGGAGATATGGCCATCGGAAGTTTCAGAAAATTCAAAACAGATTTCAGAAAATTTAAAATTCAAAATTCGAAGTCAAACAGGCTAGGCGGGAAATTTCCCGCCCAGCACCCCAGGTCGACTGGGGAGTCGACTGGGCAGTCGACCCCCCCCCCCCAGGTCGACTAGGGAGTCGAGTGGGCAGTCGACCTGGGTGTTGACCTGGTCCAGTCGGCTAGGGTTTGACTGAGCCCAATCTTGAGCTGCTGATGTGTCTTTACGGCTGAGTTGGCAAATTAAACAGTTCAGGTTTGTTCTGAGTTGATCTGATGGCCTAAATAAATCCTAAACTCTATATATACCTAGATAGTCTCTCACTCTAATTCACATGAAAAATAGAATAGCCGCCGTCATGCCATCGCCATGGAACTCAGTGTAGCCGCCGCCAACTAAGAAGGAAGAAAGCTAATCAAAACTCTAATTCTACTCAACTCTAAAGCAAATCAAGACCCTCTTTCTTCTCTAATTGTGGGTATGATGATCTTAACAAGATTATTAGCAAATTAATTAGATTAAGATGTGATATGGATCATAAGAAAATGATGTGAATTATCATATATGTTGTTGTTAACCTTATGCTATCATGTATGTTGAAAATCCTATGTTATGTGATGATGATATCCTATATGTTGTAAATCATTCTATGATGATATTATATATGTTGCAAGTTTCTATGCTAAAGTTGCGATGTTACAAAGTCAAGAAGTTATTATTTATGTTATAGTTAGCTTATGCTTGACCAAATAATGATGTTGATCATATATATGTTTGGGGCTATGATGATTCACATGATAAATCACATGTACCTATGCAAGTTTAGATTGATTAGTATGTATAATCTCACATATCCTATGACATCTATTTAGATCTAAAATTTGGTTAGAACATGTGTGAGTTCTATGTGTTAGATGCTAGTTTACACCATCATTATGTTGCATAAACCATATATGCAAGTTTAGACATGAATTAGGATTATGATCACATTATGTAAATTGTGACATTTTACCAAACAAGTTGACACCTTTAGATCCATGACATATGTAGCTTTATGCAAGTTTAGTTTTTGCCTATGCAAGTTTAGGTGTTGTACATCTATCACAATGCAAGTTTCATCCCATTTATGATTAGATCTATTTTATTTGTCTATATGTTGTGATAATTTATCCTTGTGCTATGAGTTAGACTATTCGAGTCTAACGTATATTTTGCGTTGAATAAGCGTACGTATAACGTGGGGTAGGGGTAATATTAAGGATTTAATATAAAGAAATTGGGGTGAAATTGATATGATTTTGCATACCGTAAGTGGATGGCCATAATTGAGTCAATTATGGACATCATTAAAATTGGAATTAATTAATGATTTGAATAGGGATATATTTAAAACTGGGGTAAAAGATTATAAGTGTTAATCAATGCTTAGGACACGAGGTTGGACTTGTTTGTGATGTAAAACTGCCCGGACCCTCCCGGCAAATCCATATCAGCCCAATGTGAGAGGTCCTAGGCCCAAACTAAAGCATAACAGTTGTAAAGACACGAGGATAGACTCTTTTATGGTGTAAGACTGCCCGGACCCACCCGGCAAATCCAGCTGCCATAAATGCCAGTCTAATGTGAGAGGTCTTTATGAGGTTATGGCCTGAATGAATTAAGAAATACTTAACCAGATAAACATGTAAGGTGGACATGGGGGTTAAGTAGGTGCCTTGGGTAGCATGAGGAATCTAGTGAGTGCCTTTAGTGGCATTTGAAATACGATTAGTAAGACTTAACCAAACATACATGTAAATGAACATGACTAAGAGGGTTAAGTGGGATGTACTAGTGGGGACAAGCTTAGATGTATAGCTTGTGGGGGCCCATTTCAACCAGTAACCCAAACGTATCTTTGTGGGCTCGACCCAAGTCGAGGACGGGACACGCATACTGGGCTTGACTATAAGAGGCCAAACGGGGTAGCGGTGGCAATGCAAGTCCAACGGGTTTCATATGCGTGTGTGGACCCGGGCTGGTA
This sequence comes from Allium sativum, assembly GCA_030737875.1. Lineage (NCBI taxonomy): Eukaryota > Viridiplantae > Streptophyta > Magnoliopsida > Asparagales > Amaryllidaceae > Allium > Allium sativum. The sequence goes on from JASFAX010000054.1 coordinate 2,372,870, forward strand.
GGTAATACGTTGTTGCATCGTGTAGGTATAAGCTGTGCATTCTCAAGTTGTATCGGGTTGCCACTTTATGGGAGTGATACACCCCACTGTGGGGCCAGCACGGGTATCTACGATTAGGGAGCCGATCGAAAGTGGGTAGTGGGGTACACCTAGCGGAGATAGGGGCAGGCGACACCTATGTAGTCAGCTAGGGGTACGCAAAGCTATTTATATAATTCCTAAGTGAAGCAAGTGGGATCAACCTTTAGGGTGACTGGTGTGGTGTAGTGTAGTAATTATTCGTTAGTATTAGGTGTGCCTTTAACGTTATCTTTATCTGCTCTCTCATACCCAATAATTCATAGACATTTCCTTGTTTTCCGGCTTATGCCTTAGTCTAGTTATTTTGATAATAGTATTGTTAGAATTATCATACTCGCCAGACTTTATGTCTGACCCCCTCTATTTCTATCTTCTCCCCCCTACCAGGTCCTCAGGGTGGGCCCAGCTCTAGCGGAGTTTGATTGGATTGCATTATCTCTCTTTTGGAAAGCTTGGACTGCTGAAGTAAAGTCAAGCTTGTTATCTTCTTTAATGGCTATTCATGTAATGGGGTTATGTATTTTGTTTTATCAAGATGGATATTGTACTTGACTCTGATTTATGGTTTTATAATGTAACAAACATGTTTACTTTCCGCTGCAATAAAATAAAGTTTTAGATTTCCAAGTACTACTTATTATCTGTCTTGTTGTTATTTTTCTGTTCTATATTCACTTAAAACCTCCATGGAAGTTAATGCATTCCCTTTGTGAGTGACATTGATAGACGGGGGGTGTTACATGTGGTATCAGAGCTTAAGGTTACCAGAACAGATAAAAATTTTAGAAAAACGATTTTTCTAAAGTATTTTTGGAAGAAGTGTTTTCAAAAACATGTCTTAATGAATGATTTTAAGAGGAAAGTTTTTATGAAAAACATAATCCCCAATAGCCATATATCTTTATCTTTTGAATTCTCCATTTTGAATCTTTCCTTTTTCGTTTCAGCATGGCTGAAGATCTTAACCTTCCGGATGGTGTAACGATACCAGGATGGTATAGGAGGTTATTAGAGGCTAGGGCGGCTGAAGGTCCAACCAATGTTCCTCCACAACCAGTTGCACTAGCTCCTCCTCCTCCTCCTCCTCGCGTTGATACTTTTGCAAAGACGTGCAAGGAATTTAAGGTTATGGGTGGAAAACCTTTTCAAGGGTCAGAAACGTTTGTGGATGCTAGAGATTGGCTTAAGGAGGTGGAAGAATTGCTAGAAATCTTTGAAGTAGAAGAGGGGAGGAAAGTCAAATTAGCAGCTTGGTTAATGAAGGGAGAGGCCTCGTTTTGATGGGAGGTCACTAATGGGGAGCGTCCTGTTGACTCTTGGGTGGATTTCAGACGTAGGTTTGAGGAAAAGTTTCTCTCAAGGGCAGAAGAGAATCTATATATGGAAAGGTTCTTGACATTGAAGCAAGGAAGCTCATCAGTGAAAGAATATGTCAACAAATTTAATCAGTTAGCAAGGTTTGGCTTGGACTTAGTGAACACGCCGGAGAAGAAGGCTTTGAGGTTCGTTAATGGCTTGAATGAGTCGTTGCAAAGGTTGGCTATGACCCACATCCCTATGGGGGCCACCTTTGAGAAGCTAGTAGACATGGCACTCATGCACGAGGAGAAAGGTGCTAATGCTAATAAGGCACCCGAGAAGAAAGGGGATCAGAAGAAACCACAACAGCAAAACAAGAAGGGTGGTAAAGAAATAATGGCAAAGGAAAGAAAAGATGCTTTAACTATGGGACACCAGGCCATCTCAGCAAGGATTGCAGGAATAAAAAGAAGACTGTCTGTTTTCACTGTGGTGAAGCGGGACATCTAGTGAAGGACTGCCCAAAGAAGGGGCAGAGGGCAGGGTCTACCTTGGGAGGACAGGTGCAGGCTCTTATGGCACCAGGGCAGGCAAGGGGACAAGTTCAGGCTCTCGCAGTCCCACCGCTGCAAGAACGAGGTAGAACCATTTCTGTCGAAAGCTTAGTTTTTCTGTTTGATCATCCTGTCCATACCTTATTCGATTCGGGCGCATCGCATTCGTTTGTCTCTACATCATTAGTTGAATCACTACACTTAAACACCAGTTTAGTAGAGGATCCCTTAGTTGTTTCGAATCCAATTGGGGGCTCAGCTTGTTTGTCCATGATGTGTTTGGATTTGAAAATTTCTATACTTAGCATTGAGTTTAGATGTGATGCTTATGTTTTGGGCTTCACGGGCTATGGGCTAATTTTAGAAATGGATTGGTTATCCAGAAATGGGGCCGTTCTTGATTGTGAAAGGAAAGTAGTTAGGCTCATGACTCGCCTTGGCAACACTCTCGAAATCTTTTGTAATCCCATAAATTCCGTTATGCTAAGTTATCTAGAATCGCTTGACGCATCGGTGGAAAATCTACGATCTGTTAGAGTGGTCCGAGAATACTCGGATGTGTTTGAGGAGGTGAAGGGCTTGCCTCCGAAGCGGGAGATAGATTTTTGAATATATCTTGTGGATAATGCAAAACCAGTATCCTTGCCAGTACGCCACATGGCTCCTCGAGAAAGGAGGGAACTCAATAAGCAAGTGAAGGAGTTGCTTGAGAAGGGGTTCATAAGACGAAGTATATCGAAGTGGGGTGCTCCAGTAGTATTTGCCACGAAGGCGGATGGGTCCCTTAGACTGTGTGTGGACTATAGAGAACTTAATAAGCTTACTAAAAAGAATAGACACCCACTGCCGAGAATTGACGATCTCTTCGATCAATTAGTTGGCGCCTCAGTGTTTTCGCAGTTGGACTTAGCCACTTGTTTACATCAGTTGAGAGTGGCTGCGGATAGCATTGACAAGACTGCCTTTAGGACTCCGGACGGTTTCTATGAATGGCTAGTGATGCCCTTCGGTTTGACAAACGCCCCTGCATACTTTGTTGATTTGATGAGTAGAGTGTTTAGGGAGTACCTTAATAAATTCGTGGTGGTCTTTGTAGACGACATCTTGATCTTTTCTAAGAATGAAGAAGAGCATGCCCTACATCTTAGGGAAGTGTTGGAGACCCTACGAGCGCATAACCTTAAAGTTAAATTTACGAAGTGTCACTTCTGGAGAGAGGAAGTGCGATTCTTAAGGCACGTGGTTTCCAAAGAAGGGATAGTTGTGAATCCCGCGAAGGTGGTGGAAATCGAAGATTAGAAGGTCCCTAAAAATGCTACCGAAGTGAGAAGTTTCTTAGGGTTGGCTGGCTACTATAGGAAGTTTATCAAAGACTTCGCAAAGATATCAGCTCCATTAACACGCCTGACGAAGAAGAACCTAGTCTTCGCGTGGGACGTAGATTGTGATGATGCGTTACAACGTTTAAAGAGAGCTTTGACTTCAGCTCCAGTCTTAGTGCTGCCAGACGGGAGTAAGCCATTTACTGTTTATACCGATGCTTGTGGGACAGGTCTAGGCGTAGTCTTAATGCAAGAGGGTAGGGTAATAGCCTATGGTGGAAGGCAGTTAAGGTTGCATGAGAAAAATTACCCTACACATGACCTAGAGTTAGCCGCTATTGTTTTCGCGCTTAAGTCTTGGCGTCATTATCTTCTTGGCGAGAAATTCGAATTATTCATTGATCACAAATCACTAAAATACTTATTCTCTCAGAAGGAGTTGAACTTAAGGCAGCAAAGGTGGATGGAGTTCTTAGCATCCTACGTCTTCAAGATAGCATATACCCCTGGAAAGGGTAACGTGGTGGCAGATGCCTTAAGTAGGAAAAGGCTGTCCTTGAATCCGTTGTTTGTTGAACGGCGAAACTTAGAATTCATCTCTAGGTTTGATTTCAGACCTTCCGTTGACTTTGTACCCGGTTTGCTAGCATCCTTAGAGGTTAGACCTACGCTTTTGGGATGGATTGGTGAGGCACAGCTAGACGACCCACAGTTGGTTGAGTTAGTAGAAAAGCTCAAAAGAGGGGAGTCATCAAGCCATCTCCGTAAGTATACCCTAGATGATAAGGGTTGGTTACGTAGGGATAGTAGACTTTGTGTACCTCGAGACGAAGATTTGAGGAAGGCTATTCTTGATGAAGCACATCATTCGAAGATGACCATTCATCCCGGCGGGGACAAGATGTACAAAGACATGAAGCGAGTTTTCTTTTGGGCCGGTATGAAGAGGGATGTGGCCGAGTATGTCGCTAGATGCTTGGTGTGCCAACAAGTAAAAGCGGAGCAAAAGAAACCCGGTGGGTTGCTTCACCCATTGGAGGTTCCACTATGTAAGTGGGAAAGTGTCTCGATGGATTTTGTGGATGGATTACCAAGATCAAGAAAGGGTAATACGGAGATTTGGGTTATAGTAGACAGACTTACTAAAAGCGCCCATTTCATTCCCGTGAAGAGTAAGAGGACTGCTCCATGGTTAGCTTCTGTATACGTTCGAGAGATAGTTCGTTTGCATGGTGTTCCTTCTAGCATAGTAAGCGACCGCGATCCTATCTTCACTAGCGAATTTTGGAAGAGCTTACAAGAAGCGGTAGGGACTCAGTTATGTTTGAGCATCGCGTATCATCCTCAGACGGACGGACAGACTGAGAGGGTGAATCGCATTCTAGAGCATCTTTTGAGGCTATGTATCCTAGACTTTGGGGGTACATGGGAAGAACATCTTCCATTGGTGGAGTTCGCATATAATAATAGCTTTCAATCCAGCATTGGCATGGCACCTTTCGAAGCTCTTTATGGACGACCTTGTCGTTCACCTACATGTTGGTGGGAATCTACAGATAAGATCTTACTTGGGCCTAATATGATTAGAGAGACTTCAAAAAAGATCGACTTGATTCGAAGGAGGATGAAAGCGGCGCAAGACAAGCAGAAATCTTATGCGGATAAGAGGAGGACAGAGCTTGAGTTTGATGTTGGGGACATGGTCTTTATCAAAGTGTCTCCATTACGGAACGTTGTTCGCTTTGGGTCCGTTGGGAAATTAGCACCAAGGTTCGTAGGGCCATTTCCTATTAAGGAAAAAATTGGATAGATGGCATATAGAGTGGAGTTGCCTGAGAGACTTAGTAGTGTACACGACGTATTCCATGTATCACATTTGAGGAAGTGCCTACACGAGACCGCGGAAGTGGTAGAGCCGAACTTGCTTAGAGAGGTGGAGATAGAGCGTGATGCGACAATTCGACGAGCTCCTACGCGCATTCTTGGGTCAGAGATCAAGAAGTTGAGGAATCGAGAGGTCAGACTAGTCAAAGTGCAATGGGGAGATGATGAGAGCAACGCTACTTGGGAGACAGAAGCGAAGATGCATTCGTTGTACCCTTTTCTTTTTGTGGGTATGTCTTTTAACTTCTCCTTTATCGCTTAGCTTGTACTTATCTTATCTTTAGTATATCCTCTCGCTAGTATCTTTGACCTTTAGTTAGGATAATCCTATGGTTGAAACATGTGTCTGAGACATGTTATGTATGATGGATGCAAAGTGGATGCAAGTGTTTGCTAGTGGTTGCTCGTGGATGCATATACACACACTTTAGGCACTAGATCGGCTCAGTCACTTCATATTGCATATAAATGTGTGTACGTAGTTAAGTAAAATGGATGTATGAGGATTTTTTTATCATATGGATGCTGCATTCAGACGATGATTATGCACGCATATAGAGATAATATGTAGCATTAAGGAACTTCTGCATACATAATGGACGCATGGCACTATCATGATTTGCATTAAGGAGGTCAACTGAATCAGTGGACCGCCTGATTTTGCATTAGATATGGACATATACACACACTGTGCATTTAAACATGAAAGCATTAGAAGTCTATAAGGACAATGGATGCCTGTGTTTGATGGTTGAGTAGATGGACGATTGGATGTTAGGATATACATTCTTCTTGACTTAAAGATTTCGGGGTCGAAATCCTTTAAGGAGGGGAGAATGTAACACCCTGTAATTCTGTTAATATTAATATTCACAAATTAAAGAATAACTAATCTCAGACGTGAGAATTGTGGGAAACGGGTTGCGCCATTGTGTTCGTCTCGGAATTCTGGTTGAAATAGAGTCCGAGTTTGCGTGATTGGACTTCGTATGAAGGAGATATGGCCATCGGAAGTTTCATAAAATTCAAAACAGATTTCAGAAAATTTAAAATTCAAAATTCGAAGTCAAACAGGCTAGGCGGGAAATTTCCTGCCCAGCACCCCAGGTTGACTGGGGAGTTGACTGGGCAGTCGACACCCCTCCCCCCAGGTCGACTGGGGAGTCGACTAGGCAGTCGACCTGGGTGTCAACCTGGTCCAGTCGACTAGGGTTTGACTGAGCCCAATCTTGAGCTGCTGATGTGTCTTTAGGGTTGAGTTGGCAAATTAAACGGTTCAGGTTTGTTCTGAGTTGATCTGACGGCCTAAATAAATCCTAAACTCTATATATACCTAGGTAGTCTCTCACTCTAATTCACATGAAAAATAGAATAGCCGCCGTCATGCCATCGCCATGGAACTCAGTGTAGCCGCCGCCAACTAAGAAGGAAGAAAGCTAATCAAAACTCTAATTCTACTCAACTCTAAAGCAAATCAAGACTCTCTTTCTTCTCTAATTGTGAGTATGATGATCTTAACAAGATTATTAGCAAATTAATTAGACTAAGATGTGATATGGATCATAAGAAAATGATGTGAATTGTCATATATGTTGTTGTAAACCTTATGCTATCATGTATGTTGTAAATCCTATGTTATGTGATGATGATATCCTATATGTTGTAAATCATGCTATGATGATATTATATATGTTGCAAGTTTCAATGCTAAAGTTGCGATGTTACAAAGTCATGAAGTTATTATTTATGTTATAGTTAGCTTATGCTTGACCAAATTGACCAAATCATGATGTTGATTATATATATGTTTGGGGCTATGATGATTCACATGATAAATCACATGTACCTATGCAAGTTTAGATTGATTAGTATGTATAATCTCACATATCCTATGACATCTATTTAGATCTAAAATTTGGTTAGAACATGTGTGAGTTCTATGTGTTAGATGCTAGTTTACACCATCGTTATGTTGCGTAAACCACATATGCAAGTTTAGACATGAATTTGGATTATGATCATATTATGTAAATTGTGACATTTTACCAAACAAGTTGACACCTTTAGATCCATGACATATGTAGCTTTATGCAAGTTGTAGATTTTGCCTATGCAAGTTTAGGTGTTGTACATCTATCACACATGCAAGTTTCACCCCGTTTATGATTTGATCTATTTTATTTGTCTATGTGTTGTGATAATTTATCTTTGTGCTATGAGTTAGACTATTCGAGTCTAACGTATATTTTGCGTTGAATAAGCGAACATATAACGTGGGGTAGGGGTAATATTAAGGATTTAATATTAAGAAATTGGCGTGCAATTGATATGATTTTGCATACCGTAAGTGGATGGCCATAATTGAGTCAATTATGGACATCATTAAAATTGGAATTAATTAATGATTTGAATAGGGATATATTTAAAACCAGGGTAAAAGATTATAAGTATTAATCAATGCTTAGGACACGAGGTTGGACTCGTTTGCGACGTAAAACTGCCCGGACCTGCCCGGCAAATCCAGTAGTCACAAATGTCAGCCCAATGTGAGAGGTCCTGGGCCCAAAATAAAGCATAAAAGTTGTAAAGACACGAGGTTAGACTCTTTTATGGTGTAAGTGTAACAACCCGTATTTTCAATAACCTGTTATAACATAAATCAAGGCAGAATTTAATTTATAAATCTGAATCAAGGGAAACGGGCTGTGCCATTGCGTTCGTCTCGGAAAAATACGCGAAATAGAGTCTGAGTTTTCGAAAATCGGAGTCCGTATGACCCGATTAAGGCCCAATGAAGTTTTCAGAAAATTTCAAAGTAAAAACAGATTTCAAATTCAAGTTTGAATTTGGAAAATTAGGTCAGATTGGGTCAGGCGGGAAAATTCCCGCCAGAGCACCCAAGTCGACAGCCCTGTCGACTTGGGAGTCGACTTGGTTGACCCAAGTCGACAGCCCTGTCGACTTGGCTGTCGACTTGGCTCAGCCGGGCAGTTTTGCCTGGTGCACCATTTTGGGGTTGTGTTGAGTATGGGGGCCAGATTCGGTTTTGAGGGCTGAGATTGGAACTAGGGTTTAATCCTAAGGCTAGAACTAATCCTAATCTCTATAAATAAGGCCCTAGCCAAACCCTAAATCATCATTATTCATTCATACAACTAAACTATGGCAAAATCATTCCTCTCATGGCCTCCACTCTCTTCATAAATTTCCCAAGTCATTTCTATGAGAGATTTTCCATGCATACAAGTGTTTCCAAGCTTGTATGAGCATCATTAGCTTGCATTCAAGTCAAGTTTCTATATTTGCATCATAAAGAAAGAGTTTTGATCATTTTGGCTCAAGGGTTTTTCTATTAGAGCTTGCATTTTGGGTCTATTTGATTGCATAAGGGCTTTGTCATATTTTTTGTACCTTCATAAGCATTGTAAGCCCTTTTCTACTTTCATATTTAAACTCTAAAGTTAATGAATGATGCAAGTTGTGTTTGATCATTATGATATGCAAGCTTACTATGATGTGTTATGCAAGTCTATCATGTTATGTATGCAAGTTTGCCATGTTATGATATGCAAGTTTATCATGTTATGTTATGCAAGTTTGATATGCAAGTTTGTCATATGATATGCAAGTTATGTTATGCAAGTTTGGGTTGATCCTTTTGTTCATGTTATCATGTTATGCAAGCTTATCTTGGGTTTATGAGCTTCAAGCTTCAAGCTTTATGCTAAAGGTTGCATTTTGGCAACATGTAAGTTATCATATCTCTTATGATAACTTGCATGTGAGGCTAAATGCGAACTTATGGCCATTTCTACATGTCATTTATCACCATGTATCACCAATATGCTAAGTTTGGTTTTATGCATGCTTTTGAGGCCTAAAATGTAATATGCAAGTATATGAACATATGAACATTTCATATGCCACCATGATAAACTTGTGGCTTCAACACCTTTATGTCATGATTATGCCAAGTTCCCTCTTTCTATCCTTTATGCGCTATTGCGATATGTAAGCGATGGGATTGCGTTTGGGGTTGGGTAAACTTAAAAGACATAAAAACATAAGCTTGGGAATTTACCTATTAAGTTAGGTCTACCCTTTGGGAATTTACCTATTAAGTTAGGTCTACCCAAATGCTTGAAAACTTGTAACATGTTTTGGAAACATGATGGACATGACACTTAGAAAATATAAGTGTGACCAACTCGAGGTTGGGTTGAGTTTGTAGCGTAAACCTACCCGGAACCAACCGGCTTAACTAGTTGCTACAAACAATAAGACCCAATGTGAGAAGTTGGTCATGTTGTACCTTGAACCCGAGGTTAGACCAAGTTGTGGTGTAAAGCTACCCGGACCCGCCCGGCTTAACTAGTAACCGCAACAAAGTCTAATGTGAGAGGTTAAGGCGCATTAAATTAATTAATGCCTCATGATTAGGGTTAAGTCATGGTCCACTTAATACTTAACCAATTTGGGCTAGGTAGATTAATCGGGGTTAAGTCGTGAACTCATCGTTACACTTAACCAAGTTAATCCATGATTAGCAAGAGGGTTAAACCGTACTTAACCCACTAGAAAAATCCTAGCAATGGGGGTCCACTCCAGCAGTAATCCCAAGTTTGTATCATTAAGACCCTAGGGACTAGGCTAGGGAGGGGGCACGATTACTGGACTGGAGGTAAGTGACCAAAAGCGACGGCAGAGTGGTACGCCGGTGTAGTTCCGGGCGGAATATGGTCGTGCACATAGTCCGAAGCCGGGGAAAACATGCACGGGTACCAGTAGATCGAGACTGTGCACTTATGTTTATGGTGTCCAGGGGTTGACACCCTAGGGCTTGATACACCCGACGGGAGACCCGGCACAGTCTGACTACAATTATGTTTGGGCCGTATTGACACCAACACGTGACGAGTTAGGCTTAGGGAGCCGATCGACTAGACCGTTTGGTTGGACCTCGTATTAGGGTCACTTCATGTTATTGGACCTCGTATTAGGGTCACTTCATGTTATTGGGCCAAAGCTTGGGCCAAGGGATCAATACTTGTTTATTCAAGTCATGTTAGTTTGCTAGTACACCTGTGGTGCAAAAACCTTAAACCTGATTATGCGATGACAACTTTATCTACCTTGTTAGTTAATCATCATGCTAGTATGTAGTTATCCATATGTTCATCTCAGCTTTCATCATGCCAGTTAACTTTATCAGTTTACATTGATTGTAGTAGGGCTTACTCAGTCTTTTTGACTGACCTGTTTTTCTTTCGCCTCTTTTCTTCCGTTTCCCCCCCCCCCCCCCCCAGGTTCCTCAGGGTGGGAATATTGGAGCTTAGCTTGGATTTCTGATCGCTTGCTTGTGGAATTTTAGCTCATGTACGGTCTTGACATGAAGCTAGCTATGGTTATCACTTATTTTGGGGATAGTACTTATGTATTTCAGTTTTTCAGTAATGTTGTTTTTATCTAGACTTGTGTATTTGGAAAGTTGACATTATGTTGTACCAGACTTGTTTTGAAATGGTTTGAAATCTTCCGCTGTTTTATCTATGTTATTTACTCTGCTTACATATATACATATGTTCTTGTTCTGCCTTGATATATCATTATGCATGTTTACCTGATTCAAACGCCCCTCCAAAGTCAGAGTGCTTGCAAGAGCCACCCTGGCGGAGGTGGGGTGTTACATTTGGTATCAGAGCATATGGTTTACGAGAAGGAACAAAAATGTTTTTAGAAAACTTTTGGAAAACTATTTTCAAAACCAAGTATAAAGTATTTTCCAAAGAAAAGTCTAGTTTATTTTAAAGGCTATTCCCCAAAAAGCCATTAGCAAAATTCCTCCGTTTTTCTCCATTCTGAATCTGTCTTTTTCTTTGTTTTCAGTATGGCCGATAACTTTGCTATTCCGGAGGGAGTACACGTACCTGTTTGGTTTAGGAGACTTTTGGAGGCTAGGGCGACCGAAGCCGGCCTCGTAGATGTCCCTCCTCCTCCTCCTCCAGTAGTTAATGTTCCTCCTCCTCATGTCGCCGAGGTTCCTCTTCCTCCTCCCCCTCAGCATCCTCAAGCTGACTTCGCAAAGACATGCAAAGATTTAAAAGCAATGGGTGGCAAGAACTTTCAAGGCACTGAGACTTTTGTAGAGGCCAGAAATTGGTTGAAAGAGACCGAGGATGTATTTGCTATCTTTGGGTTAGACGATCAGAGGAAGATCTTGTTGGCAGTTTGGCTTATGAAGGATGAAGCCACTTATTGGTGGGAAGTCACCAATGGTACTAGGCCTGTTGAGACTTGGGCCGATCTCAGGGCAAGTTTCGTGCTTAAGTTTCTATCTTTTGCTGAGGAGAATCTGCAAATGGAGAGGTTCATAACTTTGAAACAAGGAGATATGTCTGTCAAAGAATATGTGAACAAGTTCAATCAGTTAGCTCGTTTTGGCTTGGATATGGTTAATACTCCTCAGAAGAAGGCTCTTCGTTTTGCTAGAGGATTGAATGAGCCGTTGCAGGGATTGGCTATGTCACATATTCCCCATGGGGCCACGTTTGAGAGCTTGGTTGATATGGCGTTACTTCAAGGAGATGTCAAGAAAGAGATCAAGATGAATGATACTCAAGCCAAGAAGACTGATTCCCAGTGGAAAGGAAATCAGGGTAATCCAAGTGGTCAGAGCAGTCAAGGCAATCAGAACAAGAACAAGAACAAGAGTCAAGGCAATAAGGGGAACAACAACAAGGGCAAGAACAACAAGGGGAAGTGCCATTATTGTGGTTCAGTTGGGCATCTTATTAAGGATTGTAAGAAGAGGAAAAGGAAGAATGGTGAATGCTTTTTCTGCGGTGAGACTGGACATTTCAGTAAGGATTGCCCGAAGAAGCAAGGGCAAGGCCAGGGTCAGACTCAGCGTGTTGGACCTTCAGGAGGGAAAGTTCATGCTCTCAATACCGCTCCACTTCCCGATCGAGGTAGTATTTCTGTTGAGAGCCTTGTATATATTTCTGATTTTCCAGTTCGTACCTTGTTTGATTCTGGTGCATCGCATAGCTTTATCTCATCTGATCTTGTTGATAGTTTGCACCTTAGTACTAGCTTGGTAGATGATCCCGTCTGTGTCTCAAATCCTATTGGGGGTTCCGCCCATCTGTCTATGATATGTGGGGATTTGAGGATCTCTATACTAAGTGTAGAGTTCTTGTGTAGTGCTTATGTTCTTGGTTTTAGGGGATACGGATTGATATTGGGCATGGATTGGCTGTCCAGATATGGAGCCATTCTTGATTGTGAGCATAGTGTTGTGAGGCTCGTGACTCGCCTCGGAAACACCCTAAAAATTTCTTGTAATCCGAGAGGTCCCGTCATGTTGTGTTATCTTGAATCACTCGACTCGTCAATGGAAACTCTTCAGTCTGTGAGAGTGGTTCGAGAGTATCCGGATGTTTTCGATGAAGTTAGGGGGTTGGCCCCTAAGCGAGAGATTGATTTCCGCATTTATCTGGTGGATAATGCAAAACTGGTTTCTTTGCCCGTTCGGCACATGGCTCCGCGTGAAAGGCGGGAGCTAAGTAAGCAAGTGAAGGAGTTGCTTGAGAAGAACTTCATTAGACGAAGTATATCTAAATGGGGAGCGCCTGTGGTATTTGCTACCAAGGCAGATGGTTCTCTCCGACTTTGTGTTGACTATCGAGAGTTGAATAAGCTGACTAAGAAGAACAGACACTCGTTACCGAGGATTGATAATCTCTTTGACCAGCTTGTCGGTGCTTCTGTTTTCTCTCAGCTTGATCTTGCTACTGGATTCCATCAGCTCAGGGTAGCTGAAGATAGTATAGACAAGACTGCGTTCAGAACTCCAGATGGATTCTTCGAATGGCTTGTCATGCCGTTCGGCTTGACTAATGCACCCGCATATTTCGTGGACTTGATGAGTAGGGTGTTCAGGGAGTTCTTGAACAAGTTTGTCGTGGTCTTCGTAGATGATATTCTGGTCTTCTCTAAGGATGAGGAAGAGCACGCAAGGCATCTCGTGGAGGTGATGGATACGCTTAGAGCGCATCAGTTAAAGGCCAAGTTCTCCAAGTGTCACTTTTGGAGAAGGGAAGTTAGATTCCTTGGGCATATAGTATCTAAGCAAGGCTTAGCGGTGGATCCCGCTAAGGTAGTTGCAGTTCAGGATTGGAAGACTCCAAGGAATGCAACCGAAGTGAGAAGTTTTCTAGGTCTTCCAGGCTTTTACCGGAAGTTTATCAAGGACTTCGTGAAGATTTCCGCTCCTCTCACTAAATTGACGAAGAAGAATTTAGATTTTGCTTGGAGCACAGAATGCGAGCTTGCTTTCCAGAAGCTCAAGAGAGCTCTCACATCAGCACCTGTTCTAGCTTTGCCCGATGGAGGGAAGTTATTTACAGTATACACCGATGCATGTGGCACGGGGTTAGGAGCTGTTCTGATGCAAGAAGGAAGAGTGATATGCTTTGGCGGTAGACAACTCAAAGTGCATGAGAAGAATTATCCCACTAATGACTTAGAGTTGGCAGCAATAGTATATGCACTCAAGGCTTGGCGCCATTATCCTCTGGGAGAAAGATTTTAGCTTTATACCGATCACAAGTCATTGAAGTATCTCTTTTCTCAGAAGGATCTGAATCTGAGGCAACAAAGATGGATGGAATTCTTGGCGTCCTACGATTTTGAGATAGCTTATACCCCTGGCAAGGGGAATGTGGTAGCAGATGCATTGAGTAGAAAAAGGTTGACTCTGAGTCCTCTATTCGTTGAGATGAAGAATTTAGAGTATGTGGCAACCTTTGATTTCTCTTTGGCGATTGAGTCGATGACAGGTTCTTTAGCATCTCTGGAACTCAGACCTACCCTTCTTGATCAAGTTGGGGCTTCGCAGAGAGAAGACCCTCAGATAGTTGAGATTATGGATAAGCTGATTCGAGGAGAGGCGTCTAGTCATCTCGCTCGATATTCTATTGATGACAAGGGTTGGCTGAGGAGAGACGGAAGGTTATGTGTTCCAATGGTAGAAGATTTAGTAAGAAAAGTTCTTGAGGAAGCGCATCGCTCTAAGTTGACTATACATCCGGGCGGAGATAAGATGTATAAAGATATGAAGCGCATTTTCTTTTGGCCTGGGATGAAGAAGGATGTGGCAGAGTTTGTCTTTAGATGTATCATTTGCCAGCAAGTTAAGGCCGAGTCGAAGAAGCCCGGTGGGCTATTGCATCCTCTAGACGTTCCAATATGGAAGTGGGAGAGTATTTCCATGGATTTTATCGATGGGCTACCAAGGTCAAGGAAAGGGAATACGAGCATTTGGGTTATTGTGGACAGACTTACGAAGAGTGCTCATTTCATTCCGGTGAAGAGCAAGAGGACCGCATCTTGGCTGGCGTCTGTATATCTTCGTGAGATTGTGAGATGACATGGAGTCCCTTCTAGTATAGTCAATGACCGTGACCCAATCTTTACAAGTCAATTCTGGAATAGCTTGCAAGAAGCTATGGGCACAAGGTTGAATCTAAGTACGGCTTATCACCCACAGACGGACAGTCAAACCGAAAGGGTGAATAGGGTACTCGAGGATCTGTTGAGGCTTTGTATTCTGGATTTTGGTGGTACTTGGGAAGACCATCTTCCTCTTGTTGAATTTGCATATAATAACAGTTATCAGGCAAGCATAGGGATGGCACCATTTGAAGCTTTATATGGGAGGCCGTGCAAGTCGCCTACATGTTGGTGGGAGACTACAGATGAGCTTATACTTGGGCCTGATATGATCAGAGATACATCCGTGAAGGTCGAGTTGATTCGGAGACGGATGAAAGCGGCCCAAGACCGACAGAAATCCTATGCTGATAAGCGAAGAACCGATTTGGAGTTTGATGTTGGGGATATGGTTTTCGTGAAGGTTTCTCCTTTGCGGAATGTGGTCTGATTTGGAGCCATTGGGAAGTTAGCACTGAGGTTTGTTGGACCATTCCCTATTATAGAGAGGATCGGGCAGATGGCTTATAGAGTGGAGTTGCCCGAGAAGCTTGCCGGAGTACACGATGTTTTTCATGTCTCGCATCTCCGGAAGTGTTTACATGAATCAGCAGAGGTTGTTGAGCCAAGTGTTCTGAAAGATGTGGAAGTGGAGAAAGAGGCTACCTTGAGGAGAGCTCCGATTCGTATCTTTGGGACGGAGACCAAGAAGCTAAGGAATCGAGAGGTCAAGTTGGTGAAGGTTCAATGGGGTGAAGCCGAAGAAGACGCAACTTGGGAAACCGAGGAGAAGATGCGTGGGCTCTATCCATTCCTTTTTTAGGGTACACTCTCAATCTCTTTTCTTTGTTAGCATATCTTTCTCTTTGCTATCCATGTTTATCTAGTTTATCATGTTAATCTTGTCACGAGAACCTAGAAACCCTTTGGATGAAACATGTGTTTGAAACATGTTATGCTTGATGTTTGCAAGTGGTTGCAAGTGTTTGCAAGTGGTTACTCGTGGATGCATTATACACGTTAGGCACTAGATCGGCTCACACACTCCTCATATTGCATATGCATGAGTGTTTATGCTTATTCATGGATGAAAATTTTTGTGTTATCACATGGATGTTGCATATGGATGTATGTTATGTGCACACATATAGATGTTATACATTATGTTAGGAATTGCATACATATGGATTCATTTCACTAACATAATTTGCATTGATGATATTTGCATTAGATAAGTACATATACACACACCTTTGCATATGATCATACAACATTTAGAATCTTGTAAGGACAATGATTGCTCGTGGATGATGTTTTGAGTAGATGGATGTTGGATGGTAGGATACGTTCTTCCTAACTTGAAGATTTCGGGGACGAAATCCTTTAAGGAGGAGAGAATGTAACAACCCGTATTTTCAATAACCTGTTATAACATAAATCGAGGCAGAATTTAATTTACAAATCTGAATCAAGGGAAACGGGCTGTGCCATTGCGTTCGTCTCGGAAAAATACGCGAAATAGAGTCCGAGTTTTCGAAAATCGGAGTCCGTATGACCTGATTAAGGCCCAACGAAGTTTTCAGAAAATTTCAAAGTAAAAACAGATTTCAAATTCAAGTTTGAATTTGGAAAATTAGGTCAGATTGGGCCAGGCGGGAAAATTCCCGCCAGATCACCCAAGTCGACAACCCTGTCGACTTGGGAGTCGACTTGGTTGACCCAAATCGACAGCCCTGTCGACTTGGCTGTCGACTTGGCTCAGCCGGGCAGTTTTGCCTGGTGCACCATTTTGGGGTTGTGTTGAGTATGGGGGCCAGATTCGGTTTTGAGGGCTGAGATTGGAACTAGGGTTTAATCCTAAGGCTAGAACTAATCCTAATCTCTATAAATAATGCCCTAACCTAACCCTAAATCATCATTATTCATACATACAACTAAACTATGGCAAAATCATTCCTCTCATGGCCTCCACTCTCTTCATAAATTTCCTAAGTCATTTCTATGAGAGATTTTCCATGCATACAAGTGTTTCCAAGCTTGTATGAGCATCATTAGCTTGCATTCAAGTCAAGTTTCTATATTTGCATCATAAAGAAAGAGTTTTGATCATTTTGGCTCAAGGGTTTTTCTATTAGAGCTTGCATTTTGGGTCTATTTGATTGCATAAGGGCTTTGTCATATTTTTTGTACCTTCATAAGCATTGTAAGCCCTTTTCTACTTTCATATTTAAACTCTAAAGTTAATGAATGATGCAAGTTGTGTTTGATCATTATGATATGCAAGCTTACTATGATGTGTTATGCAAGTCTATCATGTTATGTATGCAAGTTTGCCATGTTATGATATGCAAGTTTATCATGTTATGTTATGCAAGTTTGATATGCAAGTTTGTCATATGATATGCAAGTTATGTTATGCAAGTTTGGGTTGATCCTTTTGTTCATGTTATCATGTTATGCAAGCTTATCTTGGGTTTATGAGCTTAAAGCTTCAAGCTTTATGCTAAAGGTTGCATTTTGGCAACATGTAAGTTATCATATCTCTTATGATAACTTGCATGTAAGGCTAAATGCGAACTTATGGCCATTTCTACATGTCATTTATCACCATGTATCACCAATATGCTAAGTTTGGTTTTATGCATGCTTTTGAGGCCTAAAATGTAATATGCAAGTATATGAACATATGAACATTTCATATGCCACCATGATAAACTTGTGGCTTCAACACCTTTATCTCATGATTATGCCAAGTTCCCTCTTTCTATCCTTTATGCGCTATTGCGATATGTAAGCGATGGGATTGCGTTTGGGGTTGGTTAAACTTAAAAGACATAAAAACATAAGCTTGGGAATTTACCTATTAAGTTAGGTCTACCCTTTGGGAATTTACCTATTAAGTTAGGTCTACCCAAATGCTTGAAAACTTGTAACATGTTTTGGAAACATGATGGACATGACACTTAGAAAATATAAGTGTGACCAACTCGAGGTTGGGTTGAGTTTGTAGCGTAAACCTACCCGGAACCAACCGGCTTAACTAGTTGCTACAAACAATAAGACCCAATGTGAGAAGTTGGTCATGTTGTACCTTGAACCCGAGGTTAGACCAAGTTGTGGTGCAAAGCTACCCGGACCCGCCCGGCTTAACTAGTAACCGCAACAAAGTCTAATGTGAGAGGTTAAGGCACATTAAATTAATTAATGCCTCATGATTAGGGTTAAGTCATGGTCCACTTAATACTTAACCAATTTGGGCTTGGTAGATTAATCGGGGTTAAGCCGTGAACTCATCGTTACACTTAACCAAGTTAATCCATGATTAGCAAGAGGGTTAAACCGTACTTAACCCACTAGAAAAATCCTAGCAATGGGGGTCCACTCCAGCAGTAATCCCAAGTTTGTATCATTAAGACCCTAGGGACTAGGCTAGGGAGGGGGCACGATTACTGGACTGGAGGTAAGTGACCAAAAGCGACGGCAGAGTGGTACGCCGGTGTAGTTCCGGGCGAACTATGGTCGTGCACATAGTCCGAAGCCGGGGAAAACATGCACGGGTACCAGTAGATCGAGACTGTGCACTTATGTTTATGGTGTCCAGGGGTTGACACCCTAGGGCTTGATACACCCGACGGGAGACCCGGCACAGTCTGACTACAATTATGTTTGGGCCGTATTGACACCAACACGTGACGAGTTAGGCTTAGGGAGCCGATCGACTAGACCGTTTGGTTGGACCTCGTATTAGGGTCACTTCATGTTATTGGACCTCGTATTAGGGTCACTTCATGTTATTGGGCCAAAGCTTGGGCCAAGGGATCAATACTTGTTTATTCAAGTCATGTTAGTTTGCTAGTACACCTGTGGTGCAAAAACCTTAAACCTGATTATGCGATGACAACTTTATCTACCTTGTTAGTTAATCATCATGCTAGTATGTAGTTATCCATATGTTCATCTCAGCTTTCATCATGCCAGTTAACTTTATCAGTTTACATTGATTGTAGTAGGGCTTACTCAGTCTTTTTGACTGACCTGTTTTTCTTTCGCCTCTTTTCTTCCGTTTCCCCCCCCCCCCCCCCCCAGGTTCTCAGGGTGGGAATATTGGAGCTTAGCTTGGATTTCTGATCGCTTGCTTGTGGGATTTTAGCTCATGTACGGTCTTGACATGAAGCTAGCTATGGTTATCACTTATTTTGGGGATAGTACTTATGTATTTCAGTTTTTCAGTAATGTTGTTTTTATCTAGACTTGTGTATTTGGAAAGTTGACATTATGTTGTACCAGACTTGTTTTAAAATGGTTTGAAATCTTCCGCTGTTTTATCTATGTTATTTACTCTGCTTACATATATACATATGTTCTTGTTCTGCCTTGATATATCATTATGCATGTTTACCTGATTCAAACGCCCCTCCAAAGTCAAAGTGCTTGCAAGAGCCATCCTGGCGGAGGTGGGGTGTTACAGTAAGACTGCCCGGACCCGTCCGGCAAATCCAGCTGCCATAAATGCCAGTCTAATGTGAGAGGTCTTTATGAGGTTATGGCCTGAATGAATTAAGAAATACTTAACCAGATAAACATGTAAGGTGGACATGGGGGTTAAGTAGGTGCCTTGGGTGGCATGAGAAATCTAATGAGTGCCTTTAGTAGCATTTGAAATACGTTTAGTAAGACCTAACCAAACATACATGTAAATGAACATGACTAAGAGGGTTAAGTGGGATGTACTAGTGGGGACAAGCTTAGGTGGATAGCTTGTGGGGGCCCATTTCAACCAGTAACCCAAACGTTTCTTTGTGGGCTCGACCCAAGTCAAGGACGGGACACGCATACTGGGCTTGACTATAAGAGGCCAAACGGGGTAGCGGTGGCAACGCAAGTCCAACGGGTTTCATATGCGTGTGTGGACCTGGGCTGGTAGGTAAGACGTTGTTGCATCGTGTAGGTATAAGCCATGCATTCTCAAGTTGTATCGGGTTGCCACTTTAGGGGAGTGATACACCCCACTGTGGGGCCAGCACGGGTATCTACGAGTAGGGAGCTGATCGAAAGTGGGTAGTGGGGTACACCTGGCGGAGACAAGGGCAGGCGGCATCTATGTAGTCAGCTAGGGGTACGCAAAGCTATTTATATAATTCCTAAGTGAAGCAAGTGGGATCAACCTTTAGAGTGACTGGTGTGGTGCAGTATAGTAATTATTCGTTAGTATTAGGTGTGCCTTCAACGTTATCTTTATCTGCTCTCCCATACCCAATAGTTCATAGACATTTCCTTGTTTTCCAACTTATGCCTTAGTCTAGTTATTTTGATAATAGTATTGTTAGAATTATCATACTCGCCAGACTTTATGTCTGACCCCCTCTATTTCTATCTTTTTCCCCCCACCAGGTCCTCAGGGTGGGCCCAGCTCTAGCGAAGTTTGATTGGATTGCTTTATCTCTCTTTTGGAAAGCTTGGACCGCTAAAGTAAAGTCCAGCTTGTTATCTTCTTTAATGGCTATTCATGTAATGGGGTTATGTATTTTGTTTTATCAAGATGGATATTGCACTTGACTCTGATTTATGGTTTTATGATGTAACAAACATGTTTTATTTCCGCTGCAATAAAATAAAGTTTTAGATTTCCATGTACTACTTATTATCTGTCTTGTTGTAATTTTTCTGTTCTATATTCACTTAAAACCTCCATGGAAGTTAATGCATTCCCTTTGTGAGTAACATTAATGGACGTGGGGTGTTACATGTAATGACGGAATGTCGATCGAACTGTATGAGACACACTTCAATGGAAAGAGAAATCTATGAGGATCTCGAATATATGAGATTCGAGATCTATGAGAATTTCTTTGATTTTAGATGATTTTTCAAACATATGATTTTTCTTGGTGAAACTTTCCTGGTGGCGGCTCAATTTGTTTGACCGTGAAAAATAAATGTTAGTGCTTGGGTAGTGGTACTTATAGGATAATAGGATAGGCAGCTTATAAGTTAAGCAACGTATTTTTATATTAATTTATTCTCGATAATTAACTCAAATTATCATTTAAAAATTCCTACGACCACATACAATATTCAAATTCGATGCAAATTCACATGTAGCTAGAGTTCAACATTACGGACCCCGAAACATGTTTCGTTGAATTCCGACTGCGTTTGGTCACGCAGCGTATTTTTAAAGTCAAATTATCGAATGTATTTCACATTAAAATCCCGTACGGCCACATATTGATTCCTAAAATCACGAAAATTGAAATCTAACAATAATTTAATATTCCGGATCCAACAAAATTATTTTTGTCGAAAACGGAGGTTGTTTGCAAAAACGGCTATTTTCTAAGGCCTGAAATAAACCAATTTAAATATAAATATATTTTAAACAATTAAATTAAAAATTAATAAATTAATATTATCGTATATATATTGACATAGAATATCATACAGCTCCAAAATATTCCCATTAGAATTTATAACTCGACATTTCAAATTCAGAAAAAATCAGTACTCAATTTATATTCAAAATCCATTTATAATATAAAAAAATCATTATAAATTATAAAGGAATTCCATAGCGACTTTTTGAAAATTTGATTTGGACACAACTCACAATCTACACGATGAAATCTAAAATTTTCTCTTCCATTAGAAAAATATCGTACATCAAATCTGAATGTTTTTGGTCTCACAGAAATTCAACTTAAAATGGATTCTCTATATTCGTTTAAAGTTCAAATCGCTAAATTACGAACTGCCGCGCCATTTCTAGCTTGATTATAATTATAATATAATTATACATTCAAACTCCATTTAACTTATATATTCGTTATTATAATTCAATTCTAAACTGAATTAAATATTATAAATAATCCAATTCACGCAATATTGTGAATTCTGTTATTCTCCGACTATTATTGAATTTAAATATATTATTTAATTATTATGTTAATTAAATATTCAAAGTTATTCAATTTAAACCAATAAATTACCAAACCATTATTTAAATAATTTAAATTAAATTAATTATTAATCGTTAAAAAAATACGTGTCGTTACATTCTCCCCCCTTAAAATAATTTCGTCCTCGAAATCGCTAAGGTAGAAAACAAACCCTATTAATTGGGTTAAAATTATTTGTTTACTTCTTTAATTTAGTCTTAACTGAACGAATGAATTTCAATTAAATATTAATTCATTCTTATTAACGAAAATTTTCAAAAATTCTAAAAAAATTCTAACACCTTAAATTTTCGAATAATTTCGCCAGCACCTCCTTTGTACGGCTCAATTGGTACAACTACAACTCGCATCTCTAGGTCTTCTTCAACCCAAAAGAAAATCAAATAGCCAAGCGGCTTGTTGATTCGGCTCACAAAAATCTCATACCCAATTAGAATATAAACGTGTACCTTTTTGTCGGGCATATCATTATATCCTTTCCATATGCTACCAATTTAGCATATACCAATGTCGTCTCAATCAAACTCCAATTACTCTTTATCCTCAAACCAATCATTCATGAATATCCAAGCCAAATTCCTTTTCCATCCAAAGTTCCATTCTTGATTCCTAACTCTTAACTCATCAACCCAATATCATTTCAAATTCCTATGACACAAATCCATTTTTCTCGATATCATTCTAATCCAATTAAATTTCCACTTAATTAATTGTTTTTAATTCAAACCATCTTTTCCTGGGAATTTTAATTAACTTAACTTTTCAAAATCAAATAATCCATTTCAGAATTCTAGAAAACTTGCTTTTCTCAAAAAAATTCAAAAGCAGTCTCTTTGGTAGTAATCCGTCACTTACCACTCGAAAATGAACACTGATGATGTGGCCAGCATCATCAGATTTGTTTTCCAGTGGCTGAAGTGAGTTCAATACTATAACATTTTCAAAACACAATTCTTAACCTCCTTCATTTTGAAATCAGTTCAAAATATCCTTCACAATGCTTGTAAAACAATTTAAATCTCCCAGGATTTTAAATTTTCCATATATTAAATCCAAGTCCATTTACAAACATTTATTCAAATTTCCAGAGTTAAATTCTAGTTCTTATTTAAATTCAGAATTAATCCATCTTATTTCATATATTACACTCGTATGAATTCTGATTGGCTATTTACATAACCATTTTATTATTATAATCTCATTCGATTATAATAACAACTAATATATCCAATATATTATAATAATTCCAATATAAGTCCTTTATATAGAAATATACTTTGGGTAAATTATTTCATTTACCCTCTTTTCAAAACAAATTGTGTTGGTTTATCACATTCGAGTGTTTAGAAACTCCTACCGATAGAGTGGATCAAACTGATTGACCAGAATTCATAAGCCACTCAACCAATAAATCTCCCCAATATAAAATCATTTTTATATCAAATAACAAATACGCACTCGTATATATATACTCAAACTCAATCTAGGGCATTACTAACCCTTTATCTATCGAGTTATGCCACAAAGCCAAGGTAATTAACGTAAACTTCGCTCTGATACCACTGTAACGACCCGGGGGATTTGCGACCTTGGTTATCGACATAAACTCAATGTCGACTATCCAAGCATCGGAAATAACGGATAGTTAATAGAAAGAAGTTAGAGGGTGAGAATATATAAGATAGAAAATTAGAATAGAAGAAGAATAAGATCACAACAATAGAATCAGAGTAACCCGAAACTCACAGCGAAACGAACAATGAAATAACTTTGAAATAAAACCAATATATGTATACAATAACATTTATCAGAGTACTACACTTACAATACAGCGGAAATAAACAATTGTTATAAAATCCTGAAGCCTCCTGCTCCAAGCTCTCAGTATATCTATAAAATCCTGACTACTTGACTGCCCGTGCAAATTTGGGCACCCAAGAGTTTAGGAAAAACAAAACAAAATAAACTCCGGGTCGGCCATAGGACTGGTGTGAGCAAACAATTTAAAACAGTTTGAGAAAATAAACGATATCTCATAAGACCACACTGTATAAAATAGAATGGGTTTTCCCTTATGAGAATCCAAAGCATTTGATTTAACATCAAAAATCCTTTTGCAAGAAACAATAATCTTTATATCAAAAATCTTTTGATATTATAATTATGTCTATCAACCACAACTAAATAATCATTAGCAGAACGCTTTCATCTCACATTCCACATACATAATATATAATTAAAATCCACAGGCGCTTATTGGGTTATGGATTCCAACTGGCAAGTTATGGGACCACCTTCCGATAGTGTATCTCTAGAGAGGAATACACCGGTTTCAACAAGAACATCTTGTAACCCAGGCTAAACATGATCGGTCACTCATTTTGCATGAGTGTTCCGAATGTATTATCACCAACGGTTGGGATCGGCAACTATTTCCCGAAAGAGACAACATCGAAATAGAATATAGAAGTAAATGGAATTTCTCTATATCAGGTGACAATACACCCTAATTTGTAGCTAACCACTTAGCCATGCGATCTACCCGATTTTAAACCATTTCCTGGTTGTGAGGCTAGAGGTCATAATGTACAGATTACACCTTTATTTACTTTGAATGTCACATCGTCATACCCGCCAAATCACACATTGATTTCCCCAAAAATACCATGGGTATATAGCTAAGAGAAACAAATTCCTCCACCACCAAACATTAATACGTTTGAAGAGATCAACTTACGCATCTATTAAATATACTCTGTTTGACATTTTTCCATTTAGGTTATCCTGGGACTGGACAAACCGAAGGCACTATTCTGTAACCCATCTTAGGCATTTTCTACCTAGGATTTGCCAGAACAGTCCTTGCATAAACTCCGTCTTCAATTACCTTCATCGTATTTGATTCGCAACGCTAATGCTCATATGAAGGGGTATTCAGATAATAAATCTGATCCCGATCTCTCTGTATTGACAATGGAAATGTTCAAAAACTTTGATAGTCGGTTATTTAACTATTAAATGAAAACATGCGTACAAGCAACGGTCGTATTTCCAAATGGAAATCTTACCAAGAAAATCATCAATCAACACTGATCCCCTTTAATTTAATTTCTCATTCAATTATTCATTTCCCTATTCCCGATTCCATATATTCGTAAATTCTTATTTTCTAAATTTAGAAAATATATGTTATTAATCATTGGAAAACATTTCCATATTTACTCTCATTTCTTATTTTCTATATTAGAATACATTTCTGACTCTTATTTGGAAAAACATTTCCAAAACTCCTTCATTGGATTTAAACAGATGTTTAAACAGAACATCGCTATGCCCACTCAAACCATTACACTCATTAACTACATTCACTTAGCAACCCTTCACTATCGAACCTTAACCATTCCTTAGTTAAAATTGAAGTCAATCAAGTTTGTTTATAACTACCTCTCAGACCTTAACTGAACAACATTTGTAACCTCAAAATAGACAAAGTTCACCTTTTAAATCTTTAACAAACTTCCTTACGTAACTCTCGGATTCTATTTACGAATCCACTTCTTTTACAGAAATCATTCAATTATAACAACCGTGTTATAATCCCATGCTTCCGAAATATAATCGCTTAAATATAACTTCTATGTATTAATTTGAATAAATAAATGAACAACTAATTTACAAATAAATGAATAAAATCATGATAAAAAATCAAAAGTGAATAGTACTTTCCCGAATTCGATATAATCGAATTTCAACGTATAACTCTCTTTCGGACAATCTATT
Organism: Allium sativum; assembly: GCA_030737875.1. Classification (NCBI taxonomy): domain Eukaryota; kingdom Viridiplantae; phylum Streptophyta; class Magnoliopsida; order Asparagales; family Amaryllidaceae; genus Allium; species Allium sativum. Next base: position 2,398,238 of record JASFAX010000054.1, read on the forward strand.
CGATAACTCTCTATCGAATAACCTATATTCAATTAACTCTCTTCGAATAACTTATATTCGATTAACTCTCTTTGAATAACTTATATATGATTAACTCTCTTCGAATAACTAATATTCGATTTACTCTCTTATTCGAATAACTAATATACTACTAACTCTTATTCGAATAACTAATATTATTTTAACCCTATTTCCTGTCTTATTCAAATTCCCATTTGAATTCCTATTTCAAAACCCAATTTTCCTTATAAATATTTTAATTTATAAAATATTAATTTTAATACATTATTCACATCAAATGTGAAAATATTTCTTTTATATAATCCATTAAGCTTGACTTTGTATTTTAAAATAATATCCCATTTCCAAATTCTATTTATACTTCTATTTATAGAATTATTCATATGAAATCTCCTTTTTATTCTAACACTTAAATCTCATTTATAATTCCCTTTATAAATGCTGAGTTCACATTCTATTTAAAACATCGGTGTCAAAACCGATTTCTACTTCTCTATATAAGTTCAGACTTATATATTCCATTTATCAAATGATAAATATTTTATTTAATTTATAAAACCTTAATTATAAATTAATATTCTCAATTTATGTACTAAAATAGATTATATTTAGATATTTACTTGAAATCCATATCATGTTACACCCATGTGCGAAGCACGGGTCTAAACCTTCCTAATGAAAAAATTTCTTTTTATAAAACCATTTTCATTTTGTAATTAATTCCTTTTATAAAATCCTTTGATTTTATAATTATTTTCTTTTATAAAATCCTTTGATTTTATAATTATTTTCTTTATGAAACCCTTTGATTTTATAAATGTATTATTTTCAATATACACTTTGAAAATTCCCTTTTTACATTTCAGTATTAGTTATAGTATTTAAAATACCATATAACAAGGATCAATATTATCCAAACACACATAATCATTAACAGATTTTATATCAGTTATATATCACAATATATGAAAAAAAACAGTATAATAAATATTGAGGAATTATGTTAAACAATACAATTAACATCATCTTCATTTCAATATGAAATATTCTGATAAACAAAATTAATATTTGACTAACGACATATATATCACTATCTATATTTTCAACTAAAAGATTAGCAGTTCATCTAACAGTCAACACACAGCAATCAACCATCATTTATCAATTCTAGAAATATGTTATAAAAATATAAACCGTGCAGAGTTGGTGAGATTTATTCACATTGGTTCGCAGTTGACAAGTCTGCTTTTGTTCCATTTAAAATCAAACGAGCATTTTGTTTTACTACGAGATTCCAATAGTTTTGTCCTCCGCCACACTAATTCTATCACGTAGATCTTATTGTTTCAATTCCAACATGACTGTATTCATCGAATTCTATATACGAATGAACCTGGTACAGCTATTAAAATTTTGGATTATATATTTTAAAATCCCAAAATTCATTAACCAATACTTTTCTTAATTAATTACCGTATTGATATAAATGCTCATCCTCGTCATCATGTTAACCTTACTTCTTCCATTTCACTGCCATGACTGACTCAGCACCTTCCATCCCTTATCACTCATCCCCCAGTCCAGGAAACCACCTCCTCTCAATGTTGACAACCTTCTCTTCAACATTTCAAATCCTTTAATATAACATTTATAATCCCACGTTTCAGTTGCTAACAGAGCTTCCATTTGAACAAACCCCAAACCCAAAGTTTCCTTTATCGTGAACTCATTTCCATCTTCTTTAACTATACTTGACTATGAAGTTCCATGCCTACTGGTTCCCAAATGATTTGATCACCTTTACAAAGGATTTAAATATCCAGACCTCCCCAAAAATACTTTTTAAGTTTTAATTTAATTAACCATTAGCCTTTATTAACCCTTCATAATCTCGTATTAGCTGTAAAGTGCCCGATTAGTTCTTTCGTTTTCTAGTATACACACTGACATCACGCTTCCTTCACTTCGAACCACTCAGTAATTCATTTCCTGAAATGTTCTTCCACCATTATTCAGCCCTTCTCGTTCACCTTCGCCAAGTCATGAAAATGGAAACCGACTTCGCCTACGTGCCTGCCAACGCGAGTACAACCTCCTCAACACTTCCAGGTCACGTTCGAGTTCCTCCATCATAAAGCGGTCGATAGTCCTCTTCACGGTTACTATGCACAGAACATCGACACTTTTAAGGTCAAAATCCATCCAAAAAGAAGACATGGTGTAAACCGATCTGCTGAGCTCAATCTCACACTCCAAATCGCATGAGGTTGCCTCGGAATCTAAGTAAATCCAACCCTAATAACGCTGTTTGGAAATTATAATGGCGGAATGTCAATCGAACTGTACGAGACTCACTTCAATGGAAAGAGCAATCTATGAGGATCTCGAATATATGAGATTCGAGACTTATGAGAATTTCTTTGATTTTAGATGATTTTTTGAACATACGATTTTGCTTGGTGAAGCTTTCCTGTGGCGGCTTAATTTTTTGACTGTGAAAAATAAATGTTAGGGCTTGGGTAGTGGTACTTATAGGATAATAGGATAGGTAGCTTACAAGTTAAGCAACGTATTTTTATATTAATTTATATTCAATAATTAACTCAAATTATCATTTAAAAAATCGTATGATCACATACAATATTCAAATTCGATGAAAATGGACATGTAGTTATGGTTCGACATTACGGACCCAACGAAACTTGTTTCGTCGAATTCTGGCTCCGTTTGGTCACGCAGCACATTTTTAAAGTCAAATTATCGACTGTACTTCACATTAAAATCCCGTACGGCCACATATTGATTCCAAAAATCACGAAAATCGAAATCTAACAATAATTTAATATTCCGGATCCAACAAAATTATTTTCATCGAAAACGGATGTTGTTTGCAAAAATGGCTATTTTCCAGGGCCTGCAATAAACCAATTTAAATATATTTAAAACAATTAAATTAATATTATCGTACATATACTCACATAAAATATCATATATCTCCAAAATATTCCCATCTGAATTTATAACTTGACATTTCAAATTCAGATTAAATCAGTATTCAATTTATATTGAAAATCCATTTATAATATAAGTAAATCATTGTAAATTAATTTTCGAAAATTTGATTTGGACACAACTCACAATCTACACGTCGAAATCTCGAATTTTCTCTTCCATTAGAAAAATATCTTTACCAGATCCGAACATTTCTTGTTTCACAAAAATCCGACTTAAAATAGATTCTGTATATTCGTTTAAAGTTCAAATCGCCAAATTAGGAACTTCCGCGCCATTTCTAGCTCGATTATAATTATAATATAATTAAACTTTCAAACTCCTTTTAAATAATATATTCATTATTATAATTCATTTCTAAACTGAATTAAATATTATAAATAATCCAATTCACATAATATTGTGAATTCTGTTATTCTCCGGCTGTTCTGGAATTTAAATATATTATTTAATTATTAAATTAATTAAATATTCAAAGTTATTTAATTTAAACCATTAAATTACCAAACCATTATTTAAATAATTTAAATAAAATTAATTATTAATCGTTAAAAAAATATGGGTCGTTACAAAAAATAATAAAAAGAAATGGGTGTCATAAGGGAATTTATGATTGTCGTTTAAACAACACTAAGTCCAAATTAGGGAAGGTACTAAACAAACATCCTAGGGAAAAAGGTAATATAACCTTCCTTATTAATAGTAATGGAAACAGAAAATATAGTTGGACTTGGTCGGTCAATAACGTAGGATACTATTACCCATATAAACCCATGATGCAAATAAATGATGTACGTATACTATTTCCATTTAAAGGAACTAAACAGGAATGACTTAATAATGTAGCGTACTTTATTCCAAAAAGGGAAGGGTGTTAAAGCAAATGGGGTACGTACTAATAACCATTGCGTATAGTCCACTTTGTGGGTCCTAAAAGGCTAAGAGACTAGGGGTTGAAAAGTCCACCTGGGAATAGGTTTTTCAATATAGGGGTCTTAAATGGCATGTGTGTGTTGGCCTACCCAATCCTGGAAATTAAAAGGGTCAGATATGGCCATCAATCCTAAGGAAAGTAATAAGTGACTAAGGATGTTATCTAATAAGGTCAGCTAGAAGGTATAACACACAGTAAAATACCTTATTTTACCTTACGCGGGGCAAGGGTATGTGCGTGAATGATGGAAGCCTTAACTAGTAGGGCCAGTAGCTAGGGCCCTCTAGTTTATGTTAACATTGAATATATTATCAAGGGTTAATAAGTGACTAGTAGGTCTGCCTAGGGTCCTTAGTGATCAGAGGGAATACAGCCTATTTATCATTGATAGTGAAACGTTAAACAATAAAGAATAATGAATGAGCGTATGGATTAAAAAAACCGTAATTAGGGGCCCCTCTTAGTTAAATAACCAATTGTGTTCAGGTATAAAGGCTTCACAAAAATATCATTAAAATGCCCTATCTCGGTATAATACTTCTGGAATACAACTTTGGGAAGGGTAGTAAAGTCTTGCGTAAACATTTACTAGATTGGGCTAGAACCACTAACCGGGTTAGGCATACAACTTAGGTAGAACCAAATGGAATATATCTGTGTTATGGTCTGTATTGTACATTTCTTAGTCATCAGAACTTATTCTGACCCCCCCCCCCCTTAATTACAACTTCCCAAGTTTCTTAGAGAAGGTTGGGATCTCACGGATGGTTAAGTTTGGCTTTCGGTTCTCGTTCCCTCTCATGCTAGGTATTTAGCAAAATGTTTTACTTTGAAAAAGGTAGTTACTTATGTTAATACTAGTTCATCCTAATTTGTTTCCGCTGTGAATTTTCTTTATCATACTTTGATTATGTTTATGCTCATTTGTTGCAGGTACCTAATATAAACGCTCATGCTTGGTTGTGTTCAAATTTTGATTTTTGAGAAAATTTGGGTGCAAAAAAGTGTGGGGTGTTATAGAGTATTTCATTAAGAAATTATGAAGCGTTGGAGGTATAAATACATAAAACATCACAGAGTAAGATTTTTACAAGACATAAAACAATAAATTTATAGCAGAAGAATAAACATTCGCTTTATAAATACAAAACCATTTTTTGTTTCAATTAACCAATTAGTTACAAAGTGTCATGTCTCAAAATCTCGGTCAAAACAATATTAGAGTAAAATAATATTATCACCCAAATAGTCAAAAAGATACAACCTATCCATGGAAAGAGAACAGGAAGTAAGTCATCTTTTGCAGAAATCCATCATGACAAAATCAACAAAGAAATCTGAACTATACACTTTCTCCCTGTCAGCCTGGGGGAAAGTAGAGAGAAAAGAAAGAAAGGAAATGGGTCAGACGTAATGCCTGGTGAGCTGCTATGATTACCAGCTCGATTACTAAGTTAAGGAAACCAAATAATTTGTGATTCTAGTGTCATAAAAGGTAAGTGTTTGTTCATATTCAAAGGTGAACAATAATTGATATGAACTGATAATAAAGGATTGGCTATTCTTATCCAAGAGACAACGATGATAATAATGAGCATACTAATACTGATTGAATGTTTTGCGCTTCTACATATTCAGACAGAAACAAGTAATTAGGAAGGAATTTACTAATGCTACCCATCGATCGGCCCTCCAGATGTGAATAACCGGTGTCAGCTATGGAATTCAAGGTTATCAGTTCCCGAACCCATCAACTAAAATGACACGGCCTTAATCACACGAGTTACAACGTCTTATCTTCCGTTGCCGGATCCATGCACGCTCATCACTCGACCGCAACGCGCCCGTAACCACCTCTCATTTAGACCTCTTACTATCCAGTTTAGTATAAGCGTGCCTTAGCCCCAACTAGTGCAAGGCCCTAATGATAACCAAGAACTACCGACTGATACGGATCCCCATAAAAAATGCATATGACACAAGCCGCCCGAGACTTAGTCAACCCCCCCCCCCCTTAAATAGGATTTCTACGAGCCCCTTATATCTCGAAGGAGTGGATCCCTCTGGGTTATTAATCATACAAGTTTAACTTAACATGTTTTAAGTTCATTAATAAGTCAAATGAAGCAACTTGTTATTTCTTAGATTATAGTTAACGAAAGTAATCTATAAACTTTTATCCCTAAATTGTAATTAACAAAAGTAATCTACAACCCCTAACCTCTAGGTTGTAATTAACGTAAGTAATCTACAGCCTACATCCTTTTACTTCTGGATTGTAATTAACGAAAGTAATATACAACCCTTTAACTCTAGAATGCAATTAACAAAAGTAATCTATAACCTACATCCTTTTATTCCGGATTGTAATTAACATAAATAATCTACAACCCTATCCACCACGTCACGAAATGTAATTAAGTCCAATTATTCACTACTTACAAGGTTTTCATTTACATGTCCAATTATTTCCAATTAACATGTTTTCCAAATATAGATAACTTAATGTCAAATTAAGTATAATTCATTCCAATTAACATGTTTTACAAGTAACTGTTAAATTAACATGTTTTCCAAATTATTGTCAAATTAACATATTTTCCAAATCAATGTCAAATTAACGTGTTTTCCCAAAATTACAATCAAATTAACATGTTTTCTAAATCAATGTCAAATTAACATTTTTTTCCCCAAATTACTGTCAAATTAACATGTTTTAAAATTATTTTCAAATTAACATGTTTTCCCAAATTGTTTTTAAATTTACGTGTTTTCTAAATTAATGTCAAATTAACATCTTTCCCCAAGTTACTGTCAAATTAACATATTTTCCAAACTACTGTCAAATTAACATGTTATCCAATTTGCATGTCACTTAATGCCAAATTAACATGTTTTCCAAATTAATGTCGAATGACAAATTAATGTCAAATACTGAATTAATGTCAAATGAACATATTTTCCCAATTAATGTCAAATGAACATATTTTCCATATTAATGTCATATTTTCCAAATTAATGTCAAATGAACATATTTTCCAAATTAATGTCAAATAAACATATTTTCAAAATTAATGTAACATAAACATATTTTTCCGTATTAATGTCAAATGAACATATTTTCCATATTAATGTATAATTAAGTACAGCTTATCCCAAGTTTACAAGTTTCCAAACTAATATTATTTTAGCTTTAATCCATTTTTTCTCGAATTTAACGGTAAAGGCCTAGGCTCTTGTTAGCCTAGGCTTAGTGCAAAAAGAAAAGAAAAAGGAGAAGTTGGTCTAGGTTCAGAAATGAATAAATGGGCATGACAAGACTTTAAATAAAAAATAGTGATAGAGAAAGGGATAATGAAGAAGGTTTTACTTGTAAATAAATAATAACTGAAAAGGGATAAGTAAAAAACAGTGAACAAAATGAACAATGACGCGTAAAAGATAAACTTGTAAACACTATAATTGTCAAAATTTCAGATCCAATCTATTTTACAGTCTTATTCCTTTTTAACTAGATCTGAAATCATTGTAACAACTATTGTATTAATTTTAACATTAACTTTGAAGAAATCTGATAATCATAGTCATACTCACAAAAAACTGAGCAAATCCAATAGGCTTTTGTAGATCCTCTCTCTGTGAATATCCCCCAGAAATATGTGTAGAACCAAGCTCCCAATACTCCATCATATTAATATTTGAGAAGAATATTATTTAAGAGAGGTAGAGAAATGGGGTAGTGGAGATTTGGTTAGATGTTTGAGGCCATTTATAGTAGAGTTATGTGTCCAGATACATTGGATTTGCTATCCAGGTTAATCTTATTTTATGTTTAAATTTCAAGCCATTAGATTAGGTTTATAATCTACACCATGGTTGACACATCGGAAATATATAATCAAAGGATAATTCTAGAAACATGCGTCATTGACCAGGCAAAGGGTAGATCTTGGCTATAGCTGGGTCATTTCGCCTTATACATGGGTCGACCCCTTGGGTCGACACAGGTATCAACACAGTTAAGGGCTGGGTCTCCCATTAATTCTGGTTGTTTAATTAATTTCTCTAATTTGAATTTCAAACTTTGATTGATCATAACTTATTAATTTCTTCTCCAATTTATGCAAACTAAAAGTCTATATGAATCAGAACTTCGTAACGGACGCAAAGGAAAAATTCTGTTTGCTTAATTCTCGATATTTTTTTATTAATATTTATTTTATCAGTTTAATCTTTAATTAATTCATTCATTAATTAATTATTGCTTATTTAAAATTTGGGTTGTCACATTCTCCCATCCTTAAAGGATTTCGTCCCCGAAATCTTCAAGGCTAGAAGACTGTTTTGAATGCTATCAACCATTATCTTCACCCATCTACTCAACCATCAGCCACTTGCATCCAATGTCCTTAGAATTTTCTAATGCTTTGAATGAACATATGCAAAGGTGTCGTGTATATGTCCATACGCTAATGCGAAAATCAGGCGGTCTCCTAATTCAGTTGGCCTCATTGATGCAATTCTTGTTTGTGCCATGCATCCAATCACTACAACAAAAACACCCTATTACGTCATTTTTACAACAGGCGTAAGCTACCGGTTGTAAAAGATGACTATTACAATGGTCAATTAATGCCTGTTGTAATAGATAGCCTATGCCATGCCTTTTTTACTACGGGTGATGGACGCCCGTTGTAGTAGGACTCTATTACAACGGTTATTTCTGGCCTGTTATTATAGATTCAATTTTACAACGTTCACAAAATGCCCATTGTTATAGATGTCAGTGTACAACTGGCAAAAAATGACCGCTGTAATAGGTGCCAATTTCACGATGAACAAAAAATTCCAGTTGTAATCGTTATAATGAACGTCTACTATGAATTTTCAATAATAAACAATTTATAATCATATGCTTTCTTAAAATTAATATTTAATAATTTATTATTAATAATATTATATATATTAGTCATATGTTACCAGTTACTAATTATAATATTGCATTACTAATAATGTATATTATATTAATCATATGCTACTAATATTTATTAATCGTTAATAACATTATATCAACCATATGTCACTAATATTTAGTATTTAATACTAATAATTAGTCATTAATAACTAATTTGTTATTGTACAAATTGATTTAGTTTGTAAAAGTCTTCAAGGGAATCTTCGCCATATGAAAGGACCAAATCAACATGATTTTTTAAGTATGTTTGTTATATAAATTTAAGCAAGAACGACGGGTGAATGAAGTATAAGTCTGAAGCTACGAACAAGATATTTGAGAAAAGCACTTAATCAAGGTAATTTAATTCATGATTTTTAATTCAACAACTTTATAATTAATTGATTATTTATTTTTTATTGTGTAATATGGGTTTGCAAATTGCATGAAAAAAATTGCAAAAATTCATTAAAATAAAAAATTATGTCAAATAAATAAATTGCAAAAAAAAAATCGCTTGATTTAGTTCAAAATTATAATTAGGAACTAGTAAATTACAGTTAGTATTTGCTAATTACATTAGATAATTAATCAATATAATTAAGGAATAATAATTATAACATTAAATATTACTATTAAATATTTTGTATTTAACATTTTGTATTTAATATTGATTATGTAGCAGTAAATAATTGATAACTAAAGATTACTATTAACTAATTCAGAAGCAATAGCTAAAAATTATGAAAGATAATTAATAGTTAATAAATGATATGTATTTAATTGAAAAAAAATAGAGATACTATAAAAAATCTTTCATAATCAAGTGGCAGTATTTATTTATAAGAAATTAATATACAAGAATTCAAAATTTTAAAATTTTAAAAACCATACTCAATACGAGTGTAGTAAAAACAACGACAGTTACATGGTCACTAATTTAAAGTGCTAGATTTAATCTAACCATTTCTACTATCCGTCATTCACAAAATTAATCCACACGTAAGGAGCCAGCGATTTCCAATTCCTTTCTTCACACGTTCTTCTTTTTCTAGGTTTTCACATACTGAATCGCGAATCCGACAACCAACTTGTAACGACCTGTATTTATACATATAATAATTAATTTATTTAATTATTTAAATAGTGAAAATGGTTGTTTAATTAAATTATATTGAATATTTAATAAATATAAATAATAGAATAATATATTTAATTTCTGAAATAATTAGAAATAGTGAATTGACAACATAATGTGAACTGGACAATTCAAAATATATATAATTTAGCTTAGAATTGAATTAGAATAATGTATACATTATTTTAACGATAGTTTGAACTTATAATTATATTATAATTATAATCGAGCTTGAAATGGCGCGATAGTTCGCTTGGCGATTCGAACTTCAACTGGATATACTGGGTCCGTTTTAAATTGGATTTCTGTGAAACAAGAAACGTACGGAGCAGGTGAAGTATATTTTTCTAATGGAAGAGAAAAATCGGGATTTCATTGCGTAGATTTTGATTTATGTCCAAATCAAATTTTAGAAAAGTCGCTATGGAATTCCATTATAATTTATAACAATTTATTTATATTTTTAAAAGGGTTTTTCAATATAAATTGAATATCGCTTCAACTGGGATTTGAATATCAGGTTGTAAATCCTAGTAGAGCTGTATGATATTATATTATGAATATCTACGATAATATTTATTTTTTAATATTGAATTTAATTATTTTTAAATATATTTATATATTTAAATGGGTTATTTAGAGCTTTAAAAATGGCCAGTTTTGCAAACGACCTCCATTTTCGAAGAAACTAATTTTGTTGGATCCGCAATATTAAATTATTGTTAGATTTCAATTTTTGTGATTTTTGAAGTCAGTATGTGGCCATACGGGATTTTAATGTGAAAAACAGTCAGTATTTTGATGGTTAAAAATACGCTGTGTGAGCAAACGGAATCTGAATTCGACGAAACCAGTTTCGTTGGGACTGTAATGTCAAACTGTATCTACATGTCCATTTTCGTGATTTTTGGGTGTTGTATGCGATTTTAGGATATTTTATTCAATGAAAAAATAACGATACATTAAAATAACAATATTCCTACACTATAAAATATCTCCTATCCCTTAAACTATGTGATTATCCTCATTCCACGCTTCTGTTTTTCCAGCCGCTAGTTCTTGTGTCCTCTAACCAAAAACGCGGATACAAATCCTCCACAAATTCAAAGAAGAAATCAAACAAACTCTAATGCATCCTATAAATACACATTTACTTCTCCAAACCCTTATTCAATTGTTCGCTGGTCAGAAACATTTGTTGCCGCTCTTATTCTCTCTTCACAGGAAAATGGCAAGCAAAACATTTGATCAAAGAAATTCAAAACTAAATCTATAAATTTCTATATATATATATATATATATATATATATATATTTGAGCTTGTATCGACGTAAGCATCAGTCTTGTATTGATTTTGTTTGGCTCGTCATCAGTTTCTGGTTGTTGCGAAAATATAGTGGAAACTAGGGTTTGGGTATTTGATTATTGTAGGGTTGGATGGTGTTTTTCGAGTTCATTTTTGGGATCAGGGAGGAAATCGGCTCCTGGAGTGGTAAAATGGAGGGTTTCGGTGGTTGGTTGTGATGCTCGAAATACTGTAGTAGTGCTTGCGAGCTGTTGTCACTCACTTTTGGTTATGACACAAGCCGCCCGAGACTTAGTCAACCCCCCCCCCCCTTAAATAGGATTTCTATGGGTCCCTTATATCTCGAAGGAGTGGATCCCTCTGGCTTATTAATCATACAAGTTTAGCTTAACATGTTTTAAGTTCATTAATAAGCCCAATGAAGCAACTTGTTATTTCTTAGATTATAGTTAACGAAAGTAATCTATAAACTTTTATCCCTAAATTGTAATTAACAAAAGTAATCTACAACCCCTTACCTCTAGGTTGTAATTAACATAAGCAATCTACAACCTACATCCTTTTACTTTTGGATTGTAATTAACGAAAGTAATATACAACCCTTTAACTCTAGATTGCAATTAACAAAAGTAATCTATAACCTACATCCTTTTATTCTGGATTATAATTAACAAAAGTAATCTACAACCCTTTCCACCATGTCACGAAATTTAATTAAGTCCAATTATTCACTACTTACAAGGTTTTCATTTACATGTCCAATTAATTCCAATTAACATGTTCTCCAAATATAGATAACTTAATGTCAAATTAAGTATAATTCATTCCAATTAACATGTTTTACAAATAACTGTCAAATTAACATGTTTTCCAAATTATTGTCAAATTAACATATTTTCCAAATCAATGTCAAATTAACGTGTTTTCCCAAAATTACTATCAAATTAACGTGTTTTCTAAATCAATGTCAAATTAACATGTTTTCCCCAAATTACTCTCAAATTAACATGTTTTAAAATTATTTTCAAATTAACATGTTTTCCCAAATTGTTGTTAAATTTACATGTTTTCTAAATTAATGTCAAATTAACATCTTTCCCCAAGTTACTGTCATATTAACATATTTTCCAAACTACTGTCAAATTAACATGTTTTCCAATTTGCATGTCACTTAATGTCAAATTAACATGTTTTCCAAATTAATGTCGAATGACAAATTAATGTTAAATGAACAAATTTCCCAAATTAATGTCAAATGAACATATTTTCCCAATTAATGTCAAATGAACATATTTTCCATATTAATGTCATATTTTCCTAATTAATGTCAAATGAACATATTTTCCAAATTATTGTCAAATGAACATATTTTCAAAATTAATGTAACATAAACATATTTTTCCATTTTAATGTCAAATTAACATATTTTCCATATTAATGTATAATTAAGTATAGCTTATCCAAAGTTTACAAGTTTCCATACTAATATTATTTTAGCTTTATTCCATTTTTTTCTCGAATTTAACGGTAAAGGCCTAGGCTCTTGTTGGCCTAGGCTTAGTGCAAAAAGAAAAGAAAAGGGAGAAGTAGGTCCAGGTTCAGAAATGAATAAATGGGCATGACAAGACTTTAAATAAAAAATAGTAACAGAGAAAGGGATAATGAAGAAGGTTTTACTTGTAAATAAATAATAACTGAAAAGGGATAAATAACAAACAGTGAATAAAATGAACAATGACGCATAAAAGATAAACTTGTAAACACTATAATTGTCAAAATTTCAGATCCAATCTATTTTATAGTCTTATTCCTTTTTAATTAGATCTAAAATCATTGTAACAACTATTGTATTAATTTTAACATTAACTTTGAAGAAATCTGATAATCATAGTCATACTCACAAAAATCTGAGCAAATCCAATAGGCTTTTGTAGATCCTCTCTATCTGTGAATATCCCCCAGAAATATGTGTAGAACCAAGCTCCCAATACGACATTATATTAATATTTGAGAAGAATATTATTTAAGATATGTAGAGAAATGGAGTAATGGAGATTTAGTTAGATGTTTGAGGCCATTTATGGTAGAGTTATGTGTCCAGATACATTGGATTTGTTATCTAGGTTAATCTTGTTTTATATTTAAATTTCAGGCCATTAGATTAGGTTTTTAATCTACACCATGGTTGACACATCGGCAATATAATCAAAGGATAATTCTAGAAACATGCGTCATTGACCAGGCAAAGGGTCGATCTTGGCTCTAGCTGGGTCGTTTCGCCTTATACATGGGTCGACCCCTTGGGTCGACACAGGTATCAACACAGTTAAGAGCTGGGTCTCCCATTAATTCTGGTTGTTTAATTAATTTCTCTAATTTGAATTTCAAACTTTGATTGATCATAACTTATTAATTTCTTCTCCAATTTACGCAAACTAAAATTCTATATGAATCAGATATTCGTGACGAATGCAAAGGAAAAATTCTGTTTGCTTAATTCTTGATTTTTGGATTAATATTTGTTTTATCGGTTTAATCTTTAATTAATTCATTCATTAATTAATTATTGCTTATTTAAAATTTGGGCTGTTACATTCTACCATCCTTAAAGGATTTCGTCCCCGAAATCTTCTAGGCTAGAAGAATGTTTTGAATGCTATCAACCATTATTTGCACCCATCTACTCAACCATCAACCACTTGCATCCAATGTCCTTAGAATTTTCTAATGCTTTGTATGAACATATGCAAAGATGTCGTGTATATGTCCATACGCTAATGCGAAAATCAGGTGGTCTCCTAATTCAGTTGGCCTCATTGATGCAATTCATGTCTGTGCCATGCATCCAATCACTACAACAAGAACATCCTATTACAACGTCATTTTTACAACAGGCGTAGGCTGCCGGTTGTAATAGATGACTATTACAATGGTCAATTAATGCCCGTTGTAATATATAGCCTATGTAATGCCTTTTTTACTACGTGTGATGGATGCCCGTTGTAGTAGGACTCTATTACAACGGTTATTTCTGGCCCGTTATTATAGATTCAATTTTACAACGTTCACCAAATGCCCGTTGTTATAGATGTCAGTGTACAACTGGCAAAAAATGATCGCTGTAATAGGTGCCAATTTCACGATGAACAAAAAATTCCAGTTGTAATCGTTATAATGAATGTCTACTACGAGTTTTCAGTAATAAACAATTTATAATCATATGCTTTCTTAAAATTAATATTTAATAATTTATTATTAATAATATTATATATATTAGTCACATGTTTCCAATTACTAATTATAATATTGCATTACTAATAATATATATTATATTAATCATATGCTACTAATATTTATTAATCGTTAATAACATTATATCAACCATATGTCCCTAATATTTAGTATTTACTAATATCTACTAATTAATCATTAATAACTAATTTATTATTGTACAAATTGATTTAGTTTGTAAAAGTCTTCAAGGGAATCTTCGCCATATGAAAGGACCAAATCAACATGATTTTTTAAGCATGTTTGTTATTTAAATTTAAGCAAGAATGATGGGTGAATGAAGTATAAGTCTGAAGCTACGAACATGATATTTGAGAAGAGCACTTAATCAAGGTAATTTAATTCATGATTTTTAATTCAACTACTTTATAATTAATCAATTATTTATTTTTAATTGTGTAATAAGAGTTTGCGAAGTACATGAAAAAAATTGCAAAATTTCATTAAAATAAAAAATTATGTTGAATAAATAAATTGCAAAAAAAATTGCTTGTTTTAGTTCAAAATTATAATTAAGAAATAGTAAATTACAGTTAGTATTTACTAATTACATTAGATAATTAATAAATACAATTAAGGAATAATAATTATAACATTAAATATTACTATTAAATAATTTTTATTTAATATTCAGTATTTAATATTGATTATGTAGCAGTAAATAATTGATAACTAAAGATTACTATTAAGTAATACAGAAGCAATAGCTAAAAATTATGAAAGATAATTAATAGTTAATAAATGATATGCATTTAATTGAAAAAAAGAGAGATACTATAAAAAATCTTTCATAATCAAGTGGAAGTATTTATTTATAAGAATTTAATATATAAGAATTCAAAATTTTAAAATTTCAAAAACCATACTCGATACTAGTGAAGTAAAAGCAACGACAATTACATGGTCACTAATTTAAAGCGCTAGATTTAATCTAACCATTGCTACTATCCGTCATTCACAAAATTAACCCACACGTAAGGAGCCAGCGATTTCCAATTCCTTTCTTCGCACGTTCTTCTTTTTCTAGGTTTTCACATACTGAATCGCAAATCCGACAACCAACTTGTAACGACCTGTATTTATACGGATAATAATTAATTAATTTAATTATTTAAATAGTGAAAATGGTTGTTTAATTAAATTATATTGAATATTTAATAAATATAAATAATAGAATAATATATTTAATTTCTGAAATAATTAGAAATAGTGAATTGACAATATAATGTGAACTGGACAATTCAAAATATATATAATTCAGCTTAGAATTGAATTAGAATAACGTATACATTATTTTAATGACAGTTTGAACTTACAATTATATTATAATTATATTCGAGCTTGAAATGGCGTGGTAGTTCGCTTGGCGATTCGAACTTCAACTGGATATGTCGGGTCCGTTTTAAATCGGATTTCTGTGAAACAAGAAATGTACGGAGCTGGTGAAGTATATTTTTCTAATGGAAGAGAAAAATCGGGATTTCATTGTGTAGATTTTGATTTATGTCCAAATCAAATTTTAGAAAATTCGTTATGGAATTCCTTTATAATTTATAACAATTTATTTATATTTTTAAAAGGGTTTTTCAATATAAATTGAATATCGATTCAACCGGGATTTGAATATCAAGTTGTAAATCCCAGTAGAGCTGTATGATATTCTATTGTGAATATATACTATAATATATATTTTTAATATTAAATTTAATTAATTTTAAATATATTTATATATTTAAATGGGTTATTTAGAGCTTTAAAAATGGCCAGTTTTGCAAATGACCACCATTTTCGACGAAACTAATTTTGTTGGATCCGCAATATTAAATTATTGCTAGATTTCAATTTTCGTGATTTTTGAAGTCAGTATGTGGCCGTACGGGATTTTATTGTGAAAAACAGTCAGTATTTTGATGGTTAAAAATATGTTGTGTGAGCAAACGAAGTCGGAATTTGACGAAACCAGTTTCGTTGGGACCGTAATGTCAAACTGTATCTACATGTCCATTTTCGTGATTTTTGGGTGTTGTATGCGATTTTTGGAAATTTTATTCAATGAGCAAATAACAATACAATAAAATAACAATATTCCTACACTATAAAATATCTCATATCTCTTAATGTAACGACACGGATTTCGCCCGGACCTAATCGATCGCTAAACCGACCAAGACCGTTCGAATCCCGCATACACTAACTCTGGGTATACAACACATCAGAACAAATAACAAAAGGCTTTTATAAACAACATAATAATGTTACATCAGAGTACAGAATATCAGAGTACATCGAAAATAATACACAGCGGAAGATGATTTTACAATAAATGTAATACAACGCACAGCGGAAATATAAACTACATAGCGGAAGACTGTAAATGCCTGGACACAGCCTAAAGCTTCAATCCGGAATCCTGCTCAATACATCTGCAAAATAAAACTACTATGTTGCCCGTTTGGAAAATAGGGGCACCCGAGTTTGCAAGGGAAAAGCAAACTATAGGTCAGTCATGGGACTAGTGTGAGAAACTCTAAAACAGTTATAATTAACTTATTTAATAATGTGGCATATCACGGGACCACGCCGCTAACGCAGAACGGGTTTACCCCCATGAATGCCAATGTATAAACAGCAATCAGTATAGATATATGGATCTACTATGCATCAATTAACATGCAATATCCCAATCTACCCACTTAGATTAATCACTACACTTAGATTTTCTAAATCCAATTCAATTTACAGAAATTATTCCTTTGGATTTTATTCCCGATTTCTTATTTCAAATCATTTGAAATACATATCTAACTTTCTATATCAAAGTAGATTTCACTTCGGGATTTCAAATCAGATCGTTTGGAAATATGAATTCCAAAACATAACAATGCATACAAACAAGTATGCAACCAAATATCGTGCTCCCCATCGAAAAGGCAAAGGGTACGCACCTCGCAACTCGATATATAAATGTGCACCTACCCCCACATAGGAGCAGGCTACACCGACGATGCACTTACCCCACACAGGAGTAGGCTACACCGACCTCTCACCCATACTTTTAGTCTCAGGGTTACCCGAATCTTTAGCCACACACTAAATCATTTCATGTCCCGAAGTAGGGAAAATCATTTCACAATGTAATAATCACAAGTACTTTCAAAATATAGTACTTCACATCAGTAATTCACACATATGATCAGTCACTATTAATCACATAACCTTTGAGCTCGTACGTCTCAAAGAAGGGTGTTAAGCAAGAGAATAAATTCTCCGCCACCAAACAGATACATCATTAATAGCAACTAATCAATACACGATGAACCACAATGTAACACATAATACAATTCTAAATCATTTTAGAAATCATTGGGTTTTGGGCCTCGAAATCCTTTCTGTTTTATAAAACATTTTTATAAAACATTCCCTGTCCAAAATCGGGAATACGTTTCTTTTCACTTAAGAAAAATATCATTTCACAATCATTCATTAAATTTGAAATGAACACAACATTTCTAAACACCTTATCATCAAATCATGAAGTGTTTCGCAAGGCGTTAGCACACAGATATTTTCAACCCAACCCAATGCTAAATGTAAAAGCATATTCTGCTCATAAACTGGTCGAGCACCATCCAAACAATCAATCAGTCACAATCAATATCAACAACCAAGTACATTTGGTTTACACCACATCTCATATTTTGGTAAATTTAATTACCATTCATTCATTCAGATCTAATTAAAGATTTATTCAAACTCCAATTGGTTTCATCTCTAAAATCATTTCATATTGATTGTTCTGCTTTTTGGAAATTAATCCTGCTTTTACTCGGGTTAAAGAACTAATGTCATTTAAACACAGTTCATGACAAACCCCAAATCCAATTCAATTTACATATTGAAATTCAGGTTATTTTCAAAACCATTTCAAATCCACTTTATTTATTTTGAAAATAAATAGAATTATAATTTTAGTTCAAAACTAGTTCATTTCGGTAAAATTCAACTTTTATCTTTTCAAATATGGGATTTTTCATCCCAATTCTTTCCAAATCATTTCTTATGATTTTACACTAATTATTGATATTTTTAATAATTTTATCAAGGCCCGTACAGTCGATTTCCATCAACGGCCATCGAACTGCACTTACAACGACCTTTTCCAAATTTGATTTGGACATAATTCCAAATCCAACCGTTAGATTTCTAATTTCTTGTATTCGTTAGAAAGCTCTTTTCCATACGAACCCAATGGTTCCGGTTTGAGGAGAATCCGATGGTCGGATCTTCCGCAACGTCAATTCGAAGTCAATGGTCGAAATTCACGAACTTCCGCAGCGCGGCGCGTTCCATTCAGGCCATTATATATATAATATATAATATATATATTTCGTCGATTTCCATTTAAAACGAATTTTATAAATCGTTTCAAATTCGTTTCAAAAACAATTTCAACTTCCATTTATATTTCAAATCGATTTCAATTCGATTTCATTTTCTATTCAATTCGAATTCATTTTCTATTCTATTTAAATCGAATTCATTTTCTATTCTATTCAATTCGAATTTATTTTCTATTCTATTCAATTCATTTCAATTCAATTTCAATATTTTCACTTTTCATATATATTTATATTTCACTTTCCATATATATAATATTTTCACTGATTATTTCATATATATATTTTTCACTTTTCACATTTATATTTTTCACTGATTATTTAATATATATATTTTTCACTTTTCACATTTACATTTTTCGCATAGAACAAACAAGTCGTCCATGGTCTGTGGACGATGGGGAATAGTTCATGAATGCAGTTACAAATTAAATAACTATACAAAAAATTATAGTGAGAGAATTTCTCACATTGGGATCCACTCCGTCAGTTTTTAATTCTGAATTTCTGAACTGATCGGATTTTGAATTTTCCTCAAATTCCAGTCTGCTCTGTTTTGACTCTAGTCTGTTCCATGTCGAAGTGTTCGTCGAGACAAGTCCAACGAGCCTGGGTTTGCCCAATTCCGTGCTCGTACGAAAAAGATATGGTTATTTTTACATTTAATTACATAAAGAGATAACTAAATAAATAGTTATTAAATTATTCAACCCTTTTCCTTCTTCTTCCTCGTTCACTACTAGTTCCCGTTCAACCTATCACTCAAGAACTAGGTCACCATCTTGCCGCTGCCAGAACCAATCGGACTAAGATCAGAGGCCACGCCGCAGTTCGCCTTGGGGTGCGCCACCTTCGCCTGAAGCACGGCGAGGTTCGGCGGTCACCATAGCTCCCAATCCGCGCTCGAAGTTCGCCTGTTTGAGCGGAGATTTCTTCCCCAATAGCCCACTAGAGATGATCAACCAAGTACTGATGGAAAGCTCGTGAAGAGTTGAAGAATTTCCGCTTTGGAATCGTTGGAAAATATTTAGTGATCAAGGAGAAATCACGAATCAAAAATCTGAACAAACTGGCCATCGGTTTTGAGGGTGGCGGCTCAACATTAGACTTAGGGTTAGGGTTTAGTTTAGCCCCTTTTATGGAGAATATTTTATTAATATTTTATTATTTATTTTCCCATTTAACTGTTTATCGATCCCAACCCCAAATCGAACCCAACGACTATCGCCCCCAGCTAATTATCCCCATTCCGGACACAATGGGATTTGTATCGTAAGCTGATTCGATCGTTTCGATCAGTTTTCGTTTAAATCAAAATATAAATATATATATTGAATTTGAATGTGCATTTCAATTTAACAGGGCCACGTATGGACTCTAAAAATTCCCGAAAAATAAATCTAGCTATGTTTTGATGATATGGTCCCGACAAAACTAGTTTCGTCGAATTCTGAGGTCGTTTGCAAAACGGCCATTTTCACGGGCTACATAAACTCTATAACGACCTTTCTAAAAATTCATTTGGCCATAACTTTTGCTTCCCGCTATGAAACTTCGATTTTTTAGATACGTTAGAAAGATATTCACTAACAGAATTAAATATTTTTAGTTTCACTAAAATCCGGTTTATTTTGCACTCGGTACATTCATTTGAATTTTGAAATCGAATTATCGAACTACCGCGACATTTTCGATTCCTTTTACAAATATAAATAAATATTTCTTTGCTAACGATGATCTATATAAATATATACGTTCGAATTCCATTCAAATTAAATTTCTCATCATTTTTATTTAAAATATTCATTTTAAATATTCAAAATTCATTAAAATTGCCAAAATAAAAATTTTAAATTGGTTCAAATTTTCTGGGTCGTTACACTTAAACTAAGTGATTATCCTCATTCCACGCATCTGTTTTTCCATCCGCCAGTTCTTGTGCCCTCAAATCAAAAACGTGGATACAAATCCTCCACAAATTCAAAGAAGAAATCAAACAAACTCTAATGGATCCTATAAATACACATTTACTTCTCCAAACCCTTACTCAATTCTTCATTGGTCAAAAACATTTGCCGCCGCTCTTATTCTCTCTTCACAGGAAAATGGCGAGCAAAATATTTGATCAAAGAAATTAAAAACTAAATCTATAAATTTTAGTGTACGTATATTCGAGCTTGTATCGATGTAAGCATCAGTCTCATATGGGTTTTGTTTGGCTCGTCATCGGTTTCTGGTTGTTGCGAAAATACAGTGGAAACTAGGGTTTGGGGATTTGGTTATTGTAGGGTTCGATTGTGTTTTTCGAGTTCATTTTTTGGGATCAGGGAGGAAATCCGCACCTGGAGTGGTAAAATGGAGGGTTTCGGTGGTTGGTTGTGACGCTCGAAATACTGTAGTGGTGCTTGCGAGCTGCTGTCGCTCACTTTTGGGGAGGGTGCGAGATCCATGAAATGGTGATGAGATTGTCGAGCGTCTGGATAGGAAGAGATTTGTGTATTCGGTTTTCTTGTTAATGGAGAGGAGGAGTGGCATTCGGTGATGGAAGCGGCATTAATGGTAGAGGAAATAATGTACTGGAGCTGCGAGTTTAATTTGGGGAAGGAAGAACAGATTTCGGGTTTGGGTTTAAAGGGAAGTGGGCCGACGGATTTTTAAAAGGGTAAGGCCCACTTAATTTGAAAAGGAAATGTAATTATTTCTAATTTAAATATTTCAAACTTATAAACTGTATAACTTCTACATACTGAATCAGAATTTCGAACGGTTAGATCCATTGGGATCGTAGGGACGAGAGTTGCAAGATGGGACTGACTGGGAATGGATTGGAGCTCGTTAGAATTTATAGAAAAATAAATTAACCATCTGAATCAACAGACGCAAAATGTTATCTAACGGTTAACGCGAAAAGTGAGTAAAACTCACTATCTCTGATCAATTTATATTTTTATAAATTGTACTTTATTTTTGATAAGTAAATGATTGACTGCTGTGTATTGATTGTTTGGACTGTTAAATAGATTTGATTGAAAACGTTGATATAGTTATATATACATAAATTGACAATCAAATATTGATCATGTTTAACAGTATATTTCATGATGAAATGAAATTGATGTGAATTATATTTTGTAACATATGTGGATGAACGGAAACAGGTTGGAGGGATCCAACTGGGTTCCTCAACATTTATTTTACTGTTATTCATATACTGTGATATATGATGTGATATATAATCTGATGTAGATTATGTGTGTTTGGATAATATTTATCATTATTATACGATATGCTAAATACCATAAGAAATACCAGAATAATAAAAAGGGAATTTTCAAAAACGTATATTGAAAACGAAATGTTTATAAAATCGAAGGATTTTGTAAAGAGAATATTTATAACATCAAAGGATATTATAAAAGGATGTATTTAGAAATAAATAGAATAGAAAAAGAAATATTTGTAAAACAAATAGAAAAAGAAATAGTTGGAAAATAAAAAGGGGTTTCTTATGAAATCAATGGATTTTATACACAAAAGGAAAAGGATTTTTAAAAGAAAATAATTATAAAATCGAAGGATAAGTTATAAAAGGAAAATATTTGTGAAACAAATATAAAAGGAAAATATTATGAAACAAATAGGAAAAGAAATATTTATATAGAAAATAAATTCATGGAATTGAAAAGGGAGTATTTGTAAACCATTTACAAATAGATTTAAAAAGGAGATAATTGTAAAACATTTACAAATAGAGTTAAAAGTATATGTTTATTTCGAAATATAAATAGAGTTATAAAAAGGAAATATTTATTTAGGAAATAAATAGAGTTATAAAAGGGATTTATTGGGAAATGAAAAGAATGACATATAAGAAAATATTTGGCAAATGAATAGAATTTTACCTTAGGAAAGTTTAGACCCGTGCTTCGCACACAGGTATAACATGATATGGATTTAAAGCAAAGATTTTAAATAGAATCTGTTTTAACCAATAGATTGAGACGATTAACTTATAAATAATATTTTATGAATTAAATAAAATATTAATCATCGGATAAATAGAATATATAAGTCAGGGCGTATATAGAGAAGTAAGAATCGATTTCAACATCGATATTTGAAACTGAATATAGACGTAGAGTTCATCAAAGGAGTTAATCATAATGTGTTAATCAAAATGAGTTAGAGGAGTTAATCAATTAGAGTTAGAGTAAATCGATTAGAGTTAGAGTAAATCAGTTAGAGTTAATCGATTTTAGTTAAATCGAACTAGAGTTATTCGAATAGAGTTAATCGAACAAGAGTTAGTCGAATATTTGTTATTCGAATAGAGCTAATTGAATTAGGGTTAGTAGGATTAGAGTTATTCGAATATAGTTCATTCGAAGAAAGAGTTATCGAATAAGGTTATTTGAATAAGAGAATTAATTGAATATAGTTTATTCAAATAGAGAAAGAAATTATCGAATATTGGTTAGTCGAAAGAAGTTATCGAATATTAGTTATTTGAAAGGAGTTATTGAATATTAGTTATTCAAAAGGAGTTATGGAATATTAGTTATTCGAAAGGAGTGATCGAATATTAGTTATTCGAAAGGAGTTATCGAATATTAGTTATTCGAAAGGAGTTAATCGAATATTAGTTATTTGAAAGGAGTTAATCGAATATAGTTTATTCGAAAGGAGTTAATTGATAAGAGTAAATTAGTTAGAGTTAATTGAATAGAGTTAATCTAGTAGGGTAAATCAAAAAGAGTTAATCCAATAGAGTTAATCAAATAGATTTAATAGAACTGAATTAATCAAATAGAGCTAACTGATAAGAGTAAATCAATTAGAGTTAATCGAATAGTGTTAATTGAATAGAGTTATTCGAATATAGGTTATTCGAAGAAGAGAGATTATCGAATATAGTTTATTCAAAGGAAAGAGTTATCGGATAGAGATTTATTCGAAAGAGAGTTACGTAAGGAAGTTTTCTAAAGATTTAAAAGATAAACTTTGACTATTTCGAAGTTAAAACGTTGTTCAGTTAAGGTCTGAGAGGTAATTATACCCTAACTTGATTGACTTCCTTCTTAACTAAGGAATGGTAAGGTTTGATAGTGAATGATGGTTAAGTGAATTTAGTTAATGAGTGAAATGGTTTGAGTTGGCATGGCGATGTTTGATTTAAACATCAGTTTAAATCTAGTGAAGTTGTTTTGGAAATGTTTTCCAAATAAGAATCAGAAATTTTTTCTGATAATAGAAAATAAGAATTTAGAATATATGGAAACAGAAGATAAGTAAATTAATGAACTAAAGAGATAAATGATAAATGATGATTGACCGATAAAATTTCCATCTGGAAATAATATTGTTGTTTGCACACATGTTTTTCTTTGATAGTTAAATCACAGACTATCAAAGTTTTGACCATTTTTTCGTCATCAATACGGAGAGACTGGTTTAATTCTTATCCAAAGAACCACTTCATATGGGCGTTAGCGTTTCGAACCAAATAGATCAAAGACAAATTGAAGACGGAGTAAAGTGCAAGGGCTGTTGTATAAGTCCTAGGTAGAGATTGCCTAGGATGGGTGTACGGAATAGTGCCTTCGGTTTGTCCAGTCCCAGGACAACTTGAATGGATGATTGTTTGACAGAGTATATCTGGTAGATCACGTAAGTTGATCGTTTCAAACGTATTTACGTTGGTGGCGGAGGAATTCCTTTCTCTTTGCTTATACCCATGGTATTTTTGGGGAAATCAATTTGTGATTTTACGGTTATGACGATGTGGCATTCGAAGTAAATGGAGGAGTGATCTGTTAAAAGACTCGTTTTGACCTCGAGCTTCATCAAATGGGAAATGACATAAATTGGGTAGGCAGCATGGCTAAGTGGTTCACAACCAATTAGGGTATATTTTCACTATCTAGAGAATATTCATATTTGTTACTTCTTTCGATTCTGTATCTCCCGGGAATGGTTATGTTGGAATTCTGACCGAGGGGTGGCAATATATTCGATACACTCAAGCGAAATGAGTGGTCGGTCATGTGTGGCCGAGTTGCAAGATGTTCTTGTTGAACTCCAGTGTATCGCTTCTAGAGTACACTGATCGTAAGGTGGATCTGAACCTTGTCATAGTTGGAATCCATTCCCCAAATAAGAGCCCGCGGTTTTGATTGTATATTATATATGTAGAACGTTAGATGCAAGTGTTTCTACTAGATTTATATTACTTGTTTTAGACATTATTATAATATCAGAACAATATTGTTTTACTAATGATTTGGGTTATCGTAAGGTAAAAACCATACGTGTTTATGTGTGGATCGGTCTTACGATTATTCTTTCTTTTGAAAGGATTTTTAATGTTAAACAAATGATTTGATTTTACTCACACCAGTCACATGACTGACTCGGAGTTTATTTTGTTTTATTTTCCCTAAACTCTTAGGTGCCCAATTTTGTATAGGCAGTCAAGTAGTCCGGAATTTACAGATACTTGGAGAGCTTGGAGCAGGAGGCTTCAGGATTTTATAGCTATAGTTATTTCTGCTATGTTGTAAGTGTTGTACTCTGATAATGTTACTGTGTACAGATACTGTTTTATTCCAAGGTTATGTTATGAAATATATTTATTCGTTCCGTTGTGAGATTCGTGTTTACTATGATGTTGTATGTTCTTCTTCTTCTATTCTAAGTTTCTATCTTATCTATTCTCACCCTCTAATTTCTTTCATTAACTACCAGTATTTTCGATACTTGGATGTTCGATATGTGTTGTATATCAGGTAACCAAGATCGATTTTTCTAGGACGTTACAGTTTGTATTAGAGCTTAAGGTTAAGCAATTACCTTGGCTCTGTGGCGTGACTCAGTAGAGCGGGGTTAGTAATACCCTAGATTGAATTGAGTGTATATATACGAGCACATATTTGTTATTGATATAAATATTGTTTTATATTGTGAAGATCCATTGTTTGAGTTGTTTATGAGTTCTGGTCGATCAGTTTGATCCACTATATCGGTAGAAGTTTCTAAACACTCGAATACGATGGGTCGACACGATATGTTTTTAGAAGAGGGTAAATGAAAATAATTTTACCCGAAGTATATTTTGATATAAAAGTGAATATATATTGAAAATATTATATTTGATGTGTTGGTCATTATTATAATCGAATAAGATTATAATTGGAATGGTTATGTAAATAGCCAATTAGAATTCATATGAATATAATACATGAAATAAAATGAATTAAATCTAAAATTTAAAATGGAATTGAAATTCCCAAAATTTGGAAAAAATGATTGTAAACGTATTTGGATTAATATATGAGAATTTTAAAATACTGGGAGATTTTAAATTGTCGTTCAAACATTGTGAATGGTATTTTGAAATGTATTTCAAAATAGAAGTGTTCAGAAATGGTTTTGAAAGTAATATAGTATTGAACTCACTACGATGGCTGGGAAATAACCCTGATGATGAATCGCGACATCATTAGTGTTCATTCCGAGTTCTAAGTGACGGATTACTACCAAAGATATTGATTTCGAATTGTTTTGGCAAAACAAGTTGTTTAAAATCCTGAAAGGAAAGTTTGACTTTTGAGAAAAGCAAAGATGTTTAAAACTCCCAGGAAGAGACTGTCTGATTAAAAACAAATTTAAATAAAAAAATTGTGGAAATAAATTGGAATTGAATTGAAAACCAATTAAGTGGAAATTGAATTAGATTATAATGATATCGAGTAAGTTGGATTGATGTCATAAGAATTTGGAATTGATAATGGAATTTGAATTCAGAATAGAAATTGGCTTAGTTATAAGCGAATGGTTGGATTTGTGGATAAAAACAGATTGGAGTTTGACTGGGATTACATTGGTATATGCTGAGTTGATAGCATATAGAAAGGATATATTGATATGCATGACAAAAAGGTACCAGTTTATATTTCATGTTGTTTGACATTTTGATGAGCCGAATTGGTAAGCCGCTTGGCTGTTTGATTTTCTTTTGGGTTGAAGAAGGCCTAAAGAGGCGAGTTGTAGTTGTACCGGTCGACCAGTACAAAGGAGGTGCTGGCGAAATTTTTCGAAAAGTTAGGGTGTTAGAAAATTTTCAGGATTTTTGAAAATTTTCTCTGATAAGAATTAACTAAAATTTAATTGAAATGAATTGGTTTATTGAAACTGGAGTTAAGAAGTAAACAAGTAATTTTAACCCAGTTAGTAGGGTTTGTTTTCTACCTTAGAAATTTCGAGGATGAAATTATTTTAAGGGGGAAAGAATGTAACGACCCGTATTTATACGGATAATAATTAATTCATTTAATTATTTAAATAGTGAAAACGGTTGTTTAATTAAATTATATTAAATATCTAATTAATATAAATAATAGAATAATATATTTAATTTCTGATATAATCAGAAATAGTGAATTGACAATATAATGTGAACTGGACAATTCAAAATATATATAATTCAGCTTAGAATTGAATTAGAATAACGTATATATTATTTTAATGATAGTTTGAACGTATAATTATATTATAATTATAATCGAGCTTGAAATGGCGCAGCAGTTCGCTATTTGGCGATTCGAACTTCAACTGGATATACAGGGCCCGTTTTAAATCGGATTTCTATGAAATAAGAAACGTACGGAGCTGGTGAAGTATATTTTCCTAATGGAAGAGAAACATCGGGATTTTATTGTGTAGATTTTGATTTATGTCCAAATCAAATTTTAGAAAAGTCGCTATGGAATTCCATTATAATTTATAACGATTAATTTATAATTTTAAAAGGGTTTTTCAATATAAATTGAATATCGATTCAACCGGGATTTGAATATCAAGTTGTGAATCCCAGTAGAGCTGCATGATATTCTATTGCGAATATACACGATAATATTATTTTTTAATATTAAATTTAATTATTTTTAAATATATTTATATATTTAAATGGGTTATTTAGAGCTTTAAAAATAGCCAGTTTTGCAAATGACCTCCGTTTTCGACGAAACTAACTTTGTTGGATCAGCAATATTAAATTATTGCTAGATTTCAATTTTCGTGATTTTTGAAGTCAATATGTGGCCGTACGGGATTTTAATGTAAAAACAGTCAGTATTTTGATGGTTAAAAATACGCTGTACGAGCAAGCGGAGTCGGAATTCGACGAAACTAGTTTCGTTGGGACCACAATGTCAAACTGTGTCTGCATGTCCATTTTCGTGATTTTTGGGTATTGTATGTGATTTTAGGAAATTTTATTCAATGAGGCAAATAATGATACAATAAAATAACAATATTCCTACACTATAAAATATCACCTATCCCTTAAACTAAGTGATTATCCTCATTCCACGCATCTGTTTTTCCAGCCGCCAGTTCTTGTGTCCTCAAACCAAAAACGTGGATACAAATCCTCTTCAAATTCAAAGAAGAAATCAAACTCTAATGGATAATATAAATACACATTTACTTCTCCAAACCCTTATTCAATTCTTCACTGGTCAAAAACATTTGCCGCAGCTCTTTTTCTCTCTTCACAGGAAAATGGCGAGCAAAACATTTGATCAAAGAATTTCAAAACTAAATCTATAAATTTCAATGTACATATATTTGAGCTTGTATCAATGTAAGCATTAGTCTTGTATGGGTTTTGTTTGGCTCATCATCAGTTTCTGGTTGTTGCGAAAATACAGTGGAAACTAAGGTTCGGGTATTTGGTTATTGTAGGGTTCGATGGTGTTTTTCGAGTTCATTTTTGGGATCAGGGAGGAAATCCGCTCCTGGAGTGGTAAAATGGAAGGTTTTGGTGGTTGGTTGTGATGCTCGAAATACTGTAGTGGTGCTTGCGAGTTGTTGTCGCTCACTTTTGGGGAGGGTGCGAGATCCATGATATGGTGATGAGATTGTCGAGCATCCGGATAGGAAGAGATTTGTGTATTCGGTTTGCTTGTTAATGGTGACGAGGAGTGGCATTCGGTAATGGAAGGGCGTTAATGGTGGAGGAAATAATGTACTGGAGCCGCGAGTTTAATTTGGGGAAGGAAGAACAGATTTCGGGTTTGGGTTTAAAGGGAAGTGGGCCGACGGATTTTTAAAAGGGTAAGGCCCACTTAATTTGAAAAGGAAATGTAATTATTTTTAATTTAAATATTTCAAACTTGTAAACTGTATAACTTCTACATACTGAATCAGAATTTCGAATGGTTAGATCCATTGGGATCGTATGGACGAGAGCTATACGATGGGATTGACTGGGAATGGATTGAAGCTCATTACAATTTATAGCAAAGTAAATTATCCGTCTGAATCAACAGATGCAAAACGTTATTTAACGGTTAACGCGAAAAGTGAGTAAAACTCACTATCTCTGATCAGTTTATATTTTTATAAACTGTATTTTATTTTTGATAAATAAATGATTGATTGCTGTGTATTGATTGTTTGGACAGTTAAATAGATTTGATTGGAAACGTAGATATAGTTATGTGTATATATATATGTATATATATATATATATATATATATAAATCGACAATCAAATATTGATCATGTTTAACAGTATATTTCATGATGAAATGAAATTGATGTGAATTATATTGTGTAACATCTGTGGATGCACGGAAATAGGTTGGAGGGATCCAACTGGATTCCTCAACATTTATTTTACTGTTATTCATATATTGTGATATATGATGTGATATATAATCTGTCGTAGATTATGTGCGTTTGGATAATATTTATCATTATTATATGGTATGTTAAATACCATAAGAAATACCAGAATGATAAAAAGGGAATTTTCAAAAACGTATATTGAAAATGAAATGTTTATAAAATCAATGGATTTTGTAAAGAGAATATTTATAACATCAAAGGATATTATAAAAGGATGTATTTAGAAATAAATAGAATAGAAAAAGAAATATTTGTAAAACAAATAGAAAAAGAAATAGTTGGAAAATAAAAAGGGGTTTCTTATGAAATCAATGGATTTTATACACAAAAGGAAAAGGATTTTTAAAATAAAATAACTATAAAATCGAAGGATAAGTTATAAAAGGAAAATATTTTTGGAACAAATATAAAAGGAAAATATTGTGAAACAAATAGGAAAAGAAATATTTATTTACAAAATAAATATATGGAATCGAAAAGGGATTATTTGTAAACCATTTACAAATAGATTTAAAAAGGAGATATTTGTAAAACATTTACAAATAGTATTAAAAAGGAAATATTTATTTAGAAAAATAAATAGAGTTATAAAAAGGAAATATTTATTTTGGAAATAAATAGAGTTATAAAAGGGATTTATTGGGAAATGAAAAGAATATCATATAAGGAAATATTTGGAAAAATGAATAAAATTTTACGTCAGGAAAGTTTAGACTTGTGCTTCGCACAAGGATATAACATGATATGGATTTAAAGCAAAGATTTTAAATAGAATCTCTTTTAACCAATAGATTGAGAAGATTAGTTTATAAATAATATTTTATAAATTAAATAAAAATTTATCATTGGATAAATAGAAAATATAAGTCAGGGTATTTGAAACTGAATATACGAAGATTTAATCAAAGGAGTTAATCAAAGTGTGTTAATCAAAATGAGTTAGAGGAGTTAATCGATTAGAGTTAGAGTAAATCGATTTGAGTTAGAGTTAACCAGTTGAGTTAATCAGTTAGAGTTAATCAACTAGAGTTAGATCGAACTAGAGTTATTCGAATAGAGTTAATTGAACAAGAGTTAGTCGAATATTTGTTATTCGAATAGAGTTAATTGAATTAGAGTTAGTCGGATTAGAGTTATTTGAATATAGTTTATTCAAAGAAAGAGTTATCGAATAAGGTTTTTCGAGTAAGAGTTAATCGAATATAGTTTATTCGAATAGAGAAAGAAATTATCGAATATTAGTTATACGAAAGGAGTTATCGAATATTAGTTATTCGAAAGGAGTTATCGAATATTATTTATTCGAAAGGAGTTATCGAATATTAGTTATTCGAAAGGAGTTAATCGAATATTAGTTATTCGAAAGGAGTTAGTCGAATATAGTTTATTCGAACGGAGTTAATATATAAGAGTAAATTAGTTAGAGTTAATCGAGTAGGGTAAATCAAATAGAGTTAATCCAATAGAGTTAATCAAATAGAGTTAATAGAACTAAGTTAATCAAATAAAGCTAACTGATAAGAGTAAATCGATTAGAGTTAATCGAATAGTGTTAATTGAATAGAGTTATTCGAATATAGGTTATTTGAAGAAGATAGATTATCGAATATAGTTTATTTGAAGGAAAGAGTTATCGAATAAAGATTTATTCGAAAGAGAGTTACGTAAGGAAGTTTGTTAAAGGTTTAAAAGATAAACTTTGACTATTTCGAAGTTAATACGTTGTTCAATTAAGGTCTGAGAGGTAATTATACCCCAACTTGACTGACTTCCTTCTTAACTAAGGAATGGTAAGATTTGATAGTGAATGATGGTTAAGTGAATTTAGTTAATGAGTGAAATGGTTTGAGTTGGCATGGCGATGTTTGATTTAAACATCAGTTTAAATCCAGTGAAGGAGTTTTGGAAATGTTTTCCAAATAAGAATCAGAAATGTTTTCTGATAATAGAAAATAAGAATTTAGAATATATGGAGACAGGAGATAAGTAAATTAATGAACTAAAGAGATGATGTTAAATGATGATTGATCGATAAAATATCCATCTGGAAACAATATAGTTGTTTGCACATGTGTTTTTCTTTGATAGTTAAATCATAGACTATCAAAGTTTTGACCATTTTTCGGTCATCAATACGGAGAGACCGGTTTGATTCTTATCCAAAGAACCACTTCGTATGGGCGTTAGCGTTTCGAATCAAATAGATCGAAGACAAATTGAAGACGGAGTAAAGCGCAAGGGCTGTTGTATAAGTCCTAGGTAGAGATTGCCTAGGATGGGTGTACGGAATAGTGCCTTCGGTTTGTCTAGTCCCAGGACAACTTGAATGGACGAATGTTTGACAGGGTATATCTGGTAGATCACGTAAGTTGATCATTTCAAACATATTTACGTTGGTGGCGGAGGAATTCATTTCTCTTAGTTTATACCCATGGTATTTTTGGGGAAATCAATTTGTGATTTGACAGGTATGACGATGTGGCATTCGAAGTAAATGGAGGAGTGATCTGTTAAAAGATACGTTTTGACCTCGAGCCTCATCAACCGGGAAATGACAGAAATCGGGCAGGCTGCATGGCTAAGTGGTTCGCAACCAATTAGGGTACATTGTCACCATCTAGAGAATATTCGTATTTGTTACTTCTTTCAATTATATATATCCCGGGAATGGTTATGTTGGAATACTGACCGAGGGGTGGCAATATATTCGATACACTCAAGCGAAATGAGTGGACGGTCATGTGTGGCCGAGTTGCAAGATGTTCTTGTTGAACTCTAGTGTATCGCTTCTAGAGTACACTGAGCGGAAGGTGGATCCATACCTTGTCATAGTTGGAATCCATTCTCCAAATAAGAGCCCGCGGTTTTGATTGTATATTATATATGTAGAACGTTAGATGCAAGCGTTTCTACTAGATTGATATTACTTGTGTTAGACATTATTATAATATCAGAACAATATTGTTTTGCTAACGATTTGGGTTATCGTAAGGTAAAAACCATCTGTGTTTATGTGTGGATCGGTCTTACAATTATTCTTTATTTTGAAAAGATTTTTAAAGTTAAACAAATGATTTGAGTTTACTCACACCAGTCACATGACTGACCCAGAGTTTATTATGTCTTATTTTCCCTAAACTCTTGGGTGCCCAATTTTGTATGAGCAATCAAGTAGTCGGGAATTTACAGATACTTCGAGAGCTTGGAGCAGGAGGCTTCAGGAATTTATAGCTACAGTTATTTCCGATGTGTTATAAGTGTTGTACTCTAATAATGCTACTGTGTACAGATATTGTTTTATTTCAAGGTTATGTTATGAAATATATTTATTCGTTCCGATGTGAGATTCGTGTTTACTTTGATGTTGTATGTTCTTCTTCTTCTTCTTCTTCTATTCTAAGTTTCTATCTTATCTATTCTCACCCTCTAATTTCTTTCATTAATACCGGTATTTTTGATCCTTGGATGTTCAATATGTATTGCATATCGGATAACCAAGATCGACTTTTTCCGGGATGTTACACAACTTTTCAGTGGTTTCAATTCATGTCAATTGAATCCATTCATCATTGAATTTTTTGTGCATCTCATTAATTAATTGTTGGGTACGGGAGCAGGGCATGAATAAGTGTGATTTCCAGATCTGGTAGTAGTCTAATGAGTATCCGAAGTAGAAGGAACACATGCGGCTATATACCAATAATGATATGCTGATAGATTTGGATGGTTAAGGCTCTCATCGTTGGATACAAATCAGGTATTTTATATTTCCGATTCTATCATTTTTTATCTGTAAGTTGAAGTTTTTTGGGTAAACCTTCCATTTATATATTAATTGACTTGATTCCAATAAACTCTTGCGATTAGAATTGTATGATCAATATTTTTTTGGTTCCTTTAACCAACCCGAACTCGAATATAGGGTTATGAAACCCTAGATTTGCTATTCTTCCTCCTTCGATTTTGAAAATAATAGGAGTTTTGACTCAGAAATTTATAGAGCTGAGAAACCATGGGAAATACTGCTCTCTAATCAGTTGCACTTTCAGCTTCAATTATTGGCAAACAACATTTCATGTTTGCTAAGTTGCCTACTGTATAGTTAATACTATCCTTTAACACTTAGGATTAATAATCTATTTACTTAATACATTTTAATTTTCAAATTCCCTTATTTGTTTTACATGTTTCACATAAGTGGAATCTCCATTCTTTATAGATAACTGGTGTTATACTTCAAAGTAAATAACTACATCTTTAATGCATTTATATTTCATTTCATGCATACATATAAATAAGAATGCATTTTATATTTGGTTATAAATGTTTTTCACTATTATGTTTGGTTAGAAATCAGTTTTGGTTCCAACAAAAAAAATTAGCGGACATGTTAAAATTTAAAATGCATATATCTTCAAAAACAAGACAACATGGTTCCAACAAAGAAAATCAGCTTTTTTGACAGGAGGTATCATTCCGTGATTTTGTAATTCAATATACTTGTATTTCTATCTGGTGAGATGGCACTCAACTGAGCCTTTTTTCTGTCTTATATGAAATTATATTAAGATATGTTGATATGTCCTAAAGACCCAACTTGTCTATGAAATGTGTTCCCAAGTTCCCGAGATACAAATACCCATCGTATTCCAAAGTAGATATGACAAAAGACATTTCACTTACATCTGAATCATCAAACATCTTCATAATTTAAAAAGGTCAGTTGGCTAGCTATTCTTTATTTAGCTTAAGTTCTTCAAATTGTCTTATATATCTTCAATCTTTCATTACGTGGCCTAGATCTAGCTTGTTATATTTTACACCTTCTTACTTTTTTTGTGCTTTATTTTGTTGGATTTAGTTAAAGATTAACAAGATCAAGTCGAAAATTGCTATATTTTATGTTTTTCTGTGTATTTCCAGTAGTTTACTTTGGATTCAAATAACTAATGGAACAAAAAGAAAGTTACGTGTAGATCATGTTTGTTCCTTTTTATAAGGTAGAAAAGTTTTTTGTTCATATTTTAGCTATCTTTGTTGTTTTGTCTTAGATTAATGACATATGCTTCTTTTATAATATATTTTTCTTTATAAGCATGACCAATTGGTTTTATTTCCTTTGCTTTGAGAATCAGCTCATGGATGAAGTTCAAAAAAAGGCAATAAATGTTGCAAACGGAAAACATTTACCTGGAAAGATAACATTAATGTTTGAATTCATAGGCACAGGTAATGTGTAACTTTATTGTTATATCTTCTGCTTGGAATGACTATAACAACATAGGATCTATAAGGTACATAATATATAGAGTCGTAGATTTAGGGAAAATAGGGTAGATAAATAAAAGCTAAGCACCAGGAGAATAATGGTCATCGTTCCATGTTTGCATGTATTAGAAAAAAGTTAATATTTCAATAATGGTCTTCAAAAAACTGATAACATTAGAAACACTGATAACATACAAGTATTCACAACTTTTATTTTTTGACTGTTGCAATATATGACTACACTACAACAAAAATACCATATCAATAATTAATAAAAATTCGATAATTAATAAAAATATTAATAATCAATAACTATTGTTTAGTAATAATAATAATAAATAGATTATTTGAAAATATGTAATAACTAATATTAATAATTTCTTTTCGCTATATAATAATTAATACATAATAATTATGTATTATTATTAGAAATTTAAAATAAATAAATAAAAATTTGTTTTTAGCAATGAATAATTAATTTTAGTAATCAATAAATAAGAAGTAAGAATCACTAATTAAGAAGTAAAAATTAGTTTTTTAATAATGATTGTCAAGTATTTAATAATGAATAATTATTAGTAATATATACATAATAAACTTTTAATAAGTTATATTTAATTATAAATAAGAAGAAATAAGGAATAGTTAACAATAACTAATTGTTAATGAGCAATATCAAATGCTTCAGCAAAATATTTCCTAACACATCCATATTATATTTAATAAATTTGTACTGGTTCTAGGTTGTAATGTTTAAATATTATATTAATAATTAGTTATTAATAATTAAAAATTCACTAGGCTTCAAAACAAAATTTTGCTTTGACTGCAAAACCATATTTGCATGCAGACCTAAATATTCGCATGGTTTGAAAATTCTGGATTTTGTTTGGTTTTAGAACGAAATGTTTGAGTGTTACATCCAAATTTTCGTGTGGCTCCCGCTTTCCACCCACCAAAATTTTTGTTTTCCCTCCTTAGCTTCTCTCATCATTAATTTTATTTTCGATTCTTTATGATATTGTCCTGCTCACGCTATATCACTTATTATCGGTTCTGTCGTACGCACAATATTTTTCTTCAATGTAAATTCCCAATTCACTACTGTTCTTCTTCTCGATCTAAAAAAAGGGCGTCCTTGTTTTAGATCTATTCTCTCAATAAAATGGCTTTCGCCTAGATGCTTCTTCTCGATCTAAAATAATAGTGCCTTTATTTACAGGTAAATTCCTAATTCATTGCTGCTTTCGTTCCCTACCCATTCTCTAAACAAAATCGATTTGCCTCCGAAGCAAAACCATCCTCTTCCGTTTTTGTTTTCAGGTGAAGAGATTTACTCCATGCGAATTCAGAATTGCAAATTTGAGGTGTTTTCTTCGTCCGAGCTCCTATTGTAGTCTTTATACGAAATTAAGTATGTCTTTCTACTTATTTAAGTATCATATCTCAAATCTTCGAATTTTGTTTCAATTTCAATAGATCTGAAGGCAGTCGAGCAACACCTGGCCTGTCACTCCTCGGCGTAATTCACGACCGCCTCACTTTGATATGCATCTCAGGTGGTTTGTCAAAGCATTCATAAAATATAAATTGCACTTTTTTCTGTTCTTGTTTTGCATATTGGTCAGAGACTGATTATCACTACCTTTACCATGCTATGCAATATCTTCCATAACAGCATCACATTTCCAACAATGCAGCGTGAACAAAAATACCTGCAAAAGGAATGCTTTCGAGATATCTAGACTGAATATCATTTTGGCTTCGGCCCATTTTCCTTCACTTTGTTTAGAGCACTTTAGTTTTAGTTTTGATAGCTTATAAATTTCAGTTTTCTTTGACATTGATTTTGTTGTTATCGTTACAGGCCTAGAATCATAAGTCTACCTTTCTGTGGGGACGAAAGAAGTAGAAAGAGCTACGGAGGTAATTCATCATTATCTCAACTTAATTGGATTGTGAATATGGTTAATTCTTAGGTTAACTTGGTCATTCATTCATTTTACTGGTCCTTTTTTCTGAATCTTTAGTGCTAAATCGTTGCGATCTTTATTCACCGAATGCTTTGCTGAATTAATGACTTAAGCTGCAAAAAACCATTAATTTAACTTGATTTGAAACTTTGGAATTGATATGATACTTGACTCTAATTTGATGTTCAGGCATAGTCGTAATCGTAACTATCTTCTTCACTGTCTTCGTCACTACCTTTGTCTTGATTCATTTGAACTTATCAGCGATGCTGAAAACACCTTGCAGATTGGGCCCTGATTTTTTTTGCCTACGTTAGCAGGCCCGTTAAGGAACACGGTGTAAGCGAGCTGAACTATGTTATGGCAAGTAGGCTTTGTCAAGTCAGTGAAGTGATCCCAGTCATGTCTTCACCATCTTCCCTGCTTTCATTTGAAGCGGCATTCACTGACATATTCAGGTCAGAAGTTCCGAGGTACTGGGCAGGAAAGGTATATACGAAACAAAAATTTCTCGAAAGCAAAAATGGTTTGGGATGCTAGGATGAAGAGTTTTGGCATGCTGTATTTGATGAACAATGTTTGAAATATATAACTGTTGTTCTTCCAAGTGTTTCAGAGTTATATCTTTGTATATAAATGTTTTACATGAAACTGTGTCAAACAATGATTTTGTCTGGCTGTTAGTGTGGATTACAACTGTGGTATGTTTAATTCAGGTCGAATAGGACTAAATAATAGGCACCGTTAATGCGAAATGCATTAAGAGAATTTTAAATTATGTTATTGTTGGATTATTCTCTTTTCTCTTTTTAATGATTGAGAAGTTTCAAGTTTGTTACTTTTGAGATTATTGAAAAGATTAATTAACTTTAAAACTTTTTTCCACTATTGATATTTTTTGCATATGATTACCATCGTTATATATTTGAAATCGTATGAAAGGGCCCAAAGTGGAGTTTTGTTCATGACGCAAAATGACCTAGGACCGGCCATAGTTGAGGCTTATGTTATGTGAACTTGTCCAGGTATGATTTCATTTCGGCATGGATTATAAAAGAAAAACTTGGTTGAAACTTATGATTTATTGCATGTCCAGGTATGTCGATTCTTATATATATATATATGTGTGTGTGTGTGTGTGTGTATGTATATTTATATTGGTGTATGTATTTATGTATATATATATTGCAACTTGTGTATAGAATGTTAGTTATGTTTGATGCTATTAAGATTTGGTATTGTTGGCTTAAAAAACACTTTCTGTTCTTTTTTCTAACAAACATATTCTTTTGCAATAGGTCTCACAGCACTGCAGTGAACTTGCACCAAAAAGATAAATGGCATAAAGATTTTGTTGTCTTCGACTTGTGTACTCCAGTAGGAAATGCAATTTTTTGTGGATAATTTGTTCTTGTACTAAGTTTTTTTGTAACGGGCAAGTATGTAATAATGTGTGAAATATTTTTTAAAAGTTATTGTTTGTAATACCGAAAATTTGAGTATTTTAATAAATTTTTTTGCAAATAACTGTAATATCTGATTTTCTTGTGGAGTATTGCTATATTTAGTGTATTGTTCATTTCAGTTGCAAAAGGTGCCTATTTTTTTTTAAAATGCAACTGTCAATCACAACGGTGCATAACAGTTGTAATAGATATTTTTACAACCGTGCATAACTGTTGTAATAAAGTTTATTACAACGGTGGAAAACAGTTGTAAAATATACATATTACAACGGTGCTGCAATAGTGCAAAAAAGTTGTAAAAGATATTAGTCTATTACAACTTCTTTATACACGACAGTTTGCCCACCGTTGTAAAATGTCTATTACAACGGTGTTCCACCATTGTAATAGGGTCATTTTGTTGTAGTGATATATACAAAAAAATAAAAATATTAAAAAATCAAAAAAATTCTAAACCAGCAAACGGAAGCCCGTTAGGCGAACCACCCCATTCTGGGGGTCGACCTAAAACCTGTTGGGTCGACCAGGGATCGATCAAGGATCTTTGGGGTCGACCCATGGGTCGACCCCGGAGTCGACACCCAAAATGGGGTCGAACCCCATACAGATCTGGGTAGAATTCAGTTTTGTGAATGTGGATTTGTTTCTTGACCAAAAACGTTGTTAAAAACCTATAAATAAGACCCTAGAGCTAACCCTGAACCTCATATTTCTGAGGCTATGCTGAAGCTTTGTTGTTTCTTCTCCCTTAAAGATCTCATCATAAAATATAAATTATTAGTTAGGAAAATTTCTGAATCCAAATCTAGAGGAAAGGAACATATGCTTGTAAATAGGTGTTCAGATCTCTAAACAAAGTAAGGTAACTTTCTAGATTCGGTCTATTCAAATTCCTTCCTTTCTCTTTTAATGAAAATAATAAATCCATTGTCATTAGGTTGTGAACCGATTAAGGGGAAAAACCATGGATGCTAAAACTAGATCAGGTCAAGAATTGGGAAAGCGTACGAGGTGAGTGGGTTTAAGCTATAGCGTTTTAGATAATAATATGTTATCGTTTACCATTCCTCATTTTGTACAATTGAATTTTCCAGAATAAGTAAGAATTATTGTTATACCAAGTTGAGATGTTAATATAAATAATTCATATGTTGAATCAGTTATAAGTGTTAGAATGATTACATGTTGAAAACAAACTTGTTAGAAAATGGGAAGGGACTACTGTTGTTATAATCACATGATTCAGTTGTGGTATATTATTGAGTAAATGACATGTTTAACTTGTTGGATTTGAACAATTACCCAATTAAATATTTACATGCCAAAATAGAATTAAACACATGTTAAAAAGGACATGCGACAAAATATAGGCATAATTTAATGACATGTAAATTGGATTACAGTAAGCATATGAAAAGGACAATATGCCTAAAAATTTACATGAAATAGGAATAATTATTAAAAAATGAACATGCCTAGATTCACAGTAATTGGACATTGTAACACTCTTAGACCCAAGGTTAGACTGCACTTGTGATAGAAGTCTGCCTGGAACCGCCCAGCATATCTAGCATTCACAAGCGGTAAATCTAATGTGAGGGGTCTAAGTGCATAATTAAAACATGCAATAGTACTAAGACACGAGGTTAAGTCAACTTGTGGTAGAAGTATGCCCGGACCTGCCCGGCAAATCCAGTGTCCACAAGTGTAGGCTTACTGTGAGAGGTCTAGTGCATATATATATATATATATATATATATATAAAGATATGAATAAATGGCAATGAGGGTAATTAAATGTCTAACTCGGAAAATAAGAAAGGAAGGGATGTAATGGGCTGAGTTAGTGTGATGCGAAGGAAAAGAGATGTATTTCCCTAAATGACCTATTTTTGAGAACGTGGTTGCAAGTAAGCCACAGTGACTAAAGTAAGAAGAGGAAAGAAATTACTTACCACCACGAATTTAGATGGGAATATGTTACAAAAATAAATCACCGATTCCTTCTATAAATCAAACTGATAAGGTGCATGAAGTGTTTTCCTTAATAAAATAAGGAATAGATATTACAGTGAATAAAGAATAATGGATTACAACAGTAAATGGTTTAAACGGGGAATGATAATAACCTATTATAAAAAAATAACATTAATGAAAATGTTGTATAATAGATAGACTTGTCCTAGGGACAAGTGAAGATTATAACTTAAGTTATAACAAACTAATATGGAAATGGGATAACTGGTGAAATGAGATAAGGGACACTTAATTGTAAAATTAAGTAATCAGTAAATGGGAAAAAACTAAAAACAGTTGATAAAAGGGGGAAATTTTGTGAAATATAAGAAGTGGTACTTAATTACAAATTAAGTAATCTGTAAATTTCGAAGTCTAAGACCCGCTGATAAGAATAACATGCTTAGACTTGTCTTAGGGACAAGAGGAAATTATAACATAGGTTATAATAAATGGGTAGAGAAACTTATTAATCGGCCTTAGTTAAGAGAGTAAGTTAATGAGTAAACAACGATGAGTTGTAGTGACAGTATAAATTGAATTTATGACTAATGAGAAAGAATAAGGAAAATTTATGAAATAAGTTATATTTAATCATAAATAATGACTGACATGTTAACCAGAAAACATGTGAATTGAGATATACTTAATTACATATTAGTAGAACATGTAATTTTAATGATGAAATCAAGCAAGAATATAAAAGAGATTGTGGATTACAGACCTTGGGCCACAACCTAGAGAATAACATGTTGTGGGCTTGTTAATGAACTTAAATTGGTGAAGTTATATAACTGAAATTAATAAGCAAGAGGAACTTGGTAACTTGATTAAGAATTCAATATGAATGAGTTTAACAAAGTTAAATGGAAACCTGATGAGGTGAGGTAAGCGCGTAAAAGAATGTTTAGACATAGGGTATAACAACACATTAAAGTGAGGCGCTTGGACCAGTCTGCACATTTGAGGGTGAATAACCCAACGGGGTAGATCATCGTGGTGTTATAAGGCACTAGGTGACCGCACATTTATCTGATTATTCTGTCGGCTCTGAAGGACTGGAAAGGGAAGCTCGCGGCTTCCTAAGATACGTAAGGTGCTCATAGTAGTCCTCTGTATAGTGGCAGATGTTTAGGTTGTGCTCACAGAGGTTAGATCTGCACGTAACTACTAGGTGGGTGAGCCTTGACTACAAAAGTAGTTATGTAGTCAGAATGCTGTGACGCGGTGACACCAGGGTGATTCGGCGGTCGCCTCAATAGGGAGGCAAAGGGCCACGACCAACAAGGGTAGTAGATCGTTGGATACCCATCATCAGAAGCCAATGGGATGTGAAAAGACTAGAGCTAAAACCAATGGACCATTCACCCTTCACTATCGGGGTACGGTGGTTGAGGGAAGACGCCAAATGGATGTTCAGATATTTTTTTTAGGGGAAGTCGTTTAGCTCTTGTAGTCTTTACTAGTTGAGGGAGGGGCTGAGTTGGGGCCATAGCCACCGTGAAAACAGACCCTAGGAATATCTTTGTATAGAGGCTCACAGATATGGAAAAGCTCCTGATCGAGTTCTGTGTTTCTTGTATGGCCCTGCCACAGAACTTGGTGCACATTGGAGGACATGCAGTTAAGACATCGAGCTATGATTGACGATACATATGTGGGACAATCTAGATACATGCATGTCAGCTCTGGGTGGTGTACCTTAGACTTGAGGGCATTACTCCGCTATGAAATCTGATTCGATCGACGATGGCAGTCCGTACGCTTGCGTAGCGTAGTAATGAAAGATAAACGTGGAACGTAACATTGTTATGTAGAGATCTGTATGTCACTCAAGCGTAGGATGAGGGACTGCATTCATTTCCGTCTGGGGTACGATGGGGTGTACCTCAATATTAAGGGGTAGCTACGTATATACTATATTAGGTTAATTCACGGGGAAGTAAATGGGTACGACGTTTGTGTAAGCCTTGAGTGATGTTGACCCAAGTAACCTAATAAATAAGAAACTATGATTGAACGGTATATGTAGGATTATCCAAAGTGTATAATTTAAATCCAGTCACCAGAACTTGTGTTCTGACCCCCTGATCGTAACGTACTCGAAATTTAGGTTTGTGGCAGAGACATGATAGCTTTAGTTATTGGTTAGGCAGTATTATTAATACGGTAAGGCTATACTTTGAGTATATTATATTTTGTCCATTCCACTGTGAAATATTTTCTGAGCTCTGACATATTTTATGTCTCTATCTTTTCT
Organism: Allium sativum; assembly: GCA_030737875.1. Lineage (NCBI taxonomy): Eukaryota > Viridiplantae > Streptophyta > Magnoliopsida > Asparagales > Amaryllidaceae > Allium > Allium sativum. The sequence continues at coordinate 2,440,965 of JASFAX010000054.1, forward strand.
GCAGGATACCAGAGCAAACCAATCCGAGTTTCGATTAATTAGAACTTTGAAAAAAAAATGGTCTGTTGGAGTTCGGGTTGTTACATCTTCAGACGTGTGGACTTGTCCCAGCGCATCACGTTAACATGCTATTAGACCCTATGTCTGAACGTTTAATTACGCGCTTGCTCTACCTGATTAGATTTTAGTTAACTTGGTTATTTTCAATCATATTAGCTTTTTATTCAAGTTACCAGGTTCTCTCCGAGCCCTTACATCTCTAAGGAATGGTCCCCACTCGCTTATTAATTTCAATTATATAACTTAACCCGTTTACGTTCATTAATAAGCCTTTAACAGGTTATTCTCTAGATTGCAATTCAAGATTATTATCCTGTCATTCATCATTTAATTTTAGGTTTATAGGTTCTCAGGTTTACAGGTTACAATAACATGCTCTACATAATGTGTCATTAAATAAATCTCATCTTAATCAGCATGTTTACAGGTTTTTGGTTAACATATTACTTACTTATTTACTTAGTTCTCTTTAACTAAGGTTTACTAATAAGTTTTCTACCATTTACAATAACTTACATTATAGTTTCCACTTGTCCCCAGGATAAGTCCACCTATTATCTTTCATTCTCATATTCAGGCTTAATCACAACAGGTTATTGTCATTCCCCGTTCATTCCAGTTCTTATACTGTTGTAACATCCATTCATCACAATTAATGCCATCTACATGTTTCCCGTCACACACATATAATCATATATATATATATATATACATATATAGGCACCAGACCCCTCACAATAAGCTGACTACTTCGGAATGCTAGATTTTTCGGGCGGTTCCGGGCAGACTTCTACCACAAGTTGAACTTAACCTCATGTTTCAGTTCGTTATTTATCATTATATGTATGTTTATGTACCTGTCCCCTCACATTAAATTGACCACTTGTGGATGCTGGATTTGTCGGGCGGTTCTGGGCAGGCTTCCATCACAAGTTGAACTTAACCTCGTGTCTTGGTGCGGTTGTCTATAATTTCTTAATTACTATAAATTTTTCATAAAGATTAGGAAAATCTATTCTTTCTCATCATTCCCAAATTTTACTTTAATTCTATTTACAACCTTTTTGGCATAATAAATCTATTAACAAAATATTCATGTTCATTGTAAAAAATTACAGTGTTTACAGTAATTCCCAGTTCAGATAGGTGATTAATGGAAATAGGCTCTATACAACAAAAATGTTCTTAGCAGATTTAATTTCAATTAACGCAATTATTCCTAATTTCACTGTAACTTATCTTACAATATCCAGTTAGCAGGTTATTAGGATAGGTCTATATACAACAACAATCCTTTCCACATATTCTAATAGGTTTATACATTTCAGCAGATTTACATTTCAGCTGGTTAAACATTTCAACTAGTTTATACATTTCATCAGATTTACATTTCAGCAGATTTATACATTTCAACAAGTTAAACATTTCAGCAAGTTCATACATTTTAGCAGATTTAATTCAGTTCTGATCCGAGTATGGTTGTGTTTTCTTTTTATGTAATACGCTCGGGTCAGGTACGAGTTGCAATTAGCGAAGATATTGTAACAACCCGGAAAATCAGAACCAATTTAAAAATTTTATTTTGACAATTTTAACGAATTTTGAATATTTAAATTGATTTATTTTAAAGAGTAACAACTAGAAATTTATTTTGAATAGAATTAGAACGTATATATTTGTTTAAATCAAAGTTAGAACATAAATATTTATTTTAATTATAAAAGGAATGGGAAATGGCACGGTAGTTTGAAATTTTGATTTCAAATTTCAAATGAATATACAGGATTCAAAATAAACCGGATTTTAGTGAAACCAGAAATATTAGAATCTATTTGAAAATATCTTTGCAACGAACCTGAAAAATCAAAATTTCATAGTGGGAAAAAAAGTTATGTCCAATTGAAAATTCAGAATAGTCGCTATAGAAATATAGCCCTTTAAAATGGCAATTTTGCAGACGACCTCCGTTTTCAATGAGATCACTTTTGTTGGATCTAGAATGTCAAATTATGGCTAGATTCCAAAATTCATAATTTTTGGAATTAATATGTGAGCGAGGCAAAAGAAAACGAGTTTTAACATTGCTAGTTTGAATTTAATCGACTGAAAAATGATCATTTTCAAATGGTCTCCAAATTCAACGAAATTAGTTTTGTTAGGACCATTTGTCAAAACATAGCTAGATTTATTTTTCTGGAATTTTTGGAGTCTGTATGTGACCCCGGTAAATTAAAAGGTGCGTTTGAATTTAAAATATATTGATTTATATTTTAAATTTAGTGGAAACTGATCGTAACAGCTGAATTGGGTTATGAGACAAATGGCATTGTGTTCGGAATGGGGGTAATTAGCTAGGGGCGTCGGTCGTTGGACTCGATTTGGAGTTCGAATGAGAATCAACATTTTAGGGTTTTAAAATAAAAAAATACCTTAACACCCCGTTCATTTTCAATTCTCCCCAATCGAAATAAATCGCGCCTAGGAAGATGGAAATGGCGATCGACCGTCGCCATCGCAGGGCCGCCGGCCCACCCCCTCGTCGTCGCCAGCACCGCGCCTCAGGCCGACTTCTCTCCCTCTCTCCTTCCTATTTTGTTGTCTCCCCATTTAAGAAAAACCCGCGCCCGTTAACCCTAAATCGAGACACCCCGCGCCCTCCTGCCACCAGCTCTGACGAGCTCCGCCACCACCTCCATTTCCTCCACCACCACCTATGACGGCATCAGCAACCCCCCTTCCTCCGGCGAGCGCAAACAACCCCCCTTCTCCGATTAACAGTAAGTTTGTTTTAATTTTTATTTATATAAAATCTGAGTTATTTTATTTATATGAAATCAAGTTTAGATTTTTATTTATTATAAAGATTACATTTTTATTTAGAAAAGATTATATTTTTATGTAGAAAAGATTAGATCTTTGAAGTAGAAAAAAAGTTATTAGATTTTTTTATGTAGAAAAGATTAGGTCTTTGAAGTAAAAAAGATTAGTTTTTTAAAAGGGAAAAGTTATGATTTTTGATAATATTAAAAATATGATTTTTATATTTTTAGCGAATTACAAATATGATTTTCATATTTGTGGCGAATTAAAAATAAGATTTTTATATATGTAATAACTTAATAAAAACATGATTTTTATTATGAAGTTAGCGAAATAAAAATTAGATTTTTAACATTATAAAGACTTGATTTTTATCGTATGAACGACTTCATAAAGATGTGATTTTTATTATGTGAAGAACAAAATAAAGAAATGATTTTTATTATGGAGAAAGAATGATAGAAATATGAATTTTTATGTGAATGGTATGAAAATAAAAATATGATTTTTATTTAGATAACTTCGCTTTAAAAATATAATTTTTATATATGTAGCTTCGTTTTAGAAATGTAATTTTTTAATAAAAGACATAGAATAAAAAATCGATTTTTATATATGAAGTAGCTATGTAGCGATAATAAAAATATGATTTTTATATACATAGCAACAATATAAAAATGTGATTTTTATATTTAAAGCGTACTGATAAAATTGTGATTTTAATATAAACTACATGAAATAGATGACAATGGAACGGACTGAAATCAAAACAGAATCGAAACTGTCAATTAAAGAACGGTGGAGTGGAAACCCAAGGTGAGAACTTCTCACTTTAATTTTATTTTCTAGTTAAAATATGTACTAAGATGCAGACGGTGCTTAGCAGCACCCGACACCGTCTTCCACAGGCCATGGACAAATTGTTTGATTTGATTGTGTTGAGAAAATTGTTTGTGATGTGAAATGGACTATATAAAATGTTCATGTGATTGAAATAAAATATTTTATTGTTAAAAATATAATTTTTAACGTGTATATGAATAAAAAAATATTCATTTACAAATCAAACGATTTGTTTACGTACACCCATTTGACTGATATGGATTGGGACGATATATTTTACACATCGCCCAATTGCACAAATAATATTCAGTATTTGTGACGAGCAAGGAATTTCGCTCGGTCCGAACAAGTCGCTAAACCGATCCAGGTCGTTCGAAACGCCCTATCGTTTGAGAACAGGACAAAACAGAACGCATACAAAAGAACATTCCATTGTATATTACAACAATGCATCAGATTACAAGAATATACAGAGTATAAATGAATATTACACAGAAATATTAGAGATTTAAATTACATTTAAATACATAGCAGCGGAAAATATTACAATACACAACTAGAAGTAGATATACGGATACAAAGCTTTCCGGATATCGTTCCAGCTGTAAACCAGGATCCTGTGAATATAAATCTGCAAAACCAAAACTACTAGCTGCCCGTGTCGAAAATAGGGGCACCCAGAGTTTAGGTTAAAACAATAAACTCCAGGTCAGTCATGTGACTGGTGTGAGAACTAAAACAGTTATTAATCTTTATTTTAAATCATTAGGTAAATCAAGGGACCACGCCGTATAACACGGAACGGGTTTCCTCCCAAGAATACCAGTGCATAAACTAACAGCGCAATGCTAAATAAAGAAAAATGAAGCTGTTATAAGACCCAGGTCCCATCACACAATGCAACGCAGTCGAGGATAGGGTTTTCCCTTATAACAGCCAAAGAATGCTTAGTACGTTTAAAACAAATCATTTGATACTATAATAAGTGCATAGTGTATAAAACAACTTCAAATCATAAGTATCAATCATAGGCGACATGAGCGTCCCATGCCACTATGTCGCCATATATATGTTTACAAATAAAACCGCAAATGTCACGTATTTGGAAATTGGATTTCCGTCTATGAACCGAGGCAAAAGATAGTCCTCAACCGATTCGAGACGCTCTAGCCCGCCCCTCAGGAACAGCCGCAACTGCCCCTTGGATCCTCAGGGCCGGTCCACACGGAGTGGATTATTATGCCTGAACACTACGTCTCCCCACCCTATGGGGTGTAAGTCTGGTCCGTCAGCCGACCAGAATGCATTCGGCCGAAACCGATATAACCGAGGCGCCTCGCAACAGCAACAACCACATAAGTCAAACTCGTCAGGGCGTGTAAAACCACTGACGCCACTTCTAGCTAGAAAGAAACGCATGCCCTCCCTGACGTCCGTCTCCCGTTTTTGGTTCATACCGGGTGTGAAACACGCGAGGTAAACGTTACACAAAGCTACGCCACAAAGGCCGTGCTTTGATCATCACCACAAGACTTTGCTTTTCAACAGAAGCCTCGATCAATTGCCACTTAGGCATGCCACACAGGCAATTCACTCCATGCGTTTGATATCCATCAATATATAACCCCTGAGCTCGTACGTCTCAGAGAAGGGCGTTAAGCAAGAGAATAAATTCTCCGCCGCCAAACAGATATATATTTAATAGAAATCAAACACACAGACTAAAATCCAATGTCAGACACACAGTCCATTTACAAGTCCGTTCTGGGTCTGAACGAAACCGGAGGCACCTAGTACCCCGCATATCCATCGATCTCCAAGTACGTCTGGACGATCACCAACTGTTTCCATCTTCTTGGGTGTACAGCCCAATCAAGATCATCAGTTATCACCCAAACGACGTGAAGACTTCCGGTCTTCGACCATCGTCTTCATCTTCGACTTATCGTCGTATCAGTTATTCAGAATGGGATAAACCCGGTCTTTCCGAATAACTCGCGTATATTTTAAATAAGTGTTACACAAACACAACATACGCCTCATTCCAATTTATCAGTCACTAACCGTAAATTAATCAAGAGAATAATTTCCCAAATATTAACCCCGAAGGCCGAAACCAACATCAGATCAATATCCAGAAAACCATTCTGCTTGGCCAACCGACAGTTAGTTTCTAAATTTCACATTCATAGGGAAATGTTCCCATTAATTTTATCCAAGATAAATTCCTTGAATTTATTCTTTATTCTCTTTTTGAATCTCAATTCAAACTAGTCGGGATTAGCGAACCTTACCGAAGTAATCATTTATTTTAATTTCCCAATCCCAACCTATTCATCCCATGAAGTAAAACTGGTAATACTTCATATCTAACACCACGGTGTTATCGGTAAATTCAATTACCACTTCACGTTCAAATCTAATTAAAGATTTAACTATCGCCTGGAGCAAAACTGGTGATACTCCATTTTCGATCATTTCAATCTAATTAAAGATTCATTAAAACTCCACTTAGTTTTAATCTTCGACTGGGTTAAAGAATCAGTGTCATTTAAAACACGGTTCACGATAAACCCAAAATCACATTCCATTAATTATCGGGTTAAAGAACAAGTGTTATTTAAAACACTGTTCACGATAAACCCAAAAATCAATACCCATTCAATTCCAATTAAATATCATTTAATTGGTACACTTCATTAAATCTAAATAAAAAGATTTAATCTTTTCTCAACTGGGTTCAAGAACAGTGTTAGTGAAGACACCATTCACGACAAACCCAAATCACATTCGATATTCAATACAAGGTTCTGAATAGAAAATATATCGGCTTATATTCAATATCGAATTCTACGACTAACAAATGTCGTATTGGAAATAACGATATACATATATCTTTCAAATTTCCATAACAACACCTGTATAATCACGAATTCCAACATCGAAATATTCCGAAGACAATTTCGATTCAAATCCACTCCAATGCAATCATTGGATATTCTGGTTATTTTTAAAACCCTTTTTAAATTCAATTTATTTATTTAAAAATAAATAGAATTTTAATTCTAGTTCAAAACCAGTTCATTTCGATAAAAATCTATTTTTATCTTTTCAAATATGGAGTTTTTCATCCCAATTCTTTCTAAATCACTTCTTATGATTTTACACAAATTATCACTATTTTTAATAATTTTATCAAGGCCCGTACAGTCGATTTCCAACAATGGCCATCGAACTGCACTTACAGCGACCTTTTTCGAATTTGATTTGGACGTATCTCCAAATCCAACCGTTAGATTTTGAATTTCTAATATTCGTTAGAAAGCTCTTTTCGATACGAACCCAACGGTTCCGGTTTTAGGAGAATCCGACGGTCGGATCTCCCGTAATGTCCGTTTGAAATAAATGGTCGAAATTCACGAACTGCCGCGGCGCGTTCTATTCAGGCCATTATATTATATATATAATATATATAATATATTTCGTCGATTTCTATTTAAAACGAATTATATAAATAGTTTTAAATTCGTTTCAAAAGCAATTTCAACTTCCATTTCAATTCAAAGCAAAATTGAATTCTTCTTTATAAATTCGTTTCAAAGTTCATTTCTATTCAATTCAAATTTTAATTCAATTTGAATTCATTTCAATTCGCTTTCAATTCAATTTAAATTCGTTTTCAATTCATTTCGAAATCGTTTTCAATTCAATTCATTTCGAAATCGTTTTCAATTCAATTCATTTCGAAATCGTTTTCAATTCACTTTGAACTCGTTTTCAATTCAATTCATTTCGAAATCGTTTTCAATTCAATTCATTTCGAAATCGTTTTCAATTCACTTTGAATTCATTTTCAATTCAATTCATTTCGAAATCGTTTTCAATTCAATTCATTTCGAAATCGTTTTCAATTCACTTTGAACTCGTTTTCAATTCAATTCATTTCGAAATCGTTTTCAATTCAATTCATTTCGAAATCGTTTTCAATTCACTTTGAATTCGTTTTCAATTCAATTCATTTCGAAATCGTTTTCAATTCACTTTGAACTCGTTTTCAATTCAATTCATTTCGAAATCATTTTCAATTCAATTCATTTCGAAATCGTTTCAATTCACTTTGAATTCGTTTTCAATTCAATTCATTTCGAAATCGTTTTCAATTCAATTCATTTCGAAATCGTTTTCAATTCACTTTATTTCGAAATATTCGATTTCAAAATTACTTTTCTATATTCATTTTAAAATGAATAAAATCGATATATATATCGTTCACGTCAAAATGGCGTCAATCTAATCAACACGGCTTCATATATTGATATTTTCAAATATTCATTTCGAATATTTCTATTTCAAATATTTCTATTTTAAAACTGGAATGAGGCCCAATCAATTACCATATAAAGTTAATTATATGGATTTTCATACAACACATGTATATAATAACATGGAAAAATAATCAACCATCAACCAAAGTGCACTGCACTGTATAAGCATCAAATATAGATATCCAATGCTTAAAACAGCATGTCAATCAACCGATCGACATATTCAATCAATCGGAATGAGTGAACTTCAAATTTCATCCCAACACCCGTGTGGGGTTTCAAACAATCAAACACATATTTTGTTTGTGCTGTTGGGCGATGTGTAAAATTTATCGACCCAATCGATGTCATTCAAATAGGTGTACATAAACAAACCGTCTGGTTTGTAAATGAATACTTTATTTATTCACATTCACGTTAAAAATTATATTTTTAACGATAAAACATTTTATTTCAACCTATGAATTTCTATTCAATTCATTTACACAATAAAATGATATTTTTATTTTCTAACTTATTTTAGAAAATTTCGGCGGCATAACGGCACGATACTAGAAACGGGACGAGGCCTAGCCTTATCCCCGGTCCAGTGAAGGCCCACGCCATTCACACATCAATCAAATCAATTTCATCTCACCAAACAATTCAATTCAAACAAATAATTCAACTAATCTATGCAACCAAACAAACAAGTCCATGGTCTGTGGACGATTGTGTCGGGTGCTACTAAGCACCGTCTGCATCCTAGTATATATATATAATTAGAAAAGAAATTGAAAGGTGAGAAATTCTCACTTTATAGCTATCCTAGCTCCACGGCACTTCATTGATAGAAATCTTCATCGTTTCGCCTTTTTGTCACCTTCGTTGACCGCGGCCACTACATATGTAAAAAATCGAATTTTGACTTCGTTATTCAATATATAAAAATCGAATTTTTAGTTCGCTATTCAATATATAAAAATCGAATTTTTAGTTCGCTATTCAATATATAAAAATCGAATTTTTAGTTCGCTATTCAATATATAAAAATCGAATTTTTAGTTCGCTATTCAATATATAAAAATCGAATTTTTACTTTGTAAATTTCTAACCTCCTTCTATTTTTATTTCGAAGTTCAATATATAAAAATTCTATTTTTATTTCGAAGTTCAATATATAAAAATTCTATTATTTCGAAGTTCAATATATAAAAATTCTATTTTTATTTCGAAGTTCAATATATAAAAATAAAGTTTTCGCCTTTATAAAAATAAAGTTTTCACCTTTATAAAAATAACCACTTTATCTCAACGTATATAAAATAAAAATCAGATTTTTATTTCGCTACACATACAAAGATGATATTTTTATATTCTCTATCCTATAAAGATTATATTTTTAATACTTTAAAAATATAAAAATCATATTTTTATTACTTTTATTCAATAAAAATTCCGCCTTTTCTATTTTAAAGTTTAAACCTTTTAAAAATAAAATCAGTTTTAAAATTCCTTTTAAATCAGTTTTAAAATTCCCTTTTAAATCAGTTTTAAAATTCCCTTAAAAATCCAGTTTTAATATCATTTAAAAATCCAGTTTTTAAATTTTTAAATCAGTTTTTTTTTTAAACTTTCACACTTCAGTTTTAAATTAACAAAAATCAATTTTAACATTATATACAAATCAAATAAAATAAATAAGCAAAAAAAACTTACAGGGGGGGGGGGTTCTCTGTCGCAGCAGGCTTGGGGGGGGGGGGGGGGGGTTCTCACCGATCGCGGGTTCGTGAGGGAGGAGGGGGAGGCGCTGCCGTCGGAGAGGTGGCAGGTCGGAGGGGATAGGGCTTGATGGAGGCGCGGTTTTCGATTGGAAAGGGGGGGTTTTGGTGCTGGAGGCTGATAGATCGGAGGAGGGAGAGAAGGTGAGGGAGGGGTGGCGCGATCGCCTACCTCCGGCGGTGCAGCGCCAGGGGCGGCGGCTCCCTCCGCTCGCTCCGTTCCCCTTTCTCTCTTTTTTTTTTCTTTTTCTTGAATGATTTCCCGATACATCGGGGGGCGCCAGGGGGTAAATGGGGGAGAGAACGTTTTTTTTTATTATTTATTTAATTTAATTATTTAATTCACCCTAAAGATGACTTTTTCATACGACCTCGGAACGAGGCCCACCGCCTGTCGCCCATAGCGTTTTACCCCCATTCCGAACACAATGGGATATGTATCGCTAGCTGATTTGATCGTTTCGATCAGTTTCCTTTTAATCTACATTTAAATCGTTATATTGAATTTTAAACGTACATTTCAAATTACCGGGGTCACATACTAACTCTATAAATTGGAGAAAAATATTTTCTAGCTTCGTATTGACGATACGGTCCTAACAAAACTTGTTTCGTCGAATTCTGAGGCCGTTGGAAAAATGGCCATTTTCCAGTGAATTAAAAATCAACTGAAACTGGTCAAACGCGTTTTCCTTTGCCACGCTCACATATTGATTCGAAAAATTATGAAACTTGGAATCTAGCAATAACTTAACATCACGAACCCAACAAAACTGGTTTCGTCGAAATCCGAGGTCGTTTGCAAAATGTCCATTTTTAAGGGCTATATATTATATAAAATATATATAAATTCCATAGCGACTATTTCTAATTTTAAACTGGACATATCTTATCATTTCTAAGATGAAATCATAGTTTGTTAACTTCATTACAAAGATATAGTTATACAGATTCAAATATTTCTTGTTTCGTTCAATTCTGACTTATATTGAATTCTGTATATTCATTTGAAATTAGAAATCGAATTTTCGAACTACCGCGCCATTTTCAATTCCTTTTATAATTATATATAATTATTATATATTCTAACGACGACGTATATAAATATATTCGTTCGAATTCTATTCAAAATAAATTTTTCGACGATATTATTTAAAATAATTCATTTTGAATATTCAAAATTCGCCAAAATAAAAATTTCAAACTGGCTCGCATTTTACGGGTTGTTACAATCTCCCCCACTTAAAACTTTTCGTCCCCGAAAAGGAACAAAGTCGAAAGTGGTTTGATAATTCAACTCTACGTTCGATCTGGTTTCCATTCTCCAACTTTTCAGTTTCTGAGAATTTCTCAAATTTCAAAAATTTGGCTAACTCCCTAAATTTTCGAAAAATTTCGCCATAACCTCCCCTGCACCGGGAGCATCGGGGAATTTCAAATAGCTTCCCCGGTCCTTCAGATCTCAAAAAGAAAAAGAAAAAGCCAAGCGGCTAGCCAATAGGCTCACAAAATCATCATCACCCAAACAAAACAGGAAATTATGTAGTAAACATGTACCTATTTGTCGGGCAAACAAATTTTATTCTTCGGCTCTAGCCTCCTTGCTATGACCTGTTCAATGCAAGTATATGTATATGCAAGCAAACACGACCAATTTTCAATATAACTCAATATTTGATTCAATTAGGCATAATGGTTCAAAATTAGCAAACAAATGAACAAACAACACAAACATCAATCAATTAGTGAATTTAAAGTTTCAAATTCATAATTTTGATACATATACTAAAATCGTGTTTTTGATGCCAATTCACAACAATAAGCCCTATCTAATTTTGGTTCTCACACCAGTCTAATGGAAATATATAGATATCACACCTTCGTCACACGAATATAAATTCTGACGATGAGTACTCAACCATCAGAATCATCTTCGGGCCACTAGAGTATGATTCTATATCTATCCAATATATTAAAACTTCGAATACACGCGGATCAGACGTATACGCAAAATCTTTATATACTGGACTGTCCAACTCAATATAAATAGATAACCAAATACGAATAGTTGATTTATATTTTCAAAACAAAATTTGTTTTCATTTGAAAATATACTCTTCACACTCGTTCTAGGATACTACTGATCCCATCTCTAACGAGTCATTCTAATTGGATATTACTAATCCAATATCTGATGAATTCTTTCATATGGTTCTAATGTGTCTTGTTCTCTGAGCTTTGTAAACCAAAGCTCTGATAACAACTGTGACGAGCAAGGAATTTCGCTCGGTCCGAACCAGTCGCTAAACTGATCCAGGTCGTTCGAAACGCCCTATCGTTTGAGAACAGGACAAAACAGAATGCATACAAAAGAACATTCCATTGTATATTACAACAATGCATCAGATTACAAGAATATACAGAGTATAAATGAATATTACACAGAAATATCAGAGATTTAAATTACATTTAAATACATAGCAGCGGAAAATATTACAATACACAACTAGAAGTAGATATACGGATACAAAGCTTTCCGGATATCGTTCCAGCTGTAAACCAGGATCCTGTGAATATAAATCTGCAAAACCAAAACTACTAGATGCCCGTGTCGAAAATAGGGGCACCCAGAGTTTAGGTTAAAACAATAAACTCCAGGTCAGTCATGTGACTGGTGTGAGAACTAAAACAGTTATTAATCTTTATTTTAAATCATTAGGTAAATCAAGGGACCACGCCGTATAACACGGAACGGGTTTCCTCCCAAGAATACCAGTGCATAAACTAACAGCGCAATGCTAAATAAAGAAAAATGAAGCTGTTATAAGACCCAGGTCCCATCACACAATGCAACGCAGTCGAGGATAGGGTTTTCCCTTATAACAGCCAAAGAATGCTTAGTACGTTTAAAACAAATCATTTGATACTATAATAAGTGCATAGTGTATAAAACAACTTCAAATCATAAGTATCAATCATAGGCGACATGAGCGTCCCATGCCACTATGTCGCCATATATAGGTTTACAAATAAAACCGCAAATGTCACGTATTTGGAAATTGGATTTCCGTCTATGAACCGAGGCAAAAGATAGTCCTCAACCGATTCGAGACGCTCTAGCCCGCCCCTCAGGAACAGCCGCAACTGCCCCTTGGATCCTCAGGGCCGGTCCACACGGAGTGGATTATTATGCCTGAACACTACGTCTCCCCACCCTATGGGGTGTAAGTCTGGTCCGTCAGCCGACCAGAATGCATTCGGCCGAAACCGATATAACCGAGGCGCCTCGCAACAGCAACAACCACATAAGTCAAACTCGTCAGGGCGTGTAAAACCACTGACGCCACTTCTAGCTAGAAAGAAACGCATGCCCTCCCTGACGTCCGTCTCCCGTTTTTGGTTCATACCGGGTGTGAAACACGCGAGGTAAACGTTACACAAAGCTACGCCACAAAGGCCGTGCTTTGATCATCACCACAAGACTTTGCTTTTCAACAGAAGCCTCGATCAATTGCCACTTAGGCATGCCACACAGGCAATTCACTCCATGCGTTTGATATCCATCAATATATAACCCCTGAGCTCGTACGTCTCAGAGAAGGGCGTTAAGCAAGAGAATAAATTCTCCGCCGCCAAACAGATATATATTTAATAGAAATCAAACACACAGACTAAAATCCAATGTCAGACACACAGTCCATTTACAAGTCCGTTCTGGGTCTGAACGAAACCGGAGGCACCTAGTACCCCTCATATCCATCGATCTCCAAGTACGTCTGGACGATCACCAACTGTTTCCATCTTCTTGGGTGTACAGCCCAATCAAGATCATCAGTTATCACCCAAACGACGTGAAGACTTCCGGTCTTCGACCATCGTCTTCATCTTCGACTTATCGTCGTATCAGTTATTCAGAATGGGATAAACCCGGTCTTTCCGAATAACTCGCGTATATTTTAAATAAGTGTTACACAAACACAACATACGCCTCATTCCAATTTATCAGTCACTAACCGTAAATTAATCAAGAGAATAATTTCCCAAATATTAACCCCGAAGGCCGAAACCAACATCAGATCAATATCCAGAAAACCATTCTGCTTGGCCAACCGACAGTTAGTTTCTAAATTTCACATTCATAGGGAAATGTTCCCATTAATTTTATCCAAGATAAATTCCTTGAATTTATTCTTTATTCTCTTTTTGAATCTCAATTCAAACTAGTCGGGATTAGCGAACCTTACCGAAGTAATCATTTATTTTAATTTCCCAATCCCAACCTATTCATCCCATGAAGTAAAACTGGTAATACTTCATATCTAACACCACGGTGTTATCGGTAAATTCAATTACCACTTCACGTTCAAATCTAATTAAAGATTTAACTATCGCCTGGAGCAAAACTGGTGATACTCCATTTTCGATCATTTCAATCTAATTAAAGATTCATTAAAACTCCACTTAGTTTTAATCTTCGACTGGGTTAAAGAATCAGTGTCATTTAAAACACGGTTCACGATAAACCAAAAATCACATTCCATTAATTATCGGGTTAAAGAACAAGTGTTATTTAAAACACTGTTCACGATAAACCCAAAAATCAATACCCATTCAATTCCAATTAAATATCATTTAATTGGTACACTTCATTAAATCTAAATAAAAAGATTTAATCTTTTCTCAACTGGGTTCAAGAACAGTGTTAGTGAAGACACCATTCACGACAAACCCAAATCACATTCGATATTCAATACAAGGTTCTGAATAGAAAATATATCGGCTTATATTCAATATCGAATTCTACGACTAACAAATGTCGTATTGGAAATAACGATATACATATATCTTTCAAATTTCCATAACAACACCTGTATAATCACGAATTCCAACATCGAAATATTCCGAAGACAATTTCGATTCAAATCCACTCCAATGCAATCATTGGATATTCTGGTTATTTTTAAAACCCTTTTTAAATTCAATTTATTTATTTAAAAATAAATAGAATTTTAATTCTAGTTCAAAACCAGTTCATTTCGATAAAAATCTATTTTTATCTTTTCAAATATGGAGTTTTTCATCCCAATTCTTTCTAAATCACTTCTTATGATTTTACACAAATTATCACTATTTTTAATAATTTTATCAAGGCCCGTACAGTCGATTTCCAACAATGGCCATCGAACTGCACTTACAGCGACCTTTTTCGAATTTGATTTGGACGTATCTCCAAATCCAACCGTTAGATTTTGAATTTCTAATATTTGTTAGAAAGCTCTTTTCGATACGAACCCAACGGTTCCGGTTTTAGGAGAATCCGACGGTCGGATCTCCCGTAATGTCCGTTTGAAATAAATGGTCGAAATTCACGAACTGCCGCGGCGCGGCGCGTTCTATTCAGGCCATTATATTATATATATAATATATTTCGTCGATTTCTATTTAAAACGAATTATATAAATAGTTTTAAATTCGTTTCAAAAGCAATTTCAACTTCCATTTCAATTCAAAGCAAAATTGAATTCTTCTTTATAAATTCGTTTCAAAGTTCATTTCTATTCAATTCAAGTTCCAATTCAATTTGAATTCATTTCAATTCGCTTTCAATTCAATTTAAATTCGTTTTCAATTCATTTCGAAATCGTTTTCAATTCAATTCATTTCGAAATCGTTTTCAATTCAATTCATTTCGAAATCGTTTTCAATTCACTTTGAACTCGTTTTCAATTCATTTCGAAATCGTTTTCAATTCAATTCATTTCGAAATCGTTTTCAATTCACTTTGAATTCGTTTTCAATTCAATTCATTTCGAAATCGTTTTCAATTCAATTCATTTCGAAATCGTTTTCAATTCACTTTGAACTCGTTTTCAATTCAATTCATTTCGAAATCGTTTTCAATTCAATTCATTTCGAAATCGTTTTCAATTCACTTTGAATTCGTTTTCAATTCAATTCATTTCGAAATCGTTTTCAATTCACTTTGAACTCGTTTTCAATTCAATTCATTTCGAAATCATTTTCAATTCAATTCATTTCGAAATTGTTTTCAATTCACTTTGAATTCGTTTTCAATTCAATTCATTTCGAAATCATTTTCAATTCAATTCATTTCGAAATCGTTTTCAATTCAATTCATTTCGAAATCGTTTTCAATTCACTTTATTTCGAAATATTCGATTTCAAAATTACTTTTCTATATTCATTTTAAAATGAATAAAATCGATATATATATCGTTCACGTCAAAATGGCGTCAATCTAATCAACATGGCTTCATATATTGATATTTTCAAATATTCATTTCGAATATTTCTATTTCAAATATTTCTATTTTAAAACTGGAATGAGGCCCAATCAATTACCATATAAAGTTAATTATATGGATTTTCATACAACACATGTATATAATAGCATGGAAAAATAATCAACCAAAGTGCACTGCACTGTATAAGCATCAAATATAGATATCCAACGCTTAAAACAGCCTGTCAATCAACCGATCGACATATTCAATCAATCAGAATGAGTGAACTTCAAATTTCATCCCAACACCCGTGTGGGGTTTCAAACAATCAAACACATATTTTATTTGTGCTGTTGGGCGATGTGTAAAATTTATCGACCCAATCGATGTCATTCAAATAGGTGTACATAAACAAACCGTCTGGTTTGTAAATGAATATTTTATTTATTCACATTCACGTTAAAAATTATATTTTTAACGATAAAACATTTTATTTCAACCTATGAATTTCTATTCAATTCATTTACACAATAAAATGATATTTTTATTTTCTAACTTATTTTAGAAAATTTCGGCGGCATAACGGCACGATACTAGAAACGGGACGAGGCCTAGCCTTATCCCCGGTCCAGTGAAGGCCCACGCCATTCACACATCAATCAAATCAATTTCATCTCACCAAACAATTCAATTCAAACAAATAATTCAACTAATCTATGCAACCAAACAAACAAGTCCATGGTCTGTGGACGATTGTGTCGGGTGCTACTAAGCACCGTCTGCATCCTAGTATATATATATAATTAGAAAAGAAATTGAAAGGTGAGAAATTCTCACTTTATAGCTATCCTAGCTCCACGGCACTTCATTGATAGAAATCTTCATCGTTTCGCCTTTTTGTCACCTTCGTTGACCGCGGCCACTACATATGTAAAAAATCGAATTTTGACTTCGTTATTCAATATATAAAAATCGAATTTTTAGTTCGCTATTCAATATATAAAAATCGAATTTTTAGTTCGCTATTCAATATATAAAAATCGAATTTTTAGTTCGCTATTCAATATATAAAAATCGAATTTTTAGTTCGCTATTCAATATATAAAAATCGAATTTTTACTTTGTAAATTTCTAACCTCCTTCTATTTTTATTTCGAAGTTCAATATATAAAAATTCTATTTTCATTTCGAAGTTCAATAAATAAAAATTCTATTTTTATTTCGAAGTTCAATATATAAAAATTCTATTTTTATTTCGAAGTTCAATATATAAAAATAAAGTTTTCGCCTTTATAAAAATAAAGTTTTCACCTTTATAAAAATAACCACTTTATCTCAACGTATATAAAATAAAAATCAGATTTTTATTTCGCTACACATACAAAGATGATATTTTTATATTCTCTATCCTATAAAGATTATATTTTTAATACTTTAAAAATATAAAAATCATATTTTTATTACTTTTATTCAATAAAAATTCCGCCTTTTCTATTTTAAAGTTTAAACCTTTTAAAAATAAAATCAGTTTTAAAATTCCTTTTAAATCAGTTTTAAAATTCCCTTTTAAATCAGTTTTAAAATTCCCTTTTAAATCAGTTTTAAAATTCCCTTAAAAATCCAGTTTTAATATCATTTAAAAATCCAGTTTTTAAATTTTTAAATCAGTTTTTTTTTAAAACTTTCACACTTCAGTTTTAAATTAACAAAAATCAATTTTAACATTATATACAAATCAAATAAAATAAATAAGCAAAAAAAACTTACAGGGGGGGGGGTTTCTCTGTCGCAGCAGGCTTGGGGGGGGGGTTCTCACCGATCGCGGGTTCGTAAGGGAGGAGGGGGAGGCGCTGCCGTCGGAGAGGTGGCAGGTCGGAGGGGATAGGGCTTGATGGAGGCGCGGTTTTCGATTGGAAAGGGGGGGTTTTGGTGATGGAGGCTGATAGATCGGAGGAGGGAGAGAAGGTGAGGGAGGGGTGGCGCGATCGCCTACCTCCGGCGGTGCAGCGCCAGGGGCGGCAGCTCCCTCCGCTCGCTCCGTTCCCCTTTCTCTCTCTTTTTTTTTTCTTTTTCTTGAATGATTTCCCGATACATCGGGGGGGCCAGGGGGTAAATGGGGGAGAGAACGTTTTTTTTTTATTTATTTAATTTAATTATTTAATAATTTAATTCACCCTAAAGATGACTTTTTCATACGACCTCGGAACGAGGCCCACCGCCTGTCGCCCATAGCGTTTTACCCCCATTCCGAACACAATGGGATATGTATCGCTAGCTGATTTGATCGTTTCGATCAGTTTCCTTTAAATCTACATTTAAATCGTTATATTGAATTTTAAACGTACATTTCAAATTACCGGGGTCACATACTAACTCTATAAATTGGAGAAAAATATTTTCTAGCTTCGTATTGACGATACGGTCCTAACAAAACTTGTTTCGTCGAATTCTGAGGCCGTTGGAAAAATGGCCATTTTCCAGTCGATTAAAATCAACTGAAACTGGTCAAACGCGTTTTCCTTTGCCACGCTCACATATTGATTCGAAAAATTATGAAACTTGGAATCTAGCAATAACTTGACATCACGAACCCAACAAAACTGGTTTCGTCGAAATCCGAGGTCGTTTGCAAAATGTCCATTTTTAAGGGCTATATATTATATAAAATATATATAAATTCCATAGCGACTATTTCTAATTTTAAACTGGACATATCTTATCATTTCTAAGATGAAATCACAGTTTGTTAACTTCGTTACAAAGATATAGTTATACAGATTCAAATATTTCTTGTTTCGTTCAATTCTGACTTATATTGAATTCTGTATATTCATTTGAAATTAGAAATCGAATTTTCGAACTACCGCGCCATTTTCAATTCCTTTTATAATTATATATAATTATTATATATTCTAACGACGACGTATATAAATATATTCGTTCGAATTCTATTCAAGATAAATTTTTCGACGATATTATTTAAAATAATTCATTTTGAATATTCAAAATTCGCTAAAATCGCCAAAATAAAAATTTCAAACTGGCTCGCATTTTACGGGTTGTTACAGTATTTGTTGGTTGAAAGCCCACACGGGTATTGGGATGATATTTGACGTACACTAATGCCCATAGTTTAGTTTTATGTCAATCGATAGGTTGACAGACTGTTGAAAGCGTTAATTATTTAAAATTAATGCTTATACTTTGTAGAGTGCACTCTGGATGATGGTTGATTGTTTATCATTGCTGTTAAGTACATGTGTTGTATGAAATCCATATAAATCACATTATATGGTAATTGACTGTATCTGATTCCAGTTCAGAAAGAAGGAATATTTTAAAATAACGAATATTTTAAAATAATGAATATTAAAATAATATTCTACAAAGGATTAAAAGCTGATTTTGATGTCCGATTTAGGATGGACACGGAAATATTGAAATATATAAAGCCGTGTAGATTACTTATGCGCCATTTTGATGCGAATGATATTTATATCGATTTTATTTGTTTTTATAATGAATATCGAAAAGGAAGCGATTTCAAAATCTAATGTTTTGAAAATATTATCATTTATATATTAATGATATGGAATATTCAATTTTGATTTGAAATTGAATATGAAGCTGAAGTCGTTTCGAAAACGAATTTAAAACGATTTATAAAATAGGTTTTAAAAGGAAATTGACGAAATATATATTATATATATTTAATGGCCTGAATAGAACGCGACGGGCCGCGGTAGTTCACGAATTTCGACCATTGACTTCGAATTGACGTTATGGGACATCCGACCGTCTGATTCTCCTAAAACCGGAACCGCTGGGTTCGTATCGAAAAGGGCTTTCCAACAAATATAAGAGATTTGAAATCTAACGGTTGGATTTGGAATTATATCCAAGTCAAATTTGAAAAAGGTCGCTATAAGCGCAGTTCGATGACCGCTTATGGAAATCGACTGTACGGGCCTTGATAAAATTATTAAAAATATTAATAATTTGTGTAAAATCATAATAAATGATTTGGAAAGAGTTGGGATGTAAAATTCCATATTTGAAAAGATAAAATATATTTTTGTCAAAATGAACTAGTTATGAACTAGAATTATAATCTAATATTTTTAAATAAATAAATTGGATGTGAAATGGTTTTAAAATAACCAGTATTTCCAATATATCAATTGGAATGGATTTGAATCGAAATTATCTTCGGAATATTCCGATATTGGATTCCGTGATTATACGGACATTATGGAGGAATTTGGAAGATATATATCGTTATTACAATACGATATTTGTTGATTTCAGAATTTGATATTGAATATAAGCCGATATATTTTCTATTCAGAGCCTTGTATTTAATATCAAATGGGACGTTGGGTTTGTCGTGAGCAGTGTCTTCACTAACAATGTTCTTAAACCCAAATAAGAAAAGATTAAATCTTTTTATTTAAATTTAATGAAGTTTACCAATTAATTATTATTAATTGGAATTGAAATTAATTGAATTTTGGGTTTATCGTAAATGGAATCTTAAAAAATATTGTTCTTAAATCCAATGGAGTTTAGAAAATTAAAAAGTAACTGGAGATTAGCTAAGTTTAATGGTTTCCTGGGTATTGATCTGATGTTGGTTTCGGCCTTTGGGATTAATATTTAGGGAATTGTTCTCTTACTAATTCACGGTTAGAGACTGATGGAATGGTGTCTTCAGTAACACTATTCTTGAACCCCGTATGAAAAGAATAAATCTTTTAATTAAGATTATTAGAGTTTCCAGTTAATTTACATTTGATTGGAACGAAATGAAATGTGAATTGGGGTTATCGCGAACTATGTTTTAAATAACACTCGTTCTTTAACACGATTTACAGTGAAATGGGATTTGGAATATATAAATCTTTTATTAAGATTTAATGGAAAATTTCCAAAGTAGAGTTTTAGAATTTAATAAAATAAATTGGAATGGAATTCAAATTGGTAATAATCGAAGTGAGCTTCTGTGGAGGAAGACTGTTAATATATATGGAATTTAAAAGGCTTTGTCGTTATTCCATGTATATTATTAGTCGGATACAGAATTTGACGTCGATTATATATCGATATGTTTTCTGTGAAAATTCCATAATTAATGGAATGGGATTTCGGGTTTATCGTGAGCTGTGTTTTAAATGAAACTAGTTCTTTAACCCAGTTAAAGATAAGATTAATTTCTTAACTTGGAATAATCATTAAGTAATGATTTTCGAGATTAAAACTGAATTGGAGTTTTAATGAATGTTTAATTAGATTGAAATGTGAATGTGATAATCTAAATTATCAAATTCGGGAAATGATTGAGAATGGAGTACCACCAGTTTTACTCCAGGCGATAGTTAAATCTTTAATTAGATTTGAATGTGAAATGGTAATTAAATTTACCGATAACACCGTGGTGTTAGATATGGAGTATTACCAGTTTTGCTTCATGGGATGAATAGGTTGGGATTGGGAAATTGGATAAATGATTACTTCGGTAAGGTTCGCTAATTCCGACTAATTTGGAAAACCTTAACATGTTTTAAATTGTGAAAAGAATATTTAAATAAAAGAATATTCTGGATTGGAATGAGGCTTATGTTGTGTTTTTATAGCACTTGTTTATTATATGCGCGAGTTATTCAGAAAGACCGGGTTTATCCCATTCTGAATAACTGAAACGACGTTAAGTCGATGAAGAAGACGGTGGTTGAAGATCGGAGGTCTTCACATCATTTGGATGATTACTGATGTCTTGATTAGGCTGTACACACAAGACAAGGTAATATGTGGTGATCGTCCAGACGTACTTAGGGATCGACCGGATAAGCGAGAGCCTCTCTCCTGTATTGGACATATGCGACGAGGAATAAGGTGCCTCTGGTTTCGTTCAGACCTAGAACAAACTTGTAAATGAACTGTGTGTCTGACATTGGATTTCATTCTGTGTGATTGATAGACATCAGTTGCATAGCATGAATTGCCTGTGTGGCATGCTAAGATGCAAATGATCAAGGCTTCTGTTGAAAAGCAGAGTCTTGTGGTTGATAATCAAAGCATAGCTTTAATATAGCGTCGTTTGGTGTATAGCATTAATTCGCGAGCCTCACATGCTGGTGTGAACCAGAAACAGGAGGACATCAGGGAGGACATGCATATCCTTCTAGATAAGAGTGGTGTCAGGGTTTACTAGCCCTGACATTTTACTTATATGGATGATGGAAAGCGAGGCGCCTCGGTTATATCGACACTGCGGGGCCGATGGATGGTTTGGTCAATATATGACCAGTTTACGCCTCATAGGACGGGGAAACGCCTTGTCCAGGCATTTTAATCCACTCCATGTGGACCGGCCTTGACGATCCAAAGGCTTGACTGAGTACTTGCCTGATACATGGGCTAGATTGTCTCGAAGTGGTAAGGACGATCCCTTGCCTTGGTTCATGATGGAAATCCAACTTTCAAATACGATATCATGTGATTTTGATTGTAGAACTAGTATGGCGACATGATATATGGTACCCATGCCGTCTATGATTGATACATTTATATTTGAAGTTGATTTCTTCACTTATAGTAATAATAAAGGATAAAATTTCACGTATCAAGCATTATTTGGTTATTATAAGGTAAAACTCTATCCTCTGGCTTGCGTTGCATTGTGTGATGGGACCTGAGTCTTATAATAGCTTCACTGTTCATTATTTAACATTGCGCTGTTTGTTTTATGCATAGGTATTCTTGGGGTTAAACCCATTTCATGTCATACGGCGTGGTCCCCTGATTTATCTATCTTACAAATTAAATCAAGCTAATAACTGTTTTAGTTCTCATATCAGTCATATAACTGACTTGGAGTTTATTGTTTTAACCGAAACTCTGGGTGCCCCTATTTTCCACACGGGAGCTAGTAGTTTTGGTTTTGTAGATTTATATTCACAGGATCCTAGTTTACAGCTGGAATGATATTCAGAAAGCTCTGTATCTGTGTATCTCTTTCAGTTGTGTTTTGTATTATTTTTCATTGCATTGTAATTTGTAAATCTCTGATATTTATCGAATGTAAATTATTTGTTCATACTTTGTATATTCTTGTACTTTGATGTAAATAGTTGTAATAAGCAATGAGATGTTCTTCTGTTTATGTTCTGATTTTTCATGTTCTCAACTCAATCCAGGCTTTCCTTTACGGGGAAGTTCGGGACGCTTCATTTGGTATCAGAGCTTTGGTTTACAGAGCTCGAGAACAAGGCACATTTGAACCAAACGAAAGAATTCATCCGAGATTGGATTAGTAATATCCAATTTGAATGACTCGCTAGAGATAGGATCAGTAGTATCCTAGAACGAGCGGGAAGAGTGTTATTTTTAAACTAAAAATGAAAACAAATTTTGTTTTGAAAATTTAAACCTTGTTATTCGTATATGAATATTTATTTTATATTGAATTTGGACAATCGAGTATATAAAGATTTTGTATGCCTTGCAAACGTATATTCAAAGTTTTAATATACTGGATAGAAATGGAATCACACTGTAGTCGGTCGGAGATAATTCTGATGATTGACGCATCATCATCAGCATTTGTGTTTGAGTTTCAAAAGTATGATATCTATATATTTCCAATTGGCTGGTGTGAGAACCAAAGCTAGATAGGGTTATTGTTGTGAATTGGCATTAAAAAAATGATTTGCTGTATATATATATCAAAATTATGAATTTGAAACGTTAAGTCACTAATTGATTGATGGTTGTGTTGTATGATTATTTGTTAACCAATAAAACCATTATGTGAATGAATGGTAAATATAAACAAATTGTGTCGAATATTGAACTGAATTGAAAATTGATTGAAATTGCATGCATATACATGTATATACACTGAACAAGTCATAGCAAGGAGGCTAGAGAAGAGGAATAGAATTGTATGCCCAAAGACTAGGTACATGTTTACTAATTTATTGGGTTTGGATGATTTTATGAGCCGATTGGCTAGCCGCTTGGCTTTTTCTTTTTCTTTTTGAGATGAGAGGGCCTATGTGGCGGTTTGGTGATTTTCCCGATGCTCCCTGTATAAAGGAGGTTATGGCGAAATTTTTCGAAAATTTAGAGTGTTAGCCAAATTTTTGAAAATTTTGAAAATTCTTAGAAACTGAAAATTTGAAGAATGAAAGTTGAGTTGATTAGTTAAACAACTTTCAGCTTCGTTCCTTTTCGAGGATGAAAAAATTTTAAGTCGGGGAGATTGTAACAACCCGGAAAATCAGAACCAATTTAAATTTTTTATTTTGGAACTTTTAATGAATTTTGAATATTTAAAATGAATTATTTTAAATAATAACGACTAGAAATTTATTTTGAATAGAATTAGAACGTATATGTTTATTTAATTCGAAGTTAGAATATAACTATTTATTTTAATTATAAAAGTAATTGGAAATGACGCAGTAGTTTGAAATTTCGATTTCAAATTTCAAATGAATGTATAGGATTCAAAATAAACCGGATTTTAGTGAAACCAGAAATACTAGAATCTGTTTGAAAAAATCTTTCCAAGAATCTGAAAAATCAAATTTTCATAGCAGGAATAAAAATTTATGTCCAATTGAAAATTCAGAATAGTCGCAATGGAAATATAGCCCTTAAAATGGCGATTTTGCAAACGACCTCCATTTTCGACGAGACCACTTTTGTTGGATCCAGAATGTCAAATTATTGCCAGATTTCAAAATTCATAATTTTTGGAATTAATATATGAGCATGGCAAAAGAAAACGTGTTTTAACAATGTCAATTTGAATTGAATCGACTGAAAAATGACCATTTTTCAAATGGTCTCCAAATTCGTCGAAATTAGTTTTCTTAGGATCGTTTCATCAAAACATGGCTAGATTTATTTTTCTGGAATTTTTAGAGTCCGTATGTGACCCCGGTAAATTAAAAGGTACGTTTGAATTTAAAATATATTGATTTATATTTTAAATTTAACGGAAACTGATCATAACAGCTGAATTGGGTTACGAAACATATGTCATTGTGTTCGGAATGGGGGTAATCAGCTGGGGCGTCGGTCGTTGGACTTGATTTGGAGTTCGAATGAGAATCAACATTTTAGGGTTTTAAAATAAAAAAACAAAATATATGTATAACTTACACTTAACACCCGTTCATTTTCAGTTATCCCCAATCGAAATAAATCGCGCCTAGGAAGATGGATATGGCGATCAACCGCCGCCATCGCAGGGCCGTCGACCATCCCCCTCGTCGTCGCCAGCGCCACGCCTCAGGCGGACTTCCCCCTCCTTCCTCCTCCGTTGTCTCCCCGTTCAAGAAAAACTGGCGCCCGCTAACCCTAAATCGAGACATCCCGCGCCCTCCTGCCTCCAGCTCCGACGAGCTCCGTCGCTACCTCCATTTCTCCTCCACCACCTGCGACGGCTTCAGCAACCCCCCACCTCTGGCGAGCGCAGACAACCCCCCTTCTCCGATTAACAGTAAGTTTGTTTTAATTTTTATTTATATAAAATCTGAGTTATTTTATTTATATGAAATCAAGTTTAGATTTTTATTTATTATAAAGATTATATTTATATTTAGAAAAGATTATATTTTTATGTAGAAAAGATTAGATCTTTGAAGTAGAAAAAAAATTATTAGATTTTTTATGTAGAAAAGATTAGATTTTTTGTAGAAAAGATTAGATCTTTGAAGTAGAAATGATTAGATTTTTAAAAGGGAAAAGTTATGATTTTTGATAATATTAAAAATATGATTTTTATATTTTTAGCGAATTACAAACATGATTCATATTTGTGGCGAATTAAAAATAAGATTCTTTTATATATATGTAATAGCTTAATAAAAACATGTTTTTTATTATGAAGTTAGCAAAATGAAAATTAGATTTTAACATTATAAAGACTTGATTTTTAACGTATGAGCGGCTTCATAAAGATGTGATTTTTATAATGTGAAGAACAAAATAAAGAAATGATTTTTATTATGGAGAAATAATGATAGAAGTGTGATTTTTATCTGAATTGTATGAAAATAAAAATATGATTTTTATTTAGATAACTTCGCTTTAAAAATATAATTTTTATATATGTAGCTTCGTTTTAGAAATGTAATTTTTAAATAAAAGACATAGAATAAAAATTCGACTTTTATATATGAAGTAGCTATGTAGCGATAATAAAAATATGATTTCTATATACATAGCAGCAATATAAAGACATGATTTTTATATGTAAACCGTAATAATAAAAATGTGGTTTTAATATCAACTACGTGAAACAGATGACGATTGAATGGACTAAAATCAAAACGGAATCGGAAACGTCAATTAAAGAACGGCGGAGTGGAAACCCAAGGTGAGAACTTCTCACTTTAATTTTATTTTCTAGTTAAAATATATACTAGGATGCATACGGTGCTTAGCAGCACCCGACACCATCGTCCAAGACCATGGACGACTTGTTTGATTTGATTGTGTTGTGAAAATTGTTTGTGATGTGAAATGGACTGTATAAAATATTCACGTGATTGAAATAAAATATTTTATCGTTAAAAATATAATTTTTAACGTGTATATGAATAAAATAAATATTCATTTACAAATCGAACGATTTGTTTATGTACACCCATTTGACTGATATGGATTGGGATGATACATTTTACCCATTGCCCAAATGCGCAAATAATATTCATTATTTGTTGGTTGAAACCACCCCACACGGGTATTGGGATGATATTTGACGTACACTAATCCTAATTGTTTAGTTGTATGTTAATCGATAGGTTGACAAACTATTGAAAGCGTCAATTATTTAAAATTAATGCTTATACAGTGTAGAGTGCACTTCGGATGATGGTTGATTGTTTATCATTGTTGTTAAGTACATGTGTTGTAAAAAAATCCATATAAATCACATTATATGGTAATTGACTGTGTCCGATTCCAGTTCAGAAAGAAGGAATATTTTAAAATAACGAATGTTTCAAAATAATATTCTGTAAAGGATTAAAAGCTTATTTCGATGTCCGATTTAGGATGGATACGAAAATACTGAAATATATAAATCCATGTAGATTAGTTATGCGCCATTTTGACGCGAACGATATTTATATCGATTTTATTCATTTTTATAATGAATATCGAAAAGGAAGTGATTTCAAAATCTAATGTTTTGAAAATATTATCACTTAGGTATTAATGATATGGAATATTCAATTTTGATTTGAAATTGAATATGAAGTTGAAGTCGTTTTGAAAATGATTTTAAAACGATTTATAAAATACGTTTTAAAAGGAAATCGATGAAATATATATAATAGATATTATATATGGCCTGGATAGAATGCGCCGCGCCGTGGCAGTTCGCGAATTTTGACCATTGAATTCGAATTGATGTTATGGGAGATCCGACCGTCGGATTCTCCTAAAACCGGAACCCTTGGGTTCGTATCGAAAAGATCTTTCCAACGAATATAAGATCTAAAATCCAACGGTTGGATTTGGAATT
Source organism: Allium sativum (assembly GCA_030737875.1). Classification (NCBI taxonomy): domain Eukaryota; kingdom Viridiplantae; phylum Streptophyta; class Magnoliopsida; order Asparagales; family Amaryllidaceae; genus Allium; species Allium sativum. Next base: position 2,468,560 of record JASFAX010000054.1, read on the forward strand.
ATGTCCAAATCAAATTTGGAAAAGGTCGTTGTAAGTGCAGTTCGATGACCGTTTTTTGAAATCGACTTTACGGACCTTGGTAAAATTATTTAAAATATTAATAATTTGTGTAACATCATAATAAATGATTTGAAAAGAGTTGGGATGAAAAATTCCATATTTGGAAAGATAAAAAATATTTTTATCAAAATGAACTAGTTATGAACTAGAATTATAATCCAATATTTTCAAATAAATAAATTGAATTTGAAATGGTTTTAAAAATAACCAGAATTTCCAATATATGAATTGGAATGGATTTGAATCGAAATTATCTTCGAAATATTTCGATATTGGACTCCGTGATTATACGGACATTGTGGAGAAATTTGGAAGATATATATATCGTTATTACAATACGATATTTGTTGATTTCAAAATTTGATATTGAATATAAGATGATATATTTTCTATTCAAAGCCTTGTATTTAATATCAAATGGGATGTTGGGTTTGTCGTGAACGGTGTCTTCACTAGCACTATTCTTAAACCCAGTTGAGAAAAGATTAAATCTTTTTATTATGATCTAATGAAGTTTACCAATTAATTAATTGTTAGGTCCAAAAATGGCTCTAACTTCCAAACTAGTAACAATTTCTAATGAAATGAAATTAAAAATGAAGAAAACACACAACTTATTGTGGTTCGGCGTTAAATAGCCAATGTCCACTTTCCACTCTTTGAATTGATGACTTGAATGCAGATACAACAATAATTCTCACTCACTTTCACTCATACAATGCATAGATTCACTCAATCTTCTCTGGAATGTACGTTAAAAGATGATTGTAATATGAAAATGGTGATGGAATTCGGTTCTCAAAGGAGGTTCAGCTCTGAAAATGCCAAAAGATCCTTTGAAATGAGCCTTGGAGGTGTATTTATAGGTGGAAAATTCCTCTGAAGCGACTTCGGTTCGAGTACACGTGGCCCCCATCCCGTAGAAGTCGGGTTCGGATAGAGTATGATGGTGACAGCACATCAGGTTGGTGGTGAACGTGGGGAGAACATGGGTAAAGTGGTTGCTTAACCACTCCGCTTCGTGAGGAAATCATGGGATGTAAGTGTTGTCTATCGATATGCGGTTCAGATCAAATGAATGAGAGAAGGAAGGGAGAGGATCGGGCTTCCTTGACTCGATCCGGAGCTGTTTCTGCTTCTCCATCCCCTAACCTGCCATATTCTGTCTCGGATGGTGACCCCCGATCTGATCCAGTCATCAGATGCATGTTCTTCTAATCATCTTCCTTCACTTATTTGGCTTCTCATCTTTGTGTAGCCCAGTTCACAAAGTAGGCTAACATTTTGCCCCCTCGAAGGACACTTCTATTGAAAATGGATAGTGCTTCGACATTGTATAACCGTTGGTCTCCGAAATAAATCATCGAACAATGGTTTCTATTCGTTTGTAGGGTTGCATAACTTCGTAGAGTCACAACGCTTGTCGTATATATATACACAATAGATTGCACAAACTGCTTTCTTTGTTTCAAATTATTTCAAGAGTTTTGCTTGATGTCTGACAGGTCCTCTAGGTAAGATTTTGTTTGTTTTACATTAGGTTTGTTTTATATGTTGAGTCAATGCCTAAGGCTCTGCTTGGGTTCGGATCCGATCCGCATGGCCTCGACTGCATCTTAACACCATTAAATGAACGAGCCAAATGACTATGGGCCAACTTCCCGGTCCAAGCGAAGTCAAGTAGGCAGGAATACTAAGGGTCACTTCGCACTCATATTAATTCATCATTTCTTTGCTTCCACTTTCTTCTTTTCACTTCCATCGTCTCTCCAGAAATCATACCAGAGAAATAACCAAACCCTAACTCTTAAAATTCCAATAATTCTCCTTTAATCTTCAAATCGATTGTATAGGTGGGTCAAAACTTCGATTAACTCCATTTTACTTGATTTCGATTTGAATTTTAGAAGTAATTTGAATGAATTTATGCTTAACACCATACCAAGCGTGGCGCGGTGTCTTCTCTCCCCTTGCCGACGTCGTTAGTGACCTCGTCGCCACCTCGAGGCGTTGGTGGATGAGATTTGACCTAGTGGTGGGCACATTGGCTCATGGGTGTTTTGTTGTGCCGTACTTCTCGAAAACACATGAGTTTTGAGAAGGAGATAGGTTCAGTGATGATGGACAAGTGAAGGAGAAGAAGAAAGAAAGGGATGGGATCGGTTCGGAGTGGAAGACACAAGAGGGAGAAGAAATGGTTTCATCCAACCGGGTCGGTTCGGTAGGTGAAGTATGTGCATGAAAAAAAAGTAAGAGGTTTAAAGTCGTGAGTACAGTTCATCTCGGTGTCGGCTGACCCGTTCCTGGCCACCTTCTACTAACTCCATCCGATCCGTTCTGAATAGATGAAACATTCAAGACTGCCTATTTGATGACTTAGACATCCGAACCGACCCCATGCTACCCAGGATAAGGACGCGAAACGATCCGGTCATGATATAAGAGAAGGAACTTAAACTAATCTGATCATAGCATGCACATCCGAACTGATCCCATACCACCTAGGGCTAACGAACTGATCTGAAGTGACTTTGTTAAAAGTGACTAACCTAACTTAATCAATATTGGTCGTGGTCTATGATTTTATGGACAGTTAAGATAGAGCCTTATGATCGTGACTGAAATTATAAGATTATCCTGAACACATTACTTCTTCGTCAAACTTTTGCATTGCATCTTTATGCGTTTACTTTGAATCTCTTGCACACACTTTGTACACTTTAGTTCGCATACATGCACGGGGGGATATGGGAAACTTTACTCTAACTTCCATTCTTGCTTCTTCAATATCTTAGCGATCATGACAGAAAGACGCTCGTCTAGATTGGCAAAAAGGGGAGATGTTGCAAGGTCATTTGATAATCCATTTGCCGAGGATGTATCTTCCACCTCAGACTCAGGATGGAATAGTAAAGGTCCCGACTGTGAGATGGAAGTTCATAACAGTGAAGCATCTTCTGGGGGTGATACCTCTCTCGGTAAAGAAGAAGAAGGAGGGGTAGGAGATAACATGCTCCCGGCGAATTCATGGGTGCAGTTATCCTGGAATTGCCTAAAGATTCAGTTGAATCGACAATTGATAACGATAGACTAATACGGATACGCCTCAAGCATGGGATTCTTCAAGGAGATACCCTTTTACCCTCATAAACAGATCGTCCCCATAATCCACCAGAAGGATATATGGCTATTTCCAGACTAATGTGTCTTGTTGGAGCGATACCTCCATTTCCACCATTCATCGTCGATTTACTAAGACAGTTGAGGATTGCCCCCATGCAGCTTCTTCCCAATTCTTATGCCTATTTATATAACCTGTACATAGCTTACGGAGAAATTCTTGGTGAAGAGTTGACTTTTGAAGATGTTCGTTTCTTTTACAACTTCAAACATCGAACCAACGACACTCCGTCCTTTGTATATTTCGAATCTGTTCCAAAAAGAAAGATTATCATCGTTCCGTTTAGTAGCAATGTTGGGGATCCAAAGCCTGAATGGTTTTACATTTGACAGCAGCCGGGGTGCGCCAGAAGGTGGCTCAAGTCAAGTAAGGACATCAATGTTTTAAATTTTAGACATTTTAAACATGCTAACACCGCTTGTATTTTCTTACAGTTCCTAATCCGATGCAAGAAAAACAACCAATACAATTCGATTGCTTGAATCGGCTACTCAACGGTGACCAGAAATTCTTGACCATCAAAGAGTGTTTGGTGGATGACTATCTTCATAAGCATTGTCTTGTTGCTATAACTCGTAGCATAGAGCATGGCGAGGGACCTTATGTGTATATACCTCTTGTTGAAGGGGCAATTGAGGCCTCACCGGGGCATGGAGGTAGCCCGAAGGATCTTTCGGTACCTCAAAAGATTCCTTCTCCTTCATCTTCTGCAACTCGAGATGACATACTATAGAATATACCTACTGCTGATAGGGACAAATATATTACTCCTGATGATGCGGCCACTCCTGAGGGGCTAATTTCTCCAAAGGGATTGCCATTAGTTATTCATCTAGGATACACTCCCATAGCCGATGAATCTACATTTCGAGGCTTGGGGGATCTTCCCCTGCCCAAAACTTTTTGTTCTTCAGAGGATTTCCTAACAAATCCTCTCACTTTTACTTCTAAGGAAGAGATCGCTCCTGTAAAGGCCGAGGAGACTATCAATCCGGGCTCTGGTCTGTTTGGGGGGAAGCATCACTTAGGATACACATGACACTCTAGCACTGCACATCACAGCACTTGAGCTTTATGCTAATATTGATCTTAATATTCTTTCATTTCTTTTTTGAAGGAAAAATGGGGAGATAAAGATATCATATGCGAGATGTTCATTCGAGCATGCCTCCAATAGATCCCCATATAAACACGATTGGTATGAGAGTAGGGGTAGAGACGACAGGAGGGATCGACTTCCAAAGTCTTATCGACCCTCCCGTTCTCGATCCCCACATCAGAGATGCTCAGAGAAACACAAGAGTCATCCTTCAGATCATGAGAAAGACAAGCACAATGGAAATCCTCATGTTCCTTCTAAGGGCACAATTACTCAAGATGATAGTTCGCAAAGGGTTTCTGATCCTAAAGGGAAACAACCAGAATCACGGAAAGATGCCGGGAAGAAACGACCCACCACAAAGCTATCTTGTCGCACTATTGACAAAACTACCACTAGATCGGTCATCCTAAATGACAAGAACCAGGCTAGAATAGAAGTTCCGAGGTAGCAATATCCCGAACACCATTTCGGGCACATGCATTTTGTCTCAAAACTCCAACCGGTAAAATCTGATTGGGCCAATGATGTCAAGGCTACTATAGATTTCGTGGATGAACGATATAAAGAGATGAAGAAGTATGCCAAGACTCTTTCTAAAATCATTAGTGATCTGATGGAAGACATAAAATCCATGGTCGACGCTGCTGCATATGATGCAGGGGCCATTGAAAACTCTGAGAAAGACCTAGAGGATGCTCAAGCTAAGCTTGCTCTTGTACAACGCAATGCAGATAACTATAAGAAGCAGCTTGAGGAATTATGAAAGCGCTATCATTCCGAGCTTGAATCCCATAGTCAAGAGGAAATAGATTTAAAGAAGTAGGCCGAGGATGCCAAATTTGAGAATGTTCATCTTGCTCAAGAGAAGGCAGATTTAGCCAAAAAGAATGCAGAGCTTGAGACTAAGTTACTGGAAGCTGAAACGAGGGTGGCCCTTGTTAAAGGAAATGTAAATACTACTTTGTAGCAAATTGAGGAGGTCAACGAACAGATGAAAGATGCTCAAAGGGAGATTGACGAGAGTGGTGAAACGATGGTCGGATTTTTTGCTCAAGTGATTCGTCACCGAAACCTTGCCTGGCTGAAGGACTATCCCACTCCCTTGTGTATGCATGGGACCATCTGGTCGAATGAGAGAAAGCAGAACTTGGAGTAGATTCAATTGACGAAAATAAGCTTATAAAGACATTCCTTAGAGGTGAGGAACCATTGCATTTGGCCGAAGGGCGTAGACTTATTGCTGTTGCTATGGAGAAAGAGAAACGTCAAGCCAAAGGAAAAAAATATCATCGGAGCTGGATCCTCTTCTGCTACAGCTCAGATCACTGGAGTAGAGGGATACGACCCAGAAAGGCTAGGAATTCCTGAGGCTTCTCTTTTGTCTACTATAACCATGTCTACCTCCGATGTTACTACCGCTCAATTCGAGAAATCTGCTGAAAGTATTTCTACCTTTTCGCCTCAATTCATCAATGCTATCTCGACCTTTGGTCATATTATCGGACAGACTATTGAAGGCTCCATGTTTTCTCCTGAATTAATAACTATTGCTTCTCGCTCTATAGTTACTAAGCCAGTTGCAAGGGCTGACGATTCGCAAAGGACCTCTCCGGTTAAAAGGTCTACTGAAGAGACCCGGGAGAAACAAGATAAGGTCGCTACTACAGAACCAGGGAAAGATGACGAGGGCAAGAGAAAGGAGGCTGTTGACAAAGCTCCCGTACCACCTAACACCGAAACTCCTCATGATGATGAAATAATAGCTGCTTTGAAAGATGACGATGGTAATGACGGGCATGATGAAGACCCCGATGTTACTATAACTGGGGATATAGGAAATGTTGATGATCTGACTTTGGCCGAGATGAAGGCTAAGAAAGATAAACGCATGCAATTGAAAGTTGAAGAGACAAATCCTGAAAATCTTAAACCTCTTGCGATAGTACATCCTGGGTCAAGTTAGTCGTTAAATTTTCAACTAGATCGATCACTGAGGAACTTGCTAAAAAATCTTCTATTGATCCCAGTGTCACTGTTCCAAGGAAAAAGAAACCAAAGCATATTTTCACTGAAACTGAGGAAGAAGAGAAAGAAAAGCTCAAGGATGCCAAGAAGGCAAAGTCTACTTCGAAGTCCAAGTGAAAACGCATTTTGTCTTTTGTTTTGATATTTCACTAGTCCATTATTGTTGTAGCGGGTGCAGCCCTCGCATCTTTTGCTTAATCTTTCTGTGTAAACTCACGTATTTGTGAATAAAGTAGTTTGTTTCCTGCAATGTCAAATATTTGTGACTCTATTATCTAATTAAAAATGCAGATAAACAACATATCATATCACAGTTATACAATATAGTCATGATAAAGGGAACATGTGTATGTATATGCCCCCCAATCAATCTTGAATAGACTGATTAACTAAGACTTATGCGAGATTGATTAAATTCAACATCCAGTTGCCTCCGACTCTCTACTGGGGCTAAATTTCTTTTGACGTTGATGCTTATTCTTCTGGCATCTTTATACTCTCCTGTCTCATAATCAGGTTAGAGTATTATTGAGGTGGTCTCTTATCGGGGTGCACCTTCATGCCTCATGGGACGTCGTCTTCCCGTCCTTTATACTCCTTCTCGATTCATGAGAGTTAGAGTTAGGAATGTCGTCTTCCCGTTCCTTCTATCTTGTTATGCAAACGATCATTTTGTTCGCTCCTGCACATAGATTATCTCCAATTTTTCAAATCTAATTTAATGTTTTGTGATTCATAGTCATGATAAAATAATCGTTGAAGATAGAAATAATGTAGGAAAGTAAATGACACATGATATTTTTATAGTGGTTTAGCTAAGTCGTAGCATACATCCACTTTATAATCCTTTATTCATATAAACAGACTTTTTTAAGGCAAGTCGTGCCTTTTTACATAGTTTATAAAAACAAAAGGAAAGGATTGCATATTTAGCCCAGATATAGCCGCAAGTGCTGAGCATTCCAGGCTCTGGGAATCTCCTCGCCATCCACGGTCGTTAGCTTGAAGGCTCCCGTATCAAGCTTCCGTTGGATGGCATATGGTCGTTCCCACTTTGGACCCAATTGGGTTGAAGGCGGGAATATTCGTTTTAACACTAAGTCCCCTAGTTCGAAAGTCCTGAAGCGAACTTTTTGGTCATAATGACGTGCTGCTTGGTGTCGATGTCTTGAGGAATGCAGGTCAGCTTCGTCTCTTTTTTCTTCAACAATGTCGAGAGACTCAAGGAGGAGTGATCTATTCATCATTGGGTCATAGTATGTCACCCTATGAGAGGGGACTTCGAGCTCCACTGGGATTACTGCCTCCGATCCGAAGGAGAGTGAAAGGGGAGTATGGCCAGTTGTCGTCTTAAAGGTTGTCCTGTAGGCCCACAAAGCTAGTGGCAGCTCATCCACCCACTTGGCTTTGGCTCGTTCTAACCGCTTCTTAAGAATGGATTTAATAACTTTGTTTATTGCTTCAACTTGCCCATTTGTTTGAGGGTGAGCTACAGCGTTATACCTCCTTTCAATCTTGTATTTCTGACAAAAGTTTCTGAATTCGACGCTGTCGAACTATGTTCCATTATTAGTTATAATGGTCTTCGGTATCCCAAATCGGCAGATAATGTTTCTGACCACAAAACTTATCACCTTCCATGCTGTGATCGTGGTTAAGGGTTCGACTTCCACCCACTTCGTGAAATAATCCACGGCGATGATCGCGTACTTTGGCCCTCCTTTGGCGATAGGTAACACTCCAATAATATCGATTCCCCACAAGGCAAAAGGCCATGGCCTTACCATTGACTTTAGCTGGGTCGGAGGTGCTCTGGGAACTTTGGCGAATCTTTGACATTTATTGCAGCGTCATGAGTAGTCAGCCGCGTGTTTATTCACGGTAGGCCAAAAATATCCTTACCGTAATACCTTCTTTGCTAGGGTTTGGCCCCCGGTGTGATCTCCACACTCACCTTCATGTACTTCCTACAGTACATGTTTGATGTCGTCATGTGCGATACATCGTAGTAAGAGCATGGAAAATCTTTGGTGATAAAGGATGTCATCCTGTAGCACGTATCTCGCAGCCTTACGTGTTACAGCCCGTCTTTCGCTTTTCTTCAAAGGGAGAATTCGGCTCTTGAGGAAGTTCTTGATTGGTGTCATCCATGACTCCCTCTCTGGCTCGATTTCTAGGGCTGGTTCCACTTCCACTAGGTCGAAACTTGGTGACTCCAATATCTCTATTGGGACCATTTCGGTTTCTTCAGGGTTGTCAGAACTCGCTAATTTTGCCAACCGATCTACTTTCTGATTCTCTGCTCTTAGAATGTGTGTTATGCTGTAATGGTCCAAATTGTCCAATAACTCCTTTACTTTTCTAAGATAAGTAACAAGCCGAGGTCCTTTGGTAACAAACTCCTCCCGTACCTGGCAGACAACTATCTTGGAGTCACAGCATATATCCAGTGTCTTTACTCCTAGTTCTTTTGGCGAGCTTCAGCCCGGCAATCAGGGCTTCATACTCGGAATCGTTATTGGTAGCAGCAAATTCTAATTGCAAGGCATAGTAAATATATCGTCCTTCAGGAGTGATTAAAACAACTCCGGCGCTGGACCTTCGATAATTCTTGGCCCGGTCCGTATATAACTTCCACGGACTAAGCTCTAGCTCTTGTTCTGAAGTAACCACCTTGTCACCCACCATTTCCTCTTCGGGAATCGTGAATTCTTATATGAAGTCGGCCAAGGCCTGCCCCTTATTGATCTCCGTGGTTGAAAATTCGAATCGAATTGACTCAACTCGATGTTCCATTTAAGTAACCGCCCCGATGCTTCGGGGTTTTGCAACACTTGCCTTAAAGGTTGATCGGCGTATACAACTATCTGGTAAGCCTGAAAGTAATCACGAAGTTTGCGGGAAGCAATCAGGAGGCTATAAGCAAGCTTTTCTATTTTTGGGTAATTACGTTCTGTAGTGGCTAGCTTCTTGCTTACGTAGTCTACAGGCCTCTGGACTTTATCTTCATGTACCAACGCTGTATTGACGAAATGAGACGATACCGCTAGGTAGACAAACAAATCCTCATGTCCCACGGGTTTTGACAATATTGGAGGCTTCTCTAATAAGTCTAATAGATTATGGAAAGCCTCCACACAATCAGGAGTCCACTCAAAATTTCGTTTTCCTCGTTTTATCAGATCGAAGAGAGGTACACACTTATCTGTGGCTTTGGAGATAAACCTACTCAATCCAGCAACTTTTCCGGCCAGGCTTTGAACATCCTTAATCTTTTGTGGTTCTTAATATTCCTTATTGCCGCTATCTGACTAGGATTTATCTCAATCCCTCAAGAGCTCACGATAAACCCGAGGAATTTCCCAGATGCGACCCCAAATGAACATTTTAGGGGGTTTAACTTCATCCTATACCTTCAGAGAATGCTGAAGATTTCGGCTAAGTCTTTTGTATGGTCGGAAGATTGTCTAGACTTCACAAGCATGTCGTCCACATAAACCTCCATGGTTTTTCCGATTTGATTATAGAACATGTGGTTGACCAAGTGCTGATATGTGGCTCCTGCATTCTTTAATCCAAATGGCATTACCACATAACAATATAACCCCAAGTCTGTGATGAAACTTGTGTGCTCCTGATCTGTTATGTGCATGGGAATTTGATTACATCCCGAATAGGCATCCATAAAGGATAAGAGCTCGTGTCCAGTTGTCGAGTCCACTAGTTGATCAATCCTGGGAAGAGGAAAGCTATCTTTTGGACAAGCCTTGCTCAAGTCAGAGAAGTCAATACACGTACGCCACTTCCCGTTAGATTTTTTTGACCAGGACAGGATTTGATATCCAGTTGGGATATTTCGAGTCCTTAATGAATCCATCCTTCAATTTCTCTACCTCTTCCTTCAAAGCTGCTGACCGCTCTGGGCCTAACATCCGTCTCTTCCACTTGATCGGCGGGTGTTTTGGATTGATTCTCAAAGAGTGGCTCATAATAGCAGGCGAAATCCCACATATGTCAGCGTGAGTCCAGGCAAACACATCTAAATTTACCTTTAAAAAATCAGCCAACTCTTTCGCTTGAATTGGATCTAGATGCGATCTGATCTTCAATACTTTCGTTGAATTCGTATCATCAATGAATATATCTACTTTCGTCTCGTTAGGAGTCGCCTTTCTATCCTCGGGTTCTATATCCTCTATGGGATCTATATCTTCGAGCACATCTAAAGGTGACTCTCCTGGGGATGGACCCCTTAAATGTTATGCTGAGTTTTCCTTCGAAGGGGTAGAAACGTCCTTGGGTTCTATATTCAACCCCTTCATTAAATCTTCAACTCTGTCATGTAACAAGCTCGTCCTGTAGTTTGGTCACCTCTCATCACCCATGCTCCTGCGTCAGTCGGAAATTTAAGCAGTAAGCACCAAGGTGCAATATATGCCCTAAACTCTGTGAGGGCTGGTCGGCCTAGGAAAGCATTGTAGGGTGACTCAACATCCAAAACTACAAATGGTAGGATTCTTACTCTCTGGCGATCTCCTTGTCCTAAGGCAACTGGTAATTCTACATAGGCCATCGGAGCCGTTGACGCCCCATTGAAGCCCCATATCCATCCTTCACAGGGCTTTAAGTCTTTTGCTTCAAGCTTCATTTGTTCAAAGGCTTTCTTAAAGAGGATATTTACCAAACTTCCATTATCCACCAACACTTTATGGACTAAAGCGGGGCCGATGGCTGTGGTAATTATCAGCGGGTCTTCAGTGGGTGATTGAATTTCGTATCGTCTCTACCACGGAACATTACATTATCTGACATCGTCTTTTGTTGTTTTACTGGAGTAATGTCTTTGAGGTTACTGCCATCTCCTACCTCAAAGTGCTTGGCGACATTAACGTACTGATCTATGGCTTTGAAACTATGGCTAGCTAGATGGGGTCCGCCTATAATGGTATTGATAACGATCCCTTTACCTTTCTGCTGGGCTGTGGGTTTGGAAGTAGGTTGGTTTTGGTTCGGGACTTGCCCTCCTTGCCCCCTATCCCGTGGGGCGACCTTGTACTCGTCTAACTTCCCTTCCCGTAGCAATTTCTCAACTACATCTCTCAAATGACAGCATTCATTGGTAGAATAACCGTGGGTTCCATGGAACAAACAAAACTTTCCCATTGCGGTCTCTTTTTCAGTTGAGTCTTTAGGTGGCGGCTTTTTATATTGCAATATGTTGTATGTGTCCAAATAAATGTTTTCCAATGTGTCATTCAATGGCGAATAGTTCTCAAAAGTTTGGAATCGAGATCTTTTGCTGGAATTATTCCCTCGGTTCCTATTTCTCCTATTGTCGTTTCCATTTTTGTTGTTATTACCTCCATTCTAGTTGTCGACGTTCACCTTAACCTGCCCCGAACTGTCACTGGATTGCTTCACAACAACATTACTTTGGAGACCTTCCCTCGAGGCCCCTTCAGATTTTCTCTTTCTATTTGCATGAGATTCTTCTCGCCTTAAGCGAATATTGGCCTTTTCGTAGAACAATTCCCTATGGGGTGGTTTCCCGGATAGATAATCCCTGAATTCTGTGTCTGGATCAACTCCTTCTATTAAGGCCATCAGAATACTAGGCTCATGAGGGTCACTGACTTCGGTGATAGCCAGGTTGAAGCGGTCTAAATATGATTTCAAAGATTCACCTGGAGCCTACTTAATCCTTTAAAACTATATGATGCTTTTAAATTTTCGAGCGTGAAGTCGAAATTGGTTCATAAGCGTTCACTCAATTCTGTGAAATTTGATATCGACCGTGGAGGAAGTCGGGTGAACCACATTAATGCCACGTCTTCTAGATAAATCGGGAAGGCCTTGCATTTTACAGCATCTGGAGCTGCTGGGGCATTCATGAACTATGCATACCTCATCAAATGTTGTCCTAGGTCGGTTCTCCCTGAATATCGATCCATCTGTGGCAAGTTGAACCGCCGAGGGAACTGGAAGTCCAATATATCACTGTGAAGGGGGTATGACTTTGCTCAATGCCCCAGTCCTCATTAGTGTATCATCGGCTTTCAGACATGATTTGACGTACCATTGCCCATACATCGGCATTTGTTAACATTTGCACAGGTTCTCTAGGTCTGATATTCGGATTACCCCTGTGTTCCTGATTAGGGGATAACCTCATGTTTCTGGCGGCAGCTGCTCTACATTGTTCCCTATGCTCCCGGTCGATCTCAGGAGGAAGGGGTTAGAGAAGTTGCTATTGCGTAGGATTAGTAATATTAGGATCCCTGGGTAGAACGTGGGATCCACGCACGGGCAACAACATAGGTTCTTTCAGGCTCGGGTCATCGGGTCCTAACACACGAGCATCATCTTCATAGGATCCTAAAGATCCAAAGTTCAACTGATCAAGATTTTGAGGTCGCTCAAGCGGCCTTCTTTCACGAGGACGTCCTTCATCCAAAGAAGATGAATAGTCTGCAACAAGGCAGCATGTTGGGGAAGGTGTCCATTTCCTTCGGAGCTCATTAATTTCCCTACTCATGGTGATCATGTTCTCTTGCATGTGAAGACTATCACGTTTATGGGCTTCCAACGCATTTCTAGTACTCTCAAGCATGTCAAGAAAACACGAAAAATCCCGGTGCGTGATGGGTGCAGATGGAGCGGTTGATCACCAGTCGCCGCGGCCGGCATCAGAGCATTGTGGGTGCTCGAGTAGATGTACCAGCTTCAGTCTCATTCGGTTCGGATCGGAGTAGGGTGCCGGAGTCGGATCAGTTTGGAGAGGGGGTCTGAGCAGCTCCAGTGCTTCTTAGTCGGTTCGGATTCTCCTGGTCAGCTCGATTAGGCACATCCGGTTCGGATCGAATTGTCGAGAGCTTTGTCCCAGCGACCTCGTCAATACGATGGCTTGTTGGTCTTATCTAGCATTGTTCTCCCTAGCTCCTTGCACTTCTTTTCCTTTTCCTTTAGCCATAATGTCCAATCCTTCAGTAATTAATCAGTAAATGGTTGAAAGCGTCGGAAAATAGAGGATTAACTTCTTTGAACTTGAAGGTCCAAATAGTAGAACGATAATCCCAAGAAGCGAAGAATTCAAAGATTTCTTAATGAAAGCACCAAAATGTTAGATCCAAAAATGGCTCTAACACCCAAATTAGTAACAATTTCTAATGAAATGAAATTAAAAATAAAGAAAACACACAATTTATAGTGGCTTGGCATTAAATAGCCTACGTCCACTTTCCACTCTTTGAATTGATGACTTGAATGTAGATACAACGATAATTCTCACTCACATTCACTCATACAATGCATAGATTCACTCAATCTTCTCTGAAATGTACTTTAAAAGATGATTGTAATATGAAAATGGTGACGGAATTCGGTTCTCAAAGGGGTTTCAACTCTGAAAATGCCAAAAGATCCTTTGAAATGAGCCTTGGAGGTGTATTTATAGGTGGAAAATGCCTCTGAAGCAGCTCCGGATCGAGCACATGTGGCCCTCATCCCATAGAAGTCGGGTTCGGATAAAGTATGATTGTGACAGCACATCAGGTTGGTGGTGAATGTGGGTAAAGTGGTTGCTTAACTGCTTCGCTTCGTTAGGAAATCATGGGATGTAACTGCTGTCTATCGGTATGCGATTCGGATCAAATGAATGAGAGGGTGAAGGGAGCGGATCGGGCTTCCTCGACCCGATACAGAGCTGTTTCTGCTCCTCCATCTCCTAACCTACCATATTACATCTCAGATGGTGACCCCCGACCCGATCTGGTCATCAGATGCATGTTCTTCTAATCATCTTCCTTTACTTATTTGGCTTCTCATCTTTGTGTAGCCTATTTCACAAAGTAGGCTAACATTAATATTTAATTGGAATTGAATTGAATTGAAATTTGGGTTTGTCGTGATTGGTATCTTAAAAAATGTTGTTCTTTAATCCAATGGAGTTAAGAAAATTAGAAACTAACTGGAGATTAGCTAAGTTGAATGGTTTCCTGAGTATTGATCTGATGTTGGTTTCGGCCTTCGGGATTAATGCTTAAGGAATTGTTCTCTTACTAATTTACGGTTAGAGACTGATGGAATGGTGTCTTCAGAAACACTATTCTTGAACCTTGTATGAAAAGAATAAATCTTTTATTTAAGACTATTAGAATTTCCAGTTAATTAACATTAAATTGGAATGAAATGAAATATGAATTGGGGTTATCGTGAACTGTGTTTTAAATAACACTTGTTCTTTAACCCGATTTATAGTGAAATGGGATTTGGAATATATAAAACTTTTATTAAGATTTAATGGAAATTTTCTAAGGTAAAGTTTTCCAATTTAATAAAATAAATTGGAATGGAATGGAATTCGAATTGGTAATAATCAAAGTGAGCTTTTGTGGGGGAGGACTGTTAATATATATATATATATATATGGAATTTAAAAGGCTTTGTCGTTATTCCATTTATATTATTAGTCGAATACGGAATTTGACATCGATTATATACCGATATGTTTTCCGTGAAAAATCCATAATTAATGGAAGGGAATTTGTGGTTTATCGTGAGTTGTGTTTTAAATGACATTAGTTCTTTAACCTAGTTAAAGATAAGATTAGTTTCTGAACTTGGAATAATCATTAAATAATGATTTTCGAGATTAAAACTGAATTGGAGTTTTATTGAATCTTTAATTAAATTGAAATGTGAATGTGATAATCTAAATTATCAAATTCGGGAAATGATCGATAATGGAGTACCACCTGTTTTACTCCAGGCGATAGTTAAATCTTTAATTAGATTTGAACGTGGAATGGTAATTAAATTTACTGGTAACACCGTGGTGTTAGATATGGAGAATTACCAGTTTTGCTCCATGGGATGAATAGGTTAGGATTGGGAAATTAGATAAATGATTACTTCGGTAAGGTTCGCTAATCCCGACTAGTTTGGAAAACCTTAACATTATTTAAATTGTGAAAAGAATATTTGAATAAAAGAATATTCTGGATTGGAATGAGGCGTATGTTGTGTTTTTATAGCACTTGTTTATTATGTGTGCGAGTTATTCAGAAAGACCGGGTTTATCCCATTCTGAATAACTGATCGACGATAAGTCAACGAAGAAGACGGTGGTTGAAGATCATAGGTCTTCACATCGTTTGGATGATTACTAATGTCTTGATTGGGTCGTACACCCAAGACGAGGTAATAAGTGGTGATCGTCCAGACATACTTGGAGATCGACCGGATATGCGAGGGCCTCTCTCCTATATTGGACATATGGGACGACGAATAAGGTGCCCCTGGTTTCGTTCAGACCCAGAACGAACTTGTAAATGGACTATGTGTCTGACATTGGATTTCATTCTGTGTGATTGGTAAATATCAGTTGCATAGCATGAATTGCCTATGTGGCATGCAGGGATGCAAATGTTCAAGGCTTCTGTTGAAAAGCAAAGTCTTGTGGTTGATGATCAAAGCATAGCTTTAATATAGCGCCGTTTTGTGTATAGCATTAGTTCGCGAGCCTCACACCCTGGTGTGAACCGGAAACGGGAGAGGACATCAGGGAGGACATGTGTTTCCCTCTAGCTAAAAGTGGTGTCAGGGTTTTACTAGCCCTGACATTTTACTTATGTGGATGATGGAAAGCGAGGCGCCTCGGTTATATCGGCACTGTGGGGCCGATGGATGGTTTGGTCGATATTTGATTAATTTACGCCCCATAGGACGGGGAAACGCATTGTTCAGGCATTTTAATCCACTCCGTGTGGACCGGCCCTGACGATCCAAAGGCTTGACTGAGTACTTGCCTGAGACATGGGCTAGATTGTCTCAAAGCGGTAAGGACAATCCCTTGCCTTGGTTCATGATGGAAATCCAACTTCCAAATACGACATCATGCTGTTTTGATTGTAGAACTAGTATGGCGACATGATATATGGTACCCACGTCGTCTATGATTGATACAATTATGTTTGAAGTTGATTTCTTCACTTTTAGTAATAATAAAAGATAAAATTTCACGTATCAAACATTATTTGGCTACTATAAGGTAAAACTCTATCCTCCGTCTTTCGTCGCATTGTGTGATGGGACCTGAGTCTTATAATAGCTTCATTGTTCATTATTTAGCATTGCGCTGTTTGTTTTATGCACAGGTATTCTTGGGGTTAAACCCATTCAGTGTCATACGGCATGGTCCCTTGATTTATCCAACTTAAAAAATCAAGTTAATAACTATTTTATTTCTCACACCAGTCACATGACTAACCTGAAGTTTATTGTTTTAACCTAAACTCTGGGTGCCCGTATTTTCCACACGGACAGCTAGTAGTTTTGATTTTGCAGATTTATATTTATAGGATCCTGGTTTATAGCTGGAATGATATTCGGAAAGCTCTGTATCCATGTATCTCTTTCAGTTGTGTTTTGTATTATTTTCCGCTGCATTGTAATTTGTAAATCTCTGATATTTATCAAATGTAAATTATTTGTTCATACTTTGTATATTCTTGTACTCTGATGTAAATAGTTGTAATAAGCAATGAGATTCTGTTTGTATTCTTATTTATCGTGTTCTCAACTCAATCCGGGCTTTCCTTTACGGGGAAGTTCGGATCGCTCCAGATATCTTGCCCTGGAGATCGAAGATGAAGATTTGGTGTGTGTGTGTGTGTATATATTCTATTTATGTGCTCCCACTACTTTTGTTCCGCTATCTTGTTGTATATCCATATGTATGTGTAACTCTGATCCTCTTTGTATATTATAGTCAAATGTATATTTTTCAATGGTTTTGAACTGTTAATTGCTTATTATATGTTATCCTTCCGCTGTGGGATTCTGTTATTATTTCCTATTCTTCCTTTCTTTTCTTTTATTTTTCCTAATAACAACCTGCATTTGCGATCTGTTTGGGTCAGCATGCATTGATCATTCTCGATTTGAACGGTATAATGGGGAATAAAAATGATAAATATACCATTGTTTAAAATGGTAAAATTTCGATCCGCTTACCTAATAGCTTTCCAATCCATGAATCTGATCCAGATTTATTATTCCGTGGCATCCCTAATTGAATCTATATTCAAAAATATCAATGGATTCACAAATCTATAACTAAAGAAGAGGGAAAAGAAAAAGAAAACCTATGTAAACTAGATCCAAGGACTCACACTGATCAGGATTCTGAACACCTAATTAAAGATATATATATATATTCTTTTCCTCCAAACCTTGAATCAGAATTTCCCAAGACTAATTATTCTATTTTTTGAAGAGATTTAAGGAGGTAGAATAATGGCAGAGCCTTGGCAGCATCTTAGAAAATATGATAATAAAGCTAGGACATGCTAGCCTATTTATAGGTGTTGCAGAAGAGTCTGAACCATTGGATTTAAATTATAAAAATACGAACTGCACACGTCATCACAAAACACGTCATAAAGCCTCCTGGACCGAACTTGGGTCGTCCCCTGGGTCGACCCATAGGTTGACCTAAGCAAACGTGGGTCGACCCAACTGGATCCAGCAAGCAGTTTTGGGACGCGATGTTTATTGTTTTAACATTTTTAATTTAAACGTTGGTTGATTTCCCATTTTACCTCCTTTGATTTATTATTTGCCTCTTATATGTCTCAATCAGGTTTGAATTTCATTTCTACATATGCATACATGCACAATCTTTAAATTATTAGTCTATTAATAATTTTCCTTTTGCAAGATCTATTAATGCACTATTTATCCATCGCTGCAGTGCATTGTTTTATTCTTCTTCTTGCATGCATATCTGAACTGAATGTTAATTAGTTGCTCATTTTATTGCTTTTTTATGCTTGTGTTATATTGATTATTAATTTATTAATAATCTTCCTCTTTTTACTATGCATGCACTAATATGTTACTCTCTTTAACGCATTATGTTTAAATTATTGCATGCAACCTAATTACTTTGCATGCAGTCAATTTCTTCCTTCTTTTTAATGAATGCATTGTTTGTTTGTATGCATTCATACATTACTTTTATTTTATTGCATCAATTTCTTTCTTTAATTTGCATCTTTTATTTATTAATGTCCATGCATATATATACATATATGCACCATTCCTTATTTAGTATTAATAAAAATGCAGGGAGTTACACAACATGGCCAATACCATGGCCAATTATAATATTAAATAAGCTTAGATTATTCCATGAATGCAGGAATAAGTAAAATGCAAACTGATTTATATGGGCGACAAAACTAATTTGAGTAGTTATATATATATAAATATATATATATATATATATGTCCATGTTATGTTTGTTTGACCTAGTATATTCATGGTATATAAATGGGTCGTTATAAAAATTATCCTATTCTTATAAAAATAAAACAGAATATATGTCAAACAAGAAGCCATTAGAGAGAACAGAAAAGATAGGGGAGGGACTTTTATTTCTATTACTTCAAGTGTATACAATTTCTATTACATTTTCTCCTTTATATATAGGATTTGGAGCTGACATTAGACTTATTTCCATGATGTGGGACTAAATAGAATATGACAAGAGCATATTCACTCATTTATATTAAAACACTTCCCCTTGAATATGCATCTTCAAAATCTTGAATGCTCTACAAACTTGAAGTTGTCCCTTTTAAAACATATATGATGATTGCTCCCCTTTATAATTATCTTGCTTGCATATATCCGTTCATTCGATACAACTATTGATTGTTGCCTTCAAAACTCTATCAGGAAAACCCAATGGGAAAAATCTTGAATGATAAAAAGAGTACAACGTCTAACAATATGAATATCATATTAAAATGATATTCCTTAAAAGAGCTTGATGCTTCAGGATCAAAACAATGCCTCATTAAAATCCTTTTTATGAAAAACCCTATGGGAAAAATTCATAAATAAGGAAAAGAGTGCAAATTTATTTCATCTTTAGGTAACTTGTTTTACAATGTTACCGTAAGGGTTGATACTTCAGGATCAAGATAAAGCCTCATTAAAACCTTAATAAGAAAAACCCGGTGGGAAAAATCTTAGTAAAGGAAAAAGAGTACAATATAAAATGTCAAATTTACTACATTAAAAGTAGTATGATACTTCTGGATCAATGTAATGCCTCGTTAAAACCTTAATAAGAAAATTCCAGTGGGAAAAATCCTAAATAAGGAAAAAGAGTACATTATAACTCATTTTTATATGTTACTTTTGGGTTGATACTTCTGGATCATGACCCATTCCTCATTAAAACCTTACTAAGAAAACCCAATGGGGAAAATCTTAGTTAAGGAAAAAGAGTGCATTATATCATACTTATGGGTACTCCCCCTGAATTAATAATTTCCTTTGAAGTGTATTCTTCTTTCAATAACTTGAATTGCTTACAAATACTTCTTAATGAAGTTTTTCTTTTAAAACTTTATGTGCATTTCCATGCTTTAGGCATGTTTTCTTATTTAAAGCGCCTTCCTTTTGTGATTTGTATGTTACTAATATTCATTTATGAATACACTTCAGGTGCTTATAATTTTCTGTTTCAATCAGACTTGCATGTTGCAATACATATTTGATGAATAAGACAACATTCATTACTAAGCAGGAAGTAACCTACTCATCTTGAAGTATATCAAGATTTTCATTACAACAATACTTAGAAGAATAAAGTGTATCAAGATTTTTATTACAACAACACTAAGCAGGAAGTAATCTACTCACCTTGAAGTATATCAAGGTTTTCATTACAACAATATTTAGAAGAATGTTGTAATCTATCATCCATGTTCTTGGTATTCTTTATAATAACAAATGTTATTTATGTTCTTCAGGAACTTATATATTATAATAATTTTTGCATATCGCAACTACCACTTCAATGGATATTAAGAGTTTCATTACAACAATTCTTGAAAGAAGGAAGTGATCTACTCATCATGGATTACTTCAAGATTTTCAACACAACAATACTTAAAAGAATGTTGTAATCTACATTTCTTACTCTTTATCACTACCAAAATTATTTAAATTCTTCTGTAATTTGTATACTTTCATCGTTTATACCTTCAGGGTATTATAAGCGTTTTAAACAATTTCACCACTTTAATCAATTCAATTATCTTTGAAAATACAATGCTCATTGCACTTAACATGTTGTTGACACTTATAGTGCTTCAGTAACTTCCGTGTGTTTTTGTCATTATATATATTTCTATTTTTATCTTATGAACTATAGGTCATATCTTATGGACTACAGGTCCATATACCTTATTTAGGATAATTTCATGATGGCCAATCATGTTTCTCTCTAATATGGGATTTTTAATCCATTTATAAATATAAGCGCTTTATTATTTATTAATTTATCATCAATGATTATTTCTTGTCAGTTCTATACATGATTTATTGAGATCTCAAAATTATCATGCTTTAGGTACCTAAACCACTTCTGGGGTTATTTTGACAATCATGTCATGGGTTTCTTTCAAAGCACTTTTAAATGTTTCTTCAGGAACACTCATCTCCTTTAGTTTGCATCTTTGTACCTTACTCCAAAGATATTTTTAACAGACTTTTATACCACATTTTCAGCTGTAATTTACACCTTTTGATCCTTCGAGGATTCAAATGTATATCAGAGAAAGTCTATTAGGGACATAATTGATAATTTATGCAAGTTACTTAATACTTTGCATAATTCTATATCTTAGCAAATATTTAACATCGATGATTCCTTTATTCTCCCCTCAATGTTGACAAACATTGTCACTTTAAACAATAAACCTACTTTGGATTAATTTTTGATCCATTATAGCATCATAGCTGACAAATACATTAGATGTATTTTAATTGTAGGAGGATGATACTCTTATTAGTTGATAAGATGCATTCATATTGTAGTGCTTATTCCCTTTCAATGATCTAATAACTTGGAGAGAATTTTCTATCATTTGAATATGCACATAACTTCAGGTCATTCAACATTGATGTCAAAAGACTTTCTAAAAAATAATATATGCATAATTTATAATATGATCTCATGACAACTTCAGGTTGTTAATTAAATATTTGCATATATGTGTATACATGTGCGTCCACGTATTACATATGTAATTGATTTGCATATTCTCTCTCATTCAAATTATTTTTTTTAGAACAAATTATTTATAATGTTCCAATCATTAGTGTAACAACCTGAATTTTAATAACGTATTAAGACAACAATCGATGCAGAATTAAATTTTAAAATAAGAATCAAGAGAAACGGGTTGCGCCGTTGCGTTTGTCTCGGAATTCTGGTTGGAAACGAGTCCGAAATTTCGTAAATCGGAGTCCGTATGACCGAGATATGGCCTCTAGAAGTTTCACGAAAAATCAGAAAACAAAAACAGATTTTCAAATTTCGAATTTAGCCCGAAACAAACTGGGCGGGAAAATTTCCCGCCCAGCCCCAGGTCGATTGGGGAGTCGACCCCCCAGGACCAGGTCGACTGGGGAGTCGACCCGGTGTGGACCTGGGGGTCGACCTCCTTGGTCGGGCCAGGTTGGCCTGGTGCACATGCTTGCTCCTTTGGGTCTGTTCTGTTGGCCTGTGACGAGATTGGATGGTTCAAATCTAAACTAGGGTTAATCTAAGGGCCTAAACTAGTCCTAACTTCTATAAAAACACCCTAAGACCTAGCCTAATTCACTACAAAACATCCTAACAACGAAGTGCTGCACGAATGTCTCTTGATCATGGCCTCCATCTTCAACTTCAAAGGCTTAAGCATGCAAACTAGATTCAAGTCAAAGGAGCAAGCTTTCTACATCAAATCAAGGAAGTAGAGCATCATCTCAACACCGTTCTACGACAAATGCTTGCTCATAAATCTCTAGCCACACTTTGTAAGTTCTAGCTACTTTTAGATCTAAATGGTAGTTCTAATGTTGACATGGAATAAAATGAGATGAAACCTAAGTATGTTAGTCTATGTGAATCTAGTACTGCCCCTCTCTTGAACCTATGACTTTGAGCTATTTCTTAGTGATTAAATCATGCCACTCATGTTGTGTTTGACCTAGTTTATCATGCAAGATTGAATCTTGACTTGTGGAATGTTGGCATGAACCCTTAGAACAATTTGACTTGTGGAACATTCATATGAACTTGACTTGGGGCTTATGCATGTAAAAGAATCTAAACCCCTCATGACCATTTACATGCCTACGATGATGAACCTAGTGTTATGCTATCATACATGTTTGAGGCCAATCCCTTTATGTTATCATACATGTTTGAGGCCAATCCCTTTATGCTATCATACATGTTTGAGGCCAATATGTTGTCATATTATTCCTACTATGTTGACTCGCTTTCACTTGCGTTGGGAATACGCCTTGGGTAGTTTAGACAAACTTGAGATGGGCTATAAAACTTAACATGAATTAAGTAATGGGACAATGGGCATAAGTGGAAAACGTGGACTTTGTCGTGGCCTAAATTTGACATGAACATGACAAGTAGGAAAACATGAAAGTAGCCAACTCGAGGTTGGGTTGAGTTTGTAGCATAAATCTGCCCGGAACCGCCCGGCAAATCTAGTAGCTACAGACAATAAGACCCAATGTGAGTAGTTGGTCATATCGCGCTTAAAACCCGAGGATAGACTAGGTTGTGGTGTAAAGCTGCCCGGACCTGCCCGGCGTAACCAGTAACCACAACAAAGTCTAATGTGAGAGGTTGGGGTGCATTAATTTACTTAATGCCACATGATAAGGTTAAGTTAGTTTGACTAATGGCACTTAACCGATATGACATGAATGGGTAGGTTAAGTAAGACCGGACTTGATTACATAAAGACACTTAACCATATAACACGATTAGCGGATGGGTTAGTTTAACCTAAATGGGTTGATAACACCCGACTGGGATAACGCGATGCATGGTAGGGTTAAGTAAACCCACAACAATGATACTTAACCATTATAAATACGACTTGTGGATGGGGTTAAGTTAACCTATACTCAACCAATCCGACTCGGTAATTTGATGGGGTTAAGTTAACTTACACTTAACCAATCTGACTTGATGATTTGATAGGGTTAAGTCACGAACCTCTTAAATATGCTTAACCAGTCCGACTCGATAATTTAATGGGGTTAAGTTAACCTATACTTAACCAATCCAACTCGATAATTTAATGGGGTTAAGTTAACCTACACTTAACCAATTTTACTCGATGATTTGATGAGGTTAAGACAACCTATACTTAACCAATCTGACGCGGTAGCTTGATGAGGTTAAGATAACCTATACTTAACCAATCTGACAAGGTAATTTGATAGGGTTAAGTTAACCTACACTTAACCAATCTGACACGATAATCTAGGGTTAAGTCATGAACTTCTTGATATACTTAACCAACTTGATACACGGTTTGTAGGGCTAAGTCTTGAACTTGAATACTTAGCCAATTTTGACATGATTCATAAGCGGTGTAAGTCATGAACTCGAATGACAACACTTAACCCATTAGACAAAACCCTAGTTCAGGGGACTAAGTGAAAAATCGTAGTTAATAGGGATAACGGGAAGGGAAACTAAGTGATAAACCTTAGTTAAGGATAACTAAGTAATAATTCTTAGTCAAGAGAATTGGACCAGTTCACAAATAGATGAGTAACCTGATACAGTAGGTCATCGTTTAAACAAACACACGAGGAGGTGCGAATGTTTATCTTACTTAGATAAAGGCTCCAGCGAACTGGGTGACGAAGCGGTAGATTCGGGGGACGTGAGGGTACTCTTGGTATCCCTCTATGAGGTTGCAGATGATCCGCCTGGGCTCACAGAGGTTAAGGTCTGCGGTAGAAGAACCAAGGGTATGCCTTAGTTGTTGTGCGAGCAACCTAAAGACTGGGGTGGATTAGCGTGGAGTCGGCGATACTTAGTTTAGCCCTATGATAGCACGTCGTCGACTACCTACCATCTTTAGTCAATCATGTACGTATGCGAAAAGGCAGAGAACTCCCAACAAACCATATACTTGCTATCTAGTTATGGGTGAGGTTGGCCAATAGGAAAGTGGGGCACGGATGGCCGGAGTATAGTTCTCGTGCATGATTTTATTGGATTGCCTTTCAGTAGTTGAGGGAGGGTTCACGTGGGACCATAACCACCGGTAGAAAACAGACCTTGATATCTGCATCGGTATACAACCTAAAGCTCCCGACCGAGTCCTGTATTTCTTGATTAGCCCTGTCACGGGACTCGGATGGCACATTGAGATACATGTACATCTAGACATGGAAAAACGATTTACGATACATACGTAGGAAAAAGGGCGTGGTTGATGGGTAGCGTAATCCCTAACGGTCCTACGTGGCTTAAACCCAAACCGAGTTACGGAAATGTTTATTAGGTAATGTAATCCCTAGTGGTCCTAGGTGGCATAAATCCTAGCCGAACA
Organism: Allium sativum; assembly: GCA_030737875.1. Lineage (NCBI taxonomy): Eukaryota > Viridiplantae > Streptophyta > Magnoliopsida > Asparagales > Amaryllidaceae > Allium > Allium sativum. The sequence continues at coordinate 2,493,374 of JASFAX010000054.1, forward strand.
TTGGAGAATTCATGGTAAGAAAATACAGCTAGATCAAGGGTGACAGTCCAAACGATTTCAAGGATAATGGAACTACGTTGAAGTAGTATAAAACTACATGAGGAAGCCCGTAGGATTTACGGCAAAGGACTAAACATATACATGGAAAGAAACATATGAGTTGGGAAAACCTACATTAGGTTGACATGGACCATTTCATGACATTGGGCAAGGGACATTTTGTAGCTAACACATGACACGGGTTGGGATACTAGTACGGAAAGTGTAGGGAAAATATACTTGATAGAACCTTGGGGTGTTATACCCGATAGAACCTTGGGATGTTATACTCGATAGAACCTTCGGATGTTATACTTGATTCATAGTGACCGTAGTTTATCTTGATACAGTAGTTCATCCTGTTACCTTGGTTTAGCTTGTCTATCTTGTCATCATCCTTATGTTTACTTACAATTTATGCATGTCATGTTACCTTTACCTGTTTTATGCTGGAAGTAGATAGGACTTACCAGTCTTTATGACTGACCCCGTTTTCTTTCGCCTCTTTGTCTTTCGTTTCCCCCTCCCCAAGGTTTTCAGGGAGGAAATACTGTTATTTAGCTCGGACTTCTTCTGCTTCAAGGTCATCATGTATGGCTTGGATTTTTCTTAGCTATGGCCGCTTTACCGTTTTACTTGGGGAATATTTTATGACTGTGGTTTTATGCTTCTTTAACTATTGCAAGACGGGTTTTCAATGTAATGGCTTTTAGAGGCATTTTGATGTAAAAGGCTTTAGACCTTATAATTTTATGAGGTAATGAAATTTGGTTTCTCTTCCGCTGTTTTATATGTTCTGTCTTGTAATATTTCTGTGCATGTTTACCTAGACAACGCCCCTCCAAAGCTAGTGCATTCTCTTGTGAGTGACCCTGGCGGAGGTGGGGTGTTACATTTGGTATCAGAGCAGAAGGTTACCAGATTGGGCAAAAGTTTCAAAACCTTCTGAAAACTATTTGAAAACCGTTTACAAAGAAGCATTTTTCAAGGAAAGTTTTATTTTTAAAGGCTATTCCCCAAAGGCCATTAGCATTATCCTTTGTTTCTTTGATTGAATCTCTTTACCTTTCTTTCCTCCACCTGTAGTCACAGTGGTTTGAACTGCGACTAATCCTTTTCTAACTACGTCAGTGTTTTCGGTACGATGGAGGCAGTTCTCGAGAGACCTGTTACCGCGTTATAAGAAAGGATAGTAAGAACAAGGATAAAGGATACAAGCTTAAGGACAAGCAACTTGTTGGTATGGCTTAATCCACAAAGGAGGAAAAGGGTGAATGATAAAACCCATGACAAGAGAGAGTATCTCTAGTAGGGTAAAAAGGGAAAGATAGTCAAGTATTATGAGATGAGGACAAGATCATAGAGAGGGCAATTGTATGCTCTCACTGTTATTGTACCTAAGAAGGATGGTAACGTTTCTGTGAATGGTTTAGCTTTTCTTCTCTATCATCCCGTCAGGACTTTGCTTTGATCACCGCATCATTTAAGTCTGCTTCGATAGTTGAGTCTCTGCACCTTCGTACTAGCATAGTAGAGGATCCCATTTTTGTCTCAAATCTTGTTGAGGAATCGGTCCATTTATTCATTACTTGTTTGGATTTGAGGACGCCTATGACTTTTGGGAATAAAGCTTATGCATTTAAGCTATGGGTTGAATTCTAGGAATGGAGTGGTTATCCAGTAAGAGTGCCATTCTCGGTTCTGAAAGGAGGGTAGTTAGGCTCTTGACTTGCCTCGGTAATACCCTCGAAGTCTCACGTAACCTTTAGGGTTCTGTCATGATTGGTTACCTAGAATCTCTTGATGCATTTGTTGGTAATCCGTTCAAGTAGAGTTCACCACTAAGGCGGATGGTTCATTTCGCCTGTGCATGAGTTATGGAAATCACTCTAGTAAGTACACTCAGTAACATGGTTGGCATCTGTTTGTTTTCAAGAGATAAGTCCTTCTGCGTGGAATGTCGTAGAGCGAGTAAACGAGATCCATGATTCACTAGTGAATTTTGGAGAGTTTACATGAAACCATGAGTGCACGGGTATGGTTGAGCCAAGTATACTAGAGGGAGAATAAGTAAAAGTGGAATGAGAGGCGACAATGAAGTGAGTTCCAGCTCATATTTGGAAATAGGAGTTAAGAGGCCATGAGATCATGAAGTTAAAGATGGTCAAAGCACAATGGAATTAAGCTCAAGGAAATGCGACTTAGAAGATTGAAGACAAGATACGCGCATCATATCTCTTTTTAAGAGTATATTCTTGATCCCTGTTTTCCTGTAGAGCTTACCCGCATGCTATCTTTTATGCATATCCTCTCGGTCCTATTCTCGATCTTATTTCTGTTGCAAACTCCATAGGGGTATGACTCATCGGTTAATAATACATGTCAGGGTTTGAAGGTGTCCGTTAGGTTGACTAAACCTTTTGGGCTTTAAAGGATATGGGTTGGGTTTAGAAAGGGATTTCTTGTAATCCAAAAGGAGTTTATCTTGCTTATCTTCTCGGTCCTATCTTGAGGACCTTAGGTAGAACCCTATGGATGTAAACATGTATTTGAAAACATGTTATGATTGATATGTTTGCAAGTGGTTGCTCGTGGATGCGCGAATACACACTAGGCACTAGATCGGCTCAATCACATTTCATATTTCATATGTATACGTGTTTATATTTGTTTATGGATGAATTTGAATGTGTTATCATGTGAATATTGCATATGGATGAATGGTTGTGCACACATATGGTGTTTATGTGACTAGGACTATTTGCATACATGTGGATTCATGGCACTAAACATATTTTGCATTTAGAAGATCAATCAGGCCTGATCATTTGCATTATATAAGGAACATATACACACACTTTCTGCATATGTTCATATGGTATTAGAAATGTTTTAAGGACAATGGATGCTTGTGGATGATGTTTTGAGTAGATGGACGATGGAGGGTAGGATACGTTCTTCCTAACTTAGAGATTTCGGGGATGAAATCCTTAAAGGAGGGGAGAATGTAACAACCTGAATTTTAATAACATATTAAGACAAGAATCGAGGCAGAATTAAATTTTAAAATAAGAATCAAGAGAAACAGGTTGCGCCGTTGCATTCGTCTCGGAATTCTGGTTGGAAACGAGTCCGAAATTTCGTAAATCGGAGTCCGTATGACCGAGATATGGCCTCTAGAAGTTTCACGAAAAATCAGAAAACGAAAGCAGATTTTCAAATTTCGAATTTGGCCCCAAACAGACTGGGCGGGAAAATTTCCCGCCCGGCCCCAGGTCGACTGGAGAGTCGACCCCCCAGGACCAGGTCGACTGGGGAGTCGACCTGGGTGTCGACCGGGGGGTCGACCTCCTTGTCGGGCCAGGTTGGCCTGGTGCACCTGCTTGCTCCTTTGGGTCTGTTCTGTTGGCCTATGACGAGATTGGATGGTTCAGATCTAAACTAGGGTTAATCTAAGGGCCTAAACTAGTCCTAACTTCTATAAAAACACCCTAAGACCTAGCCTAATTCACTACAAACCATCCTAACAACGAAGTGCTGCCCAAATGTCTCTTGATCAAGGCCTCCATCTTCAACTTCAAAGGCTTAAGCATGCAAACTAGATTCAAGTCAAAGGAGCAAGCTTTCTACATCAAATCAAGGAAGTAGAGCATCATCTCAACACCGTTCTACGACAAATGCTTGCTCATAAATCTCTAGCCACGCTTTGTAAGTTCTAGCTACTTTAGATCTAAACGGTAGTTCTAATGTTGACATGGAATAAAATGAGATGAAACCTAAGTATGTTAGTCAATGTGAATCTAGTCTTGCCCCTCTCTTGAACCTACGACTTTGGGCTATTTCTTAGTGATTAAATCATGCCACTCATGTTGTGTTTGACCTAGTTTATCATGCAAGATTGAATCTTGACTTGTGGAATGTTGGCATGAACCCTTAGAACAATTTGACTTGTGGAACATTCATAAGAACTTGACTTGGGGCTTATGCATGTAAAAGAACCTAAACCCCTCATGACCATTTACATGACTAGGATGATGAACCTAATGTTATTCTATCATACATGTTTGAGGCCAATCCCTTTATGCTATCATACATGTTTGAGGCCAATCCCTTTATGTTATCATACATGTTTGAGGCCAATATGTTGTCATATTATTCCTACTATGTTGACTCACTTTCACTTGCGTTGGGAGTATGCCTTGGGTAGTTTAGGCAAACTTGAGATGGGCAATGAAACTTAACATGAATTAAGTAATGGGACAATGGGCATAAGTGGAAAACGTGGACTTTGTCGTGGCCTAAATTTGACATGAACATGACAAGTAGGAAAACATGAAAGTGGCCAACTGGGGGTTGGGTTGAGTTTGTAGCATAAATCTGCCCGGAACCGCCCGGCAAATCCAATAGCTACAGACAATAAGACCCAATGTGAGTAGTTGGTCATATCACGCTTAAAACCCGAGGTTAGACTTGGTTGTGGTGTAAAGCTGCTCGGACCCGCCCGGCGTAACCAGTAACCACAACAAAGTCTAATGTGAGAGGTTGGGGTGCATTAATTTACTTAATGCCACATGATAAGGTTAAGTTAGTTTGACTAATGGCACTTAACCGATATGACATGAATGGGTAGGTTAAGTAAGACCGGACTTGATTACTTAAAGACACTTAACCATATAACACGATTAGCGGATGGGTTAGTTTAACCTAAATGGGTTGATAACACCCGACTGGGATAACGTGATGCGTGGTAGGGTTAAGTAAACACACAACAATGATACTTAACCATTATAAATACGACTAGTGGATGGGGTTAAGTTAACCTACACTTAACCAATCCGACTCGGTAATTTGATGGGGTTAAGTTAACTTACATTTAACCAATCTGACTTGATGATTTGATAGGGTTAAGTCACGAACCTCTTAAATATGCTTAACCAATCCGACTCGATAATTTAATGGGGTTAAGTTAACCTATACTTAACCAATCCGACTCGATAATTTAATGGGGTTAAGTTAACCTACACTTAACCAATTTTACTCGATGATTTGACGAGTTTAAGACAACCTATACTTAACCAATCTGACGCGGTAGCTTGATGAGGTTAAGATAACCTATACTTAACCAATCTGACACGGTAATTTGATAGGTTAAGTTAACCTACACTTAACCAATCTGACATGATAATCTAGGGTTAAGTCATGAACTTCTTGATATACTTAACCAACTTGATACATGGTTTGTAGGGCTAAGTCTTGAACTTGAATACTTAGCCAATTTTGACATTATTCGTAGGCGGGGTAAGTCATGAACTCGAATGACAACACTTAACCCATTAGACAAAACCCTAGTTCAGGGGACTAAGTGGAAAATCGTAGTTAACAGGGATAACAGGAAGGGAAACTAAGTGATAAACCTTAGTTAAGGATAACTAAGTAATAATTCTTAGTCAAGAGAATTGGACCAGTTCACAAATAGATGAGTAACCTGATACGGTAGGTCATCGTTAAATAAACACACGAGGAGGAGCGAATGTTTATCTGACTTAGATAAAGGCTCCAGCGAACTGGGTGACGAAGCGGTAGCTTCGGGGGACGTGAGGGTACTCTTGGTATCCCTCTGTGAGGTTGCAGATGATCCGTCTGGGCTCACAGAGGTTAAGGTCTGCGGTAGAAGAACCAAGGGTATGCCTTGGTTGTTGTGCGAGCAACCTAAAGACTGGGGTGGATTAGCATGGAGTCGGCAATACTTAGTTTAGCTCTGTGATAGCACGTCGTCGACTACCTACCATCTTTAGTCAATCATGTACGTATGCGGAAAGGCAGAGAACTCCCAACAGACCATATACTTGCTATCTAGTTATGGGTGAGGTTGGCCAATAGGAAAGTGGGGCATGGATGGCCGTAGTATAGTTCTCGTTCATGATTTTCTTGGATTGCCTTTCAGTAGTTGAGGGAGGGGTCACGTGGGACCATAACCACCGGTAGAAAAACAGACCTTGATATCTGCATCGGCAGATAACCTAAAGCTCCCGACCGAGTCCTGTATTTCTTGATTAGCCCTGTCACGGGACTCGGATGGCACATTGAGATACATGTGCATCTAGACATGGAAAAACGATTCACGATACTTACATGGGAAAAAGGGCGTGGTTGACGGGTAGCGTAATCCCTAGCGGTCTTAGGTGGCTTAAACCCAAACCGAGTTATGAAAACATTTAGTAAGTAGCGTAATCCCTAGTGGTCCTAGGTGGCATAAATCCTAGCCGAACATTCAAGAATTCATGGTAAGAAAATACAACTAGATCAAGGGTGACAGTCCAAATGATTTCAAGGATAATGGAACTACGTTGAAGTAGTATAGAACTACGTGAGGAAGCCCGTAGGATTTACGGCAAAGAACTAAACATATACATGGAAAGAAACATACGAGTTGGGAAAACCTACATTAGGTTGACATGGACCATTTCATGACATTGGGCAAGGGACATTTTGTAGCTAATACATGACACGGGTTGGGATACTAGTACGGAAGGTGCAGGGCAAATATACTTGATAGAACCTTGGGGTGTTATACTCGATAGAACCTTG